>CM062819.1:1293184932-1294384932 GCA_031772625.1 Pinus tabuliformis
CAACACTTGGTGACACACTAGTAGAACTCCAGCTCTCTGTATAGACCTTGTTCGTGAAAATAAAGTCTAACACCTCTGGAATTATTGTTCAGTTCTTAGCTTATCTTGGTTTCACACTAACTTTATTGTAAGATGTATCATTTTCCAAGCCCTTGGTCGATTGACACACGTTCCAAGACAAGGAAACATAGTTGTTTTGATTGGGGTTGAGGGGTATATAGGTGCACAGGCATTATAGTTGTCAGAGTCTTAGTTTCATCTTTGGTATTGCTCCACTCCCAGCAGGCCTGAACAGTACCCTGATGGAGTCATAAACGAACACAAGCATGGATCTGCTGCTAGCGAGCTTGGTCAGTATGCCGGCAAAGTTCCTTGCATCACCTCAATGCGCAGGAAGCCTTTCTCTTCTTTCACCTTATTCATTTTTCATTTTGATTTTTTTGACTTTTCATTTTTTTCATTTTTCGTTTTCACTGTGCATAGCACTTATTCATTCTAGAGGCGGAAGAGGGATCTCGACTTATTGAGAGCAGAGGAGGTTGTTCTAGCAGAACAATAGTTTATTGTATCTTTGACGTGCTTGTTAAGGTTTTCCCCTCACCTTACTCTACTTGACTATGCTAACAAGGGTTAACCAAAAAACAATCGACTAGAGAAGGTGACACTAGTTAGCGCACAAGCGTTGTGTTTTCACCAAGGTTCACTTTGAACAGTACGTATTTTCCTTCGAATAATTATTGACTTAAGAGTAACAAGCTCATCATATAGAGGCAAGATAATAGAGAACCAAGTAATCATAGTTGTACAAGCCCTTTTGTACTTTACGTAGCTCGTTTCATGAGTCACACATGGTTTCATACAAACTAACCTATGAATGAACTTAACAAACAACAAAGAAAAGAAAGAGAAGAAGCAAAAATGAAAGCGAAACAAGTAAACAAACAAGCAAGAAAACGAAGCATGTAAGCAAACAAGCATGCAAGAAAATAACTGAAAGCAAAAACTACTCCTACTCCTACACTAACGGTGCATGGGCCTGATCACGTGAAGTGACACTTCCAATGCAGCCACCAGAGCATTGGTAGACCCATGTGATTGAAGGCTTGGTCCGCAAGTAACCCAGTTGTGTGGACCAATAGACAAGAAAGACATGACAGTGAAGACAGCCACACTTCATGTTTAAAAGTGCCCACGGACATAAGTGAGTGCATGTGCATGATAGATAGTATGTGGACTTATCATGGTGTTGTGTGATACTACATGCAAATTTGAAGCAAAAGCACACTCTTGACTGAGACATGCAAGCAAATGAAAGAAATAAAGATAACTTGCATCGTGCACGAGTTCTTGCAATGTAAGACTCCTCCAATGCATGAGCAATGGGATCGTGCAGTTCGAGTGGAGGAAGTTTAATCTGTGTGTGAGATGGATCTTCAATGCATACAAATGAGTGCTGAGGAGCCTTGGGTGATTGAACAGTTTCATGATCGGAAGTGAGACTAACCCCAAGAGAGTGAGGACCTAACATAACCATTAGCTTGAGCTGAAGTGCCTCGATAGGCTTGGGTATCTCAACTTCATCATCAGGTAGATCATCATAAACTGGTGGCTTCGAAAGATCAACTGCAATAGATTCATGATCCTGATAAAAAATGGAAGCAAATGGATCACGATCGCCATAATCAGAAAAATCAATGAGTTCTTCCGCATGCTCATGATCAGATGAATCAAACAGAGGGGTAGATGAAAAGTGAGTGAACTCATCCTCTGTGTTTACAGAAAAGACAGATGAAGGATCAAGTGGATATTTAATGAATAACTTATCCTCTCTATTGTCGAATGATGGACTAGCATCCGATGAGTCTTGTGAGTGATCAACAATCCATAGCTGAAGACACACACACAAAATCATGGATGGTAGGTTCACCAAAGAAGCTAGGAAGGAACAGAGGGGGCTCAAATGGAAGGGAGTCATCATTCGCTGAGTGTTGATGTTCAAGCTCCCACTCATACTCTTCATGAATGATAGTGCATGTTGGTTGTGGAACACCAACTCCGTCAATGGGTTGTTCCTCATTCGCAACAAATGAAGAGTCCGAAATTGACGAATGCAAGACAACATCATCTGAAGCAACACCTGGGTACGAAGATGGAGGTCAAAGAAAAGAATGCATATGGGAACTCGAAGGACTCACAACCAACTCTGCGCGAAAATTAAGTGGAGTGATGTTGGGAGGGTGTGAAGAATGAACAGATGTGTGAACATGATCCTCAACATCACTAAGCGATGGTGGAACTGTTGAATGAAAGGGAGGCAGACAGTCCATGGAGACAGTGCTTGCTCCTGCATGGGATTGTGTAGTTCCATCAACGAAGAAGGTTGAGCGAGGTTTGACATCAAGCTTTCTCTTGGGACAGGTATATTTCTTAAGGCAGTATTTGAACCAGTCCCAGAGATAAGTGAACTTCATCTGGATCTTCGGAGCTTGAAATTGTAAGTCACGGAAGCGCTGCCAAAAATCAATAACAGATTCATGTGGAGCCCTCCATTGATGTAGCAATTTTCCGATCAAGATTCTCTGGATCAAAATGATGGAACGTGTCTTCAATAAGATCACAAAATTTGCTTACATGAGTGCACGGTGTCAGTCGGTAGGCTGAGAACCCAATGAAATGGGGAATCACAAAGTGTGAATGCAAGCAGTATACCGACCTATTTGTCAATAAACTCATCTTCCTCATAAATCATGGAAAGGAAGTTATGTAAATGCTCATGCCAGGCCACTTCTCCTTTACCATCATACGTGTGAGTGGGCAAGAGATTGAAAAGCTTCCCTGAGATGGAGACATCTTCATGATTCGAAAAACACCTCCGAGGAAGAAGAATGGAAGATTCCAAGAAAGATATGCACAGGTTCAAAATTGGATGAGAGTGTTGGAATTTCTAAGTCTAACCCGTTAGAAACCCTTCATGTACTTTCTGATTTATTTCTGCCTACTTGTTCTGATTAATTAACAAGATATTTGCCATGTAGATACTAAAAATAAATACAAGTACATGCTTGTTACACAATAATTTGTCATCGTCCCTGTTACCCCTTCTCCCGCACATTGGAGGACTTATTCCGGGACCTGTGAGAAGTGACATAACCTGAAAACACTTGCATTGTATCCCCTTGAGTCTGTACTTTATATGCCCTGAAGACACCTTCTGCAAAATACCCATAAAAATAGCCCTTTTTCCATTGGCGCGGTTCCACTGTGTATCACGCGCGCCAATGGGGGAAATCCTCCAAAGAAGACGCGCCAGCTGGTGCTCTGTCTCAGAGTTGCACTTTCGCCAGCCCAGTTGGGTAAAGTTTTTAACAAACAAACTTACGAAGGTTCTTCCTAACCTATTCATGAACTGATTCCATCTTGAGTTAGTTCATTTGGGCTTCGAATCTCCATAGAAGGGAAGTAGTTCTCCACCTCTCATGGAAGCTTCTTAGTGATAAAGCCAATCCCATGGATCTTGTGGATGACCCTAACTCCTTCTCCTCTATCTATAAAAGCTTGTCCTTTTGCCTTTGACAAGTTAGTCTCCAAGTTCCAAATTCTAAGTCCCAAAATCTGAGAATTGCCAAGTTCATGCTACAAGGAGCCTTATTCATTCCCATGAGGCTAAATCTTAAGTGAGGAGATTCTTATCCAAGTAACCAAGGAGAGAGAGGCTTGTTCGCCATTCCAACAAGCTTTGCAAGGCATGTGCTGCTAATCAACCAGCCAAAGGAGGATTTGACGTCAGAACTATGGTTGTATTCTTCTTTGTTGTTTATCAATAATAGACGACTATCATTATGGTTCCACTCTTATTGTCTTTGTAATGATGATTGAGTTATATCCTTTCTGACTGATATATAGTTGCATCTATTGGATTTTATGCTTGTATTTGTGTCGTTCTTTGCATGTGCAGGTGTTCGTTCACAAGGATCGTGGGATTGTGACCGGCCGGAGCAAAGGAACGGGAGTGACGACTCTTCTACAAATACTAGCGTTGGAATCCAAGTAGGCCCTCATCATCAGTCTTTGATTTGCAATTAGGAACCTGCATGTTAGCGTTGTTTGATTGTTGCTAGACCCCATTTGGGCTAGTAGGGATCGCCTATGTCCGCAGAGGGGATTTTCCTCCACAACAATTTGGCGACTCCGCTGGGGAGTTAGCTTTTTGCCTTGTTGTTTGTTTTGTCTTGTTGTTTGATTTGTAAACTTTAGACGGAGCCTGAAGTATGGCCAGATAGCCTTTGAAACGCTATTGATCTGCATTAGCAAAGTAGATCAAAGCCACTTCAGTCCATCTCCAGTTTGGTTTACAAGCTGAACAGCTTGGAACTTGCCTTGTTTCTTGGTTTCTCCTGCTTGATTAGCTTCCTGGGTTGAATCCTTGAGTTGCTTCTTGCCCCTTGGTGTACCTGGGTACTGTTGACTTAGCTTTAGCTCGTTTGTTTTAATTTTTCCATAGCAAACTCGGCTGGCACTCTTTTATAGCGTTACAATCATGCCAGTTGGCGCATGATGCACATTGACAACCCGCGCCAATACCCGAAAGGCGCTAGTTTAAGGTTGATAGTCGCACCAGGCCTGGGAACTTTTGAATTTTGCTTGGCTGTGAGCCCTCTGAGCTTAGTTTTTGTTATGGGTACCTTTTTTAGACTATTTGAGTGTGTTGGAGTATGATTTGACTGCCTTTGATCTTTACCCTTTGGGTGTTTGCTTTTTTCTATCGATTTCACATTTCTAGCCCTAGGGCATCTAGTGGCTTTGTGTGTCGAGCCTTCCTCAGGTGTTTTGATCTTCTAGTGGTCCAGTCGATTCTTTGATTACTCCCTTGCACTTGTTTGGTGGTTGTAAATCATTTTATTGCATTATTTGGGTGACTTGCTTCGTTTTCACTTGAATTCCGCTTCGTCTCACTTTGAGCCTAGATTACACGGCTCATTGGTCTCTTTGGGACTTTTCTTGTTCTTTGGAGGTTTGCTTGGTGATTTAGGGAACTGAATGTGCTTGTATTGAATAGAATTTGTTTGTTGTCATTTCTCAAAGTTTGTTTAATGCACTTTGCCATCAACAAAAGAAAAAATCTCTTTTGCTTTGTATTAGTTAATGAGAATTAGAACTTTTCATTTTGATTAGTGATTAGTGATCTTAAAGAAAAGTTTGTTAATTTCCATTAGCTGCATTAGGGAAGTTCTTTGTTGTTTTGTGATCATTTCGTTTGCGTGAAAGCTCTCAAACCCTCTCGTAATTAGCATTCATCGAATGGAATGACATATTTTGGCATATAGTTTGCATTTAGGGAATTTTGAGATATCACATACGGTAAGGCCTGAAAACTGAAACCTAATACAAGATCAACTTTAAAATGAACTGAATAAATCTAACAACGCATTGGAACATAACGCACACTTTTTAGAGGTCTAGGCTAGAGACGTGCTTCGACGTCGTTAAACCTAGTCACTTTTGTTTCCACTCAAGGTTGGGTGATTCCTCCTTTTGTGACTCAATTGTGATCTAGTACGGACTTGTGCTCCCACGTACTGTCGAGTATATGGGGAGACCCCACTAGGTTATCATTATTTATCCATAGAAAGCCATGTCTGCCGCCTTACAAGCCATAACGCACCGAACACAACATTCGGGAAGATTGACTGCCGTACGGAAAGTCCTTGGTTTTCATATGACTGCCAAGGTGTATATGCAGTTTTATGGATTTGCTTGGTAAACCTTTTTGCCTAGCTCTCCAGAGTAGTCACTTTCGTTCCTTTTCAGACTCCCTAAAAGAAAAGGTCCATCTGAGCACTTGTCACTTCAGGCTCATTAAACATTCGAAGGCGACTAGAGTCATCTTTTGTCCTTTTCTCGACTCTTTAAAAATGAAAAGGTCAAGTTTTGTTCCTGTGTCTTAAAATTTATTCGGCCACGATTCACATTTACCCGGTTAGATCTTGTTTGCGTTAGTTTGAGTAGGGTTCTTTCTCGTTTGTGATGGCAACTTTTCCGGAGTTTACCAACCCAGGCATCCCCTCTGATGGGAATCCTGGTCATTTCCCTCCTTTTGGAAATGTTGGTGCTCCTTACATGGCAACGTTGTCCCTTCCTGGGTTAACTGTTGGGTTGCCTGTTTGGTTGTTCTCAACCTCTCTGGTCCCTACCATCTCAACTGCTGGTCAATCAGTTCCTCCACCCGAACAACATCATGTTGATTCTAAGGTGGACCTCTCCCCTTCTTCGCCTGTTTCTGCGTCCTCATCTTCTACTTTGCCTAGTGAAAGTCTGGATTCAAGTAACCAGGTGGCTAAGAAGAAGAAGAAGAAGACTCCTAGGCGAGAGGTTAAAATTACAACTCAAGTCGAGCCACCTTCTTCTCCTCCGCGGAAGGTCAAATTTCCTTGTAGATTGTGCAAGGATGACCACCTTCTTCATGATTGTCCTGGCATTCCCAGGATCCTTGAAGTATGGTTTCGCGATTCGGCTCGTCCCTCATCGTCCTCTAAAGTTCATGGCGATGCCACCCTATCAACTGACAACATTCAGAAGAAAGGGAAGATTCGAATCCCCTGTAGACTATGTGAGGGAAATCATCCCCTTCACCTTTGTTCGCTCATGGATAAAGCTTCCGCTATTTTGGAAAGTCTTATAGCTTCTTCACCCCAACTTCCTATTGGTTATCAAAAGCTCTCTTCTAACCCCCTCCCTGTGGACAAAGAGATTGATTTAGATTCTTCTCTTGTCCAGTCTCCTCTTCCCGAACCTGGCAGTTCCAAGCCTGCTCCAGACCAACCATTGATCGGAGAGAGTGTTGACTTGGGTTCACCACCTGTTGATTACTTTGTTCCGGAGGAGCATCATGATCCTACTGCTCATGTTCTTCTCGTCTCGTCAGATTCTCCTGAGTCCGAGAACAACCCTCCTATCCTCGCTGATCAAGGGGGTCCTCCTTCGGCTCCTGTAGAGCAGGGGGCAATCATACGATTCCCCCACCAAGTAGTTTGGTCGTTTCCTTCGACTGGAGTCATTTGACTATGTTTCACCTTCCATCCCATGTGCCTTTCCAGATTACAGTACATGCCTATGATAAGGCAGTACCTGGCACTATCTTGGATGAGGGTGCGTCAGTTAGTCTCATGCCTTTCACTACTTGGAAAGATTTAGGCTCCCCATAGTTTGTGCCAATCACACAGAATCTGTTGGCATTTGACGGAGGAACTAGTCAACCGTTAGGGATCCTCCCGAAGTTTCCTGTTACTTTGGGAGGAAAAATCGTCTATATAGATGTACTGGTTACCCAAGGTGCTCCAGATTTCAGTCTTCTCCTTGGTCGTGACTATGTTTATGCCATGGGGGCCCTTGTCTATTCGCTTTTCCGTGTGGTTTTCTTTCCACACGATGGAAGAATCGTGACTATAGATCAATTATCGTTCTTTAGTCCCTCGGTGCCTCCTACACAGTTGTCATCCCCTCCTGGTTTTTATCCACCAGTTGTATCTGCCCCACCACAGATCAACTACGTGCAAGGATAATTTTAGGGGCGAATGTTTGCCCTTTGGCGAAATTAAGGGGTTTTAAATTTTTAGTGGGCGAATATTTTGTATCATAGTACATTTTTACAAATCACCTCAAATAGCCCACCTTATTTTAAGGGAGAGGGTAAAAAAGGTAAATTTAGCCCTTGAAATTAGGACTTACAACCTTCCATTCGCCCATTTTCAAGAATAGGTTTTATTTAAGTGAATCCATTCACCCATTTTCAAGAATAGGTTTTATTTAAGTGAATCCTATGGGCCAAATACCATATTTATAAAAGAGGTATGGTAAATTAATAAAAATATAAATAAATGAGAGGTATGGTAAATAAATAAAACATTTTTTATATTTACTCCATAAGTCACCTTATATACATGTAAGGGTGTAAACAAATAAAAATATAAGTAAAGTGGAGGTATGGCAAATAAATAAAACGTCTTTTTATACTTACTCAAAGGGTATGGTAAATAAATAAAAATATAAATAAACTAGACGTATCGTAAATAAATAAAACCTCTTTTTATATTTAGTCCATAACCCTCGTTCTATTTATGAAGGCTCAAGAAAGAGGTTTTATTTAAGTGAATCCTATGGGCCAAATACCAGAGGTATGGTAAATTAATAAAAATATAAATAAACGAGAGGTATGGTAAACAAATAAAACATTTTTTTATATTTACTCCATAAGTCACCTTATATTTACGAACACTCAAAAAATGGGTTATATTTAGGTGAAACCTATGGCCAAAATACTATGGGACAAATACCATGGACTAGATTGTTATTAATACCATGCAAAAAAACATTATTAACCCTAATATTAGAATTAATAAAAATAAAAATGGCACATGGTATTGACCCATGGTATTCACCAAAATAGCACATGGTATTGACCCATGGTATTCACCAAGAATGTAGCCTATTTAAATGGGGGAATTAAACCAGCATGTAGCCTATGCTAAGATTCACTAGGACTTTACAAAGTTTTATTATTTAGTGAAAGACTCGCCAAGATCTTACAATATTTTATAATTGAGTAAAATATTCGCCATGCCTGGTGAGAGATTCGCCAAAAAATTATATATACATATTATATTATTGATAAAATCACCTTTCATTTTTCCTATATACCATGGAGATTCACCCATTTATTATATTTATAAATTTGGGGGGGTTCTTAAAATTTTCCCTGACTACGTGGCCACTTATCTCGTGCCTGTATCCAGTGATGCCGCCATCGTCCGTAGTGTCCTGGGGGCATTGAGTTCTGACTTCCAAGATGTTGTCCTTCCACCGGGAGTGGCACTCTTGGAAGCCCCGACTTCCTGTTCATTATGATGAAGTTCGGGCGAAGCATAGTTCCTTCCCTGTGTCAAGCTCCTTAACAAATGAAACTAGGTGTCCCGAGGATAGTTTTGATCTTGTGGCGACCTCGTTAAAAAACGACACAAGGTGTTCGAGCATAGTTCCTGATCTTGTGTCAAGCTCGTTAGAAAATGAAACAAGGGTTATGAGGATAGTTCTTTTACTGTGTCAACCTCATCAAAAAATGAAACAACTCCCTTTCCAAATCGAGTCTTTTGATTAAGATCTCGTAAAATACAAGTCGAGTCTTTCATTGATCTCGAGAGTGAACCTTCAATCCATCCACCTCATCGAATGCAATGAAGCTTGGGGGCATGTACCTCGATTTGTGTCATTATGCTGGGGGCATGCGAACTCATAACAAGCATAGTTTTTCGTTTCAAGCTTGTGTAAACATGAAACCGAATCCAAGCAGAGTTCTCCATGGTTCAAGCTTGTGTAAAAATGAACTCATACCTGATTTACATCTCGTGATTGCCTTTTATCTGCTAAATTTTGCTAGATGAGCCTTGGTTGTTTTCATTCCATCGCCACCACCTCTTTGGTCGATCATATGCTTTCACTTGGTTGTTTTTCCTTTCCTGAGGGACCGCAGTGATGAGTGGTTTTGTTAGCCAGCCTCTTGACCATTACATGTTTTGAATAGTTCCACCATTGCCGGAACCAGTTGCTACCCTTTATACCACTAGTTCCTCTAGGACGAGTCACCTTTAAGCTCTTTTCTGACTCGTAAAATATGAAAAGATTGCCGAGTATTTTTTTCCCTTTTTGACTCGTTAGAGAGAATAAAAATGGAGGTTTGCTTTTAGCTCTTTTCTGACCGTCTAAATATGAAAAGATTGTCGAGTTATTCCTCTTGACTCGTTAAACGTAAATAAGAGGCGGTTGTCTTTAAACTCTTTTCCGACCATGTAAAGACGAAAAGATTGTCAGCCCCTTGTCGTTTCAGGCTCGTTAACGGTTACGAAATGACATGATTTCGATTGCTTTTTTACTTTTTCAGGTCAAAGTCATTAGTCATGAAAAGTACTCCTCGATCGTAATGGTCGGGCGGTTCTTTTGAGCATTGTTTTATACCTTTTCGGGCTCGAGAGACACAACTTTACGAAAAAGGACACCCTTGGAGTTTCCTTTTCTGCTGTCTTTTCAAACTCTCTAAACATGAAAAGACGCCAAGTTTTCCTTTGTCAGACTTGTTAAAATTTAATGACCTCGGATGCCGTCGAAATGACGCTTTACAAGCATATTCTATCCTCGTCAAGCTTGTTGATAAAAATAACCGAGGTACTCGCTGGAAATGGTGGGGAAAAATGGAACCACAATCATTATTGTGTCGGTAGTATGTCACTCTTGAACATGGCACTTGTCTGCATTCGTGTCTGGGTGGGGACATCTCATCTTGTTTTTACACTTGCCTCCGTGGGTTTGGGTTATCCTGTTTGACCTCTCATCTACTCATTGCCTTGTCACCATGACCCCTGATCATTTGATGTCAAATACTACCAAGTCAACTTTCATGCCGCCAATATTTTTAAGAGAAGTTGACCTCTGCAGAATGCTCAACCTCCCTATGATACCTCACACAAAACATCTTATCCTTCTCTGTCTCGTGTCGATGATGTGGGAAACATTATGGCCCACCTTCGATCAAGGTCACTTCCTGTCGACTTCAACTCATTATCCAGGAAGTTGACCTAGAGACTCCCTTCAAGTGCCTTGGAGCCTGCATGCCTCAATGGCAGGTTCTTCGTGTTCGACGCAAGGTTTTCATCATTAGCCTCCGATCGAATGATTCTACGAGTGTTCGACGCCAGCTCACTGATTCGCACGCCATAGATTGTCCCTATAGTACCTTGAGGACCATTGTCATTATTGGTACCTCTCACGTCTGTTAACAGTTTTCATCATTGACTGCTAATTAGACGTTGTTCTTGCATGTTCGACTTCAACACCCATATTCGCATGCTTGAACTTGTACTTTGTTCAGGTTGAGATGGAGCGCAAGACCCTGGATTTTGTCTGTTGAGATCCAAGTTGCGATTTTGTGGATTATTATGATCATTACATGACTCATTCACTGGATGGCTGCGACCATGCCTGAGTCTACTTATCGATCCTTACTGGATGGCTGCGCCCATACCTTGGATCCAGATTTTTATGTACTCTGCTATGGATGGTTGCGCCCATACCACATACATCATGTACTTGAGATATCAATTGTACTTCTTCATGCAGGTTCTCCGGCGGCAATGTTTTCAGTTGGCCATGTTCTTGTAAAGCATTTCACCCCTCTCTCTCTCTCGGGCTTCATGCTTTAGGGGGCATCTGTTACACAGTAATTTGTCACCATCCTTGTTACCCCTTCTCCCGCACATTGGAGGACTTATTCCGGGACCTGTGAGAAGTGACATAACCTGAAAACACTTGCATTGTATCCCCTTGAGTATGTACTTCATATGCCCTGAAGACACCTTCTGCAAAATACCCATAAAAATAGCCCTTTTTCCATTGGCGCGGTTCCACTGTGTATCACGCGCGCCAATGGGGGAAATCCTCCAAAGAAGACGCGCCAGCTGGCGCTCTGTCTCAGAGTCGCACTCACGCCAGCCCAGTTGGGTAAAGTTTTTAACAAACAAACTTACGAAGGTTCTTCCTAACCTATTCATGAACTGATTCCATCTTGAGTTAGTTCAGTTGGGCTTCGAATCTCCATAGAAGGGAAGTAGTTCTCCACCTCTCATGGAAGCTTCTTAGTGATAAAGCCAGGCCCATGGATCTTGTGGATGACCCTAACTCCTTCTCCTCTATCTATAAAAGCTTGTCCTTTTGCCTTTGACAAGTCAGTCTCCAAGTTCCAAATTCTAAGTCCCAAAATCTGAGAATTGCCAAGTTCATGCTACAAGGAGCCTTATTCATTCTCATGAGGCTAAATCTTAAGTGAGGAGATTCTTATCCAAGTAACCAAGGAGAGAGAGGCTTGTTTCCCATTCCCAACAAGCTTTGCAAGGCATGTGCTACTGATCACCCAGCCAAAGGAGTATTTGACATCAGAACTATGGTTGTATTCTTCTTTGTTGTTTATCAATAATAGACGACTATCATTATGGTTCCACTCTTATTGTCTTTGTAATGATGATTGAGTTATATCCTTTCTGACTGATTTATAGTTGCATCTATTGGATTTTATGCTTGTATTTGTTTCGTTCTTTGCATGTGTAGGTGTCCGTTCACGAGGATCATGGGGATTGTGACCGGCCGGAGCAAAGGAATAGGAGCGACGACTCTTCTACAAATACTAGCGTTGGAATCCAGGTAGGCCCTCATCATCAGTCTTTGATTTGCAATTAGGAACCTACGTGTTAGCGTTGTTTAATTGTTGCTAGACCCCGTTTGGGCTAGTAGGGATCGCCTCTGTCCGCAGAGGGGATTTACCTCCACAACAATGCTCAACACATTAAAAATCATCAACTGAAGGAAACAAAACAAGCACACCAAATGAAAACATTATTTTTGGACCAATGTCCCCGGAAAAACCCAAATGTAGGAAAACCAGTGCATCTATCTGAGGGTTTTCTTATTAAGCAATATTAAAGTACAATCTGGGTGCCAAATCTAGCCTACCTAATAGAGAATTTCCTTGGCAGTAATAACTCTCAGTTTGAGACAAATATCCCTGCTGAAACCCCGGAAACACCTTCCAGAAACTCCACAGCTCCAATCTGCCCCAGAAACCCCAACGTCTACCTTTCTAGACTGCATCAACCCCTCTCTGCCCAGTGCTAGCACTGCATCATCCTAAATGAGTATGCGTCAGCCTTAGGAGGCCCTATGTTAGCCTTCTAGACCTCTGCGTCAGCAACGTTGGTCTCTTTGAAGCTCTGCGCAGCTCTCGACTACCTCTGTGTGGCTTGCGTGAGCCCTGGCTGCTACTGCGTCACTCTCTCTGGCTCCTGCGCTGCTCTCCTAGCACTATCTCTACCTCTTTATCTCTCTGTACTCAATGACCCTCAGCTACAACTCCGATCATTGATTCTATCTCTCTTAGCAAACCCTGCTCTAGAGAATAGAATCACAGATCACTCTGGTGTATTCTCCAAGTGACCCTCAAGCCTCCTCTTACACTTTTCTCATTGACATATCAATGGCCGAGATTAAGTCCCTAATCGACAACTAAGAATAGATCTAGCTTGATCCATATCTTTTGGACCATTCTAATATAGTTTCATATTAATTCACATTAATATTTTAATTTCCCTAAGTTTAGACTTAGGGACTCCATTAAAAATATTAATTATTTTAATATCTCCCGAAATGTTTAGAATCTGCACAAACCCTTTTTGGGTGTTGTATATCTCATGTGCCCCAACCTCTCCACCAAATTTCATTGCTAGAGCACATACGATGCTACCAAAAATCAACACTCCCTCTTAGTGAGGAGTGTGCTCTAGTAATACTCCTCACTGAGTATCACCTTGATCATCCAGCATTGGTACTTGTGCTGATGCTAGGCTTGCTACCCACCATCCTCTACACTGTTGTATCCTATACTACTTCCCATGGTTCTGCCACTGCCACTGTTGCATCTGTACGACATCACCCTCTGCATCCATGTTGCTGCTAGTACTTTCTCCTAGCACTGCATCCGCACTGCACCTCCTCTCATCATGTTGCTCACTGCTACACTACAACTCAGCTACCGAGAAGTAAGTAACTAATCTCCAAACTTTGACCTCTCTATTTGGCTAGAGACCCTCTTGATGTTGAAGCTCCCTTTGCCGCTGACAAGTGATCCCTCTCTGACCTCTACGCTGCTACAACATCTCCTTGCATCTTGCATCGTTTCACACCTCTTTGTGCCATCCTAGACTGGTGCAACACTCATGTGCCTCTCGCACTACTGCACCCTGCTAGCCTCACACTATCTTGGGACTACTATACTGTAGTTCTCTCTGTCACTCCATCTACATCCATCTCTACCCACATCAGCTAGTCCTGCTACTCCTCTCCGGGGCTCCCGTAGCAAGGTATGATCCAAGAGGCTGGGTAGCTTGAGGATCCTACCCCTGATCATGTGTAGTGCTCCTGACTACAGCTCGATGTCTCCCCACTTCTTCTCAAGTGGCGCATGTGCACTCATGGCATAATGATCATCTGTCAACACTTCCTTCTCTGCCCTTGCTGGCATTACCTTAGTCTCGGAAGACTCTCCCTTACTCTTCTTCCTTGGACATGTTGTGGCCAGCAACAACCCCCCCCCCCCCTTTTTTCATTTAAGTGTTGTCCAAAATACTAAATGAATGGGGACCCTTAGTTAAAATTTAGGAAAAGAAAGAGTTTCCTTTCTTCAAAATAAGGTTACCATCGTAAGCTTAGGAAGATCTTTTGAATACTTTAAAACCTAAGTTTATGATAAGAAAAATCTTTAAAAAGTCGCATCATAAAGTGATAGAAAAACACCTCCATTTGGGTATAATCCTGGTATGTGCAAGAATTCTCGTACTAAGCAATATATCGCATCGCAATAAGGTAATGCCAATGAGAAAGACTTCAAGATTTTCCGATTTGCGATAACCCCGATCACAAGATCGCATATCGCAGGGAATGGGCTAACAAAATATGGCAAGCATAAAACTTCTGCGATCTGCGATGTTGCGATATCGCGATAAAGCGATGGTTGCGATATTAAGCCAAATCAACTCTGCAATGTTATATTTGTGAGTCGGTGCGAGAGCGCGATCGTGCAATAATGCGATGTCGCGATCTGCGACGATTGCGAGCCAAATCGCAAAATCACTCCATCACGAATCTTTCGGGCACGCTATTCAAGAAAAGCCACTTACCATAATCTGACTAAAGATCATGCGCTTTTAATGATAATAAAGGAATTAGTTGTCATCTATTAAATGTAGACGCGTGCTTTTGCAAAGAATTACTTCACGTAAGGTGGCATATTCGATATATCTGCTGCATTTAAGACTCTCCCATCACCTTTCTTGATTAGTCATTTCCATTTGTGAGCTGCAGGAACGAAGAACGAAGGGCGATACCAAGCCATACGTAGGAAGAAATGGGAAAGAAAAATAAGGCTCAGGGCTCTGAGGTGAAAGAAATGTCACCTTTATATACAGACACAGCTTGTAGCAGAGACGTAGGGATATCGACGTGGGAAAGCATGTACAGACTGCTTGAAGAAGAAAATCCCAGAATAATGAAGGTTACCGTTGTCGCAGACTCACAGGGCTCTTCCGAAGCATCCTTAGAAGAGCTAGCGTGCTCATTCCTTCATCGGATAGCAGCAAGGCCTAAAATTCTCCCATATACGGATATGATCAAGTGGATACTTGACAATGCAAAACTGAACGACAGACAGTTCAAGATTCAAGGACATGGGCTCATCGGGTCATTCACTGCACAAGACTTAAAGCTCATGTATCATCTTCCTGAACCACAGGAGACTTACAATGCACAATTCATTAAAAAATTTGTGGTGAAGAACCCAAACCTATCAGAGACCACCAAAGATTGGTCCAGAAAAGATGAACCGCTCAAGAAAGATAAAAACAGTATGTACAACACTGGTTCCCTCACCTCTCCGTATTGTTTTGCTGCGGCCATGCTTTGTAGATTATTTGGGATGCCAGATATCAATAAGTTTTCGTCTGAATGGTTACCATTGATCGATGTTGCCACAAATTCTGTTATTATAGATTGGGCCAAGATCTTTTCTGATAACCTATTCATGACTATTATCAATTACCAGTCTAAAAGATCCATGTCTCAAAGGATCTATCCTCCTTTTTACCTATCCGCATATGTTATGGATTCTATTTGTTATGTGTCTAAATTTCCCACTATGGGTTGGAAATGGACAACTCAGGACCCATTACCCATCCATGTTTATCATAAGATATTATGGGATTCTCATTTCATTCCACATTTCTACCGAATTTGTCACGGGCTTATCTTACCCATGTATAGAATGATGTATGATAAAGAACCCCCAAGGTGCTCACCTGAGGCACAGATAGATATCATTCCCATCGCAAGATGGTTCGGAGAAGAATGGTTCACCTATATTAGAGTATTTGGAAGCACCGTCCCCCCTCATGTCCTACCTTTGTATATTCCTGACAAACTTCTGGCTCGAGAAATTGCATATCAAACCTATTCAGAAGGCGGCCTAACTAAAGACCCAAAAGAAAAAAAGAACGCCATATGGCCTCAGTTTCTTATAGCTTGTGGGGCCTTTTCATTGTTCGATGTAGGTCACATGTTCACCGAAGTAGAGAATATGACGTGTCTACAATTATTTAAATTCCCGGCAAGGCCATTTGACCCAAATGAGGTTGCCCAGGATTTCACAACGACAGTCAAGATAAAAGTGTTCGTTGGAAAGAAGGATCTATTTGATGATTTATTTCAGAGTAAAAGCTCACTCAAGGAAATTTTGCGGGAAGCTCAATCGCGATTGTCTCTAGATGACCTCCAAAGATTCATGGTATACAGGGAAAGAAGACTAGCCAGTGTTCCTCTAGAAAAGCTGCAACTACCTGCCAGAGAACCTACTCCAAGCATTAGCCTTAGTGGGAATTCAAGCGCTTCTGGATCTAAATCTAAGACTGGACAAGAGATGCCTGAGCATTCTAAAAGATCCGAAAACAACCAAGATAGAGGCGAAGAGTCAGCTAAGGACACCGCTCAGTCAATGGAATTTCCACAGCAGCAAGTTATCGCCTCCTAGAAAAGAAAAAAGAGGTCCAAGCACTAAACATGTTAAATTGGGAGTGTTACTGGGCATACTTGGTGAAGCCGCATAGTCAGCAGATGACTGTGAAATGTATGATAAATGCGGCGAGAAAGTGGTGCCAGCTCTCATAGATTCCGTTTTCTCAGCCCAGCTCAAAGCAGAAGTCAGCCAACCGACTCTCCTCAAACCAATGATGAATGCATGCAGCCTTAAAGATCAGATTCAGAAGTAACTTGATTTAGAATGTTGTTTTTTCTTAAAAAATTAGATTAGAAAAAGGACGGTCATTTGAAAACCACATCCTAAATTTTGTAAATAAACTATTATTAGAATTAGGAAGTAGTATTTAAACCCTTCTCATGCATTTAGAGAAGGGTCCAGAAATTTATCAAAAACTTGTCCTCAGAACATGCACTTCTGCAACCTCAGAGGAGGTTTTGATGAATGAGTGGATCAAGGTTTATTAATGTTTGCATTTGATATCTACTACTGATGTCGCACTTCTGTACTCTTGGTAGATATTAGAACAAGTAGAGATAAATCATTGTTGCTTGAAGCTTATGAGTAGGACCAGTCATAAATGGTACTTTTATCTCTTGATCATTTCTGCTTATATTCTTAAAGTGATATACAGTTTTTAGTTGTTTATATGTTATTGCATGAATGTTTGAGTTATCATTTGGCACTTTTGTACGGTGGAGTCATTTATTTATGTTTGATATATGAATAAATTATTATGCGATATGCTGTTCACAACTGTTTTGCCTAACTTTTTATGCAAAGTGGTTCATCTTAATTGATTTCCATTCTTATGATAGCTGAATGATCTTTATTACCCGTTATTATTTGAAATCTCTTTAGATCGCATAATAGAAGAAATACATCCCGGGTTAGCATAGATTAGATGTGCTGTTTTCATTAGATTACAAATAGCATAGAGTTAGATTAAAGTAGCTTAGATTAGAACCCTTAAATCAGCATCATCCAACTCTGCAAACACACACACCCTTAGATTGGGAAGTTGGTCCCATTATCCCCAGTCGGACCCACTATACCAAACGGATAAGGAGCTGCCAACCAAGGTCCGGACCGGGTGGGTATCCCCCTTGTTGTCGACCCGATTTTCAGGGCTTCAACATATTTGGCGCTAGAAGGAGGGCCTGAACATAGTGTTTGTTGGAATGGTTTGAAATCGTAATCATTTGAATTAGGATGACTACTCAAAAACTTCCCATTTGGAGTTGCATCCATGTTCGTGCCTCTTCCAACACTCCACCTGAAGTGGTAAGACTCTTGTCTCAGGTAAAATTCAATGGTAAGAATAATTCTTCTGCTTTTAATCATGCCCTTCAATTTATTAAAAGTGTTTCAAGTTCGAATGTTCAAAGAATTGATGAAGGCATTTTATGCAGAATTTTTACTCTCATATTCACGGCGGAAGCTAGAAAATGGTGTAGAACCCTCCCAGTTGCCTCGATTCATAGCTGGGACCAATTTGTCAAGGCTTTCATTTGTAGATTTGATTGCTATGATTATGATCAGGTATATGATGAAATTGAGTATCTACGAAAAGAAGATGAATCTGTTAGAGATTTTAATATGCGATTTCATCTTGATTGTCTAAAATATGATCTTGAAAATGAACTCGTGAATTAAGAATCTTCAGATTATGCTGAGCATTCCCTACCTCCTATGTCCGATCCATCAGAAATTAGTCCAAGTCTTGTTTTATTTTCTTCTAATAGGAATGAAAATTCCAATTTGAATGTGCGAATCACTCATGATGAAGAAACTTCCCAAAGCTTAGGAAACACGCCTGCTCTAATGCAAGAAGACAAAAGCGAGAACATTGAAAGAAAGCCTGCCTTGGAACTAGAAAGCAACTTGGAGACAAGGTTAGATAATATCATCGCAAGTCAACAAATGCAGACGCCAAGGTTAGAACAACAAATTAATTCTCTTTCAGAAAATACAAACACGCAAAGGTATGATCTAAAGCCTGATGTCTACAATGAATGTGATGAACAAGAATTTTTTCACGATGATATTTTCAAATGCATTGTTTCGGAATCACATTTTTCTCTTTATCCTGATGTATTTAGTGATGATAATTTTTTCCCCCTCAGTATTAATGATATCTCAAAAAGTACAGAGGATTATTCAAATGAATCACCATTAGGTTTTCAAGATAAAGAGGCAGCTATAGAACATCCTTTGGTCATTTACAAACAAGAACGACTTGACCTTCCTTTTCTGAAAATATTGGATGAAAAAGAAAAATCTAGAGAAACCTGTAAAATCATTTATGATAGCTACTATGATGATGATGATGATGTTGATTTATCTCAAGTAACTCAACAGAGCTCAGATAATGAGAGATATTCTAATTCAAGAATCATATCAGTCGATCCTCATTCCAGAGTGACAGATCATTTGCATGATTTTACTATCCAAAACAATATCCCGATCTACGATTCGTATCATGAGCAAACCCCCATGCCTGTTCCCAATCATAACTTGTTTTCTGATTCACAAGACGTAATTCGAAATTACTCGGATCCCATAATTCTGTCCAGTTCTTGTGAAAAAGAAGATATTTCAAGTCAATCCCAGTTGTGCTGTAACATTAGTTGTACATATAATCATTGCATCCTTTTTCGCTTGCACTCATTTTGTATAAAATCGGATTGTATTTTAAATTTGCAGACTTTTGATAGATTACTATGGTATATTGAGCACCTTATCAAAGAACATTCGAAAGATGTATTACCATTTTGGAAAACTAAATTGTGTCAAGGAAATACAAAACTTTTTCAATTCCACGATCAATCAATATCAGCCTTTCAGAAGAAACTTCT
The DNA here is from genome assembly GCA_031772625.1 of Pinus tabuliformis. NCBI lineage: Eukaryota > Viridiplantae > Streptophyta > Pinopsida > Pinales > Pinaceae > Pinus > Pinus tabuliformis. Next base: position 1,293,204,466 of record CM062819.1, read on the forward strand.
ATGTCATCCAAATCGTCATCAACGAAAGAAAGTATTTTTGGAAACTTGCCAACAATTCACGTTAATTGATAAATCTCTTTCCAAAAATTTCCATCTATTCTTCATTGATTTATTAAGTGATTTATATGTGGAAACTTTCCTTTTACGAGAAATTGCTAAAAGCTTGACTTTAACGCATAGTAGATTACAGGACATTAAAACTGAAAAATCATATTCGCAATCTGGCTTGTCATCTTTCCTATTACATGATCACCAATCCATAACAGAAATTCATCCTGATTTTTATGATCCAATAGGTATCCAATTGGACAGAAGATTTCATAAGAAAGAAATTTCAGGTGGAATTCCGACTGAATTTACACTTTCTAATCCTACATTCAATATTCACAGTCCAAGAAAAGTTTTATTCTTAACACTGATTTTTCAAAGGTACATACGTGTAGGAATAAAAATGAAAAGATGGTTCCACTGGAAATATCATTTTACCTAGTTAATTTTTCTGTGTATAGTTAGAATAGGAGTAGGGGTAGTTTAGCTAGGTTATTAGGTGGATAATTTAATTTTTAAATGTTGGTAGGCAAAATAAAAGAAGAAATTATCCCTATCATGTACATAATCCAAGGGAATAGTTACCTCTCATTTCTTTAAATATTTTCCTCCCTAATAAAATTTGCCTGTGGTTAACAGCATTTAACATTTACTAAAGACACCATTTCTCTATCAGATCTTGAACTTCTACTTATATAAATAGCAAATATTTTGGAAACTTGATCTTTATTATTAATAGATACATTTAAAAAACTTTAAACCAGATATGATACTAGTTTCAACTTCAAAAATTTGACGAAAGAAATCTTAGTGAAGAAATTGTTTTATATCAGTACAATGAAAGGTATCAATAACAAAATGAGGATTCCCTGTAGAACAGCCATGTCCAAAAAACTCTATTATTGTCGTCCAGGGCTTTCTTAAGGAAAAAAATGACTTCCTCCCTGCTAAAGAAAATCGCAGCATTTAGAGAAACGACCCAAGGATACACTATATCTTGAAGAATAAGAGGTCTCATCACGAGCCGGCTTATCATGATCACATATATTATAACTTTGCTGACTTTGCCAAACACTATCCATCAAAACAGGGCAATGACTCAAGATTGTTGAAATCAAAAGACAAGGGGTCTCATCACGAGCCAGCTCAAGGATAATTTTAGGGGCGAATGTTCGCCCTTTGGCGAAATTAAGGGGTTTTAAATTTTTAGTGGGCGAATATTTTGTATCATAGTACATTTTTACAAATCACCTCAAATAGCCCACCTTATTTTAAGGGAGAGGGTAAAAAAGGTAAATTTAGCCCTTGAGATGACGACTTACAACCTTCCATTCGCCTATTTTCAAGAATAGGTTTTATTTAAGTGAATCCATTCGCCCATTTTCAAGAATAGGTTTTATTTAAGTGAATCCTATGGGCCAAATACCATATTTATAAAAGAGGTATGGTAAATTAATAAAAATATAAATAAATGATAGGTATGGTAAATAAATAAAACATTTTTTATATTTACTCCATAAGTCACCTTATATACATGTAAGGGTGTAAACAAATAAAAATATAAGTAAAGTGGAGGTATGGTAAATAAATAAAACGTCTTTTTATACTTACTCAAAAGGTATGGTAAATAAATAAAAATATAAATAAACTAGACTTATCGTAAATAAATAAAACCTCTTTTTATATTTAGTCCATAACCCTCGTTCTATTTATGAAGGCTCAAGAAAGAGGTTTTATTTAAGTGAATCCTATGGGCCAAATACCAGAGGTATGGTAAATTAATAAAAATATAAATAAACGAGATGTATGGTAAACAAATAAAACATTTTTTTTATATTTACTCCATAAGTCACCTTATATTTACGAACACTCAAAAAATGGGTTATATTTAGGTGAAACCTATGGCCAAAATACTATGGGACAAATACCATGGACTAGATTGTTATTAATACCATGCAAAAAACCATTATTAACCCTAATATTAGAATTAATAAAAATAAAAATGGCACATGGTATTGACCCATTGTATTCACCAAAATGGCACATGGTATTGGCCCATGGTATTCACCTGGAATGTAGCCTATTTAAATGGGGGAATTAAACCAACATGTAGCCTATGCGAAGATTCACTAGGAATTTACAAAGTTTTATTATTTAGTGAAAGACTCGCCAAGATCTTACAAGATTTTATAATTGAGTAAAATATTCGCCATGCCTGGTGAGAGATTCGCCATAAAATTATATATACATATTATATTATTGATAAAATCGCCTTCCATTTTTCCTATATACCATGGAGATTCGCCCATTTATTATATGGGGGGGTTCTTAAAATTTTCCCTGAGCCAGCTTGTTCAGCGAAAGTGTAAATCAAGTGAATGACTGTGTCATAATTTGGCTACCAAACCAAGACATTGTTCTTTAAGAATAAAAAAAGGAAAAAGTGTCAATATGGGTTTTTCTTTGAAAGTTGTAGATCACCTTAAGCAGGATAAAGGATCATTACTAGGTAATAGGTAACCCTGTCGAGGCTATGAACGCCTGCTGGCAGCAGAGACTCTACCTACGACAAATGAGCATATTTAAAAACTGGTACACAGGGAAGACCTTATTTTATCTTTACAAGACAAAGTAATGGCTGATGTAAATGCAAGGACAAGCTGAGGAAGCAAATAATTAAAATAGAAAGAGGTTGGAACAAAATGTCATTGACAGTTTAGGGTATAATGCGCTTTATCTTTTTATAATAAAGTTTAATTTTCTAAAATTTTGTTTTGGAAATTTGAAAAGTTCAATAGAAAATCAGAGATAACTGGTTCTCCCAAGTGAATCGCCAATTGTTTTGGCCAGCAACAACCCCCCCTTTTCCATTTAAGTGTTGTCCAAAATACTAAATGAATGGGGACCCTTAGTTAAAATTTAGGAAAAGCAAGAGTTTCCTTTCTTCAAAATAAGGTTACCATCGTAAGCTTAGGAAGATCTTTTGAATACTTTAAAACCTAAGTTTATGAGAAGAAAAATCTTTAAAAATTCGCATCATAAAATGATAGAAAAACACCTCCATTTGGGTATAATCCTGGTATGTGCAAGAATTCTCGTACTAAGTAATATATCGCATCGCAATAAGGTAATGCCAATGAGAAAGACTTCAAGATTTTCCGATTTGCAATAACCCCGATCGCAAGATCACATATCGCAGGGAATGGGCTAACAAAATATGGCAAGCATAAAACTTCTGCGATCTGCGATGTTGCGATATCGCGATAAAGCGATGGTTGTGATATTAAGCCAAATCAACTCTGTGATGTTATATTTGTGAGTCGGTGCGAGAGCGCGGTAGTGCAATAATGCGATGTCGCGATCTGCGATGATTGCGAGCCAAATCGCAAAATCACTCCATCACGAATCTTTCGGGCACGCTATTCAAGAAAAGCCACTTACCATAATCTGACTCAAGATCATGCACTTTTAATGATAATAAAGGAATTAGCTATCATCTATTAAATGTAGACGTGTGCTTTTGTAAAGAATTACTTCACGTAAGGTGGCATATTTGATATATCTGCTGCATTTAAGACTCTCCCATCACCTTTCTTGATCAGTCATTTCCATTTGTGAGCTGCAGGAATGAAGAACGAAGGGCGATACCAAGCCATACGCAGGAAGAAATGGGAAAGAAAAATAAGGCTCAGGGCTCTGAGGTGAAAGAAATGGCACCTTTATATACAGACACAACTTGTAGCAGAGATGCAGGGATATCGACGTGGGAAAGCATGTACAGACTGCTTGAAGAAGAAAACCCCAGAATAATGAAGGTTACCGCTGTCGCAGACTCACAGGGCTCTTCCGAAGCATCCTTAGAAGAGCTAGCGTGCTCATTCCTTCATCGGATAGCAGCAAGGCCTAAAATTCTCCCATATACGGATATGATCAAGTGGATACTTGACAATGCAAAAATGAATGACAGACAGTTCAAGATTCAAGGACATGGGCTCATCGGGTCATTCGCTGCACAAGACTTAAAGCTCATGTATCATCTTCCTGAACCGCAGGCGACTTACAATGCACAATTCATTAAAAAATTTGTGGCGGAGAACCCAAACCTATCAGAGACCACCAAAGATTGGTCCAGAAAAGATGAACCGCTCAAGAAAGATAAAAACGGTATGTACAGCACTGGTTCCCTCACCTCTCCGTATTGTTTTGCTGCGGCCATGCTTTGTAGATTATTTGGGATGCCAGATATCAATAAGTTTTCGTCTGAATGGTTACCATTGATCGATGCTGCCACAAATTCCGTTATTATAGATTGGGCCAAGATCTTTTCTGATAACCTATTCACGACTATTATCAATTACCGGTCTAAAAGATCCATGTCTCAAAGGATCTATCCTCCATATGTTATGGATTCTATTTGTTATGTGTCAAAATTTACCGCTATGGGTTGGAAATGGACAACTCAGGACCCATTACCCATCCATGTTTATCATAAGATATTATGGGATTCTCAGTTCATTCCACATTTCTACCAAATTTGTCACGGGCTTATCTTACCCATGTATAGAATGATGTATGATAAAGAACCCCCGAGGTGCTCACCTGAGGCACAGATAGATATCATTCCCATCGCAAGATGGTTCGGAGAAGAATGGTTCACCTATATTAGAGTATCTGGAAGCACCGTCCCCCCTCATGTCCTGCCTTTGTATATTCCTGACAAACTTCTGGCTCGAGAAATTGCATATCAAACCTGTTCAGAAGGCGGCCTAACTAAAGACCTAAAAGACAAAAAGAAGGCCATATGGCCTCAGTTTCCTGTAGCTTGTGGGGCCTTTTCATTGTTCGATGTAGGTCACGTGTTCACTGAAGTAGAGAATATGACGTGTCTACAATTATTTAAATTCCCGGCAAGGCCATTTGACCCAAATGAGGTTGCCCAGGATTTCACAACGACAGACAAGATAAAAGTGTTCGTTGGAAAGAAGGATCTATTTGATGATTTATTTCAGGGTAAAAGCTCACTCCAGGAAATTTTGCGGGAAGCTCAATCGCGATTGTCTCTAGATGACCTCCAAAGATTCATGGTATACAGGGAAAGAAGACTAGCCAGTGTTCCTCTAGAAAGGCTGCAACTACCTGCCAGAGAACCTACTCCAAGCATTAGCCTTAGTGGGAATTCAAGTGCTTCCGGATCTAAATCTAAGACTGGACAAGAGATGCCTGAGCATTCTAAAAGATTCGAAAACAACCAAGATAGAGGCGAAGAGTCAGCTAAGGACACCGCTCAGTCAATGGAATTTCCACAGCAGCAAGTTATCGCCTCCTCATCAAGAGATGTCCCCGCTCTCATCATTGAAGCACCACCCATCACAACAGAATTAGATAAGGAATGGGAAACCTTCAACGAACTGATCAATCTTGAAGGACAAGCCCCAAAAACACCTATGAGCAATACACAGGTAGCACAAGAAGTGGGCTCAGCGTTGCTCTTCAACGAGTGGGACGATCAAATCAGTGAGGCAAAACAAGTAGAATGGAAGCTGAAGGCGCAAGAAAATAAAAAAGCGGTCCAAGCACTAAACAGGCTAAATTGGGAGTGTTACTGGACATACTTGGTGAAGCCGCATAGTCAGCAGATGACTGTGAAATGTATCATAAATGCGGCCGAGAAAGTGGTGCCAGCTCTCATAGATTCCGTTTTCTCAGCCCAGCTCAAAGCAGAAGTCAGCCAACCGACTCTCCTCAAACCAATGATGAATGCATGCAGCTTTAAAGATCAGATTCAGAAGTAACTTAATTTAGAATGTTGTTTTTTCTTAAAAAATTAGATTAGAAAAAGGACGGTCATTTGAAAACCGCATCCTAAATTTTGTAAATAAACTATTATTAGAATTAGGAAGTAGTATTTAAACCCTTCTCATGCATTTAGAGAAGGGTCCAGAAATTTGTCAAAAACTTGTCCTCAGAACATGCACTTTTGCAACCTCAGAGGAGGTTTTGATGAATGAATGGATCAAGGTTTATTAATGTTTGCATTTGATATCTGCTACTGATGTTGCACTTCTGTACTCTTGGTAGATATTAGAACAAGTAGAGATAAATCATTGTTGCTTGAAGCTTATGAGTAGGACCAGTCATAAATGGTACTTTTATCTCTTGATCATTTCTGCTTATATTCTTAAAGTGATATACATTTTTTAGTTGTTTATATGTTATTGCATGAATGTTTGAGTTATCATTTGGCACTTTTGTACGGTGGAGTCATTTATTTATGTTTGATATATGAATAACTTATTATGCGATATGCTGTTCACAACTGTTTTGCCTAACTTTTTATGCAAAGTGGTTCATCTTAATTGATTTCCATTCTTATGATAGATGAATGATCTTTATTACCCGTTATTATTTGAAATCTCTTTAGATCGCATAATAGAAGAAATACATCCTGGGTTAGCATAGATTAGATGTGTTGTTTTCATTAGATTACAAATAGCATAGATTTAGATTAAAATAGCTTAGATTAGAACCCTTAAATCAGCATCATCCAAATCTGCACACACACACACCCTTAGATTGGGAAACTGGTCCCATTATCCCCAGTCGGACCCGCTATACCAAACGGATAAGGAGCTGCCAACCAAGGTCTGGACCGGGTGGGTATCCCCCTTGTTACCGACCCGATTTTCGGGGCTTCGACAGGACATTGGGTCGCATAATGACCCAGCTCCCCACAATGGAAGAACTTGATATTGGAGAGATCCTTCTTCTTCCGCCTTTCCTACTTTCCCTTAGATGCTAGGGCAGCATATTCCTCCTCCTATTTGACTTTGATCCCCTTGTTGCTGCTACCCATATTTGACTGCCATCTGATATCTTCCTGGTGAAGAGCTGCCCACATCTCATCCCAAGGTGGAAGTGTCGCTCTACCCAGTATACTCTGGACAAATACCTCCCAGTCTTCTGAGACAACATTCAGGTCGTCCTCACCATCAATTCCTAATTCGGTGTGGTTTCTATAACAGTCAACTGATCTCGGATCTCATTCAGTCCTCTGAGTAAGGTGTCAATTAGTTCTCCCTTCTTCATCTGATATGACCTCAACTGATTCTCTAGTAATATTCTTCTATACACTGAAGTATTTTGGTACAATTTCTTGAGGACCTCCCACATTTCCTATGTCATTTCCTTCTTGGCAATGTGTGGTACTACATGGTTCTTGACCCCGTCAAGGATGATGCTCTTGTCCCTCACCATTTCCTCCTAGTACTTGTTGTTATCATTTGGGTCAATCGGGATAGCTATAATTTTCAAGGCGAAGTCCTTGACATGATTTATATCAAGTATGGATAAGATTTTGACCTTCTAGACTGCGAAGTTCGACGCTCCGTCCAGTCTGTCTTGGTCTCTTACTCCGTGTAGTGCCATGATGCTCTTCTACTTCCCTCCTAGAAGTTTTTGATCTGACTCCCTCTGAGTCTTGATTTCTCTCCTGGAAATCCTTCTGTCGATGTCGAGATGCCCCTACTCTAATCATCTATGCAACTGCACCACTAATCTAGGTTTCTTGGCTAGAAACGCTCAGTAGCAACTCCCTCCTTTTGGCCTTTCCCTGTTAGGTATTGTTCTAACTACAATACCTCACCAGCTCCACTCTGCAACATTCCCACAGCCTTCTAAACCCAAACAACCTGAAGGTGAGAGCTCCTAGGCTCTACGCAATCCTGTCATCAGCAACCCGGCCTCCTCAGCCAACTACGTCAGCCCTGTTATCACTCCAATATTTCTCTAGAGTTGAAAAGAAAGAAATGATCAGAGGTAACCACAAACCTACTTTGGAGATTAGTATCTAGCCTTCCTGATTCTCAGAGAGGGCTCTCTCTTTATGATTTAACTTTTTTTAGTTATTTGATTTTAGGCTAGTTATGGTTGCACTTAGGTTTTTATTTGGATTTGGTGGTGGGATCACTTACTTAGATGGATAGAGGTATGTCTTTTACCATTGGGCTATGGGGTCAAATATCAAGCAAACAGGACTGGATCAAGTTCTAAAAAAAGTGTCTACAGGGCAAGATAGAAAATTTACTTCAGATCTCAAGGCTAGATGGTGAAGTGGTTTTCAATCAGATCTAAGGAGCAATTAAGGGTTCCTTAGGATGGATTATGAAGAAAGTGAAAGAGGTCAACTGGGATGGGAGAGAAATTAAGGATTCTCATATCCAGATATCAGAAGAAAACATGGAAATGATCAACTGTTCAAAACAGAGTGTACTTAAACAAATTCTGAGATAAATTTCCAGTTAATCCATTCAACTTTAGATAACATTTAAGTTTGTGAAGTACATAATAAAATAACAAATTTGACAAAGGAAATACTTCACTATAATAGCTCAACACATGAATCCTGTAATGAAATTTCTTTATTACTCGGTCCAGTTTGCTGACTTGAAAAATTGGTACAATAACCCTTATGTTTATGATCAAAATAACTCTACAAATGTATAGCAATCCACACTCAATACTTCAAATTATGAAGTATTTAAACAAAAATAATTTACAAAATATCCCAAACTATATTGGGAATTAATCTAGGAAAAAGAAATATCTTCATGCAAGAAGATAGAGACAGATGTTCAACTGATGTATGTTGTCCCTTTTTATTAGGTTGTGTTGTCTTTATGCTATGATATTTTACCTTTTATTCTCTTCTTTGATGTTGGTCTTTACGCTGAATTCTCTTTTTACTCTGATCTTTCAACTGATACACTTTTCCCTGATACCCTTTCATCTGGTTGGCCTGTCATTATCCTTTTACTGTGCTTTTTCACCCTTATTGTACATTTTTACATTTTTACTATGTATTTCTACAGTAATTCATTCAGTTTCTCCCATGTTTCTGCATCTGGGAATTGGATATTTATCATCTTCCTATAAATTTCATCTGCCTCCGTGTACTTGGAAAAAGTGGGCTTATTCACAAAAAGGTGTTTTAACTCATGCTGGAGGTAAAACAAGTTCTCAAAAGTATGGTATAGGACCTTTCCCGTTGTCATCCCCTTCATAGATGAAGTGTTTACCTCATCTCTAGACACTTCTCTAATTCTTCTGTTGTAGTCCTCCTGTGGCATTAATTTATCATTTATTACTAAGGGATTTGACAAATCCTTTTGCCTCAAAACTTCAAATTTAACCATGAATCTGTCTATAGCAAGTTGCATGGTTTGGCACTTATCTTCCAAATTTAGCATTAAATTTCTCTTGGTGAGGACCCTTTCTACTTCTAGTATTGTACCTGTCCTGTCAATTATCTCCAATTCCTGCAATTCATACTTATTTTTGGAGTTAAGGATGTGAATGATCCTAGTGGCTTCCTCTGGCATGTCTCCCAGTTTTTTTTCACTCTTTGTATGGCTTCTGTAGCCTCCTTCATGAAGTCAATTTGCTCAAAAATTACTTGGATAGATGGCCAAATATCATTGATAGAGTCAATGATATTGGCCCATAACTGTTCCTTGGTTTGCCCAAGTGGTTCCTTCAAAGTTAATTCCTTCTCCAAGATTTTTATTCTTTCATTCATCCTGGTTGATTTCTACTCTTCTTATTTGTGCGTAATTTGTGCAAGCTTATAGTTAGTCTCTAGATTGGATACCTTTTCCTTGAGCTTGTTCATTTCTGTGGTTTGAATGGACATGTCTTCCATTGCCTTGACCAATCTACTAGCCTCATCACCTGGCTGAGTTGTTGTTGTTGACGCTGTTGCTGATGTAGACGTTGGCAATGTTGTAGCCATTGGAGCTGTAGGAGCTAATGATGTTGCCAAGGTGGATGGTACTGCAGTAGTGACTGTTGGGATAACAATGGCAGGGGAAGTCTCAAGACTAGATTTTTTTAACTGTATCAAGCTATCTAACTCCTTTTCCATTTCCTTTAGTTGATAAATAAATTGTAGAACCAGGTCCATCATCTCCTCCCGATGTGTTTGGATCTCCAGGACCTCTTTTGTTTGTGGGTGCTCTGAATGAGGAAGTTTTAATTGTTTTTTGAGAGCTGCAATGTCCTCATTCTTCTTCTTGATCAATTTCTCAGTAGCTGTTACACAGTAATTTGTCACTGTCTCACTGTCAGTCACCCTACTGTGTCAAGAATTCACAATAATCAAGTTCATGCCTTCTGAACTGGCCCAAAACCCACTTTTCCAAAGTTTTCCTCATCAGCGCGTTTGTCTCTAAAATATCCGCGCTGGCTGGCGGCTCGTAGTGTATTCAGTGCGCTGCCAGCGCGGAAGCACATCACTTTTCCGCGCTGGTCGCATTTTATGAGCCAGCGCACCTCTCCTTTGTATTGGGTCGCGCTGACATGACTTTCCCAGTTATTGAGGCGCGACGTCAGTGCGTCAGTCGCCTTATAATCCGCGCTGATCCTGTTTGGGCGAATTTGTTCCAACAACCAGCCTTCCAGATAACTCCAGGTTTGGTTGTTGGCTTTGTGAGTATCGACTCCCTTCTATGGCATGTCTGTTCGACCCTTTGCAACCACTTCCCTCAAGGATAAGCTCATCCTTCCACCCTTTTAGGAGGCTCCTTCTCCTATATAAACTTCCACCATTACCATGAGCAGCTAGTTTGGAATAGCTTGGATTGTGTAGAGCTTATAGTGCTCAGATTGCTGCTACTATAGGTATTTGGTGTGCTAAGTGTGGAAGTGATTGATAGCTTAGGGAAGGTTGTTTTGTGTTGCTTGTGTGAGAGAGAGTTTCTTGTTTTGGGAGAATCATTTCCAAAGGTGAATGCTTGAGACGCTTGCTGACTGGCCCCTCCTGAGAAGGATACCGATGTCAGAACATTTGGTTGTACTCTTCTCTATCTTGATTAATAATAGATGACTGCTATTATTGTTCCATTCTCATTTGTCTATGCAATGGTTAAATGTGAATTACATCTTTTCTGACTGATGTATGTGTTATCACAAAATCACTACTGAGGGCTGCAACCCAGCAAGATTTCATGTAACTCTTTCAACCTATCTTTAGATCAAAGCTTAGCCTCTTTGATCAGAGAGGGCTCTCTCACACACTCTTGATGAAAAACATTCACTACAAAAGATGGCTAACTCTTTATTCATTCATGAAAGCAAAGCTGGTTGGAAACATATCAAACTGGTTCTCATTGGGCTATGGAGTCTCATATATTAAGTAAACAAGGAAAACATAGTGATCTCATGGAAGTCAAGGCTCTTTGCATTATATATCAAACATACTTCACCAAAACATAGCTTGCCAAACACACAGGAAGTCAGAGCATAGGATTATGAATTCTGAGTGATTGTGTTACAACAAGACTATAAAAGAATATAAAGTATAAAACACCATCATTATATTTGAACATAACAATCCATCGAGAATCTTGAGTAGAGAACAACACTGTTTTACTATTACTGTCAAAAAGGTCTTACAATGGCCCAAAACAACTCTGTTTTTCTATAAAATGTCCAACCCCTTTTACATCAGAGTTATTTCTATATATAGCAAACCAAAATACTACTACCTGAGACTCCTCAACAAGCATGAAGGGAGCTCGGAATTCTATCATTAATTACCTTATCTATATCATAAACCAACTAATTAATTACAAGAGATGTTGTGCTACGAAAACAGAGGACTCCATTACATTGAAACTTCAAGTCTATCTCCTCGTGTACATTGCTGCGTTCTTTGAAACTTGACACCTGTAACACTTCAATAATAGCCAAACCAAACTGAAAACACATTCACTGGATGAGCAGCTTCGGATGCCTGATGTGTGGATGATTCATCAACAAACAAGAATCTGTGCCCTATGTTCACGGTCTTTGTCTCCCATTAGTGTTCATGCATTTAAGATCATGTTTCAAGCCATTTAATCTTCTAATAGTCACGTATGAGGGAAGAAATCTTATGATCTGGCCATCTCATAACTGAACAAGTGTACCACTCAACACCTCGGCTGCCCTACCAGAACCCTAAAAATTCGGACATAAAGTGAAAACTTTAACATAAGACAAAATTTCACCTTTTCCTTGAATACTTACACCTGGCACTTTTTTAAACATCTGAATGACTTTCTATAGTCTCCATGCTAATCTCGAATCATCCCTTTTAATATTTGCTGACCTCAGCGTTCAAACTCAAGTTTTTTACATAAACAGTCATCTACAGCAGTTTCGTAGCGCGCTACGAAACTGCTGTAGGTAATCAAAACTAAGCATATGAACCTTAAAGCAACAATGACTGAACTCTGTGATTTCTTCAGCTATTTTACACAGGTGTAAGGACTTCAAAAAGTTTCAAAATGATGACAGCCAAAATTTACCAAAATTTGGAAGGCAAATTTCCCTTTGGATCAATTAGCTAGTTTGCCTAGCTTTCTCTTCAAGCTGCTAACTTCTTCCTTTAATGCTTTGATTTCTGATCTCAGGCTCATGTTCATCTTTCTGACATGTTTGGCTTGTTTGATGGCTGAAAACGTCCAGGTGTACACCTCAGCCACTGCATCTACCTGACTAGCAAAGCTTTTGCTACCTTTCATTACAGCTACGAAACTGTTATTCTGCCTGAAAAATAGCTCTTGGGACAGAGCTCATAGCTTCTCACAGAAAACGTATTTGGAAAAACTAAAGGAGGTTTTTGTGAACCAACCCGTTCTTAACAAAAACCTCTTTTGGTTTTTTGAAAAACTACTCCAGCTGCCCAGAATCGAGCCTTGAAAAAGATGTGTGAAACAGGAAATTAAAAACTGCATCTACAGCAGTTTTGTAGCGCAACTTTAGTCATTCGATTCTCTCAGCTCGTAACGGATTTAAGGAAACTGAAAGAGGTTTTTCTAGTTCAGTATGTTAGGAATAAAAGCCTCTTTCAATTTTCGAAAATACACTTTCATCTGCTCTAAATACCTCCTGGAAGTTGACGGCTTAAAACAGATAACTATGCCTGTAACAAACATCTCCTACAACAGTTTCAAAAACACAATCTTCATCAAAAACATGTTCTTCAAATAAAAATGATTAATGGCTTCATTACTGTAGCTACTTGAAGTACATTCTGTGCTAACATTTGTTGGCCTTTCTGGAAAAGCATTGCCATGACTGCTGGAAGACTTGTTTGCAAATTTCACAAGATCCTTCCCACTGCTCGAAAGAGATGCAGCTGCACCTTGAACTAACAGCTGCTTGGAATATTTTTACACAGGAAACTAATGGTAGCTTGTAGCACGAAAACAAACTTCGACTATGGAGTGCAGGCTCGCTTGCAGTAGTCCGTTTAAATAAGAACTTGGGCTTCTCATACAGCAAACATGTTTACATAATATGAAGAACCCATTATGATATAACCATCTCTTGTAACATCCCCTAAACTAACACTCAAATACATGACTTCGAACCTTATGGCGAAATACTGGTTTATCATGACATGGAGAGGATGTGAACTGACAATCATGAACGGACCTATGACTCACTACTCTCGGATTTGACATTCAGAGGAAAAGCGCTACAAAAACCCTGAAACCCCAATTTCGTAGCGCGGGCAGTTCAAATTTAACAAGATGCGCTACGAAATTACTGACAAACAGAGCGCTGCGAAAACACGAAAACATCATTTCGCAGCTAAACTGACCAATCAAATCTGCGCTGCGAAACTGCGCAAAGTACCATGACATGACATGCTTTGACTAACAATGATGGAGGGCTTCTAATGATTTTTCCTTTACACGAATTCACAACAATACCTCTTGAATTTCAAATTTCAAATTGACATATACTAATAAACCTATTCACAAGACTTCAAGGCTTTATATAAAACTTATGGACAACCTTATATACATGAACTATAGTTCCAAGTGATAACAGTATGGTTGCTTTTACTAGATTTCACGCTTGCGTTTGTTTCCTCTTCGTGTGTGCAGGTATCTATTCGCGGGGATCGCGGAGGATTGTGACCAGCCAAAGCGAAGGAGCGAAGGCAGCATCTCTTCGTCAAACAACAGCGCTGGAATCCAAGTAGGTGCTCTTTACCTCTTGTTTAATTGTAATTAGGAACATGCATAGCAGCATTGTTTGATTGTTGCTAGACCCTTGCTGGGCTAGTAGGGATCGCCTCTATCCGTAGAGGGGATTTACCTCTCCAACAATTTGGCGACTCCGCTGGGGATCAGCCTTTTTGTCTCTTGAGTCCACTTTTGTGTTTGAATTTGATTTTTCTCTCTTTTCGAGATTCTGGGATTGTTTCTCTGCTTATAAACTTTCTGGGTGCATCTGGGAAGTGTCTTAATTGTTAAAAGGTTCTTACCTTTGGTTTGGGAAGTTTTTGCTTTGGCTTTACTTGCTTTTTACCCTCAGCGCGCTTTAATTCAAAACAGACGCGCTGAAGTCGCACCCTTTCTTCTTTGTTTTCCCTGTCATCGCGCCTGTACACCTAATACACGCACTGACCTCGTTTTTGAGCCAGCGCGCTTTTCCCGTGTGCTTCCGCGCTGACGTCGCAAGTTGCTACGGGACCCCTCCTGTCAGCGCCGAGTTGCTGAAGGACACACACGCTGATCCTGTAAAGCTCGATTTCGTCCAGATTAGCCTCCTGAACTTGTTGCTTTAGCTTTCCCCTCTTCTCTCCACTTTGTTTGTGACTTGTTTTTCATTATCTGAACTCTGAGTTGCTCGCTTGCGAAGTCTTGTTCCACAGGGTTTCGTTTTGCTCATTTTTCGATTTTGCAAATACCTTCCCCTTTGCTTTCGCTGCTTGGTTTGTATTTCCACCATCACTTTTACAGCTGCTGGATTGTGTTGAATCTCTATTTCACTGGTTGGGACTCTTATCCTCCGGGTGTTTGCTTTTCTCCATTGATTTCGCACTCTAGCCCTAGGGCATCTAGTGGCCGTGTGTGTGTCAAGCCTTCCGTAGGGATCTTGTTTGCTTTCTTGACCAGCCAACTTCAGATTTGTTGTTGCACTTGTTCAGTGATTGTTGAAGTGTTTTTGGTTGTGTTTCCGAGTGGTTTTCGCTTCCTCCTTTTCTGAATCCTTGCTTGTCTTGCCGAGCTTAGATCACATAGCTCGTGCGGAACTTAGTTCTTCCTTTTGATTTGGAAGCCTTTGTTGGACGTTTTGAGAACTTTGTGTGCTTTCATTAAGTGATTTGCTTGGTGTTCCAGTTCCTCCAAATTCATTTAGATGCTTTGTGCCATTGAAAGAAAATCAAACTAGTAGCTTTGCTTTTGAGAATTGAAAAGGAAAAGAACATTTCATTGATTCGCATTTTCAAAAGAAAAGTTTCCTTTCCTCACTTTTAGCTGCATTAGGCTGCTTGATTGTTTGATTTCATTTTGTTTGTTTGAAAATTCTTCACCTTCTCATAGCTAGAGTTCATCGAACAAAATGGTTTTCTTTGGCATGTAGTTTGCATCTAGGTAATTGTGAGAGAACATACGATAGGCCTGAAATCGAAACTTAACTCAAGATTAACCATAAAATGAACCGAATGAATCTAAAAACGCATTGGAACTAAACGCAAACATCTAGAGGTCTAGGTTAGAGACGTGTTTCGGCGTCTTTAAACATAGTCACTGTTGTTTCACATTATGGTTGGGTGATTCCTCCTTCTGTGACTCGATAGTGGTCTAACACGGACTGCACTCCCACGTACTGTCGCGTATATAGGGAGACCCCACTAGGCTTTTATCCTTTATCCCTAGGAAGCCGAGTCTGCCGCCTTGTGAACCGTAACGCACCGAACACAGCATTCGGGAAGATTGACTGCAGTACGGAAAGTCCTTGGCTCTCATACGATTGCTAAGGTGTATAAGCAGTTTTACGGGTCGCTTGGTAAACCCTTTACCTAGAGTCTCCAGAGCAGTCACTTTTGATCCTTTTCGGACTCCCTAAATGAAAAGGTGCCTGTGAGCGTCTTGTCACTTCGTGCTCATTAAACATTCGAAGGAGACTGGAGTCATCTTTTCATCCTTTTCTCGACTCTTGAAACATGAAAAGGTCAAGTTTGGTTCTCGTGTCTTAAAATTAATGCGGCCACGATAACATCACCCGGTTAGATCTTGTGTGCGTTAGCTTGAGTAGGTTTCGTTTTCGTTCGCTATGGCAACTTTTCCGGGATTCACTAACCCAGGTTCCCCCTCTGATGGGAATCCAGGACAATTCCCTCCTCTTGGGAATGTTGGTGCTCCGTATATGGCGACGTTGTCCCTACCAGGGTTAACTGTCGGGTTGCCTGTGTGGTTGTTTTCAACCTCTTTGGTCCCTACCGTATCGGCTGTTAGTCCATCAGTCCCTCCACCTGAACAACATCATGTTGATCCTAAGGTGGATCTCTCCCCTTCGACGCCTACTTCTACGTCGTCCTCTTGTACTTCGCCTGGTGAAAGTCTCGATTCACATAACCAGGTGGCTAAGAAGAAGAAGAAGAAGACCAAGAAGAAGAAGTCCCCTAAGGGAGAGCCTACACACACAGTCCCCCCCTCAAGTCCAGCTATCCCCTCCAGTATACCTGAAGTCGGGTCACCTTCTGCTCCTCCGCGGAAGGTCAAGTTTCCTTGTCGATTATGCAAGGAGGACCATCTCCTTCGTGATTGCCCTGGCATTCCCAGGGTATTAGAAGTTTGGTCTCACGATCCGGCCCGCCCTCCATCGTCCACTGATGATCATGGCGATGCTACCTCATCAGTTGGGAATGGTAAGGAGAAAGGGAAGCTTCGAATCCCCTGTCGACTTTGTGAAGGCAAACATCCCCTTCACCTTTGTCCACTCATGGATAAAGCCTCTGCTGTGTTGGAAAGTCTTGCTGCTCCTCCAAATCCATTTCCCGCTGGTTATCACCGTCTTTCCACAGCTGTAGATTGTGTCCCTGTTCACAAAGAGATCACTTCAGATTCCCCTTTTGTCCAGGCCCCTCTTCCCGAACCTGGCTGTTCCCAGCCTGTTCCAGACCCGCCGTTGGTCGGAAAGGGTGTTGATTCGAGTTCACCTCCTCTCAACCACTCTGTTTTGGAAGAGCAAAATTCTCATGTTCTTCTCGTCTCCTCAGATTCTCCTGAGCTTGATAAAGGTTCTCCTGAAACCTCTCCGGAGAATTTAGATTCGGTTCTTTCCGAGCAGGGGGGAAACCATATGGTTCCCCCACCAAGTAGTTCGGTCATCTCCTTTGATTGGAGTCGTTTGACTGCCCCTCCCCTTCCGTCCCATGTGCCTTTCTGGGTCACCGCCTATGCTTGCAATAAGGCGCTGCCCGGCACTGTGTTAGACGAAGGAGCATCGGTTAGTCTCATGCCCGTTACTACTTGGCGAGCTTTGGGTTCCCCATCGCTTGTACCTGTCGCACCGCATCTCACCGCGTTTGACGGAGGAACGAGTCAGCCATTAGGGATCCTCCCGAAGTTCCCTATTACTTTGGGAGGCAAGACTGTCTATATAGACATCTCAGTTACCCAAGGTTCTTTAGACTTCAGTCTTCTCCTTGGTCGTGATTATGTGTATGCCATGGGAGCCCTTGTTTCTTCACTTTTCCGTGTGGTCTGCTTTCCACACGACGGAAGAATCGTGACATTCGATCAATTATCGTTCGTTCGTCCACAAGCCCCTCCCGTGCATTCGTCTTTCCCTCCTGGCTTTCATCCACAAGTTGCATCTGCCTCGCCGCAAATCAACTACGTGGCCGCCCACCCCGTGCCCGTACCCAGTGATGCCGCCGTCGTGCATAGTGTCCTAGGGGCATTGGGTCCTGACTTCCGAGACATTGACCTCCCACCGGGAGCGCCACTCTTGGAAGCCCCGACTTCCTATTCATTATGATGAAGTTCGGGCGGAGCATAGTTCACTTTCCTATGTCAAGCTCCCTAAAAAATGAAATTAGGTTTGGTTGGAGCATAGTTCCTTTCCGGTGTCAAGCTCCTTAAAACATGAAACTAGGCTTAGTCCGAGGATAGTTTTGATCTTGTGGCGACCTCGTTAAAAAACGAAACAAAGTGATGGAGCATAGTTCTTTTCCGGTGTCAAGCTCCTTAAAAAATGAAACTGGGTCTGTCCGAGGATAGTTCTGATCTTGTGTCAACCTCGTTTAAAAAATGAAACAAGGAGCCGAGGATAGTTCTGATCTTGTGTCAACCTCGTTCAAAAATGAAACAAGGGTTACGAGGATAGTTCTTTTACTGTGTCAACCTCGTTAAAAAATGAAACACCTCCCTTTCCAACTCGAGTGTTTTGATTAAGATCTCGTAAAATACAAGTCGAGTCTTTCATCGATCTCGAGAGTGAACCTTCATTCCATCCACTTTGTTGAATGCAATGAAGCTTGGGGGGCATGTACCTCGATTTGCGTCATTATGCTGGGGGCATGCGAACTTATAACAAGCATAGTTTTTCGTTTCAAGCTTGTGTAAACATGAAACCGAATCCAAGCAGAGTTCTCCATGGTTCAAGCTTGTGTAAAAATGAACCCATACCCGATTTACATCTTGTGATTGCCATTTTTATCCGCCGAATTCTGCTAGATGAGCCTTGGTTGTTTTCATTCCATCGCCGCCATCTCTTTGGCCGATCATATGCTCTCACTTGGTTGTTTATCCTTTCCTGAGGAACCGCAACGATGAGTGGTTTTATTAGCCAGCCTCTTGACCATTACATGTTTTGAGCAGTTCCACCATTGCCGGAACCAGTTGCTACCCTTTATACCACTCGTTCCTCTAGGACGAGTCGCCTTTAAGCTCTTTTCTGACTCGTAAAATATGAAAAGATTGCCGAGTATTTTTCCCTTTTTGACTCGTTAAAGAGAATAAAAATGGACGTCGTCTTTAGGCTCTTTTTCGACTTGAAATAAGAAAAGATCGCCGGGTTCCCTCTCGACTCGTTAAAAGGAACGAGAGGCGGTCGCTTTTAAAGCTCTTTTTTCGACCGTTTAAACTAAAAAGATTGCCGGGTGTTTGTCGTTTCGCACTCGTTATTGGCTCCAAAACGATGTACTTCCGACTGCTTTTTTACTTTTTCGGGTCAAAGTTACTATTTACGAAAAGTACTCCTCGATCGAAATGGTCGGGCGGTTCTTTCGGGTATTGTTTTATACTTTTTCGGGCTCGAGAGACACAACTCTACGAAAAAGGACCCCCCTGGAGTTTCCTTTTCCGCTGTCTTTTCAAACTCTCTAAACATGAAAAGGCGCCGAGTTCTTCCTTTGTCAGACTCGTTAAAACTTAATGACATCGAACATTGTCGAAATGACACTCTTCAAGCATATGCTATCCCCGTCAAGCTTGTCATCCAAAAATAATCGGGGTACCTGCCAGAAATGGTGGGGAAAATGGAACTGTAATCATAGTCGTGTCGGCAGTATGTCGCTCTTGAACATGGCACTCCTCTGCTTCGTGTCTGGGTGGGACCATCTCATCTTGTTTTTCACTGGCCTTCATGGGTTTGGGTTATCCTATCTTGGATTCTCGTCTGCTCATTGCCATCGTCACCATACCCTTTGCTCATTCGATGTCAAATACTACCAAATCCGCTATAGTGCCGCCGATATGTTCAAGAGAAGTTGACCTCTGCAATAATACAACCTCCTCTGCTATCTCACACAAATCATTTTACCTCTGTCTCATGTCGATGATGTGGGAATCATTATGGCCCACCTTCGATCAAGGTCACTTCCTGTCGACTTCAGCTCATTATCCGGGAAGGTGACTTAGAGACTCCCTTTAGGTGCCTTAGAGCCTGCATGCCCTAATGGCAGGTTCTTCGTGTTCGACGCGAGGTTTACATCATTGGCCTCCGATTGAATGATTCCGTGGGTGTTCGACACCAGCTCATTGATTCACACGCCGCGGATTGTACCTATAGTACCTTGAGGACCATTGTCATTATTGGTGGTACCTCTCGCGTCTGTTAACAGTTTTCATCATTGACTGGTAACCAGACGATGTTCATGCATGTTCGACTTCAACTCATGTATTCACATGCTTGAACTTGTACTTTGGTCGGGTCGGGACGGAGCACAAGACCCTGGATCCCTGTCTGTTATGGTCCAGGTTGCGATTTTGTGGATGATCATTACATGACTCATTGATGGATGGCTCATACCTGATGGATGGCTGCGACCATACCTTATCATTATTCTGGTCTCTTTAGCTGGGTGGCTGCGTCCATTCCACAGACCTTTTCGCATGTCTTTTGGATGGCTGCGCCCATGCCTAGACTGCATGTACTTGATTATCAGAGATATTCGGTCCTTCCTGGTGGTGTTCCAGTTCGGCAAAGTGTTGTAAAGCATTTCACCCCTCCCACTCCCTCGGTCTTCATGCTTTAGGGGGCATCTGTTACACAGTAATTTGTCACTGTCTCACTGTCAGTCACCCTACTGTGTCAAGAATTCACAATAATCAAGTTCATGCCTTCTGAACTGGCCTAAAACCCACTTTTCCAAAGTTTTCCTCATCAGCGCGTCTGTCTCTAAAATATCCGCGCTGACTGGCGGCTCGTAGTGTATTCAGTGCGCTGCCAGTGCTGAAGCACATCACTTTTCCGCGCTGGTCGCATTTTATGAGCCAGCGCACCTCTCCTTTGTATTGGGTCGCGCTGACATGACTTTCCCAGTTATTGAGGCGCGACGTCAGCGCGTCAGACGCCTTATAATCCGCGCTGATCCTGTTTGGGCGAATTTGTTCCAACAGCCAGCCTTCCAGATAACTCTAGGTTTGGTTGTTGGCTTTGTGAGTATCGACTCCCTTCTATGGCATGTCTGTTCGACCCTTTGCAACCACTTCCCTCAAGGATAAGCTCATCCTTCCACCCTTTTAGGAGGCTCCTTCTCCTATATAAACTTCCACCATTACCATGAGCAACTAGTTTGGAATAGCTTGGATTGTGTAGAGCTTATAGTGCTCAGATTGCTGCTACTATAGGTATTTGGTGTGCTAAGTGTGGAAGTGATTGATAGCTTAGGGAAGGTTGTTTTGTGTTGCTTGTGTGAGAGAGAGTTTCTTGTCTTGGGAGAATCATTTCCAAAGGTGAATGCTTGAGACGCTTGCTGACTGGCCCCTCCTGAGAAGGATACCGACGTCAGAACATTTGGTTGTACTCTTCTCTGTCTTGATTAATAATAGATGACTGCTATTATTGTTCCATTCTCATTTGTCTATGCAATGGTTAAATGTGAATTACATCTTTTCTGACTGATGTATGGTTGCTTTTACTAGATTTCACGCTTGCGTTTGTTTCCTCTTCGTGTGTGCAGGTATCTATTCGTGGGGATCGCGGAGGATTGTGACTAGCCAAAGCGAAGGAGCGAAGGCAGCATCTCTTCGTCAAACAACAGCGCTGGAATCCAAGTAGGTGCTCTTTACCTCTTGTTTAATTGTAATTAGGAACATGCATAGCAGCATTGTTTGATTGTTGCTAGACCCTTGCTGGGCTAGTAGGGATCGCCTCTATCCGTAGAGGGGATTTACCTCTCCAACAGTAGCCTTGGTTTCATTGGGATCATGTCCCAGCTCAATTACCAAGTCCTCCAATGACTTGATCCTGTTGTCCTTGGCCTGTGAGGAGGCCTTTTGTATTGAGTTGTAATGTTATCTAATGAACTCTACAGCTTATGTGTAGCCATGACCTTTCCTATCAAGGTGGAGTATATCATCTCTCCTGCTTTCTTTTGGAATTCAATCTAGTCAATGGGATGAACATCCCTAGCCAACATCTCAAAGTTCATTTTTCTGTAGTCAGCTGATGTCTTTGGCTGCTGGAAAATAGGCTGCATGAAGGAAACCTGCATTTTTCCTGTTTTGATGTCAAAAGATGACATCAACCTGCTTTGATTTGCTAGTGTGTGTTTGAAGTATTGAGCATATGTTTCAGCCTTCAACTTCTCATTTCTCAACTTTATCTCCCTGTATCTGTCCTTGATATCCTTTTCTTTATCCGCTGGCTTGGTGCAAGAAGAAACCTGAACATTGAGTTGTCTCTTAATAAGCTGAGTGTTTTATGTTGAAGGTTGCTTTGTTTCTCTTGAATCTGTTGTGCCTTTGCTTCTTTCCACCATTGTATCAGTGTCAGTGATTTCCACTTATTCAATGGTGTCCTCCTGTTCAGTTACAGGATTCATCTTGGGCCTCTTCCTGTAACTAATCTCAAACTTCTCATATGTGGTTTCCATAGCAGAACTGGAACCCTCCTCCCCATTTCTCTTTGGGTTTCTCTCCTCATTTGTACGAGTCTATAAAATAGGAGGAATATTCATTGGTTCTCCTAGTTCTATAACCTACAGGAAGGAACTTTCATCAATCTGTCTCTCTAAATTAATCAATGTATTTTTTACATCCACTACAGTGCTATCCATGTCAATTAGAGTGTTTTCCAACCATTCTGATTGGTTGGAAAACCTCTCAATGTCTAGTCTGGGATGATGGATGAAAGGTCCCAACTTGACCTTGATCCTCAGTTTCTTTATGACTCCATGAGGGTCATACTGCCACATAAAATTGTTCTTGAATTCATTTGTTGCAGAATCTTATCTACCTCTGGTCCAGCTTCTCTGTTATTACAAATGAAGGGGCCCAATTAATTTTTCATTTTGAATTGGGTTTTCTTCCTAGCTGCTAGGAAGTTGACTTCATCAGAATTGATAATCTGCCTAAAATATTATAGTGCAAATATCCTCATGGGGAGGTATTTGTGCAGTTTGTAAGGGGCAAGTTGGCATCCATAAATTCTTATCTCTATGTGGTTCTGGTACAGATACCAGTCTCCCACCTTACTGTTCTTGGCCAACTATAACACCCTTTTGATCTCTTGGTTGATTCTAGGTTGAGGGCTACTAGTGAGCATATTCATGACTGGATGGACAAATGAATCAATGAAGTCCTTATAAGTGAATGTAGTGGAGTACTTTTGGATCAAGGGTGTCAAATAAATAACTGATCTTTGATTTCCCTTGGTATCCAACTTCTGGTTGCTAACATGGAATTTGTCTGATTGATAATACAAGAACATATGAAATAATAAAAAAGAGTACTTGAAGACGCTTTCAGTAGGTAATCTGGTGAATTGTTCATGCATCTTGTCCGCAATGAATTGAGCATAGTTGTAAATAATAGCACGAGGCTTGCGTGGGCTAAAGATTGAAAGGAAGGCCGAGACAACCTCATCTACATGCTCATCTGTGGTATATCCTAAGATGCAAGAGAGCATGGTAATAATTTGTCTGCCTCTCTCAGAAAAAATGGTGGCAGTATACGGGAGACTATCTGTGGGAGTATGACATTCCTAAATGATGAAAGTTTGGAAAATTTGGGCTATTCTGGGAAGGTCTAACTTGGTATAAAGGTCCAGCAATTCTCCAATAGACAATGGGGTCTCATTAGGGCTTGGTTGGACCTGCAACATTTGGTTAATGGATTCTGCAATGATGGTAAACAAAACTTGTTGGTTAGGGGTGACAATGGATATTTGGTTGGGAATGTAGCAAGCATGATAGAAGTGGATGATGTCTGGGAATGGGTGTACTTCTGGTAACAAATACTTAGGAAAATTAGACTCCCATAGGTGAATGTCATCATTTTGGTTCAAGAATTTGTCCTTAATCTAGCCGTGGAGCTTCAGAAGGTAAGCAGGGGAAGCAATATCCTTTATTTGGAAGTCTTTGTCTGCTAATGCAAGGTGGTCGATGTCCAGGTGAGGGTTTCTAGAGGTCTCACGTCTAGAGAGGTTTGGGAAGCCATAATTGGGTTTAGAGATAAGAATTAGGTTGGTAGTGGTTTTAGGAGTGAGGTTTGGAAGTTCTGGTATAGTGAGAGGGTAATTAAAGTCTGCACAAGGTTTTGGGGTGTATAGTAGGTTTCTTTTCAATTTAGCCAAGTTTCTTTAATTAATTCATTTAATTAAGCTTTCAATTTAAATTGTGTGTTTTTAAATTGAAGGGCCATTCTGGCTTTTCCCAAGAATACCTGGAAATCAATGGTCTGGCTTGCAAACTGGGTTCAGTGGTGATTGCAGAGGGTACGGTGGCTTCAACTGTCAACTGGTTGCTTCAATTAGGGGTCTGGAGGTTCTTCAGGTGGCAGACAGTGGTCAATTTGGTCACAGAGGTCTTAGGGTGTTGCAATGGCTAAGCAGTAGTTGCAGTGAAAAGTGAGCGAAAAGAGTTGTTTAGGGATTTTTCAGCCTTTTAATGGGTAACGGTCACATTTTGGCACGGAAAATATAAATAAATAGTGGGCAGTTTTTGGTCTCAGCGAGGAGGTGGTTTTTTGGGCCATCGCACCACTTTTGGAGGGCAGGCGGTATTTTTCGCGAGCACGTGATCTCACTTGGTGCCGCCACATATCATAATAGTGCCTAGGAAAAACCATGACTCTCGCATGCTCTTGGGCTGTTATTGATCAGTTGATGAACCCGCATGATATGGATTCGCACCATCGAATCTGGGGGTAGGAGATCGGACAGTTATCGCGCGATTAAGATGCACGGAGGGAATTGGGAAAGGGATTTGCAGGGCCCAGGGTTTAATGACACAAAAATGTAACTAATTAACCAATAAATTTGAGTTTTTTAACATAAGCAGTGGGTCAATAAAGTGGGACCATCGGTTATGTGGCTGGGTTTTTTAACCACACCAAGGGTTGGTAGGTTAAAAGAGGTTTTTCGGGGAAATATGAAATGGGGGGTTAATTAGATAAAGTGGGGGCATAAAAACTTAGGACAAAGGGCTTTTGTGGGTTTTGAAGTGAAATTAATAGGGGGGGAAAGTAATATTTGCAATGGGGAATGGGTTTCACACTAGGGAAAAGGGGTTTTGGGTAGGGCGATGATTTTTGAAAGGTAATTACTAGGGAAATGTATGAAACAAGGGGGTAAGGGTCAAAATGAGGGGAAAAAGGGGGTTTATAAGTGATGAAGGGATAATCGGGAAATTAGCAAATAAGCATGTGGGGTATAGTGAAATGAGGGGAAATTAGTAAACAATCTTGTGAATATCTTTTATTTCTCATAAATCCTCCTGCACATGAAACATAGGATTAAGCATGATAAATGTGCTTTTGACTCAACAACCTTGTGCATTTGCAACCTTTCTTCTACCTACCCTTTATTTATCCTAACATTTTTTCTTCATTTTATTGGGTGCATTTGAGCTTGCTAGCCCTTTATTTCCTTTTCTTTTGACAAGAAAACTATCTAATTCTAACCTTATAAGTTCCAATGGCTCAGATTAAACTGATGAGCTCATTTTTATTCTCTACCTAACTACTAATTTGCCAAGGTTAAACAGTTTGGCTAGATCTTATTCTTTATCTATCAACATAAAATTTAAAGCATGAATGAGTCAAGATTAAGCTATTTGACCATCATGGATTGTGGCATTTCTGACAAGCTGCATACTACCTTATTTTGCATAATAAAGTAAAAAGTAGTGGCACTTGAATTTGTACACTTTCATGATCTGTTTTATTTCTTTTTGGGGTTCATATTTTCACTTTTTTTTTTTTATCTTTTTCTCTTTCTTTTTGTCCTTTGATTATTCTTTTAGGACATACCCTCTTTACATTTTTTTATTTTTAATATGGAAAAAATTTTGCAGAAAGCAAACATATGTACAATATTACAAGACTAACTATAGATAATTAAAAATTATGAATCCTATTATTATAGGACCTTAACAAGCCCTCCTAGCTTCTATGTGGCTCTGTGTGAGGGTCCCTTTTCCTTTCTTAGCCTCTGTGTTGCCTCTTCCTGGCTCACCCTCGATGATGCAAGCACTACATCACCCTTCCCTTGTTGCTGCTTTGCTAGAAACAACTTCTATCACCTTGGGACAATTGTTTTCTACTGCTATTGCTATGCTCAGCTGATGTCCTCAGTTCTCCTATGATCTGCAATCACGTTCTGATACCATGTTGGAATTTCTAAGTCTATCCCATTAGAAACGCTTCATGTACTTTTTTATTTATTTCTGCCTACTTGTTCTGATTAATTAGCAAGTTATTTACCATGTAAATACTGAAAATAAATACAATTACATGCTTAACACATTACAGATAATCAACTGAAGGAAACAAAACAAGCACACCAAATGACACCGTTATTTTTGGACCAATGTCCCTGGAAAAACCCAATGTGGGAAAATCGGTGCAACTATCTGAGGGTTTTCTTATTAAGCAATATCATAGTACAATCTGGGTGCCAAATCCAACCTACCCAACAGAGAATTTCCTTGGCAGTAATACCTCTCATTTTGAGACAAATATCCATGTTGAAACCCCGGAAACACCTTCCGGTAGCTCCTCAGCTCCAATCTGCCCCAGAAACCCTAGTGTCTACCTTTCTGCACTGTATCAACCCCTCTCTACCCAACTCTGGCCTTGTGTCACCCTGAATGGGTATGCATCAGCGTTAGGAGGCCCTGTGTCAGCCTTCTGGCCCTCTGCGTTAGCAACGTTGGCCTCTCTGAAGCTCTACGCAGCTCCCGACTACCTCTGTGTGGCCCTGCGTGAGCCCTGGCTGCTACTGTGTCACTCTTTCTGGCTCTCGTGCTTCTCTCTCGGTGCTATCTCTGCCTCTCTATCTATTTGTACTCAATGCCCCTCAGTTGCAACTCTGATCACTGATTCTATCTCTCTTAGCAAATCCTGCTCTAGAGAATAGAATGACTGATCACTCTGGTGTATTCTCCAAGTGACCCTCAAGCCTCCTCTTATAATTTTCTCGTTGACATATCAACGGCTGAGATTAAGTCCCTAATCGATGGCTAAGATTAGATCTGGCTTGATCCATGTCTTTTGGACCATTCTAACACAGCTTCATATTAATTCACATTAATATTTTAATTTCCCTAAGTTTAGACTTAGGGACTCCATTAAAAATATTAATTATTTTAATATCTCCTGAACTGTTTAGAATCTTCCCAAACCCTTTCTGGGTATTGGAGAACTCATGTGCCCCACCCTCTCCACCAAATTTCATGGCTAGAGCACATCCGATGCTACCCAAAATCAACATATAGAACATTGTTTGTCATTAGGCCCTCCTTCTAGCGCCAGAAATTTTGATGGTGCTGGACCCACCAACATGTCAAGGGGATCTCCCCGGTAAGAAGTCCCAATTAGACCTTAGGTAATTTGGTGTAGGAGTCCCAACAGTGGGTTGTAAGGTAATTCCTTGACCGCGATGTCGCACAAAGGCAAGTATGATAACTCTGTTAGTAGCAAGGGTGTGACTGATGCAGTGAGTCAAGGAATGAGTATGAAAGGTTCCAGCACTTCAAAGGGAGAGGAAGGTGAAGGTGAGTTCTAGATTGAAAGGGATCAATCCCAACTCAGCTAGGAACACACAACACAAAGGACATGCACAGCTTCCGATAGAGCAGTCGACACAGATGCGGCAGTCCCAACATACAATGTAAGATAACCTGAATAACACTCACAGATCAGTCTAAGACGATTGTGACGGTTGATATAACAAGGTTCAAAGAAAGGTATGTCTGGTGTCTGGAAGAGCAGTCGACAAGGACGGTGACAACATTAACAAAATATGTAACACATTAACAATAAGATTCATATAATTGCATGTGAATCAGTTCATACAAAAGTACGTAAGTTAAACAACATATATCATTAAAGCAACCGGAGAAGTCCAACTACAATAACAACATATGCATGAAAATGTGTTGGCCTTTATTATATAAAGAAGTGTAAGTCACAATCATACAATACACCATGTAAACCTACTAGCTGTATCAGTAGAACATTACAACCACATCCACCTGCTCCTCTAAAGAGATGTACTAGCTCCATGCAGTGGACAAGCCATGGTGCATTACAATACTGTCCAAGCCTTCTTCAAGATAGCCTTAGTAGAAGCTTGGCTGACCAAAAGCCCTTACAATGAGTTATGAGGGACTATTTATAGAAAAGGGTGGGGTGACCCTTGATATTCCCCTTTGTGACAGTTCAAATACCCTCATGACTCTTCACCTACTCTATGACTGTTACATCCAAATGTTGACACTCGACTTACACTTGACATGACTCAACATTACAATGCACATGTACTCATGTGTGAGAACATGGCTTGAGAAAGCCTTGCAAGACATCACTCACACTCAGTCCGCTGTGATGAGACCAACTCTTTGACATTCTTGTGATGGTGAAGGTGGTGAGCTAATTCCAAGCTTGGTCGTCTATGATGATGTGCATGCACGTCATGCTGACATCTTGCTGAAGTAAAATATTGCCTCTGTTGCAACTGGTGCATTGGTTCAGCCCCTTCATCCAACTTGTCTGCTAACATGAGCACGGTCTTCTTTGGTATGGTCAAACCGGAAACACACTGATGCATATTGTCCATGCTGATTTTCAAGTGTGTGCTAGTGGTCATGCATCATCAACTTGCCGAAGTACATGTTTAGCCCCAGTTTGACTTGCTTCTTGTCTTTGCCTTGGTGAGTGTTTTTAATGGGTTGGATTGCATGTGTGCACTTAACGACATGCATGTTGATGGATCCTTTGCATGTGGTCAACAACACTACTCACCATGTTTGCTTTATGTTAGCTGTTGGGATGGATCCTTAACTTGTACTGGTGCAGTTTCATCCATGAGTACATGTTGTGCCCACTGTTGTTCATGTTCCTACTGTAACTCATTGGAATATCTGTGCAGCTTCATGTTCTTCCTGAGTTATTGCTTTAGCACATGCATCTCCTTCTTTGTTCCATCTTCTGCCTTCACACGATCTTCATGTTGCATTGTCACTTCATAGTCTAAGTCTCCAAAGTTGCTTTCATTATCAGTGGATCTACTTCATCTTGCAACTTTGCCCCACCTCTATATTGTCAACAACCTTCCTCTTGCATTTGTTCTGTTCACTTCATTTGTTGCGTTCACTACATTTGATATGTTTCCTTCAGCTGCAGTTCATGATGCTACTTGTTGTGATGCTGCTGCTTGATGTCCCAGTCCATGAACAACCTGATGTCTTCGTGAGTAGGTAAGCCCATGGACACTTGATTGACTGCATCCCCAAGCGTGCTCTAAATGGTGTCTTTGTTTCTGATCTCTTGGAAACCATTGTACCTATACTGCTAAGAGGCAGATGAAGACCTGTGATACTTGGAGACATGGCAACACTCATAGCAAACAATCTGTCAGTTGAAAACCAAAATGAACATGATAGCTACTTGCAACATACTTGGGTGAATGACCATGAAGGTTGCACAATTTCAGCTGGGAGGTTGGGAGACCGACTACCAAGACTATACAAGGCACAGTCTGAGCTGCTGGGAGACTAACTAACTATTGGAACAACAAAATGCGCAAACTAGTTGGGCAGTTGGCTGTTGGGATTGCAGAATGCACAATTCCGGCTTGGAAAGACTATTGGCCCAGGGAGAGATTTGCGTAAATTTTTGGGCCAAGTAGCCATTGACCTCCAGAAATGTACAATTCAGTCTAGGAGGTAAGTGTTGGGCCAAAATGTGAAAATATAGAGGGGAAGGTGAGCCTTCCATATCCAGATTGTGCAATGCAGCCTTAGTGAAGTTAGAGGCCGGTCCAAGGTTGGCCTGACTTGCCGATGGACAACTGAAAGCAAGTAAGTCAATGAAATGAATGGTGACACTAAGTGATAGCAGAAGTGATAAACAGTGCATGAAAAACATGAACGGAGGATTGTAGTGTTCTAGCTAGGGTACTAGGCTAGACTCTATATTTAATATCGACCAAGGTGCGTAAGCTTAGAGGCATGGTCTAAAATATATAGACATAAAGGATTGTTGGCCAAGTGATTATGATGTAGGTTACAAGGCTTCTTTACGGAAGGTTGGGATATGTCACCTATCATTCAAACACTCAGATTACCTTACTAATATACCTAGTTACAATGCTTATCATTAAATGCATTTACCAAATTAAACCCTGAACCTAAGCACTGTGTATGACTGTGCAAACCTAAGCACTGTGTATGACTGTGCAAACCTAAGCACTGCGTATGACTGTAACAATGATTTTAATCTCCTTACAAAGATATTACCCAGAAAACCCTTGTTCAGTAAACACACAACATTCAATGATATTTACACTATATCAAACTATATAGAGAGCATAAATGAATTGTGGAATAAAAACAGAGTTTATGATGGTGCTTTTACAAGACACACAGGGATCGAATCCCTTACAGGACGCACTTCCAAATCTCAGTGATGACTGTGCAGCATAACCATAAACGTAAACCAACCATAAGCGCAAACCATATACATTCAATGGAAATCGAAAGCTATGTAATTGTAACTGTTATGCAAACCATATAAAACCTATTGAAATCGAAATCCAATCACTGTGCAAACCATACGATAACCGAAATGTAAATGAAATAAATGGATAGTATACCGATTGAACGCAGGGCCCGTCCGCGTTCCAAGGGTACACTGGCTTATAATCGACCGGCTACCAAATCAATGCACGAGATACACAAGTCGTAACTGTGAATAGGTCTTAGTATTAAACTTAAAAACACTGTTCTGGAACGATTCAACGATTAAACATTAACCATTAACCGGACTGTATTTACATATGTATATCCACAGCCATGTCATTGCTACAATGAATGTACATTCGGCTGTTGCCGCTTTTATTACATCAAGCCTTTTCAAAATGTTTCTATCCTAAGTGTCTTCAAAAAGAACAAAAACCAAATAAAAATAGAACGAGCTGCTGTTGCTGCTTTTGTCTGCCAGGTGCCATGCTTTGACTTGAGTTGACCGCGCATATAGGAGGATCGATTCGGCTGGGAGATAGGTGTTTGTCCATGCTTGGACATTCTGCTTTTCGTCCATGCCTTTCGTTCTAGCCCAACTGCTGCGCCACATGTCAAACGATAAGCTTATTACAGGATGTGGGAACTTCCTGTAACCATTTCATCAAAAACTTCTAATTCTTCAACATAAAACCCCTAAATCAATTTCTATGCAATTTAATAACTATAAGACTATTAATAATCAATTTTCAAGGATTCTAAGGGATATATGATGAAAATGAATGGATAAATGATATGTTTTTTGGAGGAGAAAGGGGTCTTGGGATGATACCAACATCTCTCCCCGACTTAAGGATTAGCATGTCCTCATGCTACCCCCGAAGTGCTTCCCTTGAACTCTGTCCCTGCCTGGATCTCTGCTGCCTTGAGCAAGGTGTCTACATTCTTTTTCACCTAGTTATCTTTCTGTCCCTTGAGCTCCTGCTTTAACTTTTTATATTTTTCTTTAAGGGTCTTCTTCTGATTGTACCACTTAGTGGCCCAGTTAGAAATCTCAGTTTGCTCAGTCTCCAATTCACTGATTCTTTCCTTTAACTTTTCATTTTTCTTATGAGTTTCTTTGCTTTGCGCCCGAAGCATTTCATTTTCTCTTTTAATAACTTTTTCCAACATGTTAGCTTCCATGAGCTCTTCCTTCAATTCTTCAATTTGTTTCTCTAACTTATTCTGTCTTTTGATGGGAGGTGGTGAACATTTTTCCTGTTTGTTATTGCTTTCTACCTCCATGTCAACTTCTGGTGCTGGTAGTGAATGGTCACCACTCTCAACATCCATTTGTGCAGGTGCATGAGATTCAAACTGGTCTTCTTGCAACTGGGCTTTTGGTGTCCGCCTTGTTCTTCGTGAGTAAGTGGTAAAAATTTTGTCTTTTTCGGCCCTCTTAGCATCTCCTTTTTGCATGTTCCTGGTCCTTATGCTGCCCACAGGTAGAGGTGCTTTGCTGGCTTTGGATACTGGAATTTCTTCATCAATGTCCTTCATAAACCCTGAGTCCTCTTGCACTTCTTCTTTTTCTTCCTCATCTCTAATTTGATTGATAGCTAGGAATTCTTTCCATGGTTTCCCTCTTTTCTGCAATTCATGCTCAATGAGGATTTTAATTAAGCCAAAATGGTACAAGCTCTTGTCTTCATTCCCCTTCTGCTTCTGGATAGTCTTGGACATATTAGTTAAGCTTTGTAGCAGAAAATATGGCACATTGATTACACATTGTTTCTTCAAATGGAGGAGTAGTTTGATGTGGTATAGATAAACAATACTGTACCTACCTTCACAGGTTATGAATTTTTGAAGGATGTAAACCATTTCATCCCAAGGATGAACTAACCAGCTTCTTGGAACACCCTTCTTCCAGTTTACTAAGGAGACTCTAGATCTAGACATGAACTGTGTCCATGATTTCTCTTTAAATTGCTTGGTTTTAAAGTACTTCTCCCCTTCTGGACTAATCCCTATTGCCTGAGCTATAGTATCCTCTGAAATTCTGAAGGAGAAGTTACCTATTAGGGCTTTTTCTCCATTAAAGGTGAAGGCAAATTGCTTGGTAACTTCCTCATTACTTCCATGGAATTTTTCTAGAAATGGTAACCACTGTATTTCTCTGAGAATTTCAATGCAATCCTCATGGTATTGTGAACTGTCGAACACACTCGGTTCGACCCTATTAGTCATGGTGGTGGCAGAGGGTCGTGCTTCTAACCCTTCTCTGTCTATATTCTTACAATTTTAACAAAGAAATTTCAAGTTGGTTACCTGATGTATCGCTTCCTTCAGTCTTCAATATGATGCTCGGCCGGTCGATATGACTGTGATGGGAGTCAAAATAGAATGGTGATACTTTCCTCTTTCGGCACTCACTGGTTTCAATCTTCACTGTGTAAATCGACCCAAACGGTAATACTCCCTTCGGCGCTCCTTGCTTCTGATTCCACTCTGTAAATCTACCCAAATGATAATACTCTCTTCGGCGCTCCTTGCTTCTGGTTCTCACTTTGGAAGTTATGGGGATCGAAGGTGGAAATGATGGTGAGATAACCCTGTACTCACTTCACAACGTAACCATTCATTAAAAAAAAAAAAAACAGAGGAGTGTTGTACGCTTGCATGGATGTCACCACAAGAGCGCTGGTAGCGTATCTATAATGCTGGGTATGATTTCGGGGAGCCCCTTTTGATCATTGGGTACGTTGGGTGGTGAAGTTATGATTTGGCTGTGTGGAGTGAAATATATATAGGCCGCTTATTATGATTTGGCTGTGTGGAGTGAAATATATATAGGCCACTTTACATCTGTCTCTTCCTTTGTATTTAAAAACACAACTCACCACGTGCCCTTTTCAGTTGGTGTTCGGTCGTAAAGAGGATGTTGGTATGAATGTAGGATATATGACAAGGTGGATGTGTTGGTAATGGGTTTTAGGGATATGAATAGGTTGATGTATGGGAATGATGAGAATCGGTGGGATAAGGGGTGATAGGAGATTGATGTAGGTGTCCTTGAAACTAATCATAACAGTTCATAGTCATCAAAGTTACATTAAAAATAAATCTAGGAAATTAAATGTTTAAGAACAGGAACACATTACTCTTTTGTTGATCGTTATTGTATTGACATGCTGAGTAGCTAGTCCCTTTTTGGACTGTTCTTTTGCTTGTTGTAACAGGTCCTCTGAGTAAGATTGAATGCACAGGTCCTTTGAGAAAAATTGAAGATGTAACAGGTCCCTTAGAAAATTTTTGAAGATGTAACAGGTCCCTCAGAAATTTTTTGAAAATGTTCATGCAGCTCCTTATATTGTTACAGGTTCACTGAGCTTGGCATTTGATGGAGTGTTGGTGCCCAAATCCTTGTAGAAGCTTGATGAAATTCTGTTGAAGTAGCCCTTGGTGTCAATTTCTTTAACAGGTCCCTTCTGAATGTCTTAAAACAGGTCCCATTACTGCTGGTGTTGGTAGCGTAGATATCTGAACAGAACAGGTCCCCCTGCAAAATGTTTATAACCAGGTCCCTCTGAAATAAAATCATGACAAAACAGCTTATTTATTGAAGTCTGGAATGCTGGAACAAGCTGCTGTTGGAAATTTACAGTGAAAATATAGAATAAGAAATCTTGAAGAATTTACAAGGGAGAGATAAAAGTAACAGAACAAAATGCTGATGCCTCTCTCCCCGACTTAAAGTTTGACTTGTCCTCAAGTCATGATTTAGCTGAGAAATTAAACAGTGAACAAAAGAAAGAGAATTCATACCCGCCAACGAATTGGTTTTCAAGTAGGAATTCAGGGTTAGATTGTGCCAGATACTGGTTTTCACATCTAATCCATTATTTTTATTTTTTTTTTTATTTTTTTTTTTTTTTTTTTATAATTTTTTTTTTATATTATTTTTATATTATTTTTTCTTTTTGACTTTGAAATTGAAAGGAAATGAAACTAAGGCAGTGATACTGCAGCTGAGGGCTGCAGTATCTCAACCTCTCTTTGCTGAGATAGTGTATGGAGAAAATCTTGCTTGCTGATGGGCTTGGTGTACAGTTTCAGGCGATGACCATTGACTGTGAAGGAGTGACCTTCGCCATCAATAGTTTTGAGCTTAACTGAACCATTGTCATAAGCCTGAATAATTTCATAGGGGCCCATCCAATGGGTGGTGAACTTGGCTTTATGATCCTTGAATTTTGAATCAAAAAGTAAAGCCCAGTCACCTTCCTTGAAGTGCTTCTTCTTAATGTGTGAATCATGCCATTGCTTCCTGTGTTTTTGCATGAGGATGGTGGTTTGTTCTGCTTGCTGCCTCATCTCATCCAGCTGGTTCAACTTCTGGATTCTTTCTTTTTGTGCTTGGTCCAAATCAATTTGTAAATCTGCAGCCAGTTTAAAAGTGTGAATTTGGAATTCAATAGGAAGCATGACCTCCTTACCGTACACCAATTGGTATGGTGTAAATCCTGTGGTATCTTTCCAAGTAATCCTGTAAGCCCAGAGTGCCTCTTTGAGCTTTTCTTCCCAATTTTTCCTGTTCATTGCAACAGTTTTGGTAATGATCCCCTCCAAAGTTTTGTTTGTTGATTCCACTTGCCCATTGGCCTGTGGATGATAAGGGGTACTTTTTCTATGCTTTATTTGGTACTTGTCTGTGATGTCCTTCATGAGCTTTGAGGTGAATTGAGTACCTTGATCAGTTACAATTTCCCTTGGTACTCCATACCTCACAAAGATCTCCTCAAAAAGGAAATTGACTACTGTGTGTTCGGTTGCTCTCACCAGTGCTTTTGCTTCTGCCCACTTTGTGACGTAATCAGTACATACTAAGATGTACTTCTTACCATTGGAGGCTGGGTTAATAGGTCCTATAAAGTCCAGAGCCCACTTATCAAATGGCTCTAAGTGAACTTGGGGCTGAAGGGGCATCTCATCGGTAGCTGTTGGTCTGCCCATTCTTTGGCAGCTGTCACAACTCTTTACATACTTCTTGGCATCCTTGAAAATGGATGGCCAGTAGTATCCAAGAGTAAGAAATTTGAAGGCTGTCCGCTTCGCTGCAAAATGCCCACCACACGGTTCATCATGGCAAGATTTTAAAATGTCAATTACCTCATCATTTCTTACACATCTCCTAATGATCATATCAAAACCAGTATAAAATAGATCGCCATTAAGCCATGAATATCTAGCACTTTGTTTGATTAGTCTTTTCCTTTCCTTTGCAGTGAAGTGTGGAGGTGTCCTTCCTGTAGACAAGTAATTAGCCAAATCATCATACCAAGGAGTTACTATGGAAATTGCAAATAAGTGTTCATCCGGAAAAGAATCTTCAACTGGAACAACCTCACCTGGATTTTGCAGTCTAGAGAGAAAATCAGCCACCTGGTTCTCTTTGCCTGGTCTATCTAACACTGTGATGTTAAATTCCTGTAACAATAGTAACCATCTGGTAACTCTGCCACTAGTTATTGGTTTATTCATGAGATGTCTAATGGCAAATGATCAGTATGTACAAAGACTTCATAACCAGTTATGTAATGTCGGAATTTATTCACAGCATAAATGATGGCAAGCGTTTCCTTTTCTGTAACTGTATAGTTTAGCTCTGCAGGTGTTAGATTTTTACTAATGAAATAAATGGCATAAGTACAAGATTCCTCTTTTTGGCCTAATGATGCACCTACTGCAGTGTCAGATGCATCGGTAAAAATATGAAATGGTAAACTCCAATTAGGCCCTCTCAAGACTGGTGCGGTAGATAGTTTCTTTTTGAGTTGTTTGAATGCATGTTGACAGTTCTCAGTCCGTTGAAAAGTACATCTTTGGTTAGAAGTTTAAACAAAGGTAAAGCTATCTTGCTAAATTGTTTAATGAATCTGTCGTAATAGCTTGCATACCCAAGAAAACTTCTTACCTCTCTCTGATTTTGTGGAATATGCAAATCGGCAATAATCTGGATCTTGGCTGGGTCAACCTAGATGCCTTGAAAAGAGATATAATGGCCCAACACTATCCCTTCATTTAACATCATAAAGCACTTTTCGTTGCTGAGGGATAGGTTAGCTTCAATACACCTTTTCAAAACTCTCTCAAGATTTTCTAATGCATGTTCAAATGAATTGCCATATACTGAAAAATCATCCATATACACTTCAACACAATCATGAATTAAATCAGCGAAAATAGCTAACACAGCTCGCTGAAATGTAGCTGGAGCGTTACAAAGTCCAAATGGCAAAACATTGTAGGCATAGGTGCCCCAAGGACAGGTGAATGTGGTTTTGTCCTGGTCTTCAGAGGCAATCCTGATCTGGTTGTAGCCACTGAAACCATCAAGAAAAGAAAATGATGATTTGCCAGCTAGGGTGTCTAACACTTGGTCAATAAATGGCAGTGGGAAGTAATATTTGAGCGTTGCTTTATTCAGCTGTCTATAATCAACACAGATGCACCACTTACCATTTTTCTTGGGCACGATAACCAATGGGGATACCCACTGACTGTCAGAAATAGGATATATAAAGTTGACTCTCAAAAGTTTTTGTAATTCCTCTCTGACAATGTATTGGAGCATGGGGTTCATTCTTCTTTGTGGTTGCCTCACTGGTTTAATGGTGCTATCTATGTAGATATGGTGAGTGCATGTGTCGGGGTGAATCCCATGCATGTCAGTGTAATCCCAAGCAAAGGCTTTTTGGTACTTCTTCAAGAGTCTAATCAATTTCTCTTGCTGAGATGAGTCTAGGTGGTTGCCTATGTTCAAAGTTTTCCCTGGACTGATCTCTATGACCTGACTCTGTGTATTGGTGATGGATTGAACTGGAAAGATGTCGTGAAATGTAGATTGCAAAGAGTGGATAGTGCATGTTTCTTGAAAGTTTTGAGCCAAAAGTACATCTGCAGCATTATATTGTTCATTTCTCAAATTTTCAGATACATCGGGTTGAGAAAGAAATAATTCTACCAAATCATTATTGTCTTCGTGGAAATCATAGATCTGGTCAATGCTAAAAATAGATTGTACTTCTTCTTTATCATTAAATTTATCATCAAGCCACAAGTTATGTGTTACTGCTGGTGATTGTGCCGATGGATAGAGGGTGAGTTGTTTTCTTTCGGTCCCTCTGGAAATAATCATGTTGCCTGATCGGCATCCAATGAATGCATCAGCAGTCGCTAACCATGGTCTACCTAGGATGATAGGGTGTCCTCCTAAATTGGATTTGGGTTAAAGGACTAGGAAATCCACTGGATACTCCCAAGAGTCCAGTGAGACAATGATGTCTTCCAAAATCCCTTCAGGAATGACTTTGGACCTATCAGCTAGTTCAAGAACAATCGTGGTATGTTGCAAATTCATGAGCTGGAGTGTTCTCATGGTTTCAAGGGTCATGACATTGATTGCGGATCCAAGATCTATCAAAGTGTTTGGAATCCGTATGTTGTTAATGATGGTGGTCACTTTGGGAATGCCAGGATCAACATACTTCTCCATGGAGATGGTATTGGTCATAAGGCCTGCTAAATTTCCTAAAACATGAATGGTCTGAGGATCAATCCTTTTCCTAGCAGGCTTCTTGAGACACATGTCTTTGATGGCTTTGGTATAGATAGGAATGTCCTTTATAGCTTGCATCAGTGGGATTTTTATGTAGACATTTTTAAGTTCATCCAAGACATCAAATTGTGGTGGAGGCAGTGGTGGTTTTACTTGGACCAATCGGTCTGGAAAAGGTGGATGCAGTGATTGCATCTGTTTATCTTTGGTATCACTGCTTGGTTTTGTTTGAGTTGTCATTTCATTGTCTTTTTCTGAGTTTTCTTCTTGCTGATCTGTTATTGGAGAATCCTTCTGGAGCACCCTACCAGACCTTAGATTAATGTTTTGCAAAGGCAGTGTGGAGTATGAAGTTCCTTCCTCTACATTATAGGCTGGCCTCTCTGCTCTATTATTCAGATTTGGGACAGTTTGAGCAGGTATTTGAGTGGGTCTGGGAGGTTGTGGGTTAGTTGGAAATTGCAGTTGTGGTACATTTATTGGTGGAGGAGCAGGCAGTGCTTGTTCAGAAGGTTGGGGCTGATAAACAACTTGCTGAGGGTGTTGCTGATATGTTTGAGAATGTGATGGATATGGCTGTTGGTACTGTTGATATGGCTGTGAGTAAGGTGGGTATGATTGAGGATATGGATGATAAGATTGTGAGTATTGTTGAGACGGTCTCCATTGATTTTGTGGTTGGTTTCCATGCTGCCATGGCATGGGTACATTCCATGAGTTTTGTGCATACATCTGATCATTCATAGGAAATTGCAGATTTTGATTAGGAAACATACCTTGGGGTGCTTGCCTTGGCTGCCATGGTCGCTTTGCGCCCATGTAATACACGATTTCCATCTCTGTACTGGCTGCCATGTTACAGTTCTGCAAAATTTTAACTTTAGGACAATTAAACATATCATGATGTTCAGTACAGAAAGCACAAACTTGGATATTTTCTAGAGGGCAGTCTTTTAATGCATGTTTCTTGCGGCATTTGGGGCAGAAAATAGCCATGATATTATCTTCTTCTTCCTATTTCTTTTTGGCCTTTAAGGTATCAATTTGGTTCCCTAGAGTGCTCAACAAATCTGTTTTAAACTCTTCTAAAAGATTACCAATTTCAGCCCGGGTGACACTAGCAGAGGCAGTTTTTGTGACCCTTGATGACAAGGTTCTCTTTCCCATTTTAGCTTTACTCCTTGAATATTTTTCACACAGCTCAGCTATTTCTTCAAAGGGTAAGGCAGAAATGTCACCTTTGCCCATTAAGTTGAGATCATCCATGTATTCTTCCCGGATACCTTTCAAGAATATTGTGCGGACCAGATCAGGAGGCATTGTTCGGTGTTTAGATTTTTGCAAGTTATAGACAAACCGTTCTAAATATTCTTCTAAGGTTTCATCCTCCTGTTGACCCATTCTAAAGATGTCATCTTTAGAGTCTTTGGATCTGCAATAAGGCTGATATTTCCTTAGAAATATTCTCCTCATGCCATCCCAATCAACTATGGCATGCTCACCTAGCCCCATAAACCATTTCAAGGCTGCTGCCTTTAATGTGGCTGGAAACAATCTGAGCCTATGAGCATCATCTGTATAACCATAAGTTCGACATACAATGTCAAACTCGAATAAGAATGAGTCCGGATCCTCTGAAGCCATACCATAGAAATTGGGTAGCACGGATGGGGGTATATTTTTCATTTTGATCTCCTCATCCTCCTGTGGTTCTTGTATAGGGAACTTAAAAGTTGACTCCTCCTCCTCTTGGTGGGGAACTGATCCAGATCCCTCCTCAGCCATTCTAATTGGTCTCTTTGTGTCAGTGTCACTTGGTGGAAAAGAGAGAAAGGAAGATTGCTTGGTAATTGTACTACTTTTCCCTTGTGTAGAAGATCTAGGAAAGGGCTTCTGCTGTGATTTATGTGCAAATAGAGTTTCTCTCTCAGCAAGAGTAATTTGCTGTCCTAAATAAAATATTTCTTCCAATGTTTGGATATCCTCCTCAGCTGGTGTTGTATTCCCTAGAGAGTCTGCTCCTGATGATGATGGGTCAGTTTTTAGATGGTGGGGGGTTTTTACAAATCTCCCTTGATTGTCTCTAAGTCTAGGCATAAATGAACATGATTTCTAACTGTGTTTTTGTTTATTTTTTTTGTATTGAATTTTTATTTTATTTTTGTTTGAATCCTTTAAGTATGCCTCCCCGGCAACGGCGCCAAAATGTAGTGTTCTAGCTAGGGTACTAGGCTAGACTCTATATTTAATATCGACCAAGGTCTAAAATATATAGACATAAAGGATTGTTGGCCAAGTGATTATGATGTAGGTTACAAGGCTTCTTTACGGAAGGCTGGGATATGTCACCTATCATTCAAACACTCAGATTACCTTACTAATATACCTGGTTACAATGCTTATCATTAAATGCATTTACCAAATTAAACCCTGAACCTAAGCACTGTGTATGACTGTGCAAACCTAAGCACTGCATATGACTGTAACAATGATTTTAATCTCCTTACAAAGATATTACCCAGAAAACCCTTGTTCAGTAAACACACAACATTCAATGATATTTACACTATATCAAACTATATAGAGAGCATAAATGAATTGTGGAATAAAAACAGAGTTTATGATGGTGCTTTTACAAGACACACAGGGATCGAATCCCTTACAGGACGCACTTCCAAATCTCAGTGATGACTGTGCAGCATAACCATAAACGCAAACCAACCATAAGCGCAAACCATATACATTCAATGGAAATCGAAAGCTATGTAATTGTAACTGTTATGCAAACCATATAAAACCTATTGAAATCGAAATCCAATCACTGTGCAAACCATACGATAACCGAAATGTAAATGAAATAAATGGACAGTATACCGATTGAACGCAGGGCCCGTCCGCGTTCCAAGGGTACACTGGCTTATAATCGACCGGCTACCAAATCAATGCACGAGATACACAAATCGTAACTGTGAATAGGTCTTAGTATTAAACTTAAAAACTCTGTTCTGGAACGATTCAACGATTAAACATTAACCATTAACCGGACTGTATTTACATATGTATATCCACAGCCATGTCATTGCTACAATGAATGTACATTCGGTTGTTGCCGCTTTT
Source organism: Pinus tabuliformis (assembly GCA_031772625.1). NCBI lineage: Eukaryota > Viridiplantae > Streptophyta > Pinopsida > Pinales > Pinaceae > Pinus > Pinus tabuliformis. The sequence goes on from CM062819.1 coordinate 1,293,245,487, forward strand.
ATTACATCAAGCCTTTTCAAAATGTTTCTATCCTAAGTGTTTTCAAAAAGAACAAAAACCAAATAAAAATAGAACGAGCTGCTGTTGCTGCTTTTGTCTGCCAGGTGCCATGCTTTGACTTGAGTTGACCGCGCATATAGGAGGATCGATTCGGCTGGGAGATAGGTGTTTGTCCATGCTTGGACATTCTGCTTTTCATCCATGCCTTTCGTTCTAGCCCAACTGTTGCGCCACATGTCAAACGATAAGCTTATTACAGGATGTGGGAACTTCCTGTAACCATTTCATCAAAAACTTCTAATTCTTCAACATAAAACCCCTAAATCAATTTCTATGCAATTTAATAACTATAAGACTATTAATAATCAATTTTCAAGGATTCTAAGGGATATATGATGAAAATGAATGGATAAGTGATATGTTTTTGGGAGGAAAAAGAGGTCTTGGGATGATACCAACAAGGATTGAGCAAATAGATCAACATGAATGTGGGTGAGGCAGTTCGCCACTTGGGCGAATGTCCGTGCAAAACAGTTTCATGCATGCGACAACAGTGAGATAGCAACGAAAACTGAAACAGAGCTAGGACAAGCTAGTATACATGTAAATGACAGTAGGCGCTCAAAGAAATCAAGCAAACAACACTCACACAAGCGAATACACAAAAAGTGATAGAAATGCAACACAAGGCATGGGAAGCGAGCTTACCCCAAAATAGCTGAGCTGAATGTGCCAACTTCTCCTAGATGTGATGTGGGATGTCAAAGATATAAGGTTGATGTGAGGAATGATATATGTAGCGTTCGGTTGATAATTTTTGATAACATCGAGGTTGTGACGCACATGCCACAAATATAGGGGAAGTGACACTTGGAGGGAGGTTTCTGAATTGCTCCTTGCATGTAACCTCCAACTACTAAACATAGATCCCTGAAACAAGGGATGCCTTTGCATGCTGCCTTGGGAGAGATAGCCTATGCATACAAGTCTGTTTTGCTCAGTCCCAAAGGGAACTGGTCAACTCAGCTACGCATGCAAAAGACTACTTGACTGCTGGAGAAAAAATGTGCATTCTTGACTATAAGTTGGGTTGGCTGCCCAAGGGGATTGCACAATTTCTGGGTCCAACAGCTGACTACTACCCAGATTTGCGCAAATCCTAGGCTGAATTGCCTGTTGATGGGAAAAATTGCGCAATTCTTGCTGGGAGGATTGGCTAGCAAGATTGTGCAATCCTGGAGCCCAACTAGATATCAAAGGGAATTGTGCAATTCCTAGAGGAAAAGGTTGGTTTCCCTCTAGAAATGCACAAATTTCATTGGGAAATTGCTCAGCATGCAGTTGGACCAAGTCCAGGTGAGCAACATGTGAAGGGAAAAGATTGAACTGTGATCAACAAGCTGCCTTTGAGCAAGAAAGACACTAAAGCTTGAGGACTTGATGAAGCAAGGCAAGCTGCTATGTAAGGTTGGTAGGGAGGCTCCAAAACAGGCTAAGGAAAAATTTTGGAGGGTGGTTGTAGCACTACAACATGAGCTTTCCAAAGGAAATATTCAACAAGCTCTAACTTTTGATCCAAGAGTCCTTTTTTGGACTTCTATATACCATTGGAAAGCTCATTTCGAGAACTATGCAATGGAGAGGGTATAGTCAAGCTTTGGTAGATTTTGTCACTTAGAAAATGGCTTCCACTTCAGTGTTCTTATGCATCCTAGACAACTGATCATTTGCAAAGCAGTGAGTGACAACATTGGCTCCACCTAGGGACAGTGCCTTTCTACCAAGGTGTTGAGAACCTACATATTGCGAACTACTCCTTTGGGCATGGAGTCACTTCTAATCAAAATATAACTTTCATGATAGTATAAATTTTTACATAAAATGAAAATTCAAATAACAATTGCAATACACACACCGAATAGTTAGAATGAGTGTAAGACAGGTACTTCTAATTTTGAAAATAAAATTTGAGGAACTGAGAATTTACTAGCAGTTCCAATAGTTCACCATCCAAGTTTTCAAGCAGATATGTGGTGTTCCCTCTCTCTTCTGCAATCCTGAAGGGGCCAAACCATAGTGGATCGAAGTTTCCGTGTTTGCCTTTGTCCTCCCATCGGACATCCCACCTGAGAACTAAATCTCCTGGATGAAGAGGTTTGTCCTTGGCCTTCTTATCAAACAGAGATTTCATCTTTTGTTGGTAATTGGACAGTTTAGCCTCCACCTGTTCTCTATTTTCCATGAGCTCAACCAGTTGATTTATCCTCCTCTTCAAGGCACTTGTTTTTTCCTCAGCTTCTTGTAGCAACCTTTCTACTAGCATTTCTAGTTGGATCGGGAAGACAACAACATTGCCATACACTAGCTCAAAAGGTGATTTTCCAGTGGATATTTTAGGCGTTACTCAGTTGGACCATAGAGAAAACTTTAGTTGGGAGTCCCATTCCCTTTGATTTTTAGTGATGGTCTTCTTCAACACCCTCACCATAGCTTTGTTTGAGGACTCAGCCAAGCCATTGCCTTTAGGGTAGTATGTAGTGGAGTGCCCAATGGTGATATTATATTTATGGTAGAAGTTGGTGAACTTGGCATATTTGAAGACCTGAGAATTATCAGTGATGATTTTGAAAGGACAATCAAAGCAGGATAGTATGTTCTCATCCATGAATTTTATCACCACTAAGTCTATAGCATTTCTAGCTGGGATGGCCTCTACCCACTTGGTGAAATATTCAGTGGTTGTTAATATCCATTTGTGTTGGCCATTGGATAGAGGGTTGATCTACCATATGAAGTCCAATCCCCACTGTCTAAAAGGCTTCTCCGCATGCACAGGAATCAGAGGGAGAGGACAAAACTTTCATCTTTTAGTAAACACTTGGCATTTTTGGCACACCCTTACTCTGGAATGAACATCCCCAAAAAATGTAGGCCAGTAGAATCCAACCTTGACAATTTTGTGTGTCGTGGTATTCCAGCTGTAATGCCCTCCTTAGACTCCTTCTTGAAACTCCCCAATCACTTTATGGGTCTCTCCTTCCACCAAACATAGCAACAATACCCCCACAGGTCCTTTCGATAGAGTAAGCCATTGGATATGATATATTTTTGCGCTTGCAATCTCAGGCTTTGGTATTGGATGTATCCATCCCTAATGAGCACCTTAGGAATAAGAGGTACTGAACGATTTTATTATACCAAGGTGATCCCTCGTATTTGGCATATATTTTTTGTTTAGATGTTTTAATATTGCTATGGTGATCCTCTAGTCTAGCATCCTTCGTGATCAGGTTTATCCCTAGTGCTTGGTAGTTGGATTCAGATAAAACCTTGGCCAACCCCTAGCCTTTAATGAGCTTGGTAGGCTTTATTTGTAGCTCGTATTCTTGTGTTTTCGCTATCGACCTGCCCGTCTTTCCTTCACTGTCCCCTTGCACCAGGATGTCCTTGATTGTTGTCATTGGGACAAACGTTGTTATTTTTTATTGTGGTGCATATGTGTGAAATGCCTTTAGAGCCTTTACCTATGCATAGGCTTGTTTCTCAAATATATTATATTTTACCTCAGTGTCCATTAGGACCTGGTTGAAGAAGGTGATGGTCTCCTCATAACCCGCTTTATTTTTCCATAGCAGCATTGCGATGATGGTATGTGGAGAGGCAAAGAAAAGATGTAGAAAGGCAATAAATAGTCAAGGTTGGCTAACACTGGGGCTTTAGCCAAAGCTTCTTTGATTCTATTAAAAGAATCACAAGGAACAAAGCTCCACTTGACTTCATTTCCCTTCTTGAGGATGTTTGTAATACCCTTGACTCTCTCTGCATGGTTGGGTATAAATCGTATTAAGAAATTTATTCTCCCCAAGAAGGCTTGGACTTCTTTCTTATTCCTGGGCAGAGGAATGTGGCTGGTAGCTTCAAATCATTTTGGATCGATCTTCATGCCCTCCTGTGATACTATATGTCCTAGCATATTTCCCTCACTTAGGGCGAACTGAGATTTCTTAGGATTTAGGGAGAGACCATATCACCTACACTTCTCAAAGTTGAGTTTTAAGTGGAGGACGTGTTCCTCCTCAGTCGTGGAAAATACTATGATGTCATCCAAGTAGACCACCACAAATATTTCTTGCTCCCCCATGAAAGCTATGTCCATGGCTCCATGTGGCCCCTACATTTATCAGCCCAAATGGCATGCGATCATATATGAATTTTCCCCACAGGGTGGTGAAAGCGGTCTTTTCCTGATCCTCGGGATGAACTGCCACTTAATTGTATCAAGAGAACCCGTCCATCATGGACATTCTGGCCGAACCAACCACCTTCTGCAATATATTATCCATCTTGGGTAGTGGGTAGTTGTCTTTCAAAGACACCCTGTTTAGATTCCGGAAGTCTACACATAGCCTTATCTCACCATTCTTTTTACGGATTGGGACCAAATTTGCTACACACTCAAAATATCTTAAAGGTACTATGATCTTTTCCTGGTGCAGCGTCCTTACCTCTTATGCAATGGAGGGGAGTAGGAGTGGATTTATCTATCTGAGTTTCTACTTTCAAGGTTTCATTTCTCTTTTCAAGGGAATCTTATGTTGTATGACGTTAGTATAAAACATTTTCAAATCATCATAAGACCAAGAAAAAACATATTTCTAGGCTTTGAAAAGATCTAAATACCTCTGTTTGTAATGCAAGGGGATTCCTTTTGATACTTAATCATCTGGAGCTCCTCCTTTGATCCAATGTTGCAATCTTGTACTTCATCGTCCATCTCAGGTTCCATTTGTTTCACGACTATGTCGTCTTTATTAAAAATCCTTTCTAGTGGGACTAGTCTACGAGGGATAGTGTTCCCTTTCAGTTGCAAAATTTTATGCCGAGCCACTATGTCTTTCCATGAAGTGGCTTCTCGCTTTTCTTCTTCTTCTGGATTGATGGTGGAGTTTGAAAACTCCCCAACGACTTCTATGAATCGTTTCACTTGCTCGTCATCTTCGAACACTTGCCAGTGCTTGATGTTATCAGGTATGGAGGGTCTACACCTGATTTCCACCTCATATTTGAGGAGATGATTTTGAGGGAGTCTAAAAATGCTTGTAGCTACAGCCAGGGTGTCAGCCATTATGTGTCCTTCTTTGGGCAGAAATTAGATATTAAAATCCAGGAAGAATTTTTCAATTAAATCCCACACTTCATTACGGTAGGTCCTCAGTCTAGCGTGTTTGGCCTGGAATTGATTTCTGATTTGTCTTATGACCATATCATAGTCTCCATAAACTATTAGGCATTCAATATTCATATTTTTTGTAGTTTTTAACCCAAGGAGCAGTGCCTCATATTCCACCATGTTGTTAGTTGCTTCGAACTCCAACTTGAATGAGAGGGGTATCAGGCAGCCCTCAGGAGATACCAACAATACTCCTACCCCATTTCCCTCTTTTGAATTTTCTCCGTCAAAATATAATTTCCACACTTTTCTTTCACTTGCATGTTGATGTTCTATCTTCCATGTTAGGTGGACTAATGTTTCTTCTAAGATAGACTCATCTTCTTCTAGGAGTAGGCAGGAGAGGTCACTTTCTTTTCCATACACTAGGGATTTTTTTGAGCCTTTAGCTAAGGGAACAGTTTTTACAAACTTGGATTCCCTATATAGCCTCCTTTTTTCTCCTCCAAAGGTGGGAATGGTGGAATAAGTCAGATCCAACTTGATAGATCCCCCCACCTTGGAACCCCGAGATCTAGATAGCAGCATGCAAAAATGAGGGGGTATATCTGCCACTATTATGTCCATTACCATGCTCTTCACTGGGATTTGAGCCAGGTTCACCACCAGATACTTTATCATTCCAAAACATTTGACCCTTTTGGAGTCAAAGGAGCATAGGTCTTTGTAGGGCCTGGTGATCTACAAACCAAGTTGTTCCATCACTTCCAACGGCATGAGGTTGTGGGAGGCTCTGGAATCTAACATGAAATTATGCAAGAGAAGGTCATCGATTCCAAAAGTCACATATAAAGGTGCAATAGAAGGATCAAGTTCTTCCACATGCAGCCCAAAGACCACCATTGGGCTCTCTTCTTGAAGATTTAGAGAATCATGGGTGGGTGATGAGACTGATGGATGCATGAATTGAGATACATGAGCTTTATAGGTAGGCTGCTTTAGAAGCTCAGTCAATGGAACAAAAATATTTACCTTTTCAAGCTCCTTTTGAAGGTTGAATGAATATTGGGTCTTTCCTCTACCTCCTGGCTCTGCCTCTCCTTCACTACCATCGATATTTTTCTATAGAATAGGTGCCTCATTTCTATGTGCCGATCTGAGCTATTTCTTTCCTTATTCAAGGGGACTTTTACCCTGGCAGGGTCAAGATTTAACTTACCTTTCCCTTTATCTGGTACTGAGGGCATGGTTTGGGGGGAAGTTTCCCCCTTTTTATCTGGTTCTCTTGACCTCTTCTTCAAAGATCTTAGATTATATTTACATTATGGCTATGTCATCATGATCTCTGAAAAATGTTTGCAATAATAATTTATATCTTCCTCATCTGTTGCTTCTCCATTATGGATGACCTCCTAATGAACCATATTATCCTGTTCTTCTTCAAGGAATGCAGAATATAAGTTTCCCTACATCTCTTGTGTATCTGACCATCGTTCATCGGGGTCATCTTCTGTAATGGAGGCTTTCTATACTATGGGTTATATCCCTAGTTGTTGCCTTGAGTATTCTGTTTGGAGAGACTCGTGTTCTCAATTTTGAGCTTTCCAACCTTATGTGAAAAACTCATGATGAGTTTATCCAGCTCCTCCAACTTTAGGTCTGGTGATTCTCTTGTATGACCAGAGGAGGAAGCTTATTCTTTACCTCTTCTATTCCCAGTGGTTTCCTTCTTTCCACTTGACTTCCCTGTTTAGGAAAAAATTGCTTCTACTTCAAGAGCATCGACTTGGGGTTTATCTAAAGTTGGAGACTTCCTTTATCTTAATGTAAAACCAAAGTCGGATTCAAAGGCTCCCAAGTAAGCTACATGAATAGTGGCTAGGGGAGGCTTTATCTCAGCAGGCAAGTTGTTATACTTCTTATTGAACCTCTTATTAAATTCTAAGATATCCTCCTTTGGCTTCTTCCTGATGGCATTGAACTCTGTGAGGAGGTACTCATGATTTCTCTTCTCACCCCACTTTTGTGTGAAAGAGGTCTCAAGTTCCTCCCAAGTGGTGATGGAGGCATTTGGTAGGGTTTTAAACCATTTTTTGGCTTCTCCATCAAGGGATTGTACAAAAAGTCTTAGGACCACATCCAGTTGTTCTACATTCAGGTTCTCAGCAAAAGAACAGAAGGCCTGAATGTGTTTCTAAGCAGAATTTTCATCTTCCGCATTAAACATAGGTAGAAGCTTTAAGTAGTCCTGGGTAATAGTGCTTAGGGGCTGAGGTAAATTGAGAGGTTCATACTTATTTAGCAAAAATCCTAGAAGATCCATCTAAATTAGTGGAGGGGGATTAAGATTTAGTTGAGGAACTTGGGTCGAAACCATAGGGTTTTGAGTGGCTGGACTAGAAGCAAGGTATGTCAGGATCTTAGGAGCCAATCCTAAAAAGTGAGCAATAGTGAGATGAGAATCGGAAGATGAAGTTGCAAAGGATGGTGAGATGGTAGCACAGGCAGGGGGAGTTTTCTCTTCCTGGAATTTCCTAAAAATTAATTTTTCAAGGTCAGATACAAATGTGACTTTTTGCTGGGAGGTGTTTGAGCGAGTATGAGGCATTTTAAAAGCTAGGGTTATGAATGATAATGAGGGGGGTGTGGAGTCACCAAGGTGATTTGAATGCAATCAGAACATACTCCACTCACCTACACGAAGGGTGCTCAATTTGTCATATCCCAGGGGAAAAATTCTTCAATACGTTCCCCAAAAACAGTGCCAAAAGAGGTTGTCGCTCCCAGAGATAGCCTCAGATTTCTTACAAGACCAGTGCCTAGGTACATCTAAATCGGTGTGTCTCAAATAATTCTCAAGCAGGAGGAGACATCACCCGTGTTCTATACACATATATAAGATGCATGAGTTGGTTCTTTCATCCAAAGATGTAGGTAAGATATTTTGGTAGTTCTACACATACATAGTTCCCAGAAATATAATAGAAAATAGTGGAGGCCGAGCACTTCAAAGGCTTATAGTTTAATCAGCTTTCTGGAATAAATGAGGGAAGACAAGGAAAAGGAGTAACCCAAAATGTAGAGTTCAAAGTACCAAGAATTCTATTCTGGAAATAATACTAAGGGGGGGGGGTGAATCAGTATTAGCAAATCAGATACTTTTTCATTTTCATACTCAGATTCATATACACTACTTCAGTTAATGATAACCGCGTATATACGCAACTGTGTTAAATGCAACTAGTGTACATCCAGTAAACTTTATGATTTAGTTAGTTCATCTTCAGTGAATGCATCAGAACATTATTAACCATATGAACAGTAAACAGAATAGATCATCACACATAAAGAGCACACATGAACACCATGATATAAGGTGGAAACCCAATGTGGGTGAAAACCACCTGCTGCAATTTGTTTCTATCTTCCTTTAATAAGAAAATTATTTTACAATGTACTGGTGCAGTCCTTTACCAACACGCAGGCTGCAACCTGCAGAGGGCTACAACCCTCTCTCGTTCTCCAGCTTCTTCTAGAAGGGAGCTACAACCCCCTTAGCTCTTGTACTAGCTGAAATACTAGTACGTAGGTGCTGACCTACAGAAGGCTACAACCTTCTCTTTACTTCCATGGACCACGTTTCATAAATTTTCAGACTGGATCCATAAGTACAAAACAATCACCACTGTAAGACAATCATCAACTATACCTGAATCATCAATCACTAAATCACCCAATACTGAATCACTGAAACCCTGTCATCAGAACACAGTTACCAGAACACAGACCAGAGCCCAGAACTCTGCAACAACCACTAGAACCAATAGCAACCTGAAACATCAAATCTCATAATGCATACGCTACTTGACTGTATCAAAACCGCATGTATACGCGCTTTCACTAGAGAGAACCCGTGTACAGATCTAAAGATAATTACTTATACCTTTGCTGCCATTTCCAACTTGAGCCAAGCATCACAAACCCATAACCAACATACTAGATCTTCACACTTCATCAGACATTCATTACTTACTCATCCACCTTTGCCTAATGATCTTCTCCTTATATAGGTTTAGGCTTCTCTCAATACCATGGTCCAAAACCATGTAGAAACAATACCTTGGACCCAATACCTGGGATCAACACTTCGGACCAAATACCACAGACCAATACCAAAATACCATGGACCAAATACCATGGACAAAAACTTAGTTTTCCAACATGTATGCACCTTTCCTTGCGTGAAAGTGTGTGTATACTCATATGTGTCTTTGGAACATCTAACCCGCATGTATACGCGGCTTTGTCACGATGAACCTGCATATATCTCTCTCTTGACCTGCTGTACTAAGATCTGTCCTCTGATTGAGTTACCATCACCTGTATCATACCTCCGAGTTAGTTGCCATCAAGGACAACACTTGTATCATAATGCCAACAATCTCCCCCTTTGGACTTGATGGCAACCACCACACCAAGTCACTCTCCCCCTTTGACATCAAGGGCAAAGGGCGGACCAGGAAGTTCTCTCCCTCTGCTGTCCATACTCCCCCTGAGTACCTGTTGAAATCTTTGATTGGGCTCCCCCTTTGTATATGTCAAGATGTATCAATCCATCCATGCTCCCCCTAAGCACATGCAAGTTCAAAGACCAACAATCCATTAAAGACCATGATAGTCATTAGCCACTATCATACATCATATATGATCTGCACCATAAGCATCATCATCCAATCCTACACTACCATTCCTTTGATCAACCAGCAAGATGTATCATTTAGCCTCATAAGCTTCATCACAAAATACTTCTTACCATAATGCCAACAATGCATTATTTGAAGTATATGCTCCCCCTGAGCCTGTGCCAACCATCATATACCATGATCGAACCATTTCCTGAGTCTGTTCTGCTGCCTTTTTCTTCTGAGCTCCATATACGCAACTATGCAGCCTCTAGATCACATATATACGCGACTTATCTTCATTACATCGGCGTATGCAAAATGGAATACTGAAGGTATTCACTTTCAGTTTCCCCTGTGTTTGTTATGTCAGCTAACTGAGTTATGTCACACCTTTCTGTCTCTAATTCTGTCTTCTTCAATACCTGGAGTTGTGATGATGTATAATCCTCTTGCTTTGGAGTTTGAATTTTTCTCCTACATTCCCTTGCTTTATGTCCAAACTTGTTACATGCATAACATCTTACATGATTTATGTTCCTTCCATTGCAATGAATTGCTTTGTGGCAAAACATATTGCAAGCAAAACAATATCCTTTGAAGTACCTGAAATGTGATGATCTTGTTTGATGGTCTTGAACCATTCTACTTCTGCATCTAGCTGCAACATGTCCAAGATTATGACATACATAACATTCAACATTATCCAATGGAGTAAATAATCATCTATCACCTCCATAGTTAGGAGTAAAGGATTTTCTTTGAGGATTTTCTTTCCCTAGTTTTTGATGAGGTTGTCCTCTCATCTCCTTGTTGAGCATTTCAGAATTCTTATTAGATTTCCTTGCCTCACCTTGTGAGCTAGATTCACCTTCAATTGATTCATAAAAGCCAAGACCAGTTTTGATAGTAGGGGATCTTTGACTACCAAGAATGTCATCCAAAATCTTAGTACTATCTTGAAATCATAACAGTTTATCATTTTCTTCTAATTTACTTTTCAAGATATTTACCTCAACCTGATGTTGTTCTTCCTTTTCCAGATACTGCTTCCTTATGTTTTCTTTAGCTTTTCTTCCTTCTTCCACTTGTTGCCTTAATTCGATCACTTCATGTTCTTGTTCTTCAAGAGATTCTCTATTTTGCTTCTTTGATTCTTTAAGATCTTCCTTTAGAGAGGATCTTTGATTCAAGTCTCTGAATTGTTATGCTTTGATCTTTTACTACATCCTGCAATTGCTCCCTTACTCTGGTTACTGACTCCAATTGTTCCTTTAATCTGGTAACTTCTTTTGTTTCTACATCCTTATTTTCATATGCCATGAGACTTCTAATGTCTTCACAACTATTGAATGAGTCATTACTTTTAACATGGGTATAATAGCTTCTATTACCCTCTTTAGACATCTTTCCTTTTTTATGAGGGCATCTAGAAGCGTAGTGACCAACTCTACCACATGAAAAGCATTTGAAAGGTAGCTTACCTTTGAACCTTCCAGTTCCCCGTTCAAGATTTTTGACAAAATTTACCTCATCTTCTCCTTCTAATATGTATCCTGATTCATTTGTTGATACTTCGAATGCGGCTTATCTCATATCTGATGGTCTTTCTTTTCTCATCTCATAAGCAGTTAAGATTTCGTGAAGCTGCGTCATAGTGATTTTCTGCAGATCCTCCTTTTCTTCTATGGCAGACACTTTGGAATCAAATTTAGCAGACAGGGATCTTAAAACCTTTTCAACTAAGACAAATTCCTTAAATTCTTCACCCAGATTCCTCATACAATTGACAATCTCATCTATATGCAGGAAGTAATTTGCTATGCTTTCATTACTATGCATCTTAAGATTTTCATACTGTATTCTGAGAGTTTGTAGCTTTGCTCGTTTTACCTTTTCATCTCCTTCGTAGCTTAGAATGATTTTGTCCCATATTTCTTTGGCTAATTTGAAATGCATAACCTTCATAAATTCTGATTGTGACAAACTTCCCAATAAGACAGTAACAACTTTGGCATTGAGTTCATATTTCTTTCTCTTTGTTGTATCTGTAGGGATTGCTGATGGATATGTGTATCCTCCTTCCACGATTCCCCAAACATACGTTCCAAGTGATTGTAGATATGCTGTGGTTCTTATCTTCCAGTGGGAAAAGTTGCTCCCATCAGAAATTGGTGGCCTGATGGATGCCTCTCTTTCTTGATTAGCCATTCTGATGGATCTTTCCTTCAAGCACTCAAGCTTCTTCTAAAAGGACCTGCTCTGATACCAATTGTTGGAAATAATACTGAGGGGGGGGGGGGGGGGGGGGCGGTGAATCAGTATTAGCAAATCAGATACTTTTTCATTTTCATACTCAAATTCATATACGCTACTTCAGTTAAGGATAACCACATGTATACGCAATTGTGTTAAATGCAACTAGCGTACATCCATTAAACTTTATGATTTAGTTAGTTCATCTTCAGCGAATGCATCAGAAAATTATTAACCATATGAACAATAAACAGAACAGATCATCACACATAAAGAGCACACATGAACACCATGATATAAGGTGGAAACCCAATGTCGGTGAAAACCACCTGCTGCAATTTGTTTCTATCTTCCTTTAATAAGAAACTTCTTTTACAATGTACTGGTGCAGTCCTTTACTAGCACACAGGCTGCAACCTGCAGAGGGCTACAACCCTCTCTCGTTCTCCAGCTTCTTCTGGAAGGGAGCTACAACCCCCTTAGCTCTTGTACTAGCTGAAATACTAGTACGTAGGTGCTGACCTATAGAAGGCTACAACCTCCTCTTTACTTCCAGGGACCACGTTTCACAAATTTTCAGACTGGATCCATAAGTACAAAACAATCACCACTGTAAGACAATCATCAACTATACCTAAATCATCAATCACTAAATCACCCAATACTGAATCACTGAAACCCTGTCATCAGAACACAGACCAGAGCCCAGAACTCCGCAACAACCACTAGAACCAATAGCAACCTGAAACATCAAATCTCATAATGAATACGCTACTTGACTGTATCAAAACCGCGTGTATACGCACTTTCACCAGAGAGAACTTGCGTACATATCTAAAGATAATTACTTATACCTTCGCTACCATTTCCAACTTGAGCCAAGCATCACAAACCCATAACTAGCATACTATATCTTCAAACTTCGTCAGACATTCATTACTTACACATCTGCCTTTGCCTAATGATCTTCTCCTTATATAGGTTTAGGCTTCTCTCAATACCATGGTCCAAAATCATGTAGAAACAATACCTTGGACCCAATACCTGTGATCAACACTTCGAACCAAATGCCACGGACCAAAACTTAGTTTTACAACATGTACGTGCCTTTCCTTGCGTGAAAGTGTGTGTATATGCATACGTGTCTTCGGAACGTCTAAACCATGTGTATACGCGGCTTTGTCACAATGAACCTGCATATATCTCTCTCTTGACCTGTTGTACTAAGATCTGTCCTCTGATTGAGTTACCATCACCTGTATCATACCTCTGAGTGAGTTGCCATCAAGGACAACACTTGTATCATAATGCCAACATTCTATATTAAAAACATAGAGCTTGAAACCATGAGATTTTCTGCAATTATCTAAGTTACAAGTAGATATAATGAACAAAAAATAAATTGGATGTTACGATTCATGTCATGTGGTTTAAAGATATAATTTCAACCCATCAATCAGGCATGTGCATTAACATCTCAATGCAAATGAATCTGTAGGAAAGTATGAAATATTCTAGCATCTCTTGTTACATGAATTCAAATAAGAAAATAGAAAAAATGGATGAAAACGGGAAATAACACACTATAATACTTCAAAGGAGGAATCGCCACTACTCCTGCAATATTCTGCAAGATCTATGTGACTAAGTGATACAGTATTCACAAAAATATCAGACTTTCTTAGCAGATTTCATAAACTTTATTCAGTGTTGCTACCCCCTATTTATAAGAAGATGGGGTGCATTATCAATCATGATATAGTACAAAATATCCCTAGGCCAAGTCTCAACTGTCATATTAGCTTGATTTCTCGGCCAGGGAAGGCTCTGTGTCCAAAAAACATCACAAAAATAGTAATTTCCTCATAAAGGAAAGCACATCACAAGATCACAAAACAAATGAAACATTAATGCAATATCTCCATGCCCATTCCTATAATTACTTCAGCTTCAGGCTACATCTAGTTCACGGTATGGTCTCCGATGCCGCTCATCTAACTCTTGTCATTTCTACCTTTAGTGCCTTTGGCGCTGACCTTGGAAGCGGGTCTCAAAGATCCATTTCTGAGTTTGCCCAAACTTGGTTTTGAATGCTCCCTCTTCTTGATTTACTGCTACAACTTCTTGTGGTGCCAACCCTGTCATTTCTGCCATTAAATTCCTATAGAAAAAAATCGGTGCCTTGATCTGCCCTAAGCTTGCATATTACAGTGCAACAGATAATTCTCGGGTGCAGGCTTTTTACCTCTAAAACAGGTGAAATGGCGCTTTTCGATTTTCCCCCTTTGCCCCCTTTATTATAGCTCCTTGTGTGATTTTCCACATATGACCGAGGTCTAGAACCAGGGGCCTAGCCATTTGGGCACTGAGGCTATCAACGGTTGTGTGGTGAACTTTTCCTTGTATAATCTAAATCACCCTCAGTGATGCCCTTTTACCTTATCCGCTGAAATCTGAACGTGAAACCTTTATCATATATGGCCTATAAAATATCTCATTCGGGGTCCTTTTTTTATCGCAATTGGAGTCCTACATCCCGGCACTGGATCCCCTTTTCCTTAACTTTCTCTCCTTAACGTTGCAATTGCCGATATGTGAGGTGACATCATCCTTGCCACATGTCACCCTGTGAGTGGTGACACATGTCACCCTATGAGTGGTGACACGTTTCACCCGGAAATGGCCCCATAAGACCCTTGAAAATGCCGAAATTGAGTGACACGTGTCTCCTGCCACGTCAGCATTTGTATAGCCACGTGTCCTCCATACTACCACATCAGCCTCCATACTACCATGTCAGTGATGATGTCAACTGCCATGTCAGATCTAAGGACCAATCATATGATGTTGCGTGGGCCCTTGGACGAGAGAGAAAAAGGCCTGCCTAACCCTATTTTCACAGGCATTTCCTTTTTAAAGAAGTTCGGCCCTCCCCAGCGATTTTGCACTGAATCACAAATCGACGATATCACGTGATGTTGTAGGACTGCAGGGTGCAAGATGCAGGATTGCGGGAGTGCAATTTTTCTCCACGTGGAGGAGAGAGAAGGGGGTGGCCCGACCTTTGTTTTTTCATGCATTTCCTTTATAATTAGTTTTTGGCCCTCCTTGATGATTTCACACTATATCGCAAGATCGACCCCCGCAAGTTTTAGAGTTTTTTGTGACTGCGAGACTATTGTGACAACTGATTTGTGGGATGCGGGATTGCGGGATGCCCTCATACTTAGCCATTTTTTGGTTTTCTGAGATTTCCAAAGGAAATATTCAATAGGCTCTAACTTCTGATCCAGGAGTCCTTTTTTGGACTTCTATATACCATTGGAAAGCTCATTTCGAGCACTATGCAATGGAGAGGGTCTAGTCAAGCTCTTATAGCTATTGTGTCTTAGGAAATGGCTTCCACTTCAATGTTCTTATGCATCCTGGAAAACTAATCATTTGCAAAGCATTGAGTGAGCAGTGAGTGACAACACATTGAACTAAAATTGGCAAAGAAACATATATTTTTTTTATTTCCTCTGGTTTTGATTACACATGGTTAATGGCACTTTCATTCAATCCTTTTCTATGAAGATCATTTTTTTTGTGTTAACTAAGTTTGATCTAAGAAAGCATACCATGGGTCCCTATCTCTACATTATTTTTGTTCATGAAGGTTTTTTTGAGCAACCAGGCCATGGCATTGTATCTCAACACTATGTGTGTGAACGTAGGTTGGTCCAAGTGACCAATCCATGGGGCCCTATAATTGTTTTTTGATCCAAGTGAACAAGCCACGGTGCCCTACCTCAGTTCATATAATTCTTGTGTCATAGATATTTTATTCAAATAGACAGTCCACAGTGATCCTGTTGCGATGATCCCAAAGAATATTGATCCACAGAGGATTAGTTTTCCATGGTAGATCAACATGGGTTGTTGGATGCAGTGTCATTACTTTAAATAAAATTGGTGCCACATGTATTGCAAATCATACTAGGGAGCAAAGTTGGTAGGGTGTGTTCACTTTGTATGGGTGGTCACAGGTTCGACACTCTATAGTAAACAAGTCGAGTAATTTTTATATATATATATTGCCATTTTGTTGCATGTTTTGTAGCATTTAGTGGTCGACACCGAAATCTAGCAAGTCTATTGAAAAGTTCCCTGAAAAGTTATTTGTGTATAACATTTAATTTATTATATAGTTTCATGTGGTTATTTTTAGTTTGCGATGTCATTATTTGTCCAAATTGAGTTCCAAAATCTAGAAAATAAGGATTCAAAGATGAATGTAACCGAGGGGGATTGATCCTCTTTGGACTTGTATTTGATGGCCATAATCTCCTATGTTCATTTTTAAGGTCTATTAGCATGTTGTAGGTGTTTTTGATACATGAAGTAAACAAGTTCCAAGAAGGGTTTCGAATAACCAAATTAAAGAACTAGTTGAAGCAGGACTGCAATATGATGGCTAGCAAGAGTGATTTTTGACAGTGACAATATTTGCAGATTGCAGTGATAGTGATTATGGAAATGACAAGTTGTGCAAGTTAATATTATGGTACAAGTTGTCATGATGACAACAAATTGCAAATTATGGGATTTATTTTAATTCAGTAATATATGATAATAATGGATCCAATTTAAAAATAAAATGAAATAGAGGTCCACAAGGAAGTTGAAGAAGAAGGCTGGAACCTCATTCAAGTTGGAGCCTAGAGTATGTTGGAGTCTACTCATCATCAAGCTTGAACCATCATTCAAGTTGCAACCTACAATGAGCAGTTGCTTGCATCTTTTGATGTTTGTGTCTCAATTATATTGTAGTCTATTACAAGTGGTAACTTGCAATTTTTTGGGGTAGTTTCCTCCAACAGGATAGAGCCTGCAAATTGATGTAATGGATTGAAGATTAAGAAGAATATTGGTGGTTTTCTCTCGTAAGTTTTTCCACCTAAAAAAATTGTGTCTCATTGTGATGTGATGGCTTCTTGTCTTGTTGATTGCTTCTTGATATGTTATTGATATGATGAGCATTGATATAATTCATGATACAATGCTTATGGTTCATTAATATATGGTTGTCTAAATAAGGAAAGGTATAAAATGGTAAAATTGATCTCACATTGATTCACCCCACATTTCAGTGTGACCTTTGAGCCAATAGAATGTTGATGTGGTGTGATAGTTGGACCAATCGAAGTGTGACATGTGGCAAGGCATGATAACGTGGTCAACATGTGGTAGCACCAAAATGTGACATGTGGCATTGATGATGTGGGATAAGGTTGACATGACAGTGATGTGACACTAATAAGGAAGTTACTAGCAGGCTAGCTTGGCAAGATGATTGTGCAAAGGACATTGACATGGCTACAAAAAGGACAAATCATAGAGTGCCACATGGCATATTGAATTTGGTTATGAAGGTTGGAAAAAAATATGTCGGCAAGTTTGATCCCCCCAACCTAGTTGGAACAAACAAACCACTTTAGAATTGTGTCATCAATTGATTGTTGGAATCCATCTAGCACAATATATATTTAAATTTTAAATTTTATCACCTGTCCAAAATTGGCAACTGGGAAGGATCAAGCCTATGATTATTATAAATTGTAGTAAGAAAGGATAAATTTGACTTGTGCCTTAGTCAAACTTAGTAATTATATTTTCCACATTAGTAGGATGAATTCGATAGAAATTAACTTGTGTGGCATGGCTTTTTCTACTAGTTTACTCAATAAATTTGATTTATATACTAGAATTAGAGTTGTGCATGTGATGATTGCTAAAATTTAGTAATCTAGTCCATTTATTTTCAGTTTGACTTAGTTAACTAAGCTCAAGTACCTACTTGAGTCAGTTGAAGGTTAGTTTAGTAGTAGAATTGTTAACTCAGTGATCTCTCAGTTAAACTAGTCAATCAAACAAAAATAGCCCAAACATGCATGGAATTTGAATTTCCTAGCTAGAGTGGAGGAAAAGACACATTGTAGTTATTAATTATGTACTATTTGAGTGTACAGAGCCTGGCATTGAGCATGTGAATCATTCCTTGGGAATTTCTCAAGAAAATAAGAATAAATTCCTATCTTTTAGGAGTTAATTTCATGTATAATTGTGCAAGGAAATAAGAGCAAACTAGGATCTTGAATTGGCTAAGTGTTGGCCAGAGTGAGAAACTTAGTAGGAGAATAGGTTTATAGTGTAAGGTGTGCTTCAGGATCGAAGCAAGACATTGTAATAGTTTCTAAACTTCATTTGATTAATGAAAAGAAATGGAGGGGTTTTTCCCAGTTGGGTTCCCCTGTAAATTATTATGTTCTTGTGGTTTTTTAATGGTATAGGAGGCAGTACTGAGACCAGAGAACAACTCAATGGTTGGTTCTAGATGGATCTATAAAGTGAAACATGCAGTTGATGGGAGAATTGATAAGTACAAGGTCATATTTGTGGCCAAAATCTTCTCTTGAGTAGAGGGTGTAGACTATGAGGAAAATTTTGCGACAGTGGAAAGATACACCTTCCTCAATGGAGTTGTTGAGGAATAAATTTTCATAGAGCAGCCAGAGAGATTTGAGACATATGACAGGGAGACACGTGTGTAGACTCAAGAGAGCCCTATATGGTCTCAAATAGGTGCCTGAAACATGGTACACTTAGATCGACACGTATCACAGTGGATTGAGCTTCATCAAAAGTGAACCAAATTTCAACCTCTATCACATTATGGTAGATGGAAAGTTTCTTATCTTGGTTTTGTATGTTGATGACTTGATACTTACAAGGGATGAGCAGTTGATACGCTCTTGCAAGAGGACCTTGCAAGAGAATTCTAGATGAATGACATGAGTTTGATACATTACTTCCTTGGGCTGAAAGTATGGCAGGGTGATTATGAGTTGTTTGTGAGTCAGGGGAAGTGTTCCTTTGAAATACTTCAAAGATTTAACATGGAGAACTGCAAGCCTATGGATACACCTCTAGCTCCAAACTAGAGGAAGGAGAGTGATTCATTAGGAGAGGTAGTAGATGCTACCATCTATAGACATCTTGTTGGATCCTTGATGTATCTACTGAACACATGGTCTGACATATGCTATGAAGTTAATCAGTTGATTCAATCCATGTTGAAGCCTACCAAGCTATATTGGAAGGCAGCAAAGCATGTGTTGAGTTACCTCCAAGGCACAATCAAGTATGGGTTATGGTACAGGAGGACAGATGGAGTGAAGCTTCAAGGCTTCACTGATGCAGATTGGGCAGGCTGTCCATTAGATATGAAAATTACTTCATGTGCTATCATTAGTGTTGGGTCTACAATTATTTCTTGGTATAGAAAGAAACAAAGGTCTGTGGCACTCAGCTCAGCAGAGGCTAAATACATGGATGCAAGTCAAGAAACATGTGAGGCCATATGGATGAGGAAAATACTTATGGGTCGTTTTAGTCATGATATGGATCCGACAGTGATTTATTGTGATAATTAGAGTTGTATCAAACTCTCTCAGAATCTAGTATTTCATGATAGGTTCAAGCACATTATATCAAGTATCATCACTTGTGGAATTGTGTGCAGAGGAGAATTATGATGCTACAGTAGATTCCAACTAAGGAGAAGGATGCAAATATTATGGCAAAGGAATTGTATAGAGGAAAATTATAATTCCATAGGTGCGGGATAGAGGTGGTGAAAAATCCATTTCTTGCTAAGAGGGAGTGTTAGAAATTGTAGCAAGAAATGCTAAATTTGACTTGTGCCTTAATCAAATTTAGTAATTCAATTTTCCACATCAGCAGTATGAATTGGATAGCAGTTAACTTGTGTGATGTGGATTTTTCTACTATTTTACTTAGTAAATTCAAGTTATAGGCTAGAAATAGAGTTGTGCATGTGATGATTGCTAAAATTTAGTAATCTAGTCCAGTTATTTTCAGTTTGACTTAGTTAATTGAGCTCAGCTACTTAGTTTAGTCAGTTGAGGGTTAGTTGAGTAGTAGAACTATTGTTAACTCAATGATATCTTAGTTAAACTAGTCAATTAGCCAAAAATATCCCAAACATTGATGGAATTCAAATTTTCTAGCTGGAGTGGAGGAAAAGGCACATTGTAATTTTCAATCGTATACTAGTTGAGTGTATATACTCTTGGCATTGAGAAAGTGAATCATTCCTTGGGAATTGTGCAAGAAAATATGAGAAAAATACTATCATTTAGGAGTTAATTTCCTCTAGGATTGCGTAAGGAAACAAGAGAAAATTGGGGCCTTGATTTGGCTAATTGTTGGCCAGAGCAAGATAGTCAGCAGGATTACAGTTTTATAGTGCAAAGTGTGCTTCAAGATCGAAGCAAGACATTGTAATAGTTTCTCATTCTCATATAATTAATGAAAAACAACGGAGGAGTTTTTCCCAGTTGGGTTCCCCTATAAATCATTGTGTTGTTGTGGTGTTTTAATGGTTGCATGTCATTGCATGTGTTTCTAAATTTTGATTTCCATTCCGTAGAATAGTAGAGGAAATTTGTAATCTCTTAATTTTAGTTTGATTTCATCAGTTGTAGAAAATTTCTATTAGTTTCTACGTTGACCTCCTCATAGAGGTTCAACAACTTATCCAACGGGTCAACGAAGTTCTTTGTATTGTGAACTGACATTATAATATTTATAGTTTAGCTGTTAAATGTTGCCAAAAATAGACAGTTCATGGGATTGACCCTGCAACCTATCCACTAATCTTCCAATGTCTTAACCGCTACGCCAACCATATGCCTTGTATGGTGAAACAAATAATCTATTATTTGAACTTTCAATAATTCAAGGGCCCAAAAAAACATAACAAATGAAGATTTGACCCATGACCTGCAACCTTATAACATAGGGTTTTTACCAACGCACCAAGAAACTGCAAGTTGATAGAATTCTTAATTAATGTTAGTTTTGTTCTAGAAACACTACAGTGAAATATGGAGAACTGAGGCTTTGGAAGCATTTCTCAACTAGATAAAGGGAGGCTGAATGTGGAAATAATTGGCGCAATAATGTTATTATGTCAAATTTAATTTTTGCAGCTTTAAAGAATGAGGATATTGTAGCCATTTTTCATACAAATTGAGTGCTACTTGTTGGAAAAGTGTGCAAGCCCAGTTAAAATTTGTTATAAGAAACTGAAGGTGTAGAATGGAAAACTAAGGCAATTGGAAGAAATTTTCAAGTAGATTGAGAGTGAGAAGAGTATGATATTAGTGCAAAAATATTCTTAGAGGTTGTGAAGACATATTAATAAAGGGTTGAATTTGATTAGTGATCTAATAAAGCATTTTAAATGCTTCACATTATAATAATGTAGTTTCATAGTTGAGCAGACCTGGAGACGTGGCCCAAATTGGGTGAACCTGATTATCAAATTGTGTCTCTTTGTCTTTATTTTTTCTATTCATGTTTGCAATTCTACCTTTCTATTTCTCATTCAATTTTCTAGATTTACAATAAGTTCATTCACACTATAAGTTATTGCAAAACAGTCAATGTAATTTCAGATCAAGTTTGGCACCAAAGCAAGTGTGACAAGATTTGCAGGTGTGTATGATAACCATGGGAAAAGCTTTGAAGCAAGAAAGACTTCAAGATCTTGAAGAGATTAACTAGCAGATTTAGGAAGAGATTCTAAATTGAGAAGGTTATTATGAGTCTCTAAAGATCAAAAGAAAAGGTTGTCGCTTGAATTACAATTCAAGGATGAACTTTTGGCAAAGCTTCAAAAAGTTGAAAGATTAGAGGCGAAAGAATAATCTACAGTGTCAATTAGACCATCATATGCAATAGATTAACAATTTATTACTAAGGTATGGAGTTGTTGTAGCAGCTACAAACACCCTCCAAAATTTTTCCTTAGCTTCGTTTTGGAGCCTTCCTACCAACCATCCTTAGCAGCATGTCTTGCACTATCAAGCACACAAGCTTCAGCTCAGTTTCAATGGCATGTTGGTTTGTGCATGTTAGCCTGCTTGTCTCCTTCCCGCAGGCCAACATTTCGGACTTAGACTATTTGCTGGCTGAGACACTCCCCCAAAAAATTGCACAATTATGGAGGGGAACCAGCCTTCCCTCCAGAAATTGTGCAAATCAGTTGGGCAATGTGTTGGGATCCAAAATTACATAGAACAGTTAGGCAATCCTCCTTCAGAAAAATATGCAATCTGACCTAGCACTAGGCCTCAACCCTGAAATTGCACAATTTTGGGAGGCAGTGACATGCTCAGCCCAAAAATTGTGTAATGCCTGACAAGCATCCAACTCTTCTCAACCCAGAAACTGCGCAAATTTTCATCCCAAGCTCATGGACCGATGCATGTGCCTTCAGGTTGACCAGTTCCCTTTGGGACCGAGCAAAATTAATTTGCATGCATGGGATGCTTTTCCTAAAATAGAAAAGGTAGCATGCAAAAGGCAGCCCTAGATTTTAGAGATCTATTTTTAGAAATTGGAGGTTACATACAAAGATCATTCTAGAAACCTCCCGCCAAGTGTTGTTTTTTCCTAGATTTGTGGCATGCACATCATAACCTTGATCTTATCAAAACTTATTAATCAGAAATTGCAAAGCTTATTCCTCACATCGATCTTGTGGCTCTGACATCCCACATTACATCCAAGGGTCTACGTCACTTTCAGCTTAGCTGTTTTAGGGTAAGTCTGCTTCTCATGTCTTGCACTTTGTTTCTATCACTTTTTGTGTTTCTCTTTATGTAAGTGATGTCTACTTGATTTCAATGAGAACTTGTTGTCATTTTAATGTATGTTATCTTGTCGAAGCACCGCTTCAGTTTTTTTTTACATCTCACTGTTGTCGCATGCATGACATTGATTTTGCACCAACGATCGCCATTGCGGTGACCCGCTTCACACACATGCATGTTTTCCTGTTTTCTGAATCCTGAACTTATTTTTTGCATGCATTATCATTCACTCTTGTTTACACTCAATTTCACTATGCATTCAGAGCTCTCGTGTTTTCAGTCGCCCGTCAGCGGGTCTGGGTTGCCTTAGCCCAGATCTTGCCTTGCCCAGCTAGCATTGCACATATTTGGAAGTGAAGGCTTTGGTTTCCCTCCAAAAATTGCACAAGTATGGCCCAACACTGACCTCCAAGCTTTCATTGCACAATTATAGGAGGCAGTGCCTTGTTGGCCCCAGAAAATACGCAATGCAGTTTGTTGGTTTGCTTGTCACTGCTCACTGAAATTGCGCATTGCACAGTTTCAGTCCTCAACAGACTAGGTTGGACTATGCATAGCACAGTTATAGCAATCAATCAGCCTCCCAATAGCCTGGATTGTGCCTTGCGCAGTTTTGGAAGTCAGTATCCCAGCCTCCCAATGAAAATTGCGTAATATTCACAGATAGTCGCACAGGTAGGTTGCATGTTAGTCTTCCAGTTTGTTTTGGTTTTCAACTTACATATTTCTTACCATGAGTGTTTTTATGTCTCCAGGTATTATAGGTGTTCATCTACCTCTCGACAGTATAGGTACAATGGTCCTAGAGAGAAGAGTCAAACGTCACCGTTGAGAGCGCAACTGGGGATGCAGTCGGTCAAGTGTCTATGAACTTTCCTATCTATGAGACATCAAATTGTTAATGGATAAGGATATCAAGATGAAATGGCAGCGGTATCAAAGCGAACAACACCATCAGCAGCATCAGAAGGTAGCGGACCTGCATGCAACAAATGCAAGAGGAAGGTTGTTGACAGCGTAGAGGCAAAGAAAATTTGCAAGCTCAAGCAGATCCACTTGTGATGAAAGCAGCTTTGGAGATTCAGGCTATGAGGTGACAGAATGATAAGAGGATCACGCAAAGACAGAGAAAGAAATAGAGAAGGATTTGTAGGTACTGAAGAGGTAACTCAGGGATGAACAAGAGCCCCACATACAAGAGAAGGCGTTGTATTAGGAATAGGTACAGTAGGAGGTGCAACATGCACAGAGTGATGAAACTGCGCCCATACAGGTTATAGACCCAACCCAGCAGCTGGTACGGAGCAGACAAGATGAGTAGTGTCATCGATCACATGCAAGGTTGTTCAATAGCATGGTTGTCATTATGCACACGCATGCGATCCCACCCATTGGCACACTCACCGAGGCAAAGACAAGAACCAAGTCCGACTGGAGATGAACTTTTATTTCGATAAGTTGATGTGGATAATCACCAGCACAAACTTGAAGATCAGCGCAGACACTATGCATCAGTATGCTTTTGGTCCAGCTACACTCAAGATGATGATGTGCATGTTATCAGATGTCTTGGACAGAGGATCCATATCAGTGTACCTGGATGCAATGGAGGCAAGAGTTTGCTTTCAGCAGGATGTCACCATTGAGCACACGGAAACCATCACAGATGACCATGCTTGGCATCAGTTTGCCACCATCGATCATCGCAAGGATGTCAAAGAGTTAGTCTTCACACAAATTTCTGAGTCTTAGTGATGTCTTGCATGGCTTTCTCAAGCCTATTTTGTCTCATATGGGTACATGTGCAGACTATATGTAACATCTTGTAAAATGAAAGTCCAAGTGTCGATAGTTGAATGTAAGAGTCATGTAATACTTGAAGAGTCATGAGGGTAAGTGAAGTGTCACAAAGGGGAATGTAAAGGGTCACCCCACCCTTTGCTATTTATAGAACCTCATAACTCATTGTAAGGGCTTTTAGGCAGCCAAGCTTCCGGTAGGAGTATCTTAGAGAAAGCTTGGAGAGTATTGTAATGAGCCTTAGCTTCTCCACAGTGCAGAGCTAGTACATCTCTTTGGAGGAACAGGCGGTAGTGACTGTAACGTTCCATTATCAGGACTAGTGGTTGGCCATGGTTGTACTGTATGATTGGAACTTTCACTTCTTAATATAATAGAGACAACACATTTCATGCATATGTTGTTATTGTATTTCAGTTAACTTGGTTACTCTAGTGATATATGTATATGTTTGCTTACACATGTATATATAGACTCTTTCTATATATGTATGTATGAATCTTACTGAGATCTATTGTTGGTTTAACCATCACCTTGGATTTTTGGTTTGCCTGCCTTTCAGTTCGTGATGCATCTTTGATCGTATGTTTCCTTCCAAGTTGCGTGTTTACACAGGTTTCCAAGGGGCGCATTCATTCCACATTCCATGTGTTAGAACCATTCATGCACCTTCCTTGGCTTGTTGTGCATGTCACACCCTTGCTACCAACAAGGACATATTACTTACCTCTATGTGCAACTGTGGTCAAGATGATACTGTATGACCCACTTCTAGGACTCCTACACCAAATGGTCTGAGGTCTAGTTGGGACTTCTTACCGAGGAGATCCCCTAACATGTTGGTCAGTCTAGCACCATCAAAATTTCTAGCATTAGAAGGAAGTCCAGATGACAAGTTGTGTCCTCTCATTCTATTTTCAATCTTCACACATCCATCATGGATACTGCCAAGCTCATCCCTCCAGAATTTGTTTCGCATGCCAAACCTCTCGACATCACGAGGGAGTTTTTTGATCTCTTTTCAGAATTCACGTATGATGGTGAAGGTGAAGTAGCATGGCTTGAGTAGTTAGAAGACTTCTATGCATTGCTTGAGGATGTAGAAGAGGCCATCATGCTACTTGCACACACACTTCGTGAATCGCCACAACGATGGTGCGACAGTCTACCACCCGGCTCTTGAGCATTTCTAAGAACTCATTGAATGTAATTTCCATCATTTTGATCCAGAACCTCTTGACAAAAAACTGTTAAAACAACATAAGACCTCGAAAGAATCACCTATGGATTTTTGAGATCACTTCCGTGTGTTGCAGTTTCAAGCTCCGAAAATTCAGATGAAATTCCAATATCTCATGGACAAATTTGAATATTGCCTTACCAAATTTGTCAATCACAAGAATAATTTCAAGATCAAACCCCACTCATCATACTTCGGTGATGGAGTTGTGCAATAAAAAATGGACATGGTCACTGTCAGAAGTGACTTTCCATCGTCCCATCATCAAACAACTCCACCACTGCAAAGTGATGTGGGGGAACATGCACACACATATGTTCAACTGTCACATCCTCCCAACATCACTTCTCTCAATTTTCATGAAGATTTGGTTGCGAAACCCATGGGTTGTCACATGCATGTCTTACATCAACCTCTGTCTTCATGTTTTTTTGATCCTCCAGATTGTATTGTCTTGTGTTCTTCCATTCCAAACTCTACACCTGTTGTGAACGAGGATCAATCTATCGATGGATTTGGTGTTTCACAACCAATCTACATTGTCATTCATGAAGAGTATGACTGGGAGCCTGGGAATCAACCCGGGTGAAGGATGATTCCCTTCTGTCCATGCCTCCTCTGTTTTTCCTTGACACCATTGGTGATTATGTCATCCCTAATTTTGCATGTGTATCCCCACGGATGCACCCATTTTTATAATTCGCAGAACACACCGAATGTCAGTCCATCATCCGACAATGGATAGGACAATCATTCTTTGAAAATCCACTTGATTTTTCATCTACCTTTTCTGGAAATGCAGAGGGTGAATTTTTCCGCTTCTCATCTACCACTCTATTTGATTCATAAGATCATGAGGATGTCGATGAAATCATTGATTTTTCTTATCATAGTTGTCGTGATCTATTTACCCTCGTATTCAATCACAATGATGATTCTATCACAGTTGATTTTTCAAAGCCACCTGTTATGGTGATCTATCTGTCAATGAACTTGAAACCCCACAGACTGTCAAGGCACTTCAACCTGAGTTGATGGTTATGTCAAGTGCTCGCTGTCCTGAGGTTGATTTCACTTTTGATCATGAAATTTTTGAAACACCCAAGGCTCCTCATCACTCATCTATATTCATTGAAGTTCAATCTCACACACAAATTATGCTTCCTCCACTCGAACTACATGATCCCGTCTCTCATGTATTGGAGGAATATTACATAGCAAGCACACATGCACGATGTAAGTTGTCTTTGTTTCTTTCGTTTACTTGCATGTCACAGTCAAGAGTATGTGTATGCTTAACATCTGCACGCAGTGTTGCAAAACATCATGGTAAGTCCATGGATTGCCTGTCATGCACTTGCACTCACTTATGTTCTTTGGACGCATTTAAACTCGGAGTATATTTGTCTTAATTGTTATATATTTCTTGTTTTCTAGTTCACACAGTTGTGTTGTTTACGAACCATGCCTTCACCAACATGGGTCGACCAATGCGTCGATGGCTGCATTGGAAGTATCACTTTACATGACCAGACCCATGCACTGTGAGCTTAGGAGTAGGAGTAGTGTTTGCTTTGGTTTCTTTTCTTCTTACTTTGCATGTTTGTTTACTTGCTTGCTTGTTTTCTTACTTGCTTTGCTTACCCATTTACTTCTACTTTTGCTTTGTTTTTTTGTTTTTTTTTTTGTTTTTTTTTTTGTTTTTTGCTTGTTTTCGTTCATAGGTTAGCTTCGCATGGACTGTGTACGACTCTTGAAACAAGCTGGGTAAAGTACAAGAGGACTTGTACAACTATCAACATTTGGTTATCTATTGTCCTCTCTCTTATGAAGAACTTTTTGTCTTCAGTCCATGCTACACCAATGGAAAATACGTGTTGTTCGCAGTGAAGCTTGGTGAATACACAACACTTGCGTGCTAACCAGTATCACCTATTCTAGTTAGTTGTTTTGGGTTAATCCTTGTCAGCTTAGTAAATTAGAGTAAGGTGAGGGGGGAAACCTTAACAAGCATGTTAGAGGTACATATAAACTACTTCTCTGAAGGAACAACCTCTTATGCTCTCAATATGTCGGGATCCCTCTTCCACCTCTGAAATGAATAAGTGCTATGCAGAGTTATGAAAATGAAAATGAGAAAAAATTTGAAAAAATGAAAAATGAATAAGGTAAAAGAAGAGAAAGGCTTCCTGCACAGAGAGGTGATGTAGGTAACTCCGCCGGGGTACTGACCAGGCTCACTGGCAGCGGAGCGATGCTTGTGTTCCTGCGTGACTCCACCGAGGTACTATCTAGGCCTATTGGCATATGAGCAACACCAGAGATGAAAACTTAAACTCTCACTATCATATGGCTTGTGCACCAATATACCCCTCATCCCAATCAAAACAACTATTTTGGCTTGGCTTGGAATATGTGTCGACCAATCAAGAGCATGGCGAATGCTACATCTTACAATCAAGCAAGTGTGGAAGCCAAGATGATAAGAGAACTGAGCAATACTTCTGGAGGTGTTAGACTTGCTTTTCATGAACAAGGTCCATACAAATAGATGGAGATCTGCCAGTGTGTTGCCAAGTGTTGTAGCGGCTACAACCACCATACAAAATTTTTCTTTAGCTTTGTTTTGGAGCCTCCCTACCAACCATTCTTAGCAACATGTCTTGCACTGTCAAGCACACAAGCTTCAACTAAGTTTCAGTGGCCTTCCAGCCTATGCATGTCAACTTGCTTATCTCCCTCCCGCAGGCTGACATTCCGGACTTAGACTATTTGTTGGCTGAGACACTCCCCCAGAAAATTGTGCAATTATGGAGGGAAACCAGGCTTCCCTCCAAAATTTGTGCAAATCACCTAGGCAGCCTGATGGACTCCAGAATTGCGCAGAATGATCAGGTAGTCCTCCTTCATAAAAATGTGCAATCTGACCTAACACTGGGCCTGAATTGAGAAATTGTGAAATTCTAGGAGGTAGTGACCTGCTCAGCCTAGAAATTGTGCAATGCTTGATAGGCAGCCAGCTCTGCTCAACCCAGAAACTGTGTAAATTTGCATCCAAAGCTCGCAGATCAATGCATGTGCCTTCAAGTTGACCAGTTCCCTCGAGGACCAAGAAAAAATTATTTGCATACATGGGCTGCTTTTCCCAAAATAGCAAAGGCAGCATGCAAAATGCATCCCTAGATTTTAGGGATCTACTTTTAGCAACTAGAGGTTACATGCAAATATTGTTCTAGGAACCTCCCGCCAAGTGTCGTTTTGTCCTAGATTTGTGGCATGCATGTCATAACCTCGATCTTATCAAAAATTATGAATCGGACATTGCAGATCTCATTCCTCACATCGATCATGCGGCTTTGACATCCCACATCGCATCCAAGAGTCTTCAGCACTTTCAGCTTAGCTGTTTCAAGGTAAGTTTGCTTCTCATGTCTTGCATTGCGTTTATGTCACTTTTTGTGTTTAGCTTTGTGTAAGTGATGTCTACTTGATTTCAATGAGAACTTGTTATCATTTTAATGTATGTAAGCTTATAGAAGCACCATTTCAGTTTTCGTTTGCATCTCATTGTTGTCGCATGCATGGCATTGTTTTTGCACCGATGGTCATCATTGTGGCGACACACTTCACACACATGAATGTTTTCCTAGTTTCTAAATCCTGCACTTATTGTCTACATGCATTATCATTCACTCTTGTTTACACTCATTTTCACCATGCATTCAGACTTTTCATGTTTTCAGTCGCCCGTCGGTGGGTCTGGGCTGCCTTAGCCTGGACCTTGCCTTGCCTGGCTAGCATTGCACATTTATGGAAGTGAAGGCTCTGCCTTCCATCCATAAATTGTGTAAGTGTGGCCCAACACTAGCCTCCAGGCTTGCATTGCACAATTCTGGGAGGAAGTGCCTTGCTGACCCCAGAAACTGCGCAATGTAGTTTGTTGGTTTGCTTGTCACTACTAACTGAAATTGCGCATTGTGCAGTTTCAGTCCTTATCAAGCTAGTATCGATTATGCATTATGAATTTCCAGTAGTCATTTAGCCTCTTGACAGCCCGGACTGTTCCTTGCATAGTTTTCATAGTTAGTTTCCTAGCCTCCCGGTGAAAATTGTGCAATCTTCACAGATAGTCACATTAGTAGTTTTCATGTCAGTCCTCCAGTTTGTTTTGGTTTTCAACTAACATATTGCTTGCCCTGAGTGTTTCTATGTCTCCAGGTATCACATGTGTTCATCTGCCTCTCAGAAGTACAGGTACAACGGCCCTAGAAAATAGCTTCAAAGGACATTGTTGAGAGCGCAACTGGGGATGCAGTCGGTCAAGTGTCTATGAACTTGCCTATCTATGAATACATCAATTTGTTCATGGACAAGGATATCAAGATGAAATGACAACAACATCACAGCGAGTAGCACCATCAGTAGAAACAGAAGGTAGCAGACCTACATGCGACAAATGCAAGAGGAAGGGTGCAGAGGCGGAGCAAAGTTGCAAGTTCAAGTAGATCCACTTGTGATGAAAGAAGATTTGGATATTGAGGCTATGAGGTGATAGCGTGACAAGAGGATTGCGCGAAGTCACAAAAAGAAACAGGGAAGGAGTTGCAGGTGTTGAAACGAAAACTCAAGGAAGAACAACAACAACACATACGAGAGGATTTGCAGCAGGAACAGGTACAACAGGAGGCGCAACATGCACAAACTGATGAAACTGTGCCCATATAGGTTATAGACCCAGACCAGCAACTATCACCAAACGGACAGGGTGAGCAGTGTTGTTGATCGCATGTAAGGTTGTTCAAGAGCATGGTTGTCATTACGCGAACACATACAATCCCACCCATTGACACACTCACCAAGGAGAAGACAAGAACCAAGTCCAACTGGAGTTAAACGTGTATTTAGACAGGTTGATGCACATAGTCACCAACACACACTTGAAGATTAGCGCAGTCACTATACATCAGTATGTTGCTGGTCCAACTACACTCAAGACAATGATGTGCATGTTATCAGATGAGTTGGATAGAGGAGCCATATTAATGCACCCGGATGCAACGTAGGTAAGAGTTCACTTTCAGTAGGATGTCACCATTGAGTATGTGAACACCATCACAGATGACCATGCTTGGCATTAGTTCACCACCATCGATCATCGTAAAGATGTCGAAGAGTTGGTCTTCCCACAACTGTCTAAGTCTTACTGACGTCTTGCATGGCTTTCTCAAGCCTATTTTGTCTCACATGGGTACATGTGCAAATTGTATGTAACATCTTGTAAAGTGAAAGTCAAAGTGTCGATAGTTGAATGTAACATTCTTGTAGTAGTTAAAGAGTCATGAGCGGAGTTGAAGAGTCACAAAGGGGAATGTCAAGGGTCACCCCACCCTTTGCTATCTATAGAACCTCATAACTCATTGTAAAGGATTTTGGGCAACCAAGCTTCCGATATGAGTATCTTAGAGAAATCTTGGAGAGTATTGTAACAAGCCTTGGCTTCTCCACAGTTTAGAGCTAGTACATCTCTTTGGAGGAGTAGGCGGCAGTGACTGTAACATTCCATTATCGGGACTAGTGGTTGGTCATGGTTGTATTGTATGATTGGAACTTTCACTTCTTAATATAACAAATCCAGCACGTTTCATGCATATGTTGCTATTGTATTTTAGTCAACTTGGTTACTCTAATGATATATGTATATGTTTGCTTATGCATGTATGTATAGAATTTGTCTGTATATGTATCTATGAATCTTACTAAGATGTGTTGTTGGTTTAACTATCACTTTGGATTTATTGGTTCACCTGCCTTCCAGTTCGTGATGCATCTTTTCTCGTGTGTTCCCTTCCAAGCTGTGTGTTTACACAGGTTTCCAAGGGGTGCATTCATTCCACCTTCCATGTGTTAGAACCTTTCATGCAACTTCATTGGCTTGCTGTGCATGTCACACCCTTGCTAACAACAAGGACATCTTACTTACCTCTGTGCACAATTGCGATCAACGCGATACCATACGACCCACTGTTGGGACTCCTAAACCAAACAGTCTAAAGTCTAGTTAGGATTTCTTACCGGGGAGGTCCCATGACATGTTGGCGGGTCCAGCACCATCAACATTTCTGGCGCTAGAAGGAGGGCTGCATGACCAGCTGTGTCCTCTCATCCTGTTTTTAATCTTCACACATCCGTCGTGGTTACTGTCAAGCTCATCCCTCTAAAATATTTTTCGCATGTTGAACCTCTCATCACGGGGGAGTTTTTTGATCTATTTTCGGAATTCATGTATGATGGTGAAGGTGAAGTAGCATGGCCTGAGTACTTAGAATACTTCTATGCATTCCTTGAAGATGAAAATGAGTTCTATGCAGAAGAGGTCAGTGTGCTACTTGCACACACACTTCACGAATCCCCACAACGATGGTGCGGCAGTTTGCCACTCGGCATCATGCACTCTCTTGAGCATTTTTGTGATCTCATTGAATATACTTTCCATCAATTTGATCTAGAACCTCTTGACAAAAAATTGTTAAAACAATAGAAGACCCCACAAGAATCACCTATGGATGTTTGGGACCGCTTCCATGTGTTGCAGTTTCAAGCTTCTGAAAACTAAAATGAAATTCCAGTATCTCATGGACAGATTTGAATATTTCCTTACCAAATCTATCAATCCCAAGAAGAAGTTCAAGCCCAAACCCCACTCAACATGCTTCGGTGATGGATTTGAGCAATCACAGATGGACACAGTTGCTGTCACAAGTGATTGTCCGTCGTCCCCTCATCAAACAACTCCACCACCCCAGAGTGATGTGGGGGAATAGGCACACACGTCCATTCAACTATCACATCCTCCCAACATCACTTCTCTCAATTTTTGCACAAATTTGGTTGCGGGTTGTCACATGCATGTCTTACCTCAACCTTCGTCTTCGTGTTCTGTTGATCCTCTAGATTATATTGTCTTGTGTTCTTCCATTCTGAACTCTACAGTTGTTGTGAACAAGGATCAATCTATCGATGGAGTTGGTGTTACACAACCAACCTATGTTGTCATTCATGAAGAGTATGACTGGGAGCCTGGGAATCAACCCACAACAAAGGATGAATCCCTTATATCTGTGCATCCTTCGTTTTTCCTTGACATCTTTGGTGATTCTACCAATATCCTTGATTTCGCATGTGTATCCCTTCCACAGATGCACCCATTGTTGATCATTCGTAGAACAAACTGGATGTCATTCCATTATCCGAAAATGGAGAGGACAATCATTCTTTGAAAATCTACTTGATTTTTCATCTACCTTTTCCAGAAATGCAGAGGGTGAATTTTTTCGCTTCTCATCTACCCCTCTGTTTGATTCATCAGATCATGAGGATGCCGATGAAATCATTGATTTTACTTATCATAGTTGTCGTGATCTATTTACCCATGTATTCGATCATGATGATGATTATATCATAGTTGATTTTCCAATGCCACCTGTTTATGATGATATATATGTCAACAAAGTTGAAACTCCACAGACTATCAAGGCACTTCAGCCCAAGTTGATGGTTATGTCAGGTCCTTGCTATCCTGAGGTTGGTTTAACTTTTGATCAGGAAATTGCTTAAACACCCAAGGCTCCTCATCACTCATCTCTATGCATTGAAGTTCAATCTCACACACAGATAATGCTTCCTCCACTCGAACTACGTGATCTCATCACTCATGCATTGGAGGAATCTTACATAGAAAGCACATGTGCACGACGCAAGTTGTCTTTGTTTCTTTCATTTGCTTGCATGTCATAGTCAAGAGTATGCGTATTCTTAACATTTGCGCGTAGTGTTGCACAAAATCATGGTAATTCCATAGATTGCATGTCATGCACTTGCACTCACTTATGTTCAGTGGATGCATTTAAACTCGGAGTGTGTTTGTCTTCATTGTTATATATTTCTTGTTTTCTAGTTCGCACAGTTGTGTTGTTTGTGAACCATGCCTTCACCAACATGGGTTGACCAATGCATCAGTGGATGGATTGGAAATATCACTTTACGTGAGCAGACCCATGCACCATTATCTTAGGAGTAGGAGTAGTGTTTAGTTTTGGTTTGTTTACTTCTTAATTTGAATTTTGTTTGTTTGCTTGCCTGTTTTCTTACTCACTTTCCTTACGTATTTACTTATGTTTTTTCTTTGTATTGTTGTTTGTTTGCTTGTTTTCATTCGTAGATGTTGAAGGCTCGAAAATCGTTGCCTCAACAATGGGGATAACCACCTGGTCTAAACCTTAGGACAACTCCTTTTCCGTTTGGAATAGTGGCTCCAACTGGGGATGATGGGACCAATTTCCCAATCTATTTTTATGCTTGTGCTAATGGGATGATATTTTTGAGATTTTTGGAGTAATACTTAACTTTAAACTAATCTAATCTAATCAATAATCATATGCAATTTGTCCTAATAAAAAATATTCATCTAACTATAACTATCCTAGGAGTAACATGAAATATGCAATCTAAAATGATGTCTGAAAGTAATTGATAATAAAGATCATTCAATTACAATAAGGAGTGAATCCATTTAACAATGATCATTTCGTATAAAAAGTTAGCCAAAACGATATGAGATATATATCACATAAAAATCATTCATATATTTAGCATAAACTATAAATCATCATCATACAATAGTGCAATAATGGCAATCTAAAACTCAAACTTTCATACATAAATAACTTGAAGATAATGTATTGCTTGACGCATAAGTAAAAGGAATTAAGAGATAAAAGTACCATTTAGTTCTACTCATGTGCTCCAACAATATTGATCTACTTCCAAATCACCCAACATCATCTAAGAGTACAGTAATGCATTTCAGTAGAAGATGTCAAATTCAAGTAGAAAATAAATCGTGTTCCATTAATCTCACCATAATTTCCTCAAAGGGAGCAGAAGTGCATGTTCTGAAGAATGTTTCTGATAAAATTTCTGGACCTCTCTCTAAATGCATGAGAGGGGTTTAAATACTAACTTATGAAACTAAAAATAGATTATTACAAAAAAATTTGAGGAGGTTTAAACGACCTGCCTCAATTTAAGAAAAATAGAACAAAAATAGAAATGTGCATAATGACTAATCCTACATTCGATCTTTCAGATCACAAATATCTAGCATGGTCTTGAGGAGTGTAGGTTGGCCGACTTCGGCTTTCAGTTGTCCTGTAAACACGACATTGATGAGCGTTGGCACCATTTTCTCAGTAGAAACAATTATGCATTTCAGGGTCATGCATTGGCTGTGCGGTTTTACCAGATATTGCCAATAAGCCTCCCAGTTTAACCTGGTTACTTTCCTAATTGCTTCTGTTCTTTCTTCTGCTGCCTGCTTCCACTGTAATTCAAGTTGTTTTGCATTTGGAAGGAAACCAAGGGTGGTTTCTGCCACAAGATTAGCATTATGCAAATTTTCATTTACATTTTCAATGACGTTGTTTGCTGCTACTGTCACATCCTCTGTTGCCTGTTCTGCCTCTTTGAGCCGAGAACCCCAATTCGCGAATAAGATCTCCTTATGTGATTCATCCAGTTTGGGCATGTTGGCTCTTCTCCCATTCTCAGAATTTTTCCAAGTTATGAAATCTGAAACCTTCTTAAGAATTTCATCATATTCGAGTTGCAATTCCATGACTTGGCTTGTTAACTTGTCGCTTATTTCACAGTGAGAATTCCACTGCGAGATTTTTTGGCATAGCAATACCTTTTGGTGTGTGAGCTGGGAGTTGAGGTTGAGTGCTTCAGTGAAAAATTGATCGATCTTTAGGTCATCCTTATGCAAATATGTTATGCTCTATATCTTTGCCTCCTTACTTGCCAAGCTACTTTGATGTTCTATTTGCATTTGTTAGAACTCCTGTTGTAGCTTAGCCAATTGTATTTCTGCTTGTTGGTTGGTTTTGGCTTGTTGTAACTACTGTTCTAGTGACAAAATTTTGTCTTCCTTTTCTTTGAGCAACAGTTGTACCTCTGCTGCTTTGTCAATGGTTTCCATAGCGTATGCGCCTGCAAACTGCGAGAGCCTGGTGAGGTTGGCCGATGGGTCGGTAGATGAGTCTTTCCATAGGACATCCATCGGCTCATTGTCTGGGGTGGTAGCAGTTATAGATTCCAATTTTCTTTTCTTTCTCTGTCTCTTCACAATGGCCTTGTGCTATGGGCTGTAAAATACATCAAGAGGGGGAATTTATTCTATTCTTAAAACAATCTCAGAGGTGGGGGTGACGGTAATGTGTTCTATTTCTTGAGTATTCGCAGTTCCCCTGTTATAATTTACGAAGTTGTTTCTTGATGTGTCATTTGTGTCTCCGGTGCTTATTCCTCTGTGTTGAGTTTTCTATTGAAATTATCCCACTCCTCTTCCAAATCAATTTCCAAAGGCTTTATTAGTGGTATAGGGGGAGTATGGGTTTCAGTCTGCTTGATGGTCGAAGTCTATTCATCTGTCTTTGCTGTAGACTGGGTTGTGTCCTGGATTGATTCTCTGCTCTTGCTTTTCTTATTTTCTGAAGACTTCTCGGATGCCTTCCTAGAATTGGTTTTAGATTTTTCCTTAGGGTCACCATCTATGCTTACACTGGGAGTGGGCTCCCTTATTGGTTCAATAATCAATTGGTCCAATGGGACCTTTGATAATCTCTTTTCTCTGTAGCTATAAAATGTTTCAAGACCCTCTCGATAAAAAAGTATCTGTGCCATATGTTTCACTTCTTTGAAGGTATTCTTCTATAAGAAAACATCATCAAATGCATCCTTCTCATGGCTGAATATTTTTACTTTGACCATAGTGGTAAAATCCTTGACAATACCGAATGGGTCGTATTGTCTTCTGGGGAACTTAGGTAGTTGTAGAGATAACATATTATCTACTTCCCTTAACGCATGTCCAAGGTCATGTAATGAAAACACTCCACATGATACAGGAAATTGAGGCCAAATGGCCTTCTTTGAATCCTTCAGTGTTTTGCTTATCCCTCCTTCACTGCATGTTTGATAGGCTATCTCTTTAGCCACTAATTTATCTAGGACATAGAAAGGGAGAACATGGGGAGAGGTGATGCTGCCAAACACTCTGATATATGTAAATGTCTCTTCCCCGAACCATCGGGCTATTGGGAGGATGTCTATCTCAGCTTCTTGAGAGAATTTGGGGGCATCTTGGTTATAGATTCGTTTATGGATGGGAAGCATAACCCCGTGGAAAATCTTGAAAAAATGTGGTTCAAAATTGGATTCCCACATATCTTTGTGGTGGATGTGAATAGGAAGTGGATCTTGAATAGTCCACTTCCACCCCATAAGAGGGAATTTAGAACCAAAACAAATATCGTCCATAACATAAGCACACATGAAAAACAGAGGGTAAACCCTCAAAGGAATACTCGTTTTCCTTCTATACTCTATAATTACTTTAGCTAAATTGTTAGATAAGATTTGTGCCCAATCTATTATTGTTGCATTAATGGCTACATCTATTAATGGAAACCATTATGAGGAAAATTTGTTACTATCGGGTTTGTCGAATAGTCTACAGAGCATAGCTGCAACAAAACAGAAAGGGGAACAAACAGATGTGGTGGCGTACATACCGCTTTTGTCTTTCTTGATTCTTTCTTCATTATTTTACCAATTCTTTGTGCAGTCTACCGGGTCTTCATTTTCTTTGATGAATTTCTCAACAAATTGCCTGTTGTAGGTAACCTATGGTTCTGGTAAATGGTACATAAGCCTTAGGTTCTTTGGAGTGAAAGATCCTATAATTTCCTGGCCTCCTGTTTTGAATTCTCTGTCATATATATCAGCATCATCAATGATCCACTTAACCATGTCGATATAGGGGATTATTTTTGGTCGCGCGGCTATTCAGTGCAAAAATGAGCATGCAAGTTCATTTAGGGAAGCATCAGAGGAATCACGCCCATCGACTGTAATCGTTGTCTCAAGAATCCTTGGTTGTTCCTCTTCCAGTAATTGATACATAGTTTCCCATGTAGACGTCCCTTCTTCCTTATTACATGTAGTATCTATGAACAACAGAGTCAATTATGACTTCTTAGAGGAGCCTGCTTTTCCTTCACCATTGCTTTTGGCTCCTTGTTCTGCGATTTTTCCCTGAAAGTTTCAAGAGGAACAAATTATTGGATAAAAATGATACTGAACGTAGGAATGAATCGATAAAGAAAACCAGTAAAGGTGATAAAGGTGTTTTATTTGAAATCTCGTGAGTTGATATCAAATCACTCTAAATGGCCTTTCACACATAAATGCAGTTACTTCTTCATAAATTCCCACTAATGATCTGTTATTTTTTAACTTAAATGCCCATAAATATTCACGTCGTGAATTAAGAAACAATCGCATAGGGTGGTGAACCTTTAAACTGTGATGATAGCGATTTTGT
Organism: Pinus tabuliformis; assembly: GCA_031772625.1. Taxonomy (NCBI): domain Eukaryota; kingdom Viridiplantae; phylum Streptophyta; class Pinopsida; order Pinales; family Pinaceae; genus Pinus; species Pinus tabuliformis. Next base: position 1,293,283,801 of record CM062819.1, read on the forward strand.
GATTTGCAAAGCAATATCGCAGATCGCTATATCACATAATTTGTTTTTTGTTTATCTTACCACTTTTTGAGTTTGTGCGAGATGCGAGAAACAAATGTCATTAATTATCGAGTTTCTTTTTTAATGAATAATGGACCTCCATATGCATTGGTGGAAAGATTAAGAGGTGGGTCCAGGTTGAGATCGCATATCGCAACATCGGCATATAATAGGTCGAGGCTTGTGTCGCATGATTGAAATGCGATGTGAGAAAGCTATTATACCATCGCAATCTCACAGATCGCAATACTTTGGGGTAACCTCTTAAGAGAATTCGTTTATAAATAGTTATGTTGCGATGCGAGACTTTGGATTTTTAAAGAAGCTTTTGAGAACCTTCTAACATTATGACTGTTTTTCGACTGTTTTATCGTAGATCATGGTGGGTTAGAAAGGTATCGTCTGAGATGCATTTCATGCTAAATATGGAAAAGTAGCATTTTAAGGGTTTCAGAGGTTTTGTTTGATATCTTGATTTATTCCAAAAATGAAAGAAATATCTACATACTAGGATTGACTTTTTGGTATATACATTTTTTGAAAGGGTCCCCATTTACTAAAGTAATATTTTACTACTAGCTTTAATAAATAGGGGGTTATTGAGAAGCACAACAGTAGGTTAGCTTTGCATGGACCGTGTGCAACTCTTGAAACAAGTTGGGTAAAGTACAAGAGGACTTGTATAGCTATCAACATTTGGTTATCTATTTTCCTCTCTCTTATGAAGAACTTGTTGTCTTTATTCCATGATACACCAATGAAAAATACGTGTTTTTCGCATTGAAGCTTGGTGAAAACACAACGCTTGCATGCTAACTAGTATCACCTACTCTAGTGGGTTGTTTTGGGTTAATCCTTGTCAGCTCAGTCAAGTAGAGTAAGGTGAGGGGGAAAACCTTAACAAGCATGTCAGAGGTATATATAAAGTACTTCTCTAAAGGAACAACCTCTTCTACTCTCAATAAGTCAAGATCCCTCTTCCGCCTCTAAAATGAATAAGTGCTATGAACAGTTACGAAAATGAAAATGAGAAAAAATTCGAAAAAAAAGAAAAATTAATAAGGAGAAAGAAGAGAAATGCTTCCTACGCAGAGAGGTGATGTAAGTAACTCCGTTGGGGTACTGACCAAGCTCGCTAGAAACAGAGCATTTCTTTTGTTCCTGTGTGAGTCTGTTGGGGTACTATCTAGGCCTGCTCACAGTGGAGCAATAGCAGAGATGAAAACTTAAACTCTAACTATCATATGGTTTGTGCACCATATTACCCCTCATCCCAATCAAAACAACTGTGTTGGCTTGGCTTGGAATATGTGATGACCGATCAAGAGTATGGCAGATGCTACATCTTACAATCAAGCAAGTGTGGAAGCCAAGACCATCAAATAACTATACAATACTTCCAGAGGTGTTAGACTTTCTTTTCATGAACAAGTTCCATACAGAGAGCTGGAGATCTACTAGTGTGTCGCCAAGTGTTGTAGCGGCTACAACCATCCTTTAAAATTTTGCCTTAGCTTTATTTTGGAGCCTCCCTACCAACCATCCTTAGCAGCATGTCTTGCACTGTCAAGCACACAAGCTTCAACTGAGTTTCAGTGACTTGTCATCCTGTGCATGTCAACTTGCTTGTCTCCCTCCCATAGGCCAACATTTCGGACTTAGACTATTTTCTGGCCGAGACACTACCCCGGAAAATTGTGCAATTCTGGAGGGGAACCATCCTTCCCTCCAGAAATTGCGCAAATCAGCTGGGCAGCCTGCTAGGCTTGAGAATTGCGCAGAACAGTCACGTAGTACTCCTTCAGAAAACTGCACAATCTAACCAAGCACTTGGCCTCAGCTTAGAAAATGCGCAATTATGGGAGTCAGGGACATGCTCAGCTTAGAAATTACACAATTCCTAATAGGAAGCCAGCTCTGCTCAGCTTAGAAACTGTGCAAATTTTCATCCCAAGCTCGCAGACCGATGCATGTGCCTTCATGTTGACTTGTTCCCTCCAGGACTGAGCAAAAATGATTTGCATACATGGATTTCTTTTCTAGAAATAGCAAAGGCAACATGCAAAAGGCATCCCTAGATTTTAGGGATCTATTTTTAGCAACTAGAGGTTACATGCAAAGATCGTTCTAGAAACCTCCCACCAAGTGTCGCTTTTTCCTAGATTTGTGGCATGCGCGTCATAACCTCGATCTTATCAAAACTTATGAAACGGAAGCTGCAGAGCTCATTCCTTACATCAGTCTTTAGGGTAAGTTTGCTTCTCATGTCTTGTGTTGCATTTCTGTCGCTTTTTGTATTTCGCTTTGTGTAAGTGTTGTTTGCTTGATTTCAATGAGCGCTTGCTATTGTTTTAATGTATGTTATCTTGTAGAAGCACCATTTCAGTTTTCGTTTGCATCTCACTGTTGTCGCATGCATGGAACTATTTTTGCACTAACGGTCACCGTTGTGGCGACCCACTTCACGCACATGCGTGTTTTCCCATTTTTTGAATCCTTCACTTATTGTTTGCATGCATGATCATTCACTCTTGTTTACACTCAGTTTCACCATGCATTCATACTTCTCATGTTTTCAGTTGTCCGTCTGCGGATCTGGGTTTCCTTAGCCCAAACCTTACCTTGCCTGGCTAGCATTGTGCATTTCTAGAAGTGAAGGCTTTGCCTTCCCTCCAAAAATTTCGCAAGTATGGCCCAACACTAACCTCTAGGCTTTCATTGTGTAATTCTGGGAGGCAGTGCCTTGTTGGCCCCAAAAACTGTGCAATGCAGTTTGCTAGTTTGCTTGTCATTGCTGAGCGAAATTGCGCATTGTGCAGTTTCAGTCCTCAGTGGGCTGGGATGGACTTTGCATTGCATAGTTACAGTAATTAGTCAACCTCCTGACAGCTGAACTATGCCTTGCACAATTTTTGCAATCAGTCTTCCAGTCTCCCGGTGAAAATTACAGAATCTTCACAGACAGTCACACAGGTAGGTTGCATGTCAATCCTCCAGTTTGTTTTGTTTTCAACTGACATATTTATTGCCATGAGTGTTGATATGTCTCTAGGTATCACAAGTGTTCGTCTGCCTCTCAGCGGTACAGGTACATCAGCCCTAGAAAGCAAAGTCAAAGGACACCATTGAGAGCACAACTGGGGATGTAGTCGGTCAAGTTTCTATGAACTTGCCTATCTATGAAGACATCAATTTGTTCATGTACAAGGGTATTAAGATTAAATGGTAGCGGTATCACAGCGAGAAGAATCATTAGTAGTAGCAGAAGATAATGGACCTACATGCAACAAATGTAAGAGGAAGGTTGTTGACAGTGTAGAGGCGAGAAAAGTTGCAAGTTCAAGTAGATCAACTTGTGATGAAAGCAGCTTTGGAGATTAAGTCTATGAGGCGATAGCGCAACAAGACGATCACGCAAAGGCAGAGAAAGAAATAGATAAGGATTTGCATTTGTTGAAGCGACAACTCAACAAAGAACAAGAACTGCACATACAGAGAAGGAGTTGCAGCATGAATAGGTACAGCAAGAGGTGCAACATGCACAGACAGATGAAACTGTGCCCATACAAGTTATAGACCCAACCCAGCAGCTGGCACGAAGCAGACAGGGTAAGCAGTGTCATTGATCACATGCAAGGTTGTTCAGGAGCATGATTGTCATTATGTGCATGCATGCGATCCCACACATTGGCACACTCACCGAGGCAAAGACAAGAACCAAGTCTAACTAGAGATGAACATGTATTTCGACAAGTTGATGCGCATAGTCACCAGCACACACTTGAAGATCAGCACAAACACTATGCATCAGTATGCTTTTGGTCCAGCTACACTCAAGATGATGATGTGCATGTTATCAGATGTCTTGGACAGAGGATCCATATCAGTGTACCTGGATGCAACAGAGGCCAAAATTTGCATTCAGTAGGATGTCACCATTGAGCATGCAGAAACCATCACAGATGACCAAGATTGGCATCATTTCCCCACCATCGAACATCACAAGGATCTCAAAGAGTTTCTCTTCCCACAACTTTTCGAGTCTTAGTGATGTCTTGCATGGATTGCTCAAGCCTATTTTGTCTCACATGGGTACATGTGAAGATTGTATGTAACATCTTGTAAAGTGAAAGTCCAAGTGTCAATAGTTGAATGTAACAATCATGTAGTAGTTGAAGAGTCATGAGGGTAGGTGAAGAGTCACAAAGGGGAATGTCAAGGGTCACCCCACCCTTTTCTATTTATAGAACCTCATAACTCATTGTAAGGGTTTTGGGTAGCCAAGCTTTCGATAGGAGTGCCTTAGAGAAAGCTTGGACAGTATTGTAACGAGCCTTGGCTTCTCCATAGTGCAAAGCTAGTACATCTCTTTGGAGGAGCGGGCGGCAGTGACTATAACATTCCGTTATCGAGACTAGTGGTTGGTCATGGTTGTATTGTATGATTGGAACTTTCACTTCTTAATATAATAGAGCCAACACATTTCATGCATACGTTGTTATTGTATTTCAGTTAACTTGGTTACTCTAATGATATATGTGTTTTTTTTCATACACATATATGTATAGACTCTTTCTGTATATGTAAGTATGAATCTTTACTGAGATGTGTTGTTGGTTTAACCATCACTTTGAATTGTTGGTTCTCCAGCCTTCTAGTTCATGATGCATATTTTCTCGTGTGTTCCCTTCCAAGCTGTATGTTTCAACAGGTTTCCAAGGGGCACACTCATTCCACCTTTTGTGTGTTAGAACCATTTGTGCACCTTCATGGGCTTGTTGCACATGTCACACCCTTGCTACCAACAAGGACATCTTACTAACCTCTGCATGCAACCACGATCAAGGAAATACTGTACGACCCACTGCTGGGACTCCTACACCAAACGCTCTGAGTTCTAGTTGGGACTTCTTACCGGGGAGATCCCCTGACATGTTGATCAGGCACTCAATATTTAGCTCAAAAATAAAAAAATTCAGAATGGATCGAAACCTAAACAACCACGTTTGTCTCAGCAAAATGATCCTAATGCAACTCATTCCACTAAAAACCAAGTTCGTATGAGTAAGTTATTGAGTTCTGTTCGCTTTGCCAAATAGGATTAATTTTAAAAAAAAATGCACAGTCACTACAAAGTCAGTAGTCTGTACTACTAACGTGGCAGGTGACTATGCAAGATCAACAGTGGTCAACATCCAATCAAAGCTTGGCAAGTGTCAAGTTTTTATTGGGTTTTCATGTCGGCGACGTGGCAAGTTTTTAATGGTTGAAATTAGTTCAATGAGGAGGGGACAAGTGGCAAGCCCAAAGGCCGCCATGTGTCCCTCCCCAAAGAATCGGGGTCGACGCGTTGTGCTTACCAAAAATTTATGCAGGCTAGGGGGGTCGAACACGAGACCTGCGCCCAAAAAACTCCACAACATACCACTACACCACTCTATGTTACTTAACAGATATAGCATTCCATGCATATTTGAATTTTAAAGTGTTTAAGGTTGGTGGTTAGGAGGGACAACCCTCTTTGGGTCATAACTGGAGAAAATTTCGACCAAATAGAGCTCAGGAAAAGGTTTTCCTAGATAATTGCGACATTTTGAACACATTGGAGCAGGTTTCAGGAGCAGTAGAGCTTTGTAAACAAGATTTTTTCCATATTGAGCTAATACAAAGGCCTAATCCATGGAAGTTGGACCAAGGAGATGTAGCCCAGGAGGGGTGAACTGCTTCATCAAAGCATTGTGTTAAGTGTTCAATTAATGGTTTGATGTACCTTTTATTGTTGTTGTTCATCACTTGTCTTTTATGCTATTTTTCTCATGAATGTCACATTAAACTTGATAAAATTTACATGTTTACATTCACAAACAACCTAAGGAAACCTATGCACAGGAATCAATGGACAAGAATTTGTTTATAAATATGTAATTGAAATTAGCACAACAAAACTAACATTCAATAACAGATCAAGTTTGGTATCAGAGAAAAGGTTTATTTGCTTGATTAATTGAGTTTTGTGCAAGTATGGTTTTAATGGTTGCGAAATTATGATGCTTACAAAGTTAAAGTTGCAGAGAGGAGAAGAGAAATTGTTGGTTGCAACTCCTGAGTTAATGCCCATAAGAAGGAGAGACACAAGGCCACAATCTCCACCCAAAGTTTGAATTCCAGCTGCACTTGAAACACCTCAAGTTTTTCCTTCAATTGAGATTGAGGAGGTACAAGCAGTACCAGAAACGGGGCCTGAATCCATAGCCATCATGTTAGGAGCAAGAGAGACTGAAGGTCTTCCAGAAGAGGAAGCATTCAAGAAATATTTATATGACTTGACTGACATGGTTAAAATCCTCTATGAATAGAGGAACACTAGAATGGTTGGAGAGAGTTCTAAGTCTCCACATGGAGAAAGGAAACTCAGGATATAAAAAAAATGATAAGAAGGACTCAAAGGGTAATGGAGGAAAGCCTCCTCCATCTCCACCATATTCATCTTCTTCATCGTCTTCATCATCCTCAACATCTCAAATAGCAACATCTTCCACTTCCACCACAAAAACTGCTCATACTCATTCCCAAACCCCAAAAGGAAAAACTCCCTTACTCAAATTGGACATTAAGTTTGAACTTCCCATGTACAATGGTGAGGTGGATGCATAAAAGTTATACAATTGGAGGTATACTACAGAATTCATAACCTTCAAGAAGATGACATAAAGATCTAGTTGGCTTCATTGAGGCTAGAAGGAGTAGCATTAGTCTTATGGGAACAAAAGACTCAAGAGGAAATGTGAATTCAGGGTAAGATATCCATTTCTTGGGTTGAATTTGTTTCTACAATTAAAAGACAGTTTTATCCTTTAGCCTATATGCAAAAAGGCATTATGTCTTGGAAAAATTTTAGGCAGCTCAAAGGCCAAACAGACCAAGACTATACCCAAGAGTTTAGAAAGATGGCTTTATTGTTAGGATTAAATTTGAATTCCCAAGACACACTATTGAAATATAATGGGGGTTTACATTCCTATTTAAAATATAGTATCCTTATGTTCAATCCAAGAAATTTGGATGAGGTATTTGTGCAAGCCACGCACCTTGAAGCAAGGGGAAAGAACATTTAGGGAGAGGGTAGTAAGAAGAAGTCATTCAAGGGTAAGCAGAAAGAGAAAGGAGGAAAATGGAAGGGAAAGATGAATGCAAGTGTGAATAAATAAGGGGATAAAACCATATGCCAACATTGTTCCAAAGTTGGGCATGATGAAGCCCATTGTTAGAAATTACATCCCAAACTAAGGCCTAAGAAAAAAAACAATAAGGGAAAACAAAAGACGACCTCTACCACACAACATGACCTTGGATTAGATTTTGGTGATGAGACCAAGATTTCAGCCATGGTCACAAACGAAAAGAATATGTCGCAAGCACTAGTTCCTCACATAGTCAAAACAACACTCCAAATGAAGAATCAAGAATAGAATTGTTCCATGTAAGGGTAATTTCAAATCATACAAAGATTGATGCATTATTTGATAGTGGGTCACAATAAAAATTAATTTCAGAAGACTTGGTCAAAAATCTCAACCTTTAAATTGTACCTCATCATAAGCCATATCCATTGGGTTGGATAGTCAATAATGCAAATTTATAGGTTACAAGGAAGTGCTTATTCAAGTTCGCCATTATTGAAAAGTCCATTGATGAAGTTGAGTTAGATGTAGTTTCACTTGACATATCAGGAATCATTTTGGGTAGTCCTTATTTATATGATAGGAAAGCAGTATTTTATCGCGATGAGAACAAATACTTATTGCTCAAGAATGGGGTGGAGTACATTGTGAGAGCCCATCGCAAAAAGATGAACATTTCTTTGGTTAATGCAGGGCAGATGAAGAGACTAGTAAATGCAAGTAAAAATTTTGTGCTTCTCATGATCAAGAAAAAGAATGATATTGTTTATGAATCTTTTGAAGGTTTTGATGACAAATTGAAATTTGATTTGTTTTATGTGGTAAGAAAGCATGGCAAGATGTTTTAGGAACCAAAGGGGTTACCTCCCAAGATAGGAATTCAACATGAGATACAGTTGCAGCAGGATGTTCCACTTCCAAACATTCACATGTGCCGTATGTTGATTATGGAGAGCATGGAAAACAAGAAGAAATTCAAGAATTGTTGAACAAAGGTATCATACGGCCATCTACTTTGCCATGTGGTTCACCCATTGTCTTGGTGCCAAAGAAGGATGGAACTTGGCTCATGTGTGTGGATTTCCGTGAATTGAACAAAATCATAGTAAAGAATCATTATCCACTCCCAAGAATTGATGATTTGCTTGATCAGTTGAGGTATGCAATGTATTTCACTAAGTTAGACTTACAAAGTGGTTATCATCAAGTTAGAATAGTTGAAGAGGACATTTGGAAAACCACATTTAAAACTAAACAAGGATTGTTGAGTGGCTTGTTATGCCTTTCAGTCTTACAAATGCTCCAGCTACTTTCATGAGAGTTATGAAAAATGTATTGAGACCATTTCTAGATGACTTTGTCATTGTTCACTTAGATGATATTCTCATATTCAGCAAATCCAAAGATGAACATGTCATGCATGTGAACAAAGTACATGATGTCTTGAGAAAACAACAATTGTTTTTAAAGATGTCGAAGTGTGAATTTGGCAAGACTTTTTTAGTGTATTTGGGACACATTGTTGGAGGAGGTGAGCTGAAGATAGACCCCTCTAAATTTGAGGTCATTCTGAATTGGCCCAAGCCCAATATAGTTACAGAGGTAAGAAGCTTTCTAGGGGCAGCACAATATTGGAGGAAATTTATTGCTATTTTTTCTTCCATTGCAGCTCCATTACATGCATTGACTAGTGTCAAGAAAGTCTTCCACTGGGGAGATGTATAGAAGAAATAATTTGATGCTTTGAAGCAAAAGATCAGTTCAACACTGGTATTGGCTCTTCTGGATCTTAGACAGCCATTTGAAATTCAAACAGATGCTAGTGATCATGCCCTGGGAGTAGTTCTTATGCAGCATGGTAAGCCCATTTCATTTCATTCTAAAATTTTTAATGGAGCTGTGACTAACTATCCCACTTATGAAAAAGAACTTTACACATTGGTACAAAGTGTCAAAAAATGGAAACACTACTTGATGGGGAAGGAGACCATTGTAGTACTTACAGTCACAATCATAGTTGTAGAAGTCACGACACTTTAGATGGAAGGGTTTTCTACTTGATATTCTTTCAAGGCCTATTGTAATTTCATCTATTATACTCAAGCATAATTATGTTTTACATGAAAGTTACATTGAGAAATATGCATATGATAATGACTTTCAAGATGTGTATGCAAGCTTGAGTCAAGGAAACCAAATTGAAGAGTTGGAATACCATGTACATAACAATTTGTTGTATCACTTGGGCAAGTTGTGTATTCCACAAGGAGAAAGAAACAATATCATAAGGGAGGTGCACACTTCATTTATTTATGGACACTTTGGTGTAGGCAAGACAATAGCGAATCTCCAAAGGTATTGTTATTGGCCATGCATGTTTGATAATGTATCTTGTTTCATTGGAGGATGTTCTTTGTGTGCAACAAGTAAGCCAGTAATAGGAAACTAGGATTGTACACTCCACTTCTGGTACCTTCACATCCATGGGAGAGTATCTCAATGGATTTTGTAGGAGGTATTCCATTGTCAATGAAAGGTCATGATTACTTGTATGTAGTTGTCGACAGGTTCAGCAAAATGTGTATACTAAAACCATGTAAAAAGAAAATTACAGCTGAACAAACAGCTCATCTTTTTTCCAAAACATTTGGGTTCATTTTCGGCTTCCTAGTTCCATTGTAAGTGATCGAGATTCTCGATTTGTTGGGAATTTTTGGTCAAATTTGTGGGACATGATGGACACAAAGTTGAAGAAGAGTACAACCTTTCATCCACAAACAAATGGACAAACCAAGGTGGTCAACAGAATTGTAATTCATATTCTTAGAGGATACTGCAGCAAACATCCCAAGTTGTGGGATGAACAGTTGCATTACATACAACATGCATAGAACAGGTCAAAGCATTCTTCCACAAATACATCGCCATTTGAGGCATGTTTTGGGTACTTACCAAGATCGCCATTATACTTCATCTTTGAGAAATATGTCACCATTGATGGTCATGACGACATCGATAAGGAAAGGAAGTTCATAGATCAAATTAAGTTGATACATCACACAGTACAGGAACAACTGGAAAAGAGACAAAGTAGCTACAAGACAAGGCAAGACAAACACCGTATTGATCACAAATTTCAAGTTGGACACGAATTTTGGCTATATATTAGCAAAGAGAGACTTCAAGGGGAAGGTAAAAATATTAAGCCAATCCATTATGGTCCTTTTAAAATTATGGAAAATATTGGTAACAATGCATTTAAGCTTGATTTTCCTCCTTATATGCAAATATACTCTGTTGTTAATGTTGAGAATTTGAGATTATTTGAGCTTTTTTTGATTGATGATCAAGGAGAGCATGTTTAGTTGCCATCAATAGATGATTTCTCTCCATAATATCTTGATGAGATTCAGCAGGATCTCATACTTGACAGAAGAACTAGAACTTCAAAGAGAGGGAATGTCGAATACCTTAGAGTGGGACTCAACGGACAAAAGCCTTCTAAAGCCAAATGGTTGCAGATTGAGAAGGTGAAGGAGTTGTACCCTCACCTGTTGAACAAATGATAGTAACTTTTGGAGTCCAAAAGGCCTCCAATGGGGAGGAATGATCAGGTGCTCAATATTTAGCTCAAAAATCAAAGTCCTCAAAATGACATGAGACCTGAACGATCGCGTCTGTCTCAACAAAATAATCATAACACAACTTATTTCACTAAAAACCAATTTCGTATGAGGAAGTTATTGAGTTCTTTCCACTTTCCCAAATAGGAGAAATTAAAAAAAGATGCATAGTCAACAGTCTGTACTGCTGAAGTCGCAGGTGATTGTGCAAGGTTAATAGTGGTCAACATCTAGTCAGAGCTCGCCATGTGTCAAATTCTTTTTGGGTTCATAGGTTTGTGACGTGGCAAGTGTTTAGTGGTTGAAAGTGGTCCAATGAGGAGGGGACAAGTGGCAAGCCCAGAGGCCGCCACGTGTCCCTCCCCAAAGGACCGAGCTCGGCGCGCAGTGTTTACCAAAAATTTGTGCAGGCCAGGGGGATCAAACCCGGGACCTTCTCCCAACAAACTCTGCAACATACCACTACACCACGCTATGTTACTTAACAGGTATAGCATTCCATGTATATTTGAATTTTAGAGTGTTTAAGGTTGGCGGTTAGGTGGGCCAGCGCTCCCCATGTGAACACACCAACCCACAACAAATGGTTAATGTTAAAACCGGCGGCTCCAACAAACCAAAACCGCTAACATTCAATGAAATTCTTGTGACCACTCCATACATAACCGCGAGTTAACTGACCATAACACTAAACTCTCTGCTACATGTGACCGCCTTGACAAAGACCTCTAGGATAAAAGGCTAACTGCGTGCTTAATGCGCTAACCCATAGTTAACTACTAATTAATCCAAGTTTTATTTAATTAAACTTGAGTTTAATTCGACATCAGTTTTGGCGGTACCACCAATTTCGGCCTTAACTCCAAAAATAGCGGGTTTAACTGGAGTTCCTCTAGTTTTGGAGGAGGTTTTCTAGGGAAAAACAGTCTGGGTCAGAACTGGAGCAAATTTCGACCAAATGGAGCTCAGGAAAGGGTGTTCCTAGCTAATTTTGATATTCTAAACACATTGGAGCAAGTTTTAGGAACAATAGAACTTTGTAAATAGAAATTTTTCCATATTGAGCTAATACAAAGGCCCAAGCCATGGAAGTTCGACCAAGGAGATGTAGCCTAGGAGGGGTGAACTCCTTCATCAAAACACTGTGTTAAGTGTTCAATTGATGGTTTGTTGTACTTTTTATTGTTGTTGTTAAGCACTTGTCTTTTATTCTATTTTTCTCATGAATGTCACATTAAACTTGATAAAATTTACCTATTTACATTCACAAACAACCTAAGGAAACCTATGCATAGGAAGAAATGGACAAACATTTTTTTATAAATTTGTAATTGAAATTAGCACAGTAAACCTAACATTCAATAACAGATCACATGTTGGCAAGTCCAGCACTATCAACAAGAGCGTAAGTGAGTCATCATTTTCTCATAGTATTGGGTTTAAGCTGTTAATCAAAATGGGTAATGATGGGAAGGATATTACAAACACAACTCAAGCAAAGGGATGGTGCGTCCCTCCATGAGCGAGACAAAGAATTCAAGGCATCTTGAGAGAAAGGTGAACATCCAAAAGGAGTGAAGATAGTTTCTCCTTGACATATTAGCAACAAGAACCCTAGTGAAAGGTATAATAAACCCGATTATTCCAATGTATTCTTTGACTACAAGAATAATGGCAATGAGAAATATAACTTATGGTATAAGTATCCATGCATGTTTTGTAGATTACATAACAATTGTGTTTCCAATTGCTGGAAGAGTAAGTCATTGACTAGGAAGGTTATACCAGGAAGGAGGAGAAAAGATGTAAAGGCACCTATCTAAGTCTGAATCTTGAGATTTCAATAAAGATCCTTGGCCAAAGAATCATTTCACTCACTGTAGTAGGAGTGGACGTTGGATTGAGAAATTCTACAAACTTCATCCACATATTCATCTAAGGAAAGACACAGTTGTGCATGCACTCGTGAGGAAATAGGTAGAAAATGAATGAGTTGGCCAAAAACTAGCAACCCAAGATGAGAAGCCCAAAAATGAGAATTCATTAGCCAAATTTGGTTAGAAATGGGTAACATATCTTCAAATTTGTTTGATTCCATTCTAGTAAACTTCACATGTTGTGTATGGGACCCCTAGAAAGGAAAATTGTACAGGTGATAACTTGTTATAACATCACTTATATGCAACATAGTGTTTTTACATTTTTGAGATGTACAAACTAGAGAGATAATTCAAACCATGTATGTACACTTCTGATGGGCCAAAATTTCCTTTTGTGGGGAGGTTTGATCCAGGAGGACCTCTAAAACAAAGAAAAATTAAAGGTCTCTTACTCTGATGTAAATGTACTCATGTTAGAGAGCTCGTCAAGATCTTTTTCACGATGCTTGAATGAGGTCAAATAGAGGCCATGCGAGGAAGTTATTTCGTTCAGAATTTTTGGCCAAATAGGCAAAAAAAAAATGTCCAAGTTGGACATGTGGCATCACTAGGAGCTGACATGTTGTATGGAAGTGGAAGTGGATGTTGATTTGGTAGTATGCATGCTTATGTGGAAGTATGGATTCTGACACGGCATGACAAGTGGATCAATCAGTGTGTGACACATGACCTGACATGCTAATGTGGCCAACAGGGGCAGCACTCGAATGTGACACGTGGCATTCATGACATGGAAAAAGACTGACATGGTATTCATGTGACACTAACATGGTAGTGATGTGGAAATATCACTAGGAACTATGATTGGACAAAAGAAGTCGATGTGGTTTCCACAAGTATCAATCAGATGGTTCCATGTGGCAACCTCAATTTGGCTATGAAGGTTGGAAAAAAAATTGTGGCCATATTTGAGCCCCCCTAACCTTGTCGGAATAAACAAGCCACTTTATCACTTTGTCATCAATCGATCATTGGAATCCATCCAATAAAACATATATTTAAATTTTGAATTGTATCTCCTGTCTAAAACTTGTAGTCAGCAAGGATCGACCCCGCAACTTCAACCCCAACGGTTTAACTACTTCACCAACGCATCAACGGGGTATGTTGTATTTTGTATTATGAACCAAAATTACCAGATTTATAGTTTAATTGTTAAATGTTTCTAGAAATAGGTAGTCCACAAGATTGACCAAACAACCTATCCCCCAACGAACCAACATTTTAACCACTACACCAACGATACGCCTTGTATGGTGAAATAGAGAATTTATTATCATTTGAAGTTTTGATAATGCAATGGTGTGAAAAATCGCAACAAACAAGGATTCGACCATGTTACCTTCTACCTTATAACATAGGGTTTTTACCAGTGCTCACCGGTTTATAGAATACTTAAGTAATGTTATTTTTGTTCTGGAAACACTAGAGTGCGTATTGGGGAACTGGGCTTTGGAAGCAGTTTTCAAGAAAATGGACAGTGATTGAATGTGGAAACAATTGGCACAATAATGTTTATATGTCGATTTTAATTTATGCAATACTAAATAATGAGGACATCGTAGCTATTTTTCATACAGACGGAGTGTTTCGTGTTGACGAAGTGTGCAAGCAAGGTTAGTTTTGTTCTGAGACACTGAAGGTGCAGAATGGAAAATTAATGCAGTTGCAAGCACTTTTTAAGCCGATCGAAAGCAGGTAGAGCATGAGATTAGTGAAACAATTTCCATAGAGTTGGTGAACGCATATTAATGGAGGGTTTAAGTTCCATATTGATTTAATACAAAATTTGAAATGCTTCGCATTATAATACGAGAGTGGTTGCGCAATTGAGTGGGCCCGGAGACAAAGCCCAATTTGGGCAAACTTTTTTATCAAGCCGTCTCTTTAACTTTCTTTTTGTTATTCATTTATGCAATTCTACTTGCCTATTTCTCATTAAGTTTTTTGAATTTACGATAATTCGATTCATAATTTAATCTATTACAAATCATTCAATGTAATTTCATATCAAGTTTGCTATTAGAGCAAATCTGACATGATTTTCAAGTGTGTATGATAACCATGGGAAAATATTTGAAGTGAGAAATACTTTAGGATCTTGAATATATTAACCAGTAGATTCAAGAAGAGAATTTTGAATTGAGAAGGTTATTGCGCATCTCTAAACATGAGAAGAAAAAGTTGTAGCTTGAATTGAAATCTAATAATGAACTTTTGGAAAAGCTTCATAAATATAAAAGAGTGGAGGTGGAAGAAAAATCTACCATGTCAATGAGACCATATTCTACCATAGATTCACAAAATGTCATAGAGGCATGTAATGTGAGTCATTAATTTCTCATGGTATTAGGTTTAAGCTGCTAACCAAAATGGGTTATGATGGAAAGGGTCTTAGAATCAATGTCCCAGGTATGATTAATCATGTATAGCTTCTTGAAATACCTCACTATGTAGGTTTGGATATGGAAGAGGATAAGTTGAAAAATGTTCCAAGGTCATTGAAGCAAGAGATACTTCAAGAGATCCATTATGGCGCATCCCTCCATGAGCATGACAAAGAATGCAAGGCATCTCGAGAGAAAGGTGAACATCCAAAAAAAGTGAAGATAGTTTCTCCTCGCCATAATTTGTAACAAGAACTACCATGAAAGGTATAATAAACCTGATTATTCCAAGGTATTCTTTGACTATAAGAAGAATGGAAATGAGAAACATTATTTATGACATAAGTATCCATGCACATTTTACAGATTACATAACCATTGTGTTTCCAAATGTTGGAAGAGAATGTCCTTGTGAAAATAGATTATTTCTACCAGGAAGGAGGAGACAACATGTAAATTCCTCTCTACAAGATTAAATATGGAGAATGTAAAGAAGGACATGTAGTCAAAGAATCATTGCACTCATTGCAACAAGAGTGGACATCTAATTGAGAAATATTGGAAACTTCATCCATAGCTTCGTCCAATGCAAGACAAGAAAGTTGGAGACGCATTCATGAATAAATAGGTGGTAGATGATAGAGTTGGTCAAACACTAACAATCCAAGAGGAGCAACCCAAAAAGGAGAATCCATCAGCCGGGTTTGGTAAGAAATGGGTATCACATCTTCAAATTTGTTTGCTTCAATTGTGGTAAACCTCACATGTTGTGTATGGGACACTGAGAAGGGAAAATTGTACAAGTGATGTCCTGTTATAACATCGATTATCTACAACATAGTTTTTTTATGCTTTTGAGAGCATACAAATCATAGATACAAGTCAAACCATGTATATATGCTTTTGATGGAAAAAAATTATCTTTTGCAGTGAAGTTTGATCCAAGAGGATCTTGAAACCAAGAAAATTTGAAGGCCTTGAATTCTAATATAAATGTACTCAATTTGAAAAGCTCATCACGAGCTTTTCAACAATACTTAAACGAGGTCAAACGAAGGTTGTATGAGAAAGTTATGGCCTTTTGAAATTTTTTCCAAACAAACAAAAAATGTACAAGTGGGACACATGGCATCACCAAGTGTTGACACATGGTTATAAGGATGTTGTTATGGAAGTACATATGGTGATGATGTGGTAGTGCAAATGCTAATGTGGCATGTTTATTTGACTATATTAATGCTAACACGACATGACAGGTGGACCAATCAAAGTGTGACGTATGGAAAGGCATGCTGACGTGGCCGATAGATGGAAACGGTAGAATGTGACACATGGAATTAATGACATGACAAAAAGATAAAATGGTTCTAACATGGCACTAATTTGGAAGCGTTGTAGCACAAGCGTGGTGCTTATGTGGTAGTGACATGGAAGGATGATTGTACAAATGAGGTTGGCATCACCATCACGAGTACCAATCTAAGGGTGTTGTGTGGTAATCTGTTGTAGCGACTACAACACCCTCCAAAATTTTGGCTTGCATCCAAATTTCGGAGCCTTCCTTGGTTTTTCCTTTAATGGTTGCAAACTCTCAAGCTCACCCCATGAGATCTTGTGAAATATTTCGGCCTTTTTGCTTGTTTGACGAGTAGTCATCTTTCGACATGTTGATTACTTTTCCGTGCTTATGATCTAATTATGGTGAGTTTGAAGGTCTTTATTTGTGTGTTTGGGTTGTCTTCACTATGTAAACATCTGTCATACTCACACACAAAGTTGTAAGCACTTTCGCGCAAGTGTCGTCACGGTCGTCCGAAGGTCTATCACAAGTGTCGCGCTTGTCGCTCTCAACTCCAAGGAAGTCTCACTGAGGGCATGTTTTGTCTTGTTGTCTTGGTGGTCTATGTTATCTCATCATCGAGTATGCTAAGAGTATGTTCACAATGTCAGTCTGCACAAGTTTTCTTGCTTTCGACACTTAGCCATTTTCCTGAAAATTTTCCCGACTGGACAACCCTCTTCCGCCGGATCTCGACTAAGCTACAGTTTGTAGTCTTAGCCCTTGATGACCCTGCTCTGCTTCCCAAAACTATGCATTGCTTGAGGTTGTCCTTTAGGTCAGTTTCACTACGCAAGCTCAAAGGTGAGCAACCTGTCTGCCTCCCAGAATTGTGCAGAAACTGCCTCCCCATCCAACTGAACTACGCATTCCTCAAGCACTGTGATCGACCCTCCTCCTTTCCTGATGGGAGACTTCACTGCTCTGAGACCTAGGTCTGCACTATTCCCCAAAATTGTGAAGATCTAACTAGATGACCCTTGCTGCCTTGCTCTTCCCTGCCTCCAGAAGCAAGTCCCTCTGCAACACTGCTCTGTCTTCCCTTAGAAAATTATGCAGACATGTCCAGCTGGTCATTTTCTGCCTTGCTTTGCGTTGTTGCCCAGAATTGTGCAAAACTGCCAAGATGAGCCTTGCTGCCGTGCTCTGATCTACCTCCAAAAATTGCACATACATGTCTGGCAGTTCCCCTATTGATTATCCTACACTGTTCCTAGATATTGTGTGATCATGTCCAGAAGGTTCCTCTGTAGCCTGATCTGTCTTCCATATGGAAACTGTGTAGAACTGACCAACAGTCCCTATGTAGCCCGCTCTGTCTTCCCTCTGAAAACTACACAGAAGTTGTCTCCCTCAGGATCCCACCTTGCGGTTGACACTGGTGACTCTCACTGCACAATTTTTCCTCCCAATAATCATTGCATAGTTTTTTTCGACAGTGCAGGTTGTCCTCCTAGAATGCCTCATTCCAGCTTGAGTTATGCTCTGCACTATCTCAATGAGTTCTCCTCCCTCCCTATCACCCGAAACACGAGAACAATGCATCATGCTAGACTAGGAGGTTTTGGATTTGATGTCATCCCGTCATGAGTGAATTGCAGGAACATGTACATTGGTAGATCATGGTGAGACGATGAATGGTATGAAGAAGGAGAACACATGCTAGAAGACTTTCTTGCAGTTGGATGGACGTACCAAGCATATATGGCAACAAACAAACAGAACACATGCATTAAACCATCAAGCAAGACCAAGACCATTGAAGACCCCACGTCACTATGCCATGTAGAGGAGAAGACAAATCACACCAAGAGTACATCCATCACTCAACAGAGCAGTAGCTTGACATGGACACCATAGTCAGCCAATACATGTCAACAGTGTCATGTTGAGTTATGTCATGAGTTGTCTTAGCCACATCACCATTATGGGCCATATCTATTGTAACTAAATGTAATGTAAAGTGAAGTCCAATGGACGCACACAAAAGTCGAAGAGTCATGGGAAGTTGAACAGTCACGAGGGTAGTCCAAGAGTCGCAAGGGTCAAGCATCACCCTTGGCTATATATACCCCTCCCATTGTATGAGCAAAGGAATTTTCACCTTGGCTCCTCCCACGTAGCTTTGATAGTTTGTAGTTTGTTCTTTGAGGAGTGAGGAATGGCTCCAATCTCCCACTACTGGGACTAGTGATGTATGGTGTATAAATGTGTCTTGGGAATTTTGCTTAATTAAGAACCCTATTTTAGGCTAGCACATTTTCATGTATGTTTTGTAGATGTTTGTAAGACTACTCTTTAAATATTTGCAATGCATGTTTGCTTAACCTCTACTAAGATAGTTGAACTACTTTGGTTATTTTAGTACTTACATTGTTGAAGATGTAGTATATTGTTTATTACTGATGTCTCGTTCGTTTGGACTACTCTGTGGGATATTAGACAGACCATTCATATTTTCTTGGTCATAACAATCGTCACCTCCATGTGGACTACTCCGCTAGATGCTTGACAGACCTTTGTTGGTTCGCGTGTGTCTCTCCCTAGGTGGTACTACTACCTCTCATCTAGAGACTCACTTTACTCTCTCCCTTTAAAGTAAGAAAACCCAAACACAAGTTACATTAAGCACTCACCAAGCATACTCAACTCGCTTTTTGAAGTTACAAGCATAACACTCTCATGTGTTGAACAATAAGAGCTAAGGAAAATCTCTAAGATAATGAAAACCGAGCCATCGTATTGGATGGGACTCCTATGCCAAATGGTGTGAGGTCTAGTTGGGATTTCATACCAGGGAGATCCCCTTTGTTGGCGAGTCCAACACCGTCAACAAAATGGTGCTAGAAGGAGGGCCAGACGACAAGATGTGCCCATAAAGTCTGGTTGAATCTCCTATTTAAAATGGCTCTTCCTAACATCATAATCCCAAGATGTTTTTCCAAAGAACTTAATTGTACCATCCCTACGGAACTCATTCATGACGTGTCTAAACTTAAGTTCGATGGTGAGGGTGAATCAACTTTTCGTGAACATCTCTTTCAAGTTATTTGTCTCTGTTTGTGTAACAAAGTAGAGTCTGAAGATGTCATGGCTAGATTACTCACCCTCACATTCGAAGGTCATGTTAACAAATGGTGTCATACATTACCCGTTTCTTCTATTCATTCGATCACTCAGCTTTCTAGGATAATGTGTAAATCTTTCAATAAGTACAACCACCAAGATATTTGTAGAAGAATATGTTCTTTGAGAATGAAGCCTAATGAATCAGTTGACAGCTTTGCTAATCGGTTCCTTCACCTCTGTTGTAAAATTCCCAAAAAAAATTGTCCTCGCATTTCTTGGGACAAGAGTTTAAATGCTTGGTTCATGTTTCCCAATACGGTGAACCCCCTGATTTCCCTTCCTCCCCAACTCTTGCGAACCATGAAGCACCTCAGATTGCAGAGGAGGAGCCCAACACCCCATTTGTTCCTTGTCCTCCTCCTTTTCTAGTCCCAATGTGGGCGCCCCCTTACAATGATTGTGAATTTGAGAAATCTACGGAGCATGTCCTCAGCCCATCTTCTAACTTGTCTCCTGCTTCTATGGAGGAAGTTCCAGAATGGCTAAGGAAGCCTATGGTGAAGACTCACTCCTCCATTTCGCAAGAGGATGTCACCGTTCATAACTCAAATCTCGAATCTAGTTTTCATATCTGCCATCCTCCATCATCTACAAGCCATGACTCCTTGTACCATGACTCGCTTGGTCAACCCACTTCACTAGCCAGTTGTTCGCATTCTCTTGATTCTCAAGTTGCTAGCTCAAATTGTGATCAGGTGAAAGTGTTGATTTTTGGTAGCATCAAATGTATTCTAAGTCTCAAATTTTGCAAGGAGGCATGGGAACATGTATTCCAAAGAACCCAGGAAGAGTTTTTGGAAATTCCACCCAAAAACAGTTTTATTAAAATAATTAATTATTTTTACTGGGGTCCTAAGTCTAAACTTAGGAAAATAAAATAATTAAAGGGTATTAATATAAATTGTGGGTCTAACTTCTAGAAGAAGAAGAGGATCAAGCAGAAATTATCTTAGTCATTGATTAGCTTCTAATATGGGCCATCGAATGTCAACGAGGAGATTATTTAAGGAAGCTTGAGGGTCACTTGGAATACACATAAAGAGTTCAGAAGATCGAATTTATGAAGCAGAGTAGCTACTAGAAGAGAAATTTGAAGTGACATTTTGCATTGAGGGGTAGGGATAGTATCTGAAGGGAAATCTTTCTCAGTCAGAGAATACTCAGCAGAGAAGGTAGAGGGAGATCTAGCAGTGGAATCATTGTACTAGAGGGGCTGACGCAGAGCCACGCAGAGGTAGCGCATAAGACAAGAGGGAGTCTGAAATTTGCAGAGGGAATTTGAGTTTCAGAAGTTGGGATCTGGGGTGTGAGACTAGGAGGCAGAAATCAAATCACCTAGGTAGCAAATCGACCATCTAGAAGATTGGAATTGTCCCCAGTGAGCTTGACATTGGGCTGATGCAGAGGCAGAGCATAGACAGCCAGAGAAGTTGGGCGAAATCTTTCTGGGGCTAGTTCAACCAGGATTCCAAGTGATAGTGTGAGGTATTCTCACAAATCTCTCTGTCAGGATTATTCTCTGTAACTGGATTGTCAGGAAGTCTTCCAAAGATGTATTCAGATTTTACTATTGCATAATAATAAAACCCTCATATTTGTTGCACTGGTTTTCCCGCATTGGGTTTTTGCTAGGATGTTTGTCCAAAAAAAAAATTGTCATTTGTGTGTATCTTTCTCTATTGTGCGTATCTTTCTCTATTGTGCAGTTTCTTGTTTCGGAATATTATTTAAATGGTTTAGGCTATAGTTTGTTAGCTTCGATATTTGTTGTAGGAAGCAGTAAATAATTTGTTTCAAAAATTAACAAATAAGAGAAGTTTAATGAGTTGTTTTAGTAGGGATTTTGGTTTACGAAATTTTCACATGGTATCAGAGCGAGTGCAGGTGAAGCAAGAAGAACAATGCCAGAGAACCCAGTGATGAGTAGGAAAGGAGGTCGAAAAAGTTGTAGGAAGTAGCAGTTCAAAATCCTAGAGGGTTTGCGCAGTCCTAGCCTAAGGGCTGATTTTCGAGGAAGTTTCTCTCTAAGTGAGTTGACAAAGAGGTTGGGCTCCCAGTTCGAAAGTTTTTCATGGCAGAGGGAGCAGTGTTGAAGCCTCCGTGTGAGGAGTTGGTGGGACATAGTTTTTCTGCAAGTCATTTTTTTGGGCAAAAATACGTTAGAAGAGAAGAGAATCATTGTGAGGGAAATTTTCCTGAGTAAGACTTCCCGCTAAGAATTTTGTTTTCTTATTGACTGAGCAGCAATAGTAAGAACCAGAGAGGAGATTTTCGACATTTTTCAATGGCAGAGATGGAAACCAATGGCTTGAGGGATCATGATAGATTGGACGGAGTATCCAACTATGTCATATGGAAGGTGAAAATGCCATTCATTCTAGATGAGCATGCTCTCAAGGCATATGTCAACAATGTTGTGTTGTGCCTGCAGATGCAGATCTGTTGAAGAAGTACAAGGTAAAAATAGCAAAGGCAAAGTGTTTGATCCTCGACGGAGTGAAGGATCATGTGGTATGTCACATTGCTAGTAGAGGGACTGCTAAGGAGATGTGGGATGCGTTGTCTACACTATATTAGTGATCTAGGTGGATATTGGTGGCCACCCACCAAGTCCACTTGGACCCCCACCATTGTTTCTTTTAGCGTTTCAGTTTCCTTAATTGTAGCACAGTTTACTATTTTTAGCAGTTTTTTGGGTCCTAAACTTCCGGAGCCATTTTGAGGCCCTAAACGATGTTTTTTTGGAAAACTGGGAGAAACATGGGTCCATGGACCGATGTTGCTCTTCCCAAAGTTGTATTTCTTGGATAGATCTTTCTAACTAGATATTGTGCATGCCAAACGGAGATCGTATGCCAAAGTTACAACGTCGGGAAGTTGATGTACCAATTTACCCAAATGGGGCCCAAAGTTTGGTGTTTCATCTCTAGGGTTAGGTTTTTGGATGTTTAGGGTTTTCCATTGTTTCTCAAGAATAAATAGGCCTTCGAGCCTCATTGTAACATAGTTCAGAGGCATGTAGCCACCACATCTCTTCTTAGAGATAAGCTACCATAGCCCTAGTTGGTTTATTTCCATTTCTGTTTGTAAGCATATTTCAATATTTTACATTAATGAAATGAAGTATTATTTCCGTCGCATCTTTGTGTTTATGGTTATATCTATAATTTGTTGCATTCCTAGTTAAATCTGGATCAATGGTATCAGAGTATACTGCTTTTTCTCTATTTTTCTTTGCATGTCCCCAACGAGGTCGGGATATAAGGAGTTAGGGCTTGAACTGGTCGAACCTTTGCAAGACCAGTCTCGCAAATCCTTACGGCCTCCCATGGTGGATGAAAAGAAAGATGAGGGGGCAGGAGATCCTATCAAAATCTTGCTCGAAGAAGCGCTTGAGTGACAAAGGAACGCGATGATGGAAAACTTTTCCCAGATCCTTCAGCGGCTACCCAAGGGCGACGCATTGTCTTCCAAGAGCTACTATGGAAATGCCACACCGTTTAAGGTACAAGTTAATTTTGAAATCCCCATATTCGAGGGTCAAATAGACACAGAATCCGTCACTAAATGGTTAAATCTGCTAGAGGGTTATTTTTTTGTTCATGATTTTTCCAGTTAGGAAAAGATTATTTTCTCTCTTCTCAAAGCAGCCCCCCACATCAAGGACTGGTGGGAAACCTATTGTGAGCAGAAGGATGAAAGTACAGGTTCACTATTTTCAGCCGCACCCACTTGGAATTCATTCCAGGATGCCATCAAGGAGCAGTACTACCCTGTCGGAAGCTATGAGGATCAATACATAAAGTGGACCATGCTGCGGCAGGGAAGGGACCAAGATGTGCCTGAGTTTACGAATATTTTCCATACCCTTCGCACAAAGTTGGGTATCAAGGATTCAGAGAAGCATTTGATACTCAAATACCACGATTGCCTGCACAAGTACATCCAGGAAGAAAAATAATTCCTGAACATCTCCTCGCTCGGCACAGCGTAGCGATATGCCGTCAAGGTTGAGCAAAAGTTTAAACAGAAGAAGCGAGACTTTGGATCTGCGAATCCAAAGCAAGGGAAAGGTGCCCCCAGACCGCAGAACAAAGGACAAAGCCAAGGCAGGGTGGCCCAAGGTAACCCACCAAAGTTGCAAGCAAAGAACAATGCCGCGAAGCCAAAAAAGGACACCGGAAAGTGGTGTGAGTTCCATAAGAGCTCCACTCACAACATAAGTGAGTTTCGGGCCAAGCATTCACTGGTGGATGAGCTAAAGGTTTCCGAATTAGATGCATGTTCTGACTCTGAGTCAGAACCCGAAAAGGGGAATGACAAAGGGAAGTAGATTATCGATGCGGAGCCCAATACCACCAAGAAGATCCAGAAGGAGGAACCCGAAGATCCAGAGGAGGAGGAGCGTCTCTTCCACTCCCAGATGTGGGTAAAGGGCTCCTCGCTATAGTTCATTGTCGACAATGGGAGATAAAAGAACCTCATTTTAGCAGAGGTCATGAAGCGGCTGGGCTTAACAACCGTACACCATTGGGTGGCTTCACCAAGGATGGGATCTTTTCGTGAGCCAGCAGTGTCGCCTTCCATACAACATCAAGCCCTTCACGGATGAAGTATTGTGTGACATTGCTCCCCTTGAAGTTTGTGATGTATTATTAGGACAACCATACTTGTGGAAGTGACATGTTGTGTATGAATCAAGGCCTTGTGCTGTTATTGTTACTTTGGGAAATAAGTTGTACAGGATACTAGAGGTAGCACCGCCTACCGCCATCTCTTTGGTTACTGCAAAACAATGCAATAAGCTCATTTCCAAAACCAGGAAATTTGTTTTCCTGATGATACGCCCTCAAGGGAAGAAGAAGATGGTGGCCACGACCTCTAGACAGGGCCCCTCCACACGACAACTACAAATGGACAAGGTCATTGAGGAGTACGAGGACATCTTCACCTCCCCCATAGGGGTTCCTCTACACTGTCAGGTCAAGCACTCCATCGATTTGACCCCAGGTGCACCGCTGCCCAATGGACCAATCTATCAGTGCTTTATTCTAGAGAACGATGAAATCAAGAGGTAGATTTAGGAGCTGCTGCAGAAAGGTCACATCCATCCGAGTTCATCGCCCTGTGGGAGCCCGATCGTGTTGGTACAGAAGAAGGATGGGACTTGGAGACTTTGTATTGACTATCGGGCGCTGAACAAGATCATTATCCGTAATAGGTACCCGATCCCACGGATTGATGACCTCCTGGACCAACTAAAGGGGGCAAAATATTTTAGCAAGATTGATTTGAAGTGTACCAATCGAACCCTCCGATGTGTGGAAGGCTGCCTTCAAAGCCAAGGAGGGCCTTTTCAAGTGGTTAGTTATGCCTTTCGGATTGACAAATGCTCCTGCAGCCTTCATGAGGCTAATGGATGACATCTTGCGACCATTCACCAACTCATTTGTAGTGGTATACTTGGATGACATCCTGATCTTCAGCCAAAGTTGGGAAGAGCACCTCCACCACATCTAACAGGTTCTCCAAACACTGCGGCAATACAAGTTATGTGCCAATTTATAGAAATGCACTTTTGGCATGACCCAGGTTTAGTATCTAGGATACATTATTGATGAATAGGGGGTGCATGTGAATCCAGCCAAGATCCAAGTTATTCGGGATTGGCCATCTCCAACCACTCTGACAGAGCTCTGTAGCTTTCTAGGTCTTTCCAACTTCTACCATAGGTTCGTGTTGGTATTTTCTCATATCACTTGGCCCTTGAGTCAAGTCACCAAGGGAGGAGAGAAAGCAAAATTATTTTGGTCTAAATCTCAATAGAAGGAATTTACAGAGTTGAAATATCGCTTTGCTCGACACTAGTGCTCGCATTACCAAACTTGCAACAACCATTTGAGGTCGAGACGGATGCCTTTGACTATGCTATTGGGGCAGTCCTTAATCAACATGGGCATCCAGTGGCATATCACAATGAGACACTTTTAGACACAGTCTGGAAGTATCCCACTTATGATAAAGAGATGTATTCCATTGTGAAAACCTGCCGATAATGGAAGCATTACATTTTGGGGAAGGAAACGGTCATCCACACAAACCACTGACCCCTGCAGTTCATACAGACCCAAGGGAAATTGCAGAATGATTTCCATCAGAAGTGGTCCACATACCTACAAAAATTCCATTTGAATATCAAGTATAAGAAGCGGAGCACCAATAATGTTGCAGATTGCCTCAGTCGACCATCGATCATGGCGTTAACCACCGTGCTCAACTCTTATGGGCACGAGACTTCTAAATGGCCACTTCTCTACAAAAGCGACCAAGAATTCGGCCACACATACCAAACAGTCTTGGAGGGTCAACATGTTCCATATTTTCACCTCTAGGATGCCCTGTTATGCCACTTGAGTCACCTTTGTGTTCCTTCAAGCGAGCGTGCCAAGATGATTTGGGAATCACACTACACTTGGGCTGTTGGGCATTTCGGGATCAAGAAAATGGTGGCAGTACTGCAAAAGTATTTCTATTAGCCAAATCTTCGACAGGATGTCAGGAAGTACATTAGATCATGCACTGCCTGTGCCATTTCCAACCGACCATCAAGAAGCAAGGCTTCTATACCCCGTTTCCTACCCCTAGTCAACCTTGGGAATCCATCTCCATGGATTACATGTTAGGCCTTCCTTCCACTAAGCATGGAAATGACATTTTTGTGGTCTTCAATAGGTTCTCGAAGATGGCCATTATGGCGGCCTACAAGAAGAATATTACAGAAGAAGCCACTGCTAAACTCTTCTTTGAACGAGTGTGGGTACACTTTGGGATCCCACAGTCTATCATCTCAGATCAAGGCAGTAGGTTCCACTGCATCTCTGTGTTTATGGTTATCTCTGTAATTTATTGCATTCTTATTTAAATCCAGATCCAAAAGAGACCTTCTAAGTAGCGAAAGATGTACCTTGAGAAGAAACTGAGGTCTGCTCAGATGCAGAAGGGGGAGTGTGTGGATCCATTCCTCACAAAGCTTCAGGAGACCTGAGATGAGTTGTTAGCTATGGGTTCTACACCTTGTTAGGGTCCTATAATTTTTGATAGGATCATTTGATTATAACTGATCATTATTATGTTTGAGATGTTGTATATAATATTTCCTCCTACAAATTATTTCCAAAGCGACACCAAGTACTAAGATTTACGGAGATTTTTACATATAAATGTTTGGATCAAATCAGTTGTAGGTATTTTCATCAGAAAGAGCTCAGAAGTATCTTTCCAACAATATATCATGCACTCAAATCCAATTCTTGGATCAAAGGAAAGAGCAAGTTGAAGTGAAAAATCATTTATTTTGAAGTATTAAAACATGAAAATTTTGTTTATTCATTCCAAAATCCAAAAGTAAAAGCCTATGGCCCACCCGGCACTCATGCATTAATTCCCCATCGTTAAAGGCATAGGGATGTGTGCATATTATAAATCCACGGTTATGAATATGTTGCGGATGCCCAGCCCCCCCTCCAACATTTAACCAATGGGCAGATCCGAAAAATCGTTTTCACTTTTATTGTACTTCACAGCTATCAACCTCACATGATTTCGGACCCCCTCCCCCTAAACCTCTTACTTCCCACCCTCCCCTCCGATATTTAACCAAAGGGCGAGTCCGAAAAGTGGTGTTCACTTTTATTGTACTTCACAGCTATCAACCTCACGTGAAACTCTTACTGCCCACCCTCCCCTTCGAAATCCATTAACTGTTTTGGTTTGACTTTTTAAATAATGGCGGGAATGAAATTTCATGCGATTACGAAATCAATGTTGTGTGGATGGGAGGCTCAATGAAATTTCATGCTTTGTGGATGGGAGGATAAGTTAAAGAGATCAGGTGAGATCAGATTGATGAAAGGCTAAGAGGGTAAAATGAAATGACAGGCAAAGGAGTAAAACAATTTTACAAAAAAATAAATTCATGAGAGAAAATAAGAGGGAAATAGATCAGATTGATGGAAGGCTAAGGGAGTAAAATGAAATGACAGGCAAAGGAGTAAAACAATTTCACAAGAAAATAAATTCATGAGAGAAAATAAGAGGGAAATTTTGCACAAATGAGAAAAATAGGGAGCTTCATGTAAACGAGTTTTACATATAAGAGAACAAGTAAAAATGAGTTTTTAAGCAAGATATTTTTGTTTTTAGAGGGATAAAAGTCAAAATAGAAATGTTTTACTAGCCATGGATTTACAAAAAACAACACATGGTTTTGTAAATCCATCCAAAGATCTACAAGAGTAAAAGGAAATTTACAGGGGAAGGTAAAAGGAGAAACATGACATGGTTTTTGAAAACAACACATGGGTTTCAAAATCCATGGGAAGAGAAACAATATCTGGATTTAGAAAACAACCCAAGAATTTTTGAAACAGTATATGGATTCGAAATCATTCTAATAAATACTTTGAATTCTGAATTCTGAATTTCATTTAATATTTGGAAATATTAATTTAAGTATGTTATTTAAATCAAAATGTTTTGTGACAAACAAAGTATTTAAAAGATGATGGATAAGACAATGCACATTACAGCAGCAAGAGAAACAGGGGCAGGACTGCATATTCAACACAACAGTTTTAGAACAAAATGCAGCAGAAAGAGGGACAACATGGACATTTTCCAGCAAGACAAACAACAATTCTCATTCAAAGGCCTAGTCACTACCATAATACCCAGAAACAGTGGATTTCTAGCAATCAACAAACCAATTCCAGATTTGAATGCACAATACTTGCAGGCAGTCCAGAGTTTCTAGCAAGCAAATTAGAGATATTATCTTATCTTTAGTTTATTATGCAGTGTTTTTCCAGAAATAGCCACAGTCAGCAAGAATTCACTTTAAAGTCTAAACAGAAGATCAGAAATAGTATAGACTTCCTACTACTTAGTTATATTTTGGGAAACATCTACGTGTCTTTTGTAGATATTGTTTGTGATAATTTGTATTCAGATTTTTCCAAAGATTATTGGAGAATATTTTGTAAATCAATTCATTTTTTGGGATATGATATTAGTTTAGCAGAAGAAATCAGGATATTTTTTGTAAATTAGTTATAAATACTTCAATTGTTGAAGTAGTAGAGTTTGGTTTTTGTACGAAGAAACACTATTGTATATCTTTTTCTGAAGCATCAATAGATTTTCCAAAGTAATACAGAAGCTCTTTCATAGGATTCATGTGTTAAGTTGTTGGGGAAGTACATCTATCTGTTTTATGTGTTTATACCTCTCTATTTATAGCACATAATTGTTCTCCACATCTAAATTATTCAAAAGATAAGTAAAGGGCATAATTTGTTCAAATCTACACTCGGCACTTGGCTACGAATAATTTCTATGTTTTCTTCTAATATTTGAATATAGAATTTAGGTAACAATGCTATATATTTTAAAGTGAACCTTAAATTTGTTCTTCTTCTCCATTTCACAGACTTTAAAGAATCCTGTTAGTTTGGCTACCTTTCCTTGTGAGATCTATTTGTAGATACTTTAGTTAATCTATATTTTATATAACAGACTCCATAGCCCAATGGAAATCTAAGTTATCAACCAACCACTCAAATACAAATCAAAACCCCAAACTTCATAACTAGTCTAATATTCAATCAAAAAAATTTAAATCTTATAGAGAGAGCCCTCTCTAAAGCTGGCAGGGCTAGATCCTAGCTTCCAAAGTTGGTTTGTGGTTACCTTTGTGATTTTCTTCCGCAACCTCAAAAAATTACAGAGTGCTAACACACCTTAAGATTCTGAGTTGGTTAGACTGGCCCTCAATTATGCCTCAAATGAGTGGCAAGTCTGTGTCTATAGTATTCTAAGCAGGGTGACTTTGTCGAATTAGGATGAGATGTGGACAACTCTCAAGCAAGAAGAGCTGAGGAGAGACTTGGTTAAGTGTAAGCTTAATGGAAGTAGTAGTGGGTCGAAGCCTAAGGAGGAGGAGGATAATGCAGCACTTGCATCGAAGGGGTAGCAAGAGTAGTAGAGATGTAAGAAGGATGTATCGAAGATAAAGTGCTTCAGGCGTGGTGAGATGGGTCACTATGCAACTCAGTGTCCTCTCAAGAAGAAGGACAAAGATGAGAAGCACAATCCGAAGGCTACACCCGCGATGATCGAGGAGGAGGAGTTCGCCATGACAGCTGAGATACCTCCAAGAGGGAGGTGGATTGATTTGGAGTTGTAGTTCAAAGGAGCTACAGATGGGAAGGATCCTTGAGGATCCCACCTCTCAGATAAATTCCTTGATACGGGAGCCCAGATTAGAAGCAACAAGATAGACTAGTGTTGGATGGTGCCGAGGAGTGTTAGATAGATAGTTACAGTGGCTAGGGGTTCCAAAGACTGAATAGCGCAGAGCATAGTTGGCAGCGGTGCAGATGGCATAGAGCAAAGGTCAGCAGCAACGCAGAAGATTCAGAGAGTCAATGCAGAGACTAGCAGTATTCAGGTTCCAACATTCACATGGTATCATACTGACCACAATTAGTTCAGTAATTTGGGATGTTTTTTCATTGTTGATGCAATAGTAGCAGTAGTTTGTAGTGCAAAGGCAGTTGGCAGTGCCAGCGCCATCAGCAACACAGATGCAGAACTTTAGAGGGAGTTGCAGTACGAATACAGTGTTGACGGTGGCAGGGTCAGTAGCAATACAAATGTAGAATTTGCGCAATGGGTTGTGGACAGAATCTTAGACATCAGTAGCAAAGAGGGATATGTTACAGAAAAGAGTGATGCTTCAACAAGTTGCATTGTTAGAGCACATTCCTCGCTAAGAGAGAGTGTTGATTTCTGGTAGCATCGAATGTGCTCTAAGTCTCAAATTTTGCAGGGAGGCTTGGGCACATGTATTTCAAAGAACCTAGAAATTGTTTTGGGAACACCCAGAAACAACTTTATTAAAATAATTAATTATTTTTAATGGGACCCTAAGTCTAAAATTAGGAAAATAAAATAATTATAGGGTATTATTATAAACTGTGGGTGTAACTTCTAGAAGAAGACGAGGATCAAGGAAAAATGATCTTAGGCATTGATTAGCTTCTAATATGGGTTGTTGAATGTCAACGAGGAGATTATTTAAGGAAGCTTGAGGGTCACTTGGAATGCACACACACGGTTCAGAAGAGCGAATTTCTGAAACAGAGTAGATGTTGGAAGAGAAATTTGAAGTGATATTTTGCAGTGAGGGGCAGGGATAGTATTCGAAGGGAAATATTTCCCACTCAAAGAATACTTAGAAAAGAAGGCAGAGGGAGATCCAACAGTGGTAGCATTGTACCAAAGGGGTTAGCGCAGAGGCAGTGCAGAAGCCAAGAGGGAGTCTGAAATTTGTGAAGGGAATTTGAGTTTTAGAAGCCAATATCTGGGGTGTGAGACTAGGAGGTAGAAATCAAATCACCTGGGAAGAAAATCAACTAACTAGAGGATTGACATTGTCCATAGTGAGTTTGATGTTGGGTTGACATAGACACTTCCTAGAGGCATCACAGAGATAGCCAGAGAAGCCAAGGGCAATCTTTTTGGGGCTGGATCAACCAAGATTCCTAGTGATAGTGTGAGGTATTCTCACAAATCTCTCTGTTATGATTATTCTATTTAACTGGATTTTTGGGAAGGCTTCAAGAGATGTATTCAGATTTTACTACTACATAAAAATAAAACGTTGAGATCTGTTGCACCATTTTTCCCGCATTGGGTTTTTTTGGGGGCGTTTGTCCAAAAACAACTTTGTCATTTGTGTGTATCTTTCTCTATTGTTTAGTTTCTTGTTTCAGAATATTATTTAAATGGTGTAAGCTGTAATGTGTTAGGTTCTATTTTTTTTGTAGGAAGCAATAAATAATTTGTTTCAGTAATTAACAAATAGGAGAATTTTAATCAGTTGTTGCAATGGGGATTCTGATTTATAGTATTTTCACAGCAAGGCAGTCACATCACACAGGAAGAGGAGAAGAAAGGTGAGGAGACTATCAATCTTCCCTCTCTAATTCAAAATTATGTGCGTCAAAACAATGAACTTCCATTCTTGAACAATTCGCAATCTTCCAATCTCGGTGGAACATCTTGTACAATTAATTCTTTTGATCAACCCCCATTCTTGGGCAGTCATCACTCCCATACTTCCATATGTTGTGACAAATGGCGTAGCACATCATGTGCTCTTCCGTTTTCTCATGAAGACTCTAACTCAAATTTGGAATGTGCTCCAATCAGATAAGACATTCATATCGAAACTTTCTCTTCACCTCACTTTCCTATGTGTCCCACCATTCACAACACATCCACATGCATCAGAGATACTCCATGTTCTCTTACTTCTTCATCTGATGAGTTATCTCCTCAATTGACACAAGGTAGTGAGGTTGTCCATGATGAAGTTGAAAATAATTTAATCATAGAGCATACTTCCCATTCCCCGTCATCTCTTCTCTTGCATGAAGACAACTCTTCAAGTCAGCTTGCTGAAGCTGAAAAATCTAGTGCAACCTGTGACAGAGATGGCTGCCATCTTGAGAGAAATTTTGAAATTAGAAACAATAGCCATCCTCAAGCCATGCATGATCTGGTTCAAGCTTCAAAATATGATTTTGCAATTCTGGAAAGTTCTGGGACGTGCCAAGGAGTCGAGGCACTTCAACATTCGTTGATGGTTATGTCAGGACCTTGCGACTCTGGTAAGCCCCCAGAACCCAATCAGATCTAGTTTCTCATGCACAATCTATCTATCTGCATGGTTTCAGTCGATGTGAATTCACATGTAAAAAAAAATTGGTATTCTAGGATGCAATCTCTCAAATTTTCAAAATTTCACTGATGACCAAATTCACAAATCTGTCACAGCGCATCCATCTTCATGCACATCTCCTACATCAAACTCGGAATGGGAGTGTCTGTCCCTCATGAAATCATGGAATTATGAAGTGGATCATCTCAAATATTGTCTTTGCCCGCAATCATACTTATCGAATTTTCCCTTTCATGATCATCTCCTCGGTCTTCTTGCAATCCTTGTAATGCAAATTTGTCCACTCATCACACTAGAAATCTCTTTGGGTGATGATTAACGCACAAGCTATCACATGAATCAAGTTCCTCTTCATTTCCCACGCCCCAATTGGTTTCACGGATTCATACTACTAGCATCCTTTCTACATTCTTGTGATGACCATGGTGCCTGCGCAATTTTTCACCAATTGTAGGTAGGCGGTCTGTCATGTCAAGATCACAGCAAACTTGGTTCCATTGTTCAAAGCGTTTGCAAGATTTTGCAAATGAATTTTTATTTGTTCATTTCAAACTAGGAATCTAATATTTCAACCAGCTCATCTGATCATTCCTCTATCTTGGGTGATTGTCATTCATCTTATCATTTTCCCGACAGCACATCCAATGACATTTGCTTCGTTCACTTTCATTCATCTTATCATTTTCCCGACAGCACATCTTATCATTTTCACAATTTGACATCTCTCTCTTCATATTTTCGTCAAGCAGATGATGCACTTCAGCTTGCACTAATGGTTATGGTAGGTCCTCACTGTCTTGGCATGACCGTTGAGAATGATCAAACATATTTTTCCTTACAATATTCCCATTTTGATCAAATCAAAAATTCAACCTTTCATAGATCACGAGGTTGTCCAAACAACCATCATGAATTTTATGATCCAATTGCTCAATGGTTGGAACAATCTTACTTGGCAAGCCATGTTGCAGGTAGCAAGCTTCAATCCTTCCTCGCACTTGCTAAGAATCTTGGTGCAGACGAAGACACACTCGCAAGAGGCTTCTGAGGTTTGTTGAATAATGGTATCCATCATAGAGGTAAGCACGTGTATTGGGTGGTTGTGACACATTTTTCTGCCCACAGGCAAGACCTTCCTTTCCATGTGTAGTTGGTTCAAGTTTTTGTATTTTCTATTGCACACTACTTTTTGTCTGTTTTAATTGTTTGTATCTTTGTGGGTGTAGGTCAGGAGCGACTATGGTGGCTTCACTGGAAATTTCATTTCACGTAACCTCGACCGTTTAGCGGTTAGAATAGGAGTAGGATTAGTTGCATCTTAGTTTTCCTTTCCTTGCACTCGTTTTGCACTCATAGTACGTCATGGTTTTCTTATTCTGGTTGTACATCATGTTTGCCTTGACCACTTTACTTTCTTGTATTTT
Source organism: Pinus tabuliformis (assembly GCA_031772625.1). Lineage (NCBI taxonomy): Eukaryota > Viridiplantae > Streptophyta > Pinopsida > Pinales > Pinaceae > Pinus > Pinus tabuliformis. The sequence goes on from CM062819.1 coordinate 1,293,317,668, forward strand.
AGTTTTTTTTCTTGTTGTGTGCGCCTTTCCTCTTATCTTGTTTTTTCTTTCATGTTGAGTTTTACATTTTTTTTCACTGCATGAATTAGTGTTGTCCCTGCGTTATGTTCTGGATTCTAAATGTGCATGTGGCTTAAGCTCAAAGAGTCTTGTGAGACTATAGCACTTGGCCAATCCTATGTTCGCATTCTTTGTGCTTGGTTGTAACTTTTGGCCAATGAAGTCTTGATAGAAAATATGATATGTCTGTGAGGAAAGTTTTGGTCAAACCATGAACTCGTGTCCAGCCTGGGGAACCTCATTCCTATACTGAGTTTTCTTCTCTGTGTGTTCAAGCTTATCCAACTAGTAGAAACAGAGAAGGGGAAAATCTAAACGAGTAAACCTGAATCAGAGGTCTTACATGCTTCTCTGAAGGAACAACCTCTTCTTCTCTCAATAATTCAGGATCCCTCTTCCCCCCAAAAAACTAAATAAGTGTCTATGCACAATCCTCTTTCAAAAAAAATAACAAAGGTGAAAGAAGAGAAAGGCTTCCTGCGCAAAGTGGTGAAGCAAGAAACTCCATTGGGGTACTGTCCAGGCTCGCTTGCAATGTTTGTGTTCCTACATGACTATGTTGGGGTACTATCTAGGTTTGGTAGCAGCGAAGCAACACCAGAGATGAAAAATTATACTCTAACAATCATAAGCTTGTGAACCAAATTACCCTTCCCACTATGAAACACTATGACCTGGGTGAATTTTATTTTTGTGTTGAACTGAGTCAATACAAGGTGAACTATGTCTATCTGATGGCTAAGTGGGGAAGCCAAAGTGAGTTGCACAACGAATCAATACTTCCCAAAGGGTCAAGGCTCTGTGCTGAAAATGAACCAAAATAGAGAATCTAGTATTCAACTAGTGTGTTGCCAAGTGTTGTAGCGGCTGCAACACCCTCCAAAATTTTGGCCTACATCCAAATTTCGGAGCCTTCATTGGTTTTTCCTTTGATGGTTGCAAACACTCGAGCTCACCCCATGATCTCTTGTGAATAATTTCCGCCTTTTTGCTTGTTTGACCAACGGTCGTCTTTCAGCATGTTCATTACTTTTCCATTCTTGTGATCTAATTCTGGTAAGTTTGAAGGTCTGTTTTTGTGTGTTTGGGTTGTCTTCGTTGTGTAAACATCCTTCATACTCACACACAAATTTGTAAGAATTTTCACGTAAGTGTCGTCACGGTCGCCTAAAGGTCTATCACAAGTGTCGCGCTTGTCGCTCTCAACTCCAAGACAGTCTCACCGAGGGCATGTTTTATTTTGTTGCCTTGGTGGTCTATGTTGTCTCCTCGTCGTGTATGCTAAGTGTATTTCACAATGTCATTGTGCACAAGTTTTCTTGCTTTCGACACTTAGCCATTTTCCTCAAAATCTACCTGACCAGACAACCATCTTTCGCTAGACCCCGATTGAGCTGCACTACGTAGTCTCAGCCCTCGGTAACCCTACTATGCTACCTAGAACTGTGAAATGCTTGAGGTTGTCCTCCAGGTTAGTTGCACTACACAATCCCAAAGGTGAGCAAGTTGTCTTCCTCCCATGATTGTGCAGAAACTGCCTCCCGATCCAACTGAGATGCGCATTCCTCAAGCACAGTCATCAACCCTCCTCCTTGCCCGCTGGGAGCCTGCACTGCTCTAAGACCTGAGTCTGCACTATACCCCAGAATTGTACAGAGCTTCACAGATGACCCTTTCTACCTTGCTCTTCCCTGCCTCCAGAAAGTGTGCAATCATGTTCAACAGGTCCATCTGCAACACTGTTATGTCTTCCCTCAAAATATTGCGCAAACATGCCCAGCTGGTCATATGTTGCCTTGCTTTGTATTGTTCCCCAAAATTGCGCAGAACTGCACAAATGACCCTTTCTCTACCCTACCTCCATAAATTGCATAGAGATGTCTAGTAGTTCCCATGCAGACTATCCTGCACTGTTCCTAGAGATTACATAATCATGTCCAACATGTCCCCCTACAACCCTGCTATGTCTTCCCTCTAGAAATTGCACAGAACTGACCAATAGTCTCTCTGCAGCCCGCTCTATCTTCCCTCTGAAAATTGCGCAAAAGTTTCCTCCCTTAGGATCCCACCTTACAACTGACACTGGTGACTCTCACTGCGCAGTCCTGCCTCCCAATGATCACTGTGCAGTTTTTCCTGACAGTGCAGGTTGTCCTCCCGGAATGCCTCATTCCAGCCTGAGCTGCGCTCTACGCTGTCTCAGTGAGTTTTCCTCCCTCCTTATCACCAAGAACATGAGAACAATGCATCATGATAGACTAGGAGGTTGTTGATTTTATGTCATCTCGTCATGAGTGAATTGCAGGAACAAGTACACCGGTAGATCATGGGTAGACAATGAATGTGATGAAGAAGGAGCACACACGCTAGAAGACTTTCTTGTAGCTGGATGAATGTACCAAGCATATCAAGCAACAAGAAAAAGGAACACATGCATTGAACCATCAAGTAAGACCAATACCATCGAAGACCCCTTGGAACTATACCATGCAGAGGAGAAGACAAAGCACACCAAGAGTACATCCAGCACTCAATAGTGCAGCAGCTTGACATGGACACCACAGTCAGCCAATACATGTCAGCAGTGTCATGTCAAGTTGTGTCATGAGATGTCTCGGCCACATCACCATTATGGGCCATATCTGATGTAATTGAATGTAATGTAAAGTGAAGTCCAATGGATGCAGATAGAAGTAGAAGAGTCATGTTAGTTGAAAATTCATGCGAAGTTTAACAATGACGAGGGTACTCCAAGAGTCACAAGGGTCAATCATCGCCCTTGGCTATATATACCCCTCCCATTGTATGAGAAAAGGAATTTTCACCTTGGCTCCTCCCACATAGCCTTGAGAGTTGTAGTCTTTTCTTTGAGGAGCGAGGAGTGGCTCCAATGTCCCACTACTAGGACTAGTGATGTATGGTGTATATATGTGTCTTGGGTCTTTTTCTTAATTCAGAAGCTTGTTTCAGGCCAGCACGTTTTCATGCATGTTTTGTAAATTTTTGTAAGACTACTCTTTAAACATTTGTAATGCATGTTTTCTTAACCTATACTAAGATAGTTGAACTAATTTGGTTATTTTAATACTTAGATTGTTGAAGATATGTTGTATTGTTTATCACTGTTGTCTCCTCCATGTGGACTACTCCGTGGGACATTAGACAGACCATTCTTGTTTTCTTTTTTATAACGACTGTCACCTCTATGTGGACTACTATGTTGGATGGTGTATGTGCTTTCCCTTTCACTTTGGTTTTAATGACTACCAGATCTGATGTGGACTACTCCATTGGATGCTAAACAAACCCTTGTTGGTTCGCGTGTGTCTCTCACTGGGTGGCACTACTACCTCTCATCTAGAGGCTCACTTTACTCTCTCCCTTTAGAGTAAGAGAACTCAGACACAAGTTACATTACACACTCACTAGGCATACTCACCTTGTTTTTTTACGTTACAAGCATAAAACTCTTATGTGTCGAATAGCAAGAGTTAAGGAAAATCTCTAAGATAATGACAATCGGGGCATCATACCAAATGGGACTCCTACACCAAACGGTGTGAGGTCTAGTTGGGACTTCATATTGGGAAGACCCCCTTTGTTGGTGAGTCTAGCACCGTCAACACAGTCTCAATTTGGCTATGAGGGTTCTCAAGAAATTCGTCGGTGAGTTTGACCCCCCTAAACTTGTCGGAACAAACAAACCACTTTACATATATTTAAATTTTAAATTTTATCACCTGTCCAAAATCATAAGTCAGCAAGGATAGACCCCATGACCTCACTATGGTGGTTAAATGACTTCATCGAGTCAATGGAGTTTGTTGTATTGTGAACCAACATTACTATATTTATAGTTTAACCGTTAAATGTTTCCAAAAACAGATAGTCCATGAGATAGACTATGTGACCTAACTGCCAATGGTCCAACGTTAGAACTACTACGCCAACCATATTCCCTGCATTGTAAAATGGAGAATCTATTATTTGAAATTTCAATAATGTAATGGCCCAAAAAATCACAACAAATGAAGATTTGACCCCATTTTATGTAACCTTATAACATAGGATTTTTACCAATGCGCCAAGTGATTGCAAGTTGATAGAATGCTTAAGTAATGTTAGTTTTGTTATGGAAACACCCGAGACCATAATGAAGAACTGAGGCTTTGAAAGCATATTTAAAGCGATGGAAGGACGTCGAATGTGGAAATAATTGGCACAATAATGTTTTATGTTGAACTTAATTTCTACAAGATTGAATAATGAGGACATTGTCGCCATTTTTCATACAGATCAAGTGTTTCTTGTTCACAAAATGCGCAATCCTAGTTACTTTTGTTCTAAGACACTAAAGGTGTAGAATCGAAAAATATGGCAGTTGCAATCACTTTTAAAGTAGATTGAGAGTGGGAAGTGCATGATATTCATGCAACAATCTTCCTAAAGTTGGTGAAGACATATTAAAGCAGGGTTGAAGTTTCATAGCAATGTAATAAAGCATTTAAAATGTTTTGCATTATAATAATGGAGCAGTTGCATAGTTGAGTGGGATTGGAGATGTAGCCCAAATTGAGAGAAATCCATTATCAAGTTGTGCCTCTTTTTCTTTCCTTTGGCTATTCATTTCTGCAATTATACCTTGTTATAAATTAGTTAACGTAGCAATGGAACACATAAAATATTGCAGAAAATTAAACACAGAAATGCATAAAACAAGAGAGACACAAATATATGTGGCTCACCCAATTCGGGCTAAATCAACAGAGAAATTGTTATTCCTTCCTTTATATTATCCAGCAAAATGAAGAGATACAACCTATAGCAGATTTGTTGTAATTTCCTCTTCACTCATACACAGTCGCCTCTCTCTTCCTCTCTCAGAAAAATAATACATAGCTACAATACAATTCCATCATTTAAACCAATGGTTTCCTTCTAGGGAAAAAAAACCCTAAATTAACATAACTTCTACTGTCAATCATCCACCTAATTAATGACCCATATTGACTATGAAATAAAAATATTTTATAGGGCAATTTTTCATAAATTTTTAGCTTTGGGGGATTTTCCCTCAAACCCTCGTCACGGGGGGTGGGGCGGGGGGCTCTAAACATGCAAATCCCCCCCCCTCTCGGGACCCCCCAGGCAGCAATAGTGGTGGGGGGGGGGGGGGGGGGGGGGGGGGTTGGGTGTTTGGGGACCTCCCACATCCAACAATATCCTACTCGAAGACTGATTATATCAACTCCAACGTTGCTTCACTTCCTAGATAGCACTTCCACTTTTGACATGGATGTTTCTCATCTTCATCATAATTCTTGAAGGCGAATTGAAATTGAGCAGTAGCTTAATTTCTCCTTGGTTGCAACCTTTGTCAACATATCTACACGATTCTTGCTAGCATGAATCTTTTGTAGCTTCAATTTCCCATCATCCAAAATTGACCGTATGAAATGATACCTGAGTTATACATGTTTAGTCTTAGAATGAAATGTTGAATTCTTTGTAAGATGAATGGAACTCTGGATGTCACTATATAACCTGTTCATTTCCCGCTTCTTTCCCAACTCAACCATAAACCTTTGTAACTAAATCATTTCCTTACTAGCCTTTGTAGTAGCAACAAACTCTGCTTCCGTTGTTGAAAGTGCAACAATGTTTTGCACTTTTGAAACCCAACTAGTAGTTGTTTGACCTCCAGTAGAAACATACCCTATGGTGCCCCACTTATTATCTTTGTCACCTTACATATCTACATCAATATATCCTTATAGAGTGATGTTTGAACCTCCAAAACATAAGCTTGATTTGCGATACCTCTAAAATACTTGAGAATCCACTTCACTGCCATCCAATGCTCTTTTCTCGAACTGTTCATATAATTGCTTACAACTCCCATTGCATGTGCAATATCAGATCTTGTGCATACCATTGCATACATTAAGCTTCTAATAGTTGATGCCTATGGAACTTTGCACATATAATCCATCTCTTCCTGGGTCTTGGGACATGTCTCCTTACTTAGTTTGAAATGTACAGCCAAAGATGTACTAACTAGTTTTTCATTTTGCATATTAATTCTTTCCAACACCTTTTCTATGTACTCACTCTGAGACAATGTTAATTTATGACTTTTCCTGTATCTAGTTATTCTCGTGCCAAGGATTTGTTTTGGAGCACCCAAATCCTTCATTGCAAATGAATTTTCCAATTTTCATTTTAGCACATTTATTTCCTGCATGTTAGACCATGCAACAAGCATGTAATCTACATACAATAGTAATATAATATAGTTGCCATAATTTTTCTTTTTAAAATAAACAAAATGATCAAAGTGGCATCTAGTATAACCTTGTTCAGACATAAACCTGTCAAATTTTAGATACCACTACATTAGAGCATGTTTTAATCCATACAAGCTCTTCTTCAACTTGCACACTAATTTATCCTTCCCTTTGACCACATACCCTTGTGGCTATTGCATATATATTTCTTCCTTCAAATCCCCACGGAGAAAGGTTGTCTTTACATCTAACTGCTTAAAATGCAAATCTTATGCTGCCACTAGAATTAAAATAGTTCTGATTGAAGTCATCTTAACAACAGAAGAATATATTTCATCAAAGTATATACCTTTCTTTTGTGCAAATCCCTTGAATCACCACAATTATAGTCTTATACCCTTGTTTACCTCCATATTCTTCCATCAACCTGTAAGCTCATTTATTCTGCAATGTTTTTTTACCAGCAGGCAACATGGCTAAGTCCCAAGTTTGGTTCTACACCAAGGAATCCATCTCTTCTTCAATGGCTTGCTCCCACTTCTTCTTGGTTTCTACCTGGATTGCTTCTCCATATATTTCTGATTCACCAGAATCAGTCAACAATACATAATATAATGAAGGAGAGTATCATTCAAGGGGTCTACTTATCTTGGTAGATCTTTTAACACCAGTTTCAGGTGTTTGAGGTTTCTTCTGTTGTTGTTATTATGGTTGTTGATCATTCTGATTTTCAAGCACCTTTACGTTTTTTGTGATCTCATCAAGCACTGTGTATTCTTTGTTTTCTTTTTCATATTTCTTTCCCTGCATTTGATCAGTATACAAGACCTTTTCATTGAATATGACATCTCTACTCCTAATGATTTTGTGATTTTCATAATCATATAAGCTATAACCAAAATCATTTACATCATATCCAATAAAGGTACATTTCTTTGATTTTGCCTCAAGCTTTGTTCTATTTTCTTTATTGATGTGGACAAAGGCTTCACAACCAAAAGTCTTTAGGAATATCACCATCCAAGGAACTTGAAGTCCATCTATTTATTAGATCAATAGCCGTATCTAAAACATATGCCCAATATTGTAAGGGTAATTTTGCATGCAATCTCATGCACCTTGCACGCTCCATGATTGTTTTATTCATCCTTTCTGACACACCATTTTCCTATGGTATTCCTAGAACTATCTTCTCTCTAAAAATGCCATGCTTTGAACAGTAGTTATCAAACTCTTTTCTATAGTATTCACCTCCATTGTCTAATCTAAGACACTTCAACTTCTTTCTTGTCTCATTCTTAACCAAAGTTTTTTCATTTATTAAAAGTATCAAATATATCATATTTATTTTGAATACAATAAATTCAGGTTTTCCTAGTTGGATCATCAATAAAAGTAACATAATAGTGAGAGCCACTGAGAGATGATACCTGAGCAGGTCCTCATACATCTATGTGCACAAGCTCTAATTTTTCGCTCTTCTTTTCCTTCCCAACTTTGATAAATCTGACTCTCTTATGTTTTCCATAAATACATTTTTCACAAATATCCAAATCAACATGCTTCAAACCTGGCAACAAATTTCTTGAGTGAAGAATTTGCATCCCCTTCTCACTCATGTGCCTGAGCCTATGATGTCAAAGTGTTGTATCTACTCCTGATCAGGCACTTAGTATTTAGCTCAAAAATAAAAGTTCTCAGAATGTCTCAAAACCTGAATGATCGCGTCCGTCTTGGCGAAATGATACCAACATAACTCATTTCACTAAAAACTGAGTTTGTATGAGGAAGATAATGAGTTTTGTCCGCTTTGCCAAATACAAGAAATTTTTGAAAACAAATGCACAGTCATTGCACAATCAGTAGTTCATACTACTGATGTGGCAGGTGATTGTGCAAGGTCAACAGTGGTCAATGGCTCAATCATAGTTCACCAAGTGTCATGTTCTTATTGGTTATCAAGTGTAGTGCCTTGGCAAGTTTTGATTGTTTTAGAATGGACCAATGAGGAGGGGACAAGTGGCAAGCCCAGAGGCCACCAGGTGTCCCTCCCCAAAGGACCTCATAATCGGCGCACAATAAAATTTTTATGGCAGGCCAGGGGCTCGAACCCGGGACCTGCACCGAACCACCACAACGCATTGCCACCACACCACATCATTACAACTTAACATTTAATGGACTCCACACATATTTGAATCTACAACAGTTTAGAGTTGAGGGTTAGGAGGGCCAACCCTACCATTTGAATTCTCCAGAGGTAACAGTGGCTATTCATCCGGCAGTCATAGTTAATACAACCGCCAGCATAAACCATGGGTTGTGCTAACCGTCACATATGTCCACCATCGGGGAGACCACCTTGTTAATGCTAATGGTTGCTACATCACCGTGCGGATTAAAGACCATAACTCGATAGTTAATGCTACCATGTGTCCTCTACCGAGAAGACCGCCAGCGCAAATGGAAATGGTTAATCATTAAATGCACTTAATGTGTTAATCTCCACTTAATTGTAATTAATCCATAGTTAATCATTAATTAACCCCAGTTTATTTCGGCGGAATATTTAGCGGACCCCTCAAAATTTGGTGGAAACTCCAAGTTTAGTGGAGTTAACTAGAGTTCCTCCTGCATTAGAGGAGTTTTCCTAGGGAAAACTATTTTGAGCACAACTGGAGCAAAATTCGACCAAATTGAGCTCAGGAAAAGGTGTTCCTAGATAATTTGAGCATTCTGAACACATTGAAGCGGGTTTCACGAGTAGTAGAGCTTTGTAAATAGCATTTTTTCCATATTGAGCTAATATAGAGGCCCAAGCCATGGAAGCTGGACCAAGGAGATGTAGCCCAAGAGGGGTGGACTCCATCAAAACACTGTGTTAAGTGTTCAAATTGATGGTTTGCTGTACTTTTCATTGCTGTTGTTCAAAACTCGTTTCTCATGTTATTTTGCTCATGTATTTCACATCAAACTTGATAAAATTTACATGTTTCCAATCACAAACACCATAAGAGAACCATGCACATAAAGCAATTGAAAAGCATTGGTTTATAAATCTGAAGTTGAAATTAGCACAGCAAAACTAACATTCAACAACAGATCAAGTTGGTATCAGAGATAGGTTTATTTGCTTGATTGTTTGATTTTTGTGCAAGAAGGGTTTTAATGGTTGCAAAATTGTGATGCTTACAAGGTTAAAGTTGCAGAGAGGAGAAGGGACACTATTGGTTGCAATTCCTGAGGTAATGCCTAGAAGGAGAGCCACAAGGCCACAATCTCCACCCAAAGTTCCAATTCCAATTGCACTTGAAGCGCCTTAAGTTTTACCTTCAATTGAGATTGAGGAGGTACAAGCAGTACTAGAAGCTGAGCTTGAATCCAAATCCATCATGTTTGGAGCAAGAGAGGCTGAAGGTCTTTCAAAATAGGAAGCATTCAAGAAATATATCTATGACTTGACTAACATGGTTAGAGTCCTATATGAAGAGAGGAACACTAGAATGGTTGGAGAGAATTCTAAGCCTCCACATGGAGAAGGAAGCTTAGGAGATAAAAAAGATGATAAGAAGGATTCAAAGGGTAATGGAGGAAAACCTCCTCCATCTCCACCATATTCATCTTCCTCATCATCTTCATCATCCTCAACATCTCAAACAACATCATCTTCCACTTCCACCACAAAAATTGCTCATACTCATTCACAAACCTCAAAAGGAAAAACTCCCTTACTCAAATTGGACATTAAGTTTGAACTTCCCATGTATAATGGTGAGGTGAATGCAAATAATTTAGATAATTGGATTCGATAATTGGCGGTTTATTGCAGGATTCAGAACCTTCAAGAAGATGACATAAAGATCCAGTTGGCTTCATTGAGGCTAGAAGGAGCAACACTAGTCTGGTGGGAAGCAAAGACTCAAGAGGAAATGTGAATTCATGGTAAGATATCCATTTCTTGGGTTGAATTTGTTTATGCAATAAAAATATAGTTTTACCCTTTAGCCTATATGAAAAAATCCATTATAAGTTGGCAAAAGTTTAGGCAACTTAAAGGCCAAATAGTCCAAGACTATACCCATGAGTTTAGAAAGAGGGCTTTGTTGTTAGGATTAAACTTGAATTCCCAAGATACATTGTTGAAATATATTGGGGGTTTACATTCATATTTAAAACATACTATTCATATGTTCACTCCAAGCAATTGGGATGAGGTATGTGTGCAAGCCGTGCACCTTGAAGCAAGAGGAAAGAAAATTCAGGAAGAGGGTAGTAAGAAGAATCCATTCAAGGGTAAGGAGAAAGAGAAGGGATGAAAATGGAAGGGAAAGAAGAATTCAAGTGTGAAGAAAGAAGGGGATAAAATTATATGCCAACATTGTTCCAAAGGTGGGCATGATGAAGCCCATTTTTGGAAATTACATCCCAAACTAAGGCCTAAGAAACAAAACAATAAGGGAAAACAAAAGACGACCGCTACCACACAACATGATCTTGGATCAGATTCTGGTGATGAGACCAAGATTTCAGCCATGGTCACAAAAGAAAAGGAAGTTATTGCAAGTACTAGTTCCTCACATAGTGATAACAACAATCCAAATGAAGAATCAAGAATATAATTGTTCCATGTAAGGGTAATTTCAAAACATACAAAGATTGATGCATTATTCGATAGTGGGTCACAATCAAACTTAATTTCAGAAGACTTGGTCAAAAAGCTTAACCTTGAAACTGTACCTCATCATAAACCATATCCATTGGGTTGGATAGTCAATAATGCAAATTTACAAGTTACAAGGAAGTGCTTATTCAATTTTTCCATTACTGAAAAGTTCATTGATGAAGTTGAGTTAGATGTAGTTCCACTTAACATATCAGGAATCATTTTGGGTAGTCCTTATTTATATGATAGGAAAGCAGTATTTTATCGCCATGAAAACAAATATCTGTTGCTCAAGAATGGGGTGGAGTACATTTTGAGAGCCCATCACAAAAATTTGAACATTTCTTTGGTTAATGCAAGGCAAATGAAGAGACTAGTAAATGCAAGCAAAAATTTTGTACTTCTCATGATAAAGAAAAAGAATGATATTGATTATGAATATTTTGAAGGCTGTGATGACAAATTGAAATCTGATTTGTTTTATGTGGTAAGCAAGCATGGTGAGATGTTTCAGGAACCAAAGGGGTTACCTCCTAAGAGGGGAATTTAGCATGAGATACAGTTGCAACATGATGTTCCACTTCCAAACATTGGCATGTATCGCATGTCAATTATGGATATCATGGAAATCCAGAAGCAAATTAATAATTTTTTAACAAAGGTACCATACACCCATCTACTTTGCCATGTGGTTTGCCCATTGTCTTGGTGCCAAAGAAGGACAGGACTTGGCACATGTGTGTGGATTTCTGCGCACTGAACAAAATCATGGTAAAGAATCATTATCCACTCCCAAGAATTGATGATTTGCTTGATCAATTGAGTTATGCAAATTATTTCACTAAGTTAGACTTACGAATTTGTTATCATCAAGTTAGAATAGTTGAAGAGGACATTTGGAAAACCGCATTTAAAACTAAACAAGGATTGTTTGAGTGGCTTGTTATGTATTTCGGTCTTACAAATGCTCCAACTACTTTCATGAGAATTATGAATGATGTATTGAGACCATTTCTAGATGACTTTGTCATTGTTTACTTATATGACATTCTCATATTCAGCAAATCTAGATATGGACATGTCATGCATGTGAACAAAGTACTTGATGTCGTGAGAAAATAACAGTTGTTTTTAAAGATGTCAAAGTGTGAATCTGGCAAGACTTCTTTAGTGTATTTGGGACACATTGTTGGAGGAGGTGAGTTGAAGATAGACCCCTCTAAGGTTGAGGTCATTTTGAATTGGCCCAAGCCCAATACAGTTACAGAGGTAAGAAGCTTTCCTGGGGAAGCACAATATTGGAGAAAAATTATTACTAATTTTTCTTCCATTGCAACTCCATTACATGCATTGACTAGTGTCAAGAAAGTATTCCATTGGGGAGATATATAGCAGAAAGCATTTGATTCTTTAAATCAAAAGATCAGTTCAACACTGGTATTATCTCTTCCAGATCTTAGACAACCATTTTAGATTCACATGGATGCTAGTGATTATGCCATGGGAGCAGTTCTTATGCAGCATGGTAAGCCCATTTCATTTCATTTTGAAATTTTTAATGGAGCTGTAACTAATTATCCCACTTATGAAAAAGAACTTTACGCATTGGTACAAAGTGTCGAAAAATGGAAACACTACTTGATGGGGAAGGAGACCATTATCCATACCGACCATCAACCATTACAATACTTACAGTCACAGACAAAGTTGTAGCATTCACAACACTTCAGATGGATGGGTTTTCTACAACAATTCCATTTGGTTATCAAGTACAAAAAGGGAATCTACAATAAGCTAGCTGATATGCTTTCTAGGCCTATTGTAAATTCATCTATTATACTCAAGCATAATTCTATTTTGTATGAAAGTTACATTGAGCAATATGCATATGATAATGACTTTCGAGATGTGTATGCAAGATTAAGTCAAGAAAACCAAATTGAAGAGTTAGATTACCATGTACATAATATTTTGTTGTATCACTTGGGCAAGTTATGTATTCCATAGGGAGAAAGAAACAATATCATAAGGGAGGCGCACACTTGATTGATTACTGGACACTTTGGTGTAGGCAAGATAGTATCGAATCTCCCAAGGTATTTTTATTGGCCATACATGTTTGATAGTGTATCTTGTTTCATTAGAGGATGTTTGTGTGCAACAAGTAAGCCTATCAATAGGAAACTAGAATTGTACACTCCACTTCCAGTACCTTCATGTCCATGGGAGAGTATCTCAATGGATTTTGTAGGAGATCTTTCATTGTCAAGGGAAGGTCATGATTACTTGTATGTATTTGTAGATAGGTTCAGAAAAATGTGTATACTAACACCATGTAAAAAAAAAATTACAGCTGAAGAAACAACTCATCTTTTCTTACAAAACATTTGGGTTCATTTTGGTCTTCCTACTTCCATTGTAAGTGATCGAGATTCCCAATTTGTTGGGAATTTTTGGTCAAATTTTTGGGATATGATGGACATAAAGTTGAAGAAGAGTGCAACCTTTCATCTACAAACAGATGGAAAAACCGAGGTGGTGAACAAGACATTCATTCATATTCTTAGAGGATATTGTAGCAAACATCACGAGTTGTGGGATGAACAGTTGCATTACATACAACATGCATACAACAGGGAAAAGAATTCTACAAACACATTGCCATTTGAGGCATGTTTTGGGTACTTGCCAAGATCACCATTGGACTTTGTCTTTGAGAGTATTATCGATGGTCACAGTGGAATCGATAAGGCAAGGAAGTTCATAGAGAAAATTCAGTTGATACATCACACAGTGCAGGAACAGTTGGAAAAGAGTCAAAGCAACTACAAGGCAAGGCATGACAAACACCGGGTCGATCACAAATTTCAAGTTGGAGACGAAGTTTGGTTATATATTAGCAAAGAGAGACTTCAAGGGGAAGGTAAAAAGCTTAAGCCAATCCGTTATGGTCCTTTTAAAATTCTGGAAAAGATTGGTAACAATGCATTTAAGCTTGATTTGCCTCCTTATATGCAAATATACTTTGTTGTTAATGTTGAGAATTTGAGATTGTTTGAGCCTCCTTTGATTGATGATCAAGGAGAGCATGTTCAACTACCATCAATAGATGATTTCTTGCCAGAATATCTTGATGAACTTTAGCAGGATCTCATACTTGACAGAAGAACTAGAACTTCGAAGAGAGGGAATGTTGAATACCTTAGAGTGGGACTCAAGGGACAAAATCCTTCTAAATCCAAATGGTTTCAGATCGAGAAGGTGAGGGAGATGTACCCTCACTTGCTGAACAATTGATAGTATATTTTGGGGTCCAAAAGGCTTATAATGGGGAGGAATGATCAGGAACTTAGTATTTAGCTCAAAAATCAAAATTCTCAGAATGGATTGACACTTAAACGACCGCATCTGTCTCAGCGAAACAATCCCAACACAACTCGTTTCACTGAAAACTGAGTTCATATGAGGAAGATAATGAGTTTTGTCTACTTTGCCAAACATAAGAAATTTTTGAAAAGAAATGCACAGTCAATTGTCCGTACTATTGACGTGGTAGGTGACTGTGCAAGGTCAACAGTTGTCAATGACTCAATCATAGTTTTCCAAGTGTCATGTTCTTATTGGTTATTAGGTGCAGTGTGTTGGCAAGTTTTTATTGGTTTAGAACGGACCAATGAGGAGGGGACAAGTGGCAAGCCCGGAGGCCGCCACGTGTCCCTCCCCAAAGGACCTCATAATTGACGCACAATAAAATTTTTATGGCAGGCCGGGGGGGTGGTCGAACCTGGGACCTATAGCGAACCACCACAACGCATTGCCACCACACCACAACCTTACAACTTAACATTCAATGGACTCCGCGCATATTTGAATTTACAATGGTTTAGAGTTGGGGGTTAGGAGGGCCAGTCCTCTCATGTGAACGCTCCGGAGGTAACGGAGGCTATCCATCCGGCGGTCACGGTTAATACAACCACCAGTGTAAACCGTGGGTTGTGCTAACCATCACATATGTCCATCATCATGGAGACCACCTCGTTAATGCTAACGGTTGCTACATCACTGCACAGATTAAAGACCATAACCCGCCTGTTAATGCTACCATGTGTCCTCTACCAAGAAGACCGCCAGCACAAACATAAATGGTTAACCATTAAATGCGCTTAATGCACTAATCTCCACTTAACTATAATTAATCCACAGTTAATCATTAATTATCCCCAGTTTAGTTCAGCGAAATATTTATCGAACCCCTCAAAATTCGGCGGAAACTCCAAGTTTAGTGGAGTTAATTTGAGTTCCTCCAATTTTGGAGGAGCTTTCCTAGGGAAAACTGTTTTGAGCACAACTTGAGAAAAATTCGACCAAATTGAGCTCAGGAAAAAGTGTTCCTAGCTAATTTGAGCATTCTGAACACATTGAAGTAGGTTCCAAGAGCAGTAGAGCTTTGTAAACAACATTTTTTTCCATATCTAGCTAATACAAAGGCTCAAGCCATGGAAGATAGGCCAAGGAGATGTAGCCCAAGAGGGGTGAACTCCTTCATCAAAACATTGTGTTAAGTGTTCAAATTGAGGGTTTGTTGTACTTTTCATTGTTGTTGTTCAACGCTTATTTTTCATGTTATTTTGCTCATGTATTTCACATAAAACTTGATAAAATTTACATGTTTCCAATCAGAAACACCATAAGAGAACCATGCACATAAAGCATTTGTTTATAAATCTGAAGTTGAAATTAGCATAGAAAAACTAACATTCAACAACAAATCAGCTCCCGTGGAGGTTAAAGCATTAAAAAAATAAGAAATACTATTGCATAAATATAGTGGGCCAACCTCTTCTCATTTTGCTATTATGAGGGATCCTTTGGTGACATTTTGTTGGGACAAGGTCCCCTGGGGTAAATTTTGTAATCATGTTTTTTAATTATGTAAAGTCTCTGCACTTTGAGGAGAGGAGCGCGAAGGTCATATGAGTCAAATGTGCTTTAGGAAGGTCAAAGCCCCTTAGTTTGTTATAAGTTAAGATGATTTTTGACCCGCCCATGGTTCGCGAACCATTATATTGTAATGAAAGAAGTTATATAAAGGATTCATAGCAAGTCATAGGAGGTATCTAAAGTCATTGAAGATCTATATATGGGCAAGTGATCTAAGGCAGGAAAGCCTTTTTTCTGTACTTAGGTGAAGAGGAAGGATCCTACAACTATGTGTGTTGATACCTTCGTAAGTCTGCAGTTGAGTGCGCGGGCCTTCCAGCTGTGTGTGCAGGGAGGAAAGAGTCTATAACAAAAGGATTGATCTTAATAAAGATTATTTTGGAGCCATATTTGTGTATCTGTGATGTTCTGTTTACTTATGCATTTTTTGTGTATTCACTCTATTTTCTATAATTATCTAAAGAAACACTTAATTAGTGTGTGAAAGTAGTAGATCTGATAGTTTACATGATGTTATCAATGTTAAAAGAAATCAACGCAGAGTTAGAATCTATTTTCTGTAACTCACTGTAAATTCCGCATTTTAAGGGTTAGGGTTCGTGATGGTCACAATAAGCTCTAGAAGTAACAGAAATCCATCACAAAGACCTCGAGATGCAAAAACCTGGTTCTGTCATCCCCCAATATTGCTTCAGCTGAGACTGCAACCTATTCTACACAGTTTGTTGTCAAAAGGGCTAGCAGTGAAGGGTTTTGTTAGTTGGTGCAACTAACTTTGAACCTAGGTCCAAACCCCCTTAAGCCAACAAATGGTTCTGTTGTCAAGACCAATATTGGTCTAACGAATGTGTGATGTCGACTAAATGGTTCCCAACTAAGAAGGAAATCTAAAAGTGGATAGATCAGAAGCTGCACGAATTTGCAGCCCAGGAACACAGGAATTCTCACCTATCGAAGGAAGAGTGGTTGAATAGATATCTATAAACATACGAGCACCAAATTTTCTTGTGCTCCTTTCCATGTGAATTACACCAATGGTTATCTAAATTGGCGAATAGGCAAGGTACGTGGAAGTTGGACAACCCTATTGTGTGGACTCCAGAGTTGGTAAGGCACCTAGAAGCTTTAGAAAATAAGATTGTGAGGGCTGTCAATTACTAGACCGATAGTGTTTTGGGTGGATTCATTACTAAGTTCGCGATCGATACCTTTGTCATTTATAGTGAAGCTAAACAACACTTTTTTAAAAGACCAAGAGGTAAGTATCTGGAATCCCTAAAGACTTGGATTAAAATGTTATTGTGTGAGAAAAGGGTTGTGCCATTAAATTAATGTTTAGAAGAGATCTGACGGGAGCTACGTGAAGTGGGAAAATGTTCAAAATATATCTAGATTCAGGTGTTGAGTACAACCCTCTATTGGGAGCATCTGACAGTGACGAAGAAAGTAGTGTTCTGAGGACACCTCTAGGTGTGCTACAGGCGGTAAGGTAGGGTATCGTTGGGATACCACATCCATCCACTCCACCTCCACCATCACCTCCACCTAACACACCTACACCTACACCTCCACCTCCACTATTCAACATGGCCAACGCAATGAAGATGCCCATATTCATAGGTATGGGATCAAAAGACCCTGAACAGTTTTGGTTTGTACCTGATGCTATGTGGAAGTCACAGCAGGTTACAAATGATGGTTTAAGGAAAGCGCAGTTGGTTATAGAACTGCAAGATAGAGTAATAAGCTGGTATATTAAGTACTTTTCAGTTCATCCAAATGTAACACTCGATGAGATGAAGAAGGCACTCAATAATGAATTCAAGAAGCCTAAGTCACAAACCCAGTCTGTGATGAAGGTCAAAGAGATCTAGCAGAAGGTGAATGAGTTCACGTGGGACTTTGTTTAGAGGTTGAAATGCTTGCTGCAGCAGGCTAATATGCATATCACAGATGATTAACACAAGGATTGGTACATTGCTTTGCTATTGCCCCCTTTGAGATTGTCACTGTCATAACAAAAGATCGGGACAGAGGCGGAGGCATTAGAGATTTCTATGAAATTAGAAGCCTCACCCATTCAAGATATGAATATAGGAGTGCAGCAGATTTAGTCATAGCTGGCTAGCCTGCATATGGAGTTGCAAAGCCTTAAGAAGGGAAAAGAAGCCCAGAATGAGGTCCGCATGAAATTATGGTGTTTGAAATGTAAGGATCAGGGGCATGATAAGGATCATTACTCGGTGTACCAGAATTATCTAGTTGGACGGGGTCATGTCCCATTGAAACTAGAGAACACCGTTGGGCCAAGTACATAAGTGGTACCGTGGTGCATGATTTTTCAAATTACGGGAAAGCATACGATGGAAAATTGTCATCTGTTGCATAAGCTTGTGCAAAATCCACAACAATTGTTCTACAACTTTTGTAAGTTTATGGGTCATGATGAGTGCAATTACCTAAGTTACAAATTAATGATGGACAAAACACCAACATATAGAGTACAGATGGAGGCTTGTCCTTAGGATCAAGGCACAACTGCAGCATGTGGAGGGTTTTAAGGACAAGGAAGAGGACAAATAGGAGGGGCTAGAAGAGGTCATGCCAGATCATCTGTTACAATTGTGGAGAACCATGTCACTTTGCACGTGATTTTCAGAATCTGACGAATCCCTCGTGTCAATATTGTCACCAGTTTGATCATGTCATAGAAGACTGCCATGTGTTCATGATGAAGATGCAAGAAAAGAAGACTTAGACTTAGAAGCCTACCCAAAATATCCATATGACAAGATATGAACCACGCTAATAGGGTGCTAGTGTTAATATTATCACGCGAAGTGGCATAGCTACTAGGGAAGATAAAGGGAAGCAACCAGAGGAAAGTGTATGGGTTCACAAGGCTATTGAGAAGGAAACTGGTTTTGATGTAAATAAGGTGAAGGAAACATTTATGGAAGAAAAAAGGAGCTTCACAGATGAAGGAGCTTCTATGTCAAACACTCAAAGTACGGGAAAGTCTGAAGATATGAGTACTACGCAGGAGGCAGACCCCTCCTTACTAGCATCATTTTTAAAAACCTGCATGAAACTCCTAAGGGATAATAAGGTGATAGAAGGGCTGCAAGAATTAATAAATAACTACACTGGAAAGAATAAGCCTCTACCAAAATAGTGCGTGGTACATAAGTTGGGAAAAGGTAAGAAAAGGATTGGTTGCGAAATGAGATTGACTGTGCAGATTGGAGGTACGAAATGGACCAAGTAATTCTTGATTTGGGGTCTGATACAAATGTTTTGCCAAAGAAAACTTGGGAAAGAATAGGAAGAACAACACTACATTGGTCCCTGATCCAGCTGAGAATGGAAAATCAATAGAATATTATTCCTATGGGGTGCTTACATGGAGTGACTGTAGATATTGAGGGGCGCGCGCTATAGCTGATTTTGAAGTGATCAAAATAGTAGATGACAGTAACCCATATCCAACACTGCTTGTAATTGATTGGGCATTTGATATGAACACAGTCATCAACCTGAAGAAGCACAATATGACATTTGAAAAGAAGGAACTAAGGGTTATTGCGCCATTGGATCCAGTCGAAGGTGCACGGTATATTGAACTAGTCAGTGATTATGAGGAGGATGACGATATTGAGCAGATCTATAAGCTGACTGTGCAAAATGAAGATTGGATCAACCCTACAGTGGATAGGAAAATTATGTGGGAGAAGGATACCTCTTGTAATTCAGATTCAAATGAGGAGCTCGAACACTGGCAAAACAAGTTGCACGAGGTATCGTCGCTGCGATGCAACAGGCTTACAAAATCACTCCAATGTATATCCATTGAGGTATGTAACTTACCACATTATGATGGTTTAGAAGATGTCAATTTATTTCTAGATAAATTTGAAAGAAATGTGTCAGAGGAACATCAGTTCCAATCACTAGACATCACACTACGAGCTACGCCTGCCAGATGGTGGGTTACCCATAAGAACATTTTTGCAGATTGGAAGGAGTATTGGCGGATGATGAAGCTACGTTTTGGATATGCCAATACCCGCATTACGGAGAAATACATAAGGAAGGATGATCCCCCACGAGCATCTAGCTTGATGGGCAAAAGCTTGGGGAGAAGAACCACAGTTGGAATGGGTTCATATGTTTTGGCACACTTTGGATACGATTCCGATGAACTGGTATTTGGAAACGGAGCTGTGACATGGAACCACAGAATGGGATGTTTTGAAAGAAAATTTTACGTTAACCTTTAGCTTTGAAAATGTATTTGAATGCATTGCATGGGCACAACCATATTTGAGTATGCACTTGTGGCATGCACTGGAATGTTACAATGTGACCACTGAGGAAGGTGAAGAAGATCCTAGGAACATCAATATTCTTGACTCAAAAGGATAGCGCGAAGTAGCAGGGCCTCAAGCGGAAGTCCGTGATATCTCACAGTCTTTGAAGACCAAGAAGGTGAATATTGGATCAGAAGCGCAACCGAAGTTTGCAAACATAGACGATTATTTGGATGAAGATACAGTGGACAAAGTCACGGAGCTACTACAGGAGTATCAGGACTTGTTTACCACCAATTTATTTGATTTGAAAGGGATAGTAGGGGATCTGGGTGTCATGAATATCACTTTAAAGCCGGATGTGAAGCATTAAAGTAGTGCCCCTATCGATAGAATCCTACGTAAAATGAAAAGGTGTGCGCTGAATTCGATAATATGCTTGTAGCTAGGATTATCAAACCTATCGAAGAATTGGACTGGATTAGTCCTATGGTGGTTCGGGAGAAGAAAATGCAGGGTGAAATTTGGATATGTGTAGACTTAAGGAAGTTAAATGATGCTTGTGTCCATGATCCATTTCCTACGCCATTCATGGATGAAGTACTGGAAAATGTTGGAGGTCAGGAGGCTTACTCATTTACTGATGGGTTCTCAGGGTACCATCAAATCAAGATCGCGCTAGAGGATAGAAGTAAGACTACCTTCGCTACTAAATGGGGGTGTTTCCAGTATACAGTTATGCCTTTCGGACTTAAGAATGCCCCTGAAATATTCTCTAGGGTGGTAGTTACAACCTTCAAGGAGTTTATTCACAAGTTTTTGGAGGTATACTTCGATGATTGGACTGTGTTTGGGCTAGTTAAGAGACATGTTGCTAGCCTTCGCCTTATGTTGGATATGTGTCGAAGGTATCATATTTCCCTTAATTTGAAGAAATGTATATTCTACATACCATATGGGATATTGTTGGGCCATGTAGTCTGTAAGTAGGGGTTGATGGTAGACCCTGCCAAAATTGCAATAATTATTAATCTGGAGCCTCTAAAGATTGTCAAGCAACTGTGCGCGACGTTGGTCCACATAGGGTACTACAAGAAATTTATCAAGGCGTATGTGCAAATCACAACGCCCATGGAAAGATTGCTGAAAAAGGATGTGAAATTTTGCTGGGACGACAACTTCTAGAATAGTTTGGATGTTTTGAAGGAGAAAATGTTCACCGCGCCCATTTTAGTGTTCCCCAACTGGAAGAAGGAGTTCCATGTACATGTAGATGCATCCTGTATAGCACTAGGAGTTGTGCTCACCCTTCTAGGTGAAGGTGATATCGATTATCCGATAGAATTTGCAAGTAGGATTTATTGAAAGTGGAAAAAGAATTATTCTACCACAGAACATGAAGGATTAGCAATGGTGTGTGCACTGCAGAAATTCAGACACTACTTTTTGGTTGCGCACTTCAAGATATACACAGACCATTCTGCTTTCAAGTACCTGGTCAACAAGCCTATGTTGGGTGGGGAAATCTGTCGATGGCTGTTGCTTTTTCAAGAATATGACTTTGAGGTAATTGTGAAGCCAGGGAGATGAGTGTTGGGTCAGATCACCTATCACAAATTTAGAATGGTGATGAACCTACAAATCTAGAGGAGGGATTACCTGATGCACAGCTCTTTACAATACACATTACTGATGACCATTTCACAGATATAATCCAATTCTTGTCTACTGGTACAACTCCTAAAGGATATTCCACACAACATAAGAGAGAATTGGTGGTCTGTGCTACATATTTCTCTGTTATCACCGGACATCTATATAAAATGGGCTTTGATGAAATATTATGGAGGTATGTCCTGGAGTACGAACGGAAAAGTATCCTCGTTGAAGCGCATGGAGGAGTTGCGGGAGGAAATTATGCGGGAAGAGCAATTGCATAGAAGATTCTAAGAGCATGACTATGATGGTTGACTATGCATAAGGATTCCAAAGTTTATTGCAAGGCATGCGACGTTTGTCAGAGGATGGGGTGACCGTCGTGAAGGGATGAACTACCTTTGAATCCTCAAGTATCGTTGCAGGTGTTTGATAAGTGGGCAATAGACTTCGTAGGACCAATTCAGCCATTGGGAAAGAAGACTAGAGCCAAATATATCATTACAAGGAATGAATATTTAACAAGGTGGGTTGAGGCACAACTTATGAAGGATTGTAGCGCAGCTACAACTGCGAAGTTCATCTTTGAGTATATTTTTTCTTAGTTTGGCTGCCCTAAGATTTTGATGAGTGATAGGTGTGTGCACTTCTTAAATGAAATGATCTCTACGTTTCTTGAAGAATTCCTGGTGTATCACCAGAAGAGTACACCGTATCATCCTCAAGTGAATGGCACTATAGAAGCATTTAACAAGATTCTGGAGAATTCCTTAACAAATATTTTCAATGCTAAGCGAAATTACTGGGATGTGCGCATACCCATTTTTCTATGGGCATATAGAAATATCTGTAATAAGTTGAATGGACAAATGCCATTTAGATTGCTTTATGGACAAGAAGCGGTAATGCCGATAAAATACATAGTGCCCAATTTGCGGATTGTTGTAGTTACAGACATGGCCGGTCGAGATACTATGTAAGAACGCCTTGTGCAACTTGTAGAGTAGGAGGAAGATCATTTCTTAGCAGGTTTTCATCAACAGGTGTAGAAGGATTGCAAAAAGGCATGGCTGGGGCCATATATTATTAAGGAGATTACTGATGGAGGCACAGTTCAGCTTGTGAATCTTTATGGGGAACTATTTCTGGGTAAAGTCAATGGGAGTCGATTGAAGTTGTATAGGGGTGATCCCTCCCCTATGCAATGACTATATGATTGCAAGATACTCTTAGTGTTCCAGGGAGCTGCAAGGGAATGTGGGACTATAAACTACACTACTAAAAGGAAGGTTGGGCACAGTGAAAGGGCTACACGACGAATCAAGGCAAGGTGCAGAGGAAAGTTGCGATGAAGGTACTATGCTATGATGGTGGGTCCCATGCAGCTTAGCCAAAAAGTGACCATTGGAAGCATTGTAGATTATTGGATGGAGATTTTTCCATTGAAAGGAGCAAGCTGCAGGTGAAGATCGAGGCACAACTAGCTGAGTGACTCAAGGATGAGTCACGACTTTGTGTTAGGGGCTTGTTGGGACAGGGTCCACTGGGGTAAATTTTGTAATCTTTTTTGTTAATTATGTAAAGTATCTGCATTTTTAGGAGCGAAGCGCGAAGGTCGTAGGAGTCAAAGGGGATTTAAGAAGGTCAAAGCCCCTTAGTTTGTTAGAAGTTAAGATGATTTCTAACCCATCCATTGTTTGCGAACCATGGTATTATAATGAAAGAAGCTATATAAAGGATTCATAGAAAGTCATAGGAGGTAGCTAAAGTCATTGAATATCTATGTATGGGAAAGTGATATAAGGTAGAAAAGTTTGTTTTCTGTACTTAGGTGAAGGGGAAGGCTCCTACAGGTGTGTGTGGGGAGACCTTGGTAATTCTGTAGCTGAGTGCGCAAGCCCCTATAGTTGGGTACATAGGGAGGAAAGAGTCTGTAACAGAAGGATTTATCTTAATAAAGACTATTTTGGAGCCATATTTGTGTGTCTGTGACGTTCTGTTTACTTATGCATTTTATGTGTATTCGCTTTGTTTTCTATAATTATCTAAATAAACACTTAATTGGTGCATGAAAGTAGTAGATCTGATAGTTTACATGATGTTATGAATGTTTAAAGCAATCAGCGCAGAGTTAGAATATGTTTTCTGTAAGTTACTGTAAATTCCACATTTTAAGGGTTAGGGTTCGCAAATGTCAGAATAAGCCCTAGAAGTAACAGAAACCCATCACATAGACCTTGGGATTGCAAAAAGTTGATTCTATCATCCCCAATACTAGTTCGGGTGAGACTGCATCCTGCACTATGCAGGTTGTTTCTGAAAGGGCTAGCAGTGAAGGGTTTTGTTGGTTGGCGTAACTAACTCTGAACCTGGGTCCAGACACCCTTAAGCCAACGCATTCTAGGTTTTGTCTGTGAATGTAATTACACAACCTTCACCATCTAACTGCCCTATTGAAATTATATTTTTATTCAAATATGGAACATGTCTTACCTCCTTCTATAGTAATTGGTTTCCATTATGTTGCTTTACAAAAACCTTACCCATTTCAATGATTTTACAAGGTTTATCATCACCCAGACTAACTTATCCAAAATATCCTTGAACATAGTCATGAAAATGTTTCCTATTAGGTGTGCATGGAATGAGGCCCATGAATATACCACCCAGGCATCAATAATATTCTCTAATGAAAGAATCAAAGCATATTTCAACACATCACATGTCACATTCACTTCATGATTGTTCTCTTATTTTCCATCTCCTTTTCCCTTCTGATATTTGCATTCTTTCTTTAGGTGTCATTTCTTCCCATATTTCTAGCACACTATCCCTGATCTAGATTTGGATATGCCTTTTCTTTACTTTCTGCGATTGCCTGGGCTCCTCCCTCTTTCCATTTTTCTTCCTCTAGTCTCTACAGTCAAAGCATTACCTAATATCTCACCAGAGCTTTTCCGTTACATTTCCTTGCTAAGGATGGCACTGAAAACATCATCAAACTTTAAATTATTATATATATAGACATAGTTACTAATAGTCATAACTAAACCATTCCAACTTTTTGATAATGAGCACAGAAACAATAGAGTCGTAACTTCATCATCAAAATTTACCCCTACATAACTTAACTGACTGGTAACCGCATTAAACCCATTTAAATGATTAGCAACAAATCCACCTTCTGACATATTCATATTAAACAAACACTCCATGAGAAATACCTTATTCGAGGTTGAGGGTTTTTCATATACTTTCACCAAGGCACTCATTAGACCTTTTGTTGTTGTTTCCTTCAAAATATTGAAGGCTACTAACCAAGCACATTCATATTGTTCCTAATTCTTTTCTTTCAAGAATCTCCCATTATTCATCCAACATACTCATCGACTTCTTTGTCTTTTTGCTCAATGGTAGGTATAGATCTTTTGGATACAGATAATATTCAATTTGTATCTTCCACAGCTAGTAGTTTTGGTTATTAATTTCTTGACCCTAAACCTACCATCTTCTTCCATTGCTCCCACTCAAACCAGGAACCCTTCTCTCTCGCGAGCTTATCAGCCAAATAAACCTTTGTCTCTAGTACTAGTTGTTATAGATTATTTAACAGAGCAATGGAACACACAAAATATTGCAGAAAATTAAACACATAAAACAAGAGAGACACAGATATACATGGTTCACCCAATTTTGGCTACATCCATAGAGAAATAGCCAATCCTTCCTTTATATTATCCAACAAAATTAAGAGATACAACCTATAGTAGATCCACTGTAATTTCCTTTTCTCTCATACATATTCTCCTCTCTTTTCCTATCTCAGAACGATAATACACAACCGCAATATAATTCCCTCATATAAACTGATGGGTTGCCTTCTAGGGAAAAAAAAAAAACCCTAAATTAGCATAACTTCTACCATCATATCATTCACCTAATGAATGCACTAAAAGAAAAAAGATCATTGGTGAGGGCCATGCTTGTGACAGACCTTTAAGGTCCATCACCAATGTCGCATATGGTGACAGTCTTTAAAAAAGTGTTGTTGTAAGTGTATATAGTGATGGTCCTTTACGGTTTGTCACCAAAGGCATTTTCAATGACACTTTTGGTGAGGGTCATTAAAGGCCCATTACTAATTCTCTCTTTGGTGAAACTTTTGGTGAGGGTCGTTAAAGGCCCATCACTAATTCTCTCTTTGGTGACACTTCTAGTGACGATATTTTATTGACCGTCACCAATGATCTTTTTGGTTACTTTTAGTGACGGTGAATAAATGTTCGTCATCATTTATCATTCCAATGAGTTTTTTATGATGCTTCATGCCTGTGACGGACCTTTAAGGTCCATCACTAATGTCGCATATGGTGACAGTCTTTAAAAAATCGTTGTTGTAAGTGTATATAGTGATGGTCCTTTAAGGTTTGTCACCAAAGCCATTTTCAATGACACTTTTGGTGAGGGTTGTTAATTTCCCATCACTAATTCTCTCTTTGGTGACACTTTTGGTGAGGGTCATTAAAGGCCCATCACTAATTCTCTCTTTGGTGACACTTCGAGTGACGATCTTTTATTGACCCTCACCAATGCTCTTTTTGGTTACTTTTGGTGACGGTCAAAAAATGTTCATCATCATTGATCATTCCAATGAGTTTTTGATGACATTATGTACCTGTTACTATATTTTTTGTCAAAATATAATGATTTAAGACCATTGTTGTGGAGTCATTTTCATTATGTGTCCAAAGTCATAGTAGTTATAATAGCCGGTCAATTTGTTAAGAAGTAATTAGTGTGTATCATTTCCCTCAAGTCATAAGAATATAGTCTTCCTATGAGTCAACACATTATTCATCTCTATTAGGTTTATTATCTAACAAATTTCCTTTAAATAAAGTTACACCAGTGTGTGTAGGAACTATATTATTTAATACATAATCAAGCTTTGTCAATTCTATTAATGAGAGAGACCTATCACTCCTCAACACTCATGGCACACCTTAACATGCTTTGGAACAATACACTAACATTCCTTGGCACCTCGCATGTCTTGGAATATCTTTGTACCTAGAACATCTTGCCATGAGTAGGACGCCAAAGCACATATTGGCATGCCATAGCATAGCATAGCACTCCCCTATCATGTGTTGGCATTCCCTATAGTCCCTAGCATGCCCTGGAACTCCTTGGCATAATATTTCATTGACAAAAATTAGCACTTGGCACACATTGGAACTTGGCATGTATTGGAACATATTATTAGTGTGCCTAGCATGCCCCTTTTGAAAAAGTTGAAGTCCCAACTTACTAACCCTCTTATGTGTTCATTTCCTTTCATTTTAGCTTGTTTATTCTTTTTGTTGCCTTGAAACTCCTTGATGCATATTGGCATACTCTGGCACCCTACACATCCTAGCATGTCTTAGCACCTGGAATGCCTTGGCACTATTTGGCACATGTTAGCACACCCCGGAACTACCTAGCACACTCTAGCACTTCTTGACATTCATTGATATTCCCTGGCATGCCTTACCCGTTCTTATCATACCTTATCACTCCCTACTTGGCATGAAAACTAGAACTGATTGACACTCCCCAACACACCCTCATATTCATTCACTTCCATGCATTTTGACCTAGTGCTCCCTTGTGTTGTCCTAGTACTCCCTAACACTCCTCAGCATGCAATGGCACTCTCTAGCACACCTTACCACTCATAAGTGAAGAATGAAACTTGTAACTAATGTTACTAGACTCAGAATAGATAGTAAATCGGTGAGGCAAAATAGCTAAGAGTTTTAATCATATTGGGGAAAAATCAGGACAAAAATTTGGAAAAAATTGGGAAAAAATCAGTGAATTCAATAAATAAAAATATACACATATATTGAATTATATATATATATATATATATATATATATTTCATTTATATTGAGTAAATCCATGTCCAAACAATTCATAATATCAATAGATGTCCAAAATATCATGAATGAATAAGCATCTCATATATGTTATGAGTCCAAACATGATCCAAAGTACTAAGCCATGACTCCTAACTAGTGACTACATAGAACTAGAACCAATTGCTTCTAAAAGTTTACAAACAACTGTATACTAATTAGAAAAAAAATCAGTAACTAAGAGTCTAAGACTCTTAAGAGTGAGAACTAGAAGCAATTCATCCCACTCCTCTGCTTGCTTGACTCTCAAAGTTCTTCAAGTCATGTAGGCTTAAAAGAGGAGCCTCCTCTAATTGGACCCAATCTGCTGCATTTGTAGTTTGCAAATCTATCTCTTCAAGGTCTATTGGTGAATGATCCAAACCTATCATTATCATGAGACATTGAAATGTGAATTAAGTTTGACTTTGAACTTTAAAGTTTAAACTTTAAATTCCAAATCAAAGGATGAAACCTTCAAATTAAAGCTCTCACCTAGTATTTTCTTGTTGCAAAGTTGTAGATTGTAATGGAAAAATACAAGGTCATTTAAGTGCTTTTGTGTCAATCGGTTGTGCTTATTAGAATGTGTTTTCTCAAACATGCTCCAGTTGCACTCACAACCTGACGCACTGCATGCTTGTTTTAATATTCGAATGGCAAAT
Source organism: Pinus tabuliformis (assembly GCA_031772625.1). Taxonomy (NCBI): domain Eukaryota; kingdom Viridiplantae; phylum Streptophyta; class Pinopsida; order Pinales; family Pinaceae; genus Pinus; species Pinus tabuliformis. Next base: position 1,293,346,193 of record CM062819.1, read on the forward strand.
CTCTTCAAATATGGCGTATCACTAAAAAAGTTTTTCCACCAAATACCTAGCAAGTGGCAAGGGTTCGTGAGTAGATGTACTAAATACTAAATAGTAAAAACTTAAAAAGACAGCAAAATTTAATAAAACATTTAACATACAAAATAAAGTTTAAACAAATTTAATGAACTGATAAAGCTTTCAAGCCTCAAAGGGTACCTGGCAACACCTTAGACCTTTCTCGTATAACACTGGTATAGGAAAATAATTTAGGTGGTGCTCTATAATCCTATAGTTGGGAAAAGGCACGACTTTGAAATTTTGGATCAGGGAAGCACCCTTCCATGCATGTCATAAGTCCTCTATGAACCTCCCCATCCTCATTAAATTTTCTCTTTATATCATAAAAATACTATGGGTTTAAGTACCTAGTAGCATGTAAGGGGGAATGCAATTTCCTATCCCAATGTGCATCAATAATGTCCCAAAGAGGCATATACTTTGCCTCCTCATCCCCATATCTTCTTTTGATGGCCTCCTTTGTGAGATCCATCACCTCATAAATGTAACCCATAGTGGGTTTGTCACCATCAACCATCCTGAAAGTTCAAGCTTTCAAATTTAAATTAATATGAAACATTGAAAATAAAAAGAAGCTTGAAATGAAATTTAAAACATGAAAAAGTTAAAAGACTTGAAGTACCTGAGAACTCTAACAAGGGACTCCATCATAGCAATAATCTCTTTGGCATCTTTCCAGAAACCGTCATTAAACACAAGTGCAACAACTTCAATGCCTTCAAGGGTCTTGGAATGTTTAGATGCCATCCACTCAGGTCCCAAGGACATCCTCTTCAGATTTATCTTTTACTCAACCACAAATTGAAAAGATATGAAATTTTTTGCAAATCTAGTCACTGCAGGTCAAACAATTTCTTTACCTTCAGTATATTTTATCATGGTGTTTAGGACAATAATCTGGTTGTATAGGTATTTGGTTATGGATTTTTCCTTCTCCACAACCTCATGTATCCAATGAAGCTTACCAATGTCCTCAAGCATTAAATCTATACAATGGGAAACACAATAGGTCCAAAAAATAGTGGGGTGCCTAATCTCAAAAAGTCTACCAGCAGCCATATAATTATCTACATTGTCAGTGACAATTTGTACAACATTTTCTTCTTCCACTTCTTGAACGACTTCCTCCATAATTTCACAAATAAGTTGTGCAGTCTTAACCTTGTCTAAGGCATCCACTGATTTGAGAAACATTGTACCTGCTGGACAAGATACAAGGAGATTTATTAAATTTCTATTCCTCTGATATGTCCATCCATCACTCATGATCGTGCACCCTGTTTCTACCCATGATGAACAAAACGCAGATAGCACAAGCATGGCATCTTCAACGCTTTCTAATATCAAATTTCTCCTAATGCTCTCTAATGAAGGAGCTTTGAACCCTGGACCTGCAACAGCAACTGCATCAATCATAGCTTGCCAATAAGGACTTATGGCACAGTGGAAAGGTATGTCAGAATAGTACCAAAAGTTAGCAATGGCCTTCCTTGCCTGACTATGGATATTTTTTTTTCCAACCAATGGTATCCAAGGTAGGTTGGGAACTGGGTTTTGTGCGGGGAGAAAAAAAGGTGTTTATGTTTCCACCTCCAATGTTGAATGCAGGAGGATTCATTTGGCCTTGAGTTTGACTTCGACTTGGAGGCATGTGTGGGAAACTTGGGAACTGCATTGAGGATTCAATAGAGGGAGATGACAATGGGGTAGTGGAAGAAAAATTGTCAACTCCAGGAGTTCCTATTTCTTTTTTTTGCTTTTCTTTCTTTGCATTATGCTGACTCAACATATCAATGGCCAAGGTTGCTTGGTGTTTGACATTTTCGTCAACGTTTTTGCAGAGACCTATATCATGGTCAGGTATTTGTGCAAGGTGGTACTTGAATCTATAAATGCCTCCACTACATTTCGCTTTGCAAAATTTACAAAGGAGCTTAGGGTCTCCAAGAATCTTGTCACAATAAGCCCAAGCAAAGTCCTTCTCCCTCGACATTGTTGTTGTTTTGGACTTGTGTTTAAATTGCGGCTTCTGTTTAGATTTGGAGTTGTGCCTTCTATTTAATTTGGCTCCTGTAAAATACAATAAAAAATTAAAATTAAAAATTCCATATATAACTTCGCAAAAAAGAGGGTTGGTTTTAAAGGATATGAGGTTTTGTTAAGGATCAAAGAGGAGTCTGTCCAGCAACACAAGCACATTTCGACCTAATATACAATTATGAACTTGAAACACAATTAGGTATATATGTGTTGGCATTATGATATAGGTATGACTCAAGTGTTGTCCTTGATGGAAACTCACTCAGATGACAGATCACAGTTCAGACTCACAGAATGAAGAAAGAAAGGTATACGCAAGTTCACAATATACCAAGTCGCATATATACGCAGGTTCACTATATACCAAGTTGTGTACACACGCAGGTTCACTATATACCAAGTCGCGTATATACACAGGTTCACTATATACCAAGTAGTGTATACATGCCGGTTCACTATATACAAAGGCGTGTATAATGTACACATGCACTTTCACAGAAGGAAAGGCACATACATGTCAGAAAACTAAGTTTTGGTCCATGGTATTTTGGTATTTGGTCCGAGGTATTGACCCCAGGTATTGGGTCCAAGGTATTGGTCCTACGTGGTTTTGGACCATGGTATTGAAAAAGGCCTAAACCTATATAAGGAGAAGAAGATCTTTAGGCCAAAGTGTGCAAGTATTCAAGTAATGAATATCTGATGAAGTGTGAGATCTAGTATGCTGGTTATGGGTTTGCGATGCTTTGCTTGATCTGAACCAAGTGTGCACCTATGTGGTTGATGAAGGTTGATGGATCAGGATCATGAAGAATAAGATGCATTATCATTATATGGTATGATCATGAATAGATCTGAATACTAATGCATGTCTTATCCTTTATATCTTATGTTCTGGGTATATCTGAAGTTGAAAATTGTAGTAAAGGTATAAGTAATTATTTTCAAATCTGTACGCGGGTTCCCTTTGGTGAAAGAGCGTATACACGCTGGTCTGACACAGTCAAGTAGTATATACTTTATGATATTTGATATTTGAGGTTGTTGTTGGTTCTAGTGGTTGTTGCAGAGTTCTATGCTCTGCTCTGTGTTATGGTGACTGTGTTTTGATGACAGGGTTTCAGTGATTCAGTTGTAGGGTGATTCAGAGTTGATGGTTATATTGCAGTAGTGATTGTTTTGTATTGATGGATCCAGTATGAAAATTTATGAAACGTGGTCCCTAGAAGAAAAGAGAAGGTTGTAGCCTTCTGTAGGTCAGCACCTACGTACTAGTACATCAGCTAGTACAAGAGCTAGGGGGTTGTAGCTCCCTTCCAGTAGTAGCTAGAGAACGAGAGAAGGTTGTAGCCTTTTGTAGGTGGGTGCCTGCGTACTAGTATGAGTCTGCACTAGTACAAAATTGTAAAAAGAAGTTTCTTATTAAAAGGAAGATAGAGACGATTGCAGCAGGTGGTTTTCACCCACATTGGGTTTCCACCTTATATCATGGTGTTCATGTGTGCTTCTTATGTGTGATGATCTGTTCTGTTTTACTACACCTGTTTACTATTTATATGGTTAATAATGTTCTGATGCACTCATTAAAGATCAACTAACTGAATCATAAGTTTACTGGATATATTCTAGTTGCATTAAACACAGTTGCATATACACGCTGGTTGCCTTAAATGAAGTAGTGCATATGAATTTGATAATGGAAATGAAAATTATTGATTTGCTAATACTGATTCACCCCCCCCCCCCCCTTCTTAGTATTATTTCCAACAATTGGTATCAGAGCAGGTCCTTCAGAAGAAGCTTGATCGCTTGAAGGAAGATCCATTAGGATGAGTAATCAAGAAAGAGAGGGATCCATCAGACCACCAATCTTCGATGGGAGAAATTTTGTCTACTGGAAGATAAGAACCACAACATATCTACAATCGCTTAGAACGGATATTTGGGGAATCGTGGAAGGAGGATATACATATCCATTAGCAATTCCTACAGATATGGCAGATACAAAGCAATATGAACTCAATGCCAAAGCTGTTACTATCTTATTGGGAAGTTTGTCAAAATTAGAGTTTGTCAAGGTCATGTAGCTCAAATCAGCCAAAGAAATATGGGACAAAATCATTCTAAGCTACGAAGGAGATGATCAGGTAAAACGTGCTAAGCTTCAAACTCTTAGAATATGGTATGAAACTCTTAAGATGCATAGTAATGAAAGCATAGCTAATTACTTCCTACGTATAGATGAGATTGTCAATTGTATGACGAATCTAGGTGAAGAAATTAAGGAAGTTGTCTTGGTTGAGAAAGTTTTGAGATCCTTGTCTGCTAAATTTGAATCCAAAGTGTCTTCCATAGAATAAAAGGAGGATCTACAAAAAATCACTATGACGTAGCTTCACGAAATCCTAACTAATTTTGAAATGAGAAAAGGAGGACCATCAGATATGAGAGAAGCCGCATTTAAAGTATCAGCAAAGGGAAAAGAAAAACTCAGTGAATCAGGATACATTTCAGAAGAAGAATATGAGGTAAATTTTGTTAAGAATCTTCAACGGGGATCTGGAAGGTTCGAAGGTAAGCTACCTTTCAAATGTTTTTCTCATGGTAGAGTTGGTCACTACGCTGCTATATGCCCTCATAACAAAGGAAAGATGTCTGAAGAAGGTAATAGAAGTTATTATACTCATGATAAAAGTAATTACTCATCCAATAGTGATGAAGACATTAGACTTCTCATGGCATATGAAAATAAGGACGTAGAAATAGAAGAAGTTACCAGATTAAAAGATTAGCTGGAGACAGTAACTAGAGTAAGGGAGCAGCTGCAGGATGTAGTAAAAGATCAGAGCATAACAATTCAGAGACTTGAATCTAAGATCCTCTCTCTAAAAGAAGATCTTAAAGAATCAAAGAAGCATAATAAAGAAGCTCTTGAAGAACAAGAACATGAAGTGCTCGAATTAAGGCAACAAGTGGAAGAAGGAAGAAAAGCTGAAGAAAACATAAAGAAGCAATATCTAGAAAAGGAAGAACAACATCAGGTTGAGGTAAATATCTTAAAAGGTAAATTAGAAGAAAAGGATAAACTATTACGATTTTAAGACAGTACTAAGATTTTGGATGATATTCTTAGTAGTCAAAGATCCCCTACTATCAAAACTGGTATTGGCTTTTATGAAACTGTCGAAGGTGAATCTAGCTCACAGGGTGAGGAAAGGAATTCTAATGCAAAATCTGAAATGATCAACAAAGAGATAAGTGGTCAACCCCAACAACAACCAAGGAAAGAAATTCTTCAAAGAAGATCTTTTGCTCCTAACTATGGAAGTGATAGTCAGTTATTTCCTCAAATGAATAATGTTGAATGTTATGTATGTCATAATTTTGGACATATTGCAGCCAGATGCAGAAGAAGAATGGTTCAAGACCATCACATAGAAATATCATCACATTCCAGGTACTTTAAGGGATATTGTTTTGCTTGCAATATGTTTGGTCACAAAGCTATTGATTGCAATAAAAGGAATATGAAACATGTAAGATGTTATGCATGTAACAAGTTTGGACATAAAGTAAAGGAATGCCAGAGAAAAATTTGGACACCAAAGCAAAAGGATCATACATCATCGCAATTCTAGGTATTGAAGAAGACAGAATTAGAATCAGAAAGATGTGGCATAACTTAGTTAGCAGACATAATAGACACAGGGGAAACTAAAAGTGTAGACCTTCAGTATTCCAATTTACATATGCAAATATTATAAAGAGAAATCGCGTATATATGCAAGTTAGAGGCTGCAGAGTCATGTATATGGAGATCTGAAGAAAAAAGAAGCAGGACAGACTTAGGGAAAGAAGTCTGATATGGTTTAGTCATGGTCTGTGTTGGTTGGCACAGGTTCAGAGGGAGCATATGCTTCAAATAATTGTTGGCATTATGGTTAGAAGAATTTGGTGATAATGCTTATGTGGCTAAATGATACATCTTGCTACTTACTATTGGTTGGTCAGGAGAATGATATTGCAGGTTACAGGTTGTTGATGTTGATGAGAGATGCTTATAGTGTAGATCATATGGTGTATGATAATTGCTGATGACTATCATGGTCTTGTTTAGACTCGGCATGTGCTCAGGGGGAGCATGGACGGATTGATACATCTTAGCATATACAAAGGGGGAGCTCAATCAAAGATTTCAGCATGTATTCAGGGGCAGTATGGACAGTAGAATGTATATCAAGGGAGAAAATATCTTGGTCTGCCCTTTGCTCTTGATGTCAAAGGGGGAGAGTGACTTGGTGTAGTTGTTGCCATCAAGTCCAAAGGGGGAGATTGTTGGAATTATGATACAGGTATGACTCAAGTGTTGTCCTTGATGGCAACTCACTTAGATGACAGATCACAGTTCAGACTCACAGAATGAAGAAAGAAAGGTATACGCAAGTTCACTATATACCAATTCGCGTATATACGCAGGTTCACTATATACCAAGTCGTGTACACACGTAGGTTCACTATATACCAAGTCGCGTATATACGCAGGTTCACTATATACCAACTCATGTATACATGCCGGTTCACTATATACTAAGGCGTGTATAACGTACACATGCACTTTCACAGAAGGAAAGGCGTGTACATGTCAGAAAACTAAGTTTTGGTCCATGGTATTTTATTTGGTCCATGGTATTTGGTACGAGGTATTGACCCTAGGTATTGGGTCCAAGGTATTGGTCCTACGTGGTTTTGGACCATGGTATTGAGAAAGGCCTAAACCTATATAAGGAGAAGAAGATCATTAGGCCAAAGTGTGCAAGTATTCAAGTAATGAATATCTAATGAAGTGTGAGATCTAGTATGTTGATTATGGGTTTGTGATGCTTTGCTTGATCTGAACCAAGGGTGCACCTATGCGGTTGATGAAGGTTGATGGATTGGGATCATGAAGAATAAGATGCATTATCATTATATGGTATGATCATGGTTAGATCTGAATACTGATGCATGTCTTATCCTTTATATCTTATGTTCTAGGTATATCTGAAGTTGAAAATTGCAGCGAAGGTATAAGTAATTATTTTCATATCTGTACGCAGGTTCCCTTTGGTGAAAGAGCGTATACACGCTGGTCCAACACAGTCAAGTAGCGTATACTTTATGAGATTTGATATTTGAGGTTGCTATTGGTTCTAGTGGTTGTTGCAGAGTTCTGTGCTCTGCTCTGTGTTATGGTGACTGTGTTTTGATGACAGGGTTTCAGTGATTCAGTTGTAGGGTGATTCAAAGTTGATGGTTATATTGCAATAGTGATTGTTTTGTATTGATGGATCCAATATGAAAATTTATGAAACGTGGTCCCTGGAAGAAAAGAGAAGGTTGTAGCCTTTTGTAGGTCAGCACCTACATACTAGTACATCAGCTAGTACAAGAGCTAGGGGGTTGTAGCTCCCTTCCAATAGTAGCTGGAGAATGAGAGAAGGTTGTAGCCTTCTACAGGTGGGTGCCTGCGTACTAGTATGAGTCTGCACTAGTACAAAATTGTAAAAAGAAGTTTCTTATTAAAAGGAAGATAGAGACGATTGCAGTAGGTGGATTTCACCCACATTGGGTTTCCACCTTATATCATGGTGTTCATGTGTGATTATTATGTGTGATGATCTGTTCTATTTTACTGCACCTATTTACTATTTATATGGTTAATAATGTTCTAATGCACTCATTAAATATCAACTAACTAAATCATAAGTTTACTGGATATACGCTAGTTGCATTAAACACAGTTGCGTATACACGCGGGTTGCCTTCACTAAAGTAGCATATATGAATCTGATAATTGAAATGAAAAGATTATTGATTTGATAATACTGATTCACCACCCCCCCCCCCCCCCCCCCCCCCCACCTCTCAGTATTATTTCCAACAATATGAGGAAATTCTACCTGAAGGAAATATTATCAACATATATTGCATTTTAATCTTGAATTTTCAAGTTCGTTTAGCATAAGACAACTGAACCAATACATCAATAACAGATTTTGGAAGAACAAAAATACCCAAAGTTGTGAATGCATGGTTAAAGCCTTTGAAGTCGGCAAGACATCGACCAAGGAAGGAATGCTTGATGACTTGGTCGATGGTTGGTATGAAACCATTTCTTAGTGCATTTTTAAAATCTATTTAAGCCCCATTTATAGGGTTGAAAAGTCATAACCAAAGGAATACGCTGAACATTCGATTGCTAAACAGTGAAACTTGAAACTTGCCATTGAAAACGACATTGAAACTTCAATATAGTAATATACCTATTATTTAAGCCAAGTGCCAATGTACCTCGATTGTTGAATAGTGAAGCAACTAAGCCTAAAGGTAACACACGCTGAAGGTGATGCGCGACTGCCTAAGGGTCGATATGGAGTATGGATAGAGCACACATTGGCGACTGCCCGATATGGAGTCTAGACTTAGGCTCACCTTAGTGGTTCCCCAATATTGAGTTTGGATTGTGTAATAGTGAGTAGTGACTGATTACTGAAGGTCTCGGCGTATGATTTTCAGGCCTAAGAAATGAGAAATAAATTTTGGAATGACTGACGTTTAGTTTTTAGCAATGTGGCATACCTAAACTTGAAAAACTCGTGCTCGTCGAGTCAAGGCTGAAAATCGAATAAATTGGAATCAATCACAGGAATTTGCTTTAATCGGAAAGTCTCAAGTCAAACTTGCATTGACCATGAGTTAAACTTGGTCAACATGAGTTAGACTCACAAATATTTAGATTAGATCATTTGGAGAGCGAGCAAATTCCAACTCGTGATTAATCGCGATTGATCGGCAAGTCCTGTTTCACTACTTGTAACTGAAATCTGAACTGAAAATAGGAGATCTTACAATTGAAACTAATTATGAATTTTCTAAACTGAAATTAGCCCATCAACATCGTTTCTATTTGCGGTTGGGGGCGTCAATGGAAGAGATCCATTTTAAATCAGGGTCATGGAGAAAATATTTTATGGAATATGTTTCTTTTATGTTGAGGATGACATAGTAATATTTTTATTAAATCTGAATAATAATAGTATCTACTCTGTATCTCTCGTATCTCATTATTTTTATCTCTTGTAACTCATACAGAAAGTGGGGTAATAGTGGACATGTACCATCAAGCAACACTCCTTTTAATCCAAAGTTTTTCATGCAAACCTTTGTGTCACTTGCGCCGCAAAGCCTTCGCTGTAGAGTGTGGAGTTAACACCTACCTCTACATGACAAAAGCTACACATACCTTTTGACTTGGTTTTTTCACCTTTTGTCCATTCTTTGTTTGGAGTCTGGGACAACAAGCTCCACATACTTTTTTTCCATACCTCTATGTGAGTGTAACTTTGTAAATTTTCTTTGCTTCAACCAATATCAAAAGCATTTGTGAGCTTACTTCAAGGCATGAATACATGCTTAAATCATGGAAATTAGCAAAGTTTCTAATGCAAAAAATAACGATGGAGTTATCCTTTCCCATTTCAAATATGTTAGGATTCTATTGAAATTTTTTTAGAGATAATTATTAACTGTCCCTCTACTTTTCCCTTTTCCTTAATATAAATTGCATCTCTTATTACATTTCTAATCAAGAGATTTACATCAAATACTAGATCAAAGGGCCAAGGAATTTTCATAAATGCTTCCTTGTCCAGTAGAGGAATAAATGGTCAACATGTAAGCTTGGCTCCAATTTCTTGGGAATTAATAATTGTTTTGAAAAATGACTACTCTTGTTTGAATCTAGAACTATGTTTAAGCTTTGAAAATGGATTTTCCTCCAAATTAATCTTGGAAAGGTCCTTATTAAAGGCTTCTCTATATCTCCTCCACTAGAATGAATGGCTTGTATGTTGAAAAGTATAACAAAGCTCCCTTCTAAAAAGCCTGATCATCCCATTGTCAGCAAGAGCTCCTCCTTTTCCCAAAATTGGACCCAAAACAACATTGAGTACTTAATATGATCCAACCTGAGAAATTTTGATTGACACTGCAACTCAAGAGCTATTAAATTTAAAGTGCACTAATATGATTCACCATTCTTTCATTGAATAAGTATATTGTTTTTGAATTCGTCATTTGTGCTTGTAGTATGTGGTATTGACCTTATTTCACTTGAAAGGGTTTTTATTCTTGGACTATGACAATGCTAGTAAGATTTAGGCCTTTTGTAGTATTTGTACCCCATGATCATTTTTGCAAGATGTATGTCCTATGTGGAAAGAAATAAGCATTTAGTTATTACCTCCTAAGCTAAAGCACTGTTTATTTTATTATGTGCCATGTAACGTCCTCTACAAATTGAGGATGAATGGGACGTAATATCCTATCCATCCCCGTAGACTATAGTCCTCCATAAAGGGGGAAAAACCCCAAAATACCCATTGTTGGGTAAGTTTTGGGGAAACTGGGCTTAAAAAACCCAAATTTGGGGTTTGGAGTAAGGTTTACTCAATCACTTAAGAATATTAAACCCCTCTGCAAAATCTATAAATAAAGAAGGATTGAATTCATTTTGGATCACCAAGTGTGGATTAATTTATTTATTCTTGAGCATTAGGTCTGATAGTTTTTGACCCCTTCTATCTGTTGTCAATTTCGGTGGTGAAATATTCCACACTAGTTGACATTCCCTTATTATCTCATTGTTTGAGCACAAGGGTCTCTGGCTAGTCAGTGAATTCTGTTGGATATTTGTCTCTTGTCTTTTTCTGGGCACAAGATTTCTATTAAAGGTGAATGAATTTGGAGGATAGTGCATGATAGCTTAGTTCTATTTGGCATACACCTCTCTTGAAGGAAGCAACAAAGTTTCTGAGTCCTTAATATCTTGTTCTGGGCAAAGCACTTACCTTAGGCAGTGGATTCATTTCTGGCACCTAGAGTAGCGAAACTCTTTGCTTTATTTAGTTTTTGCATGCACAGTTAAAAGGAGCACTTCCCTAGTTATTAATTCTCAGCCTTAGCTAAGGAAGCATGTTTGCATATCTCATATCATATTCACTAGCGGCAGACTTTAATTGTCTTATCTATCCATGCAAGGAAGGTGCATTAGGATTAGGAGTTAAGAAAGTTGAGACATTGTTGTACATGTTTCCAGATTCATTGTACCTTCTAGACTAAAGGAAAAGTGAATAGTAGCATTTGAAATTTTTAGTTATTTCTTGTTTCAAAGAGTAATAAATAGTGATGTGATTTGATTTTCAAATATGTGTACTTTCTATTACTTTCTTCAATGGCATGTGCTTCCCTGTTCAGAACAAGGGGTTTTTCTGCAATATCTAGCCTGCAAAGATTCTTCAATGCAAACTAAATATCAAATCATGCCCTCGTACTCCAAATCATCTAAGGCATCACCCTAGAGAAGTTCCAAAGTAGACCAATGAGCTTTGACAGGCCAACTGCAACCCCATGTCACTATACAAGTGTTGACATCACTACTACAAAAATTATTCTAAAGTGTTGCATCCTACACCAATTCCTAAGATGGATGCCCAAATGGGTTCTAGAACGAGGCTCAGCCTTCATTACCACATTTAAGACTTTTCAACGGGATCGGTCCCTTTAAACCATACCAATTTATACACTTTCACAATTTGGCCATGTTCCTATAAATTTATATTTTGTATCGAAAGTCAGTCCTATTTTACATGTTTATTAAATTTAGGAACAATTATAGGTCAGCTCCAACAAAATGTCAACAAATTTGTGGGTTAGGTTTGCATTTCTCCAACTACTATCACACACATATATATAATCACACATTTTCCTTTTTAGATCTTGATTGGTTGAACAAAAAGGTTCGATGCCTATGTAATTTTTTCCCATACCTCCACATTAGCACTCACAGATAACAATATTTTTAATTCTTCATCTGTGTACACAGTAAGGTCCCTTTTGGTTGTTATTTTTGATGGAACAACCTCTGACAGTACACCTTTTACCACAGAGATGTTGTTGTTGGATAGAAATCTTCAGAGGAGTCTTACACCAGACATATAAATGGCTATTGTATATCACAAAAATAAGCATTAAAATATGAAGATGTGCAAACCCTAAACTATGTGCATTCAATCCATTACTTTTTCTTTCATGGCAGATTTCGTTCCACATAGTAGATGTGTTGTGGCACTTGAGTGTGTTCGCATAAAAAATTCTAAGGCCAAACCCAGATTCTCATGTGCCATGGAAATTCAACGTATGCCTTGTTCACCTAAGAACTACTTGTAACTCATCTTAGGGTACTCATGTACAATCTCACTCATCCCACTTAACAAGTTACCAAGACAAGGCTCATCACATCCAACCTTGGTCTAAAACAATTAAGCAACACAATTTACATATTGGCATGCCATAGCACCTGACATGTCTTAGAATGCCTTGGCACTATGTGGCATGCGTTAACATCCCCTACATTCCTTGGCATGCTTTGACACTCCCTAGCACACCGTGGCACTTTCCGACATGCCTTGGTAGTTTAGAATACTTTGGCATTGCCTAGCATATAATCTTGTCACTCCCTCCTTAACACACCTAGAACTCATTGAAACTCCCTCTCACACACTCTTATTCATTAATTTCCATGCATTTTGAACTAGTGCTTCCTTATGTTTCCTTGACACCCCCTAACACTCCTTAGCTCACCCTATCACCTGACACATCTTGGCCTACCACCTAAAAACTCTAGCATTCCTTGGCATTACATAGTATACCTTATCACTCTCTCCTTAGAACACCCAGACATCGCTGACACACTTGGTCACAAACTCTTATTCATTCATTTCCATGAATTTTTACCTAGTGCTCCCTTGTGTTTCCCTAGCACTCCTTATCACTCCTTGACATGTGTTGTTACACCCTAGCACCTATGACATCTTGGCATGTCACCCTAGCCTCTAGAATGCCTTAACACTGCCTAGCATACCTTGTCAATTTGTCCTTAGCACACCTAGAACTCACTGAAACTTCTAATCACAAACTCTTATTTGTTCATTTCCATTCATTTTGACATAGTTCTCCCTTGTGTTTCCCTGGCACTCCCAGCTAACACTTCCTTACACGTGTTGGCACATCTTGGCTGCATGTCACCCTAAAACTCTAGCATTCCTTAGCATTGCCAAGCATGCCTTGTAACTCCTCCTTAACACACTTGGAACTCACTAACACTCCATGCCACACACTCTTATTCCTTCATTTCCATGCATTATGACCTAGTGCTCCCTTGTGTTTCCCTAACACTCCCTAACACTCCTTGGCACACATTGGCACACCATGGCACTTGTCACATCTTAGTAGGATTTCCTAGCACTCTATCATCTATTGGCACTGCTTATCATATGTTGTCACTCCCTCCTTAGCACACCTATAACTTGTTAACACTCCCTATCACACACACACATTCATTCATTTACATGTAATTGAAACGAGTCCTCCCTTGTGTTTCCTTGGCAATCCCTAGCATGTGTTGGCGCCACATCCTAGAACCTAGCACACATTGGCATGCCTTAGCACTTGGCATGTCTTGACATGCCTAACATTCCTTGGAAATTTATAACATGTGTTAGCACTTCCTAAAATTCCCTGCACACCTTGGCACTCCCTAGTTTTCATGCCCTCATAGATAACCTTACTTTTTTTGTGACTTGGGAACCCAACCAAGTCATTGAAAAAATAGTGTTGTGCCTAGACCAAAGTCTCCCTTTGTCTCAAACTTCTTTTTCCATCCTCTTATCACAATCATAGGATTTCCTCCTACAAGTCCTAATATGAAATTCTCCTAATACACTTCGTCCTTGGGACACCTAGAATCCACTAACACTCCCTGGCATAATCTCTTATTCATTCATTTCCATGCACTTTGACCTAGTTCTCCCTTATGATTCCCTGACACTCCAAAAAACTCCTTTACATGAATTGACACTATCTGGCATATGTCAGCACACCTTTCCATTCCTTGGCATGCCATGGCACTCCTTAATTATCATTCCCTCATAACTACCCTTATTTTCTTTTAGACTTAGGAACCCAACCAAGTCCTGCCTCGACTAAAACAACTTTACCAAGTTACATTTACTACAACTAGACTATGCCTTGTTCCCCTAATGGACTATAAATCATCTGAGGCTTCTCATGTCCAATATTAACTCATCCCACTTAACAAGTTACCCAGTTAAGGCTCACATCCAACAATGCCCATAAAACAACTAAGCAACATAGTTTGCATCTTCACATGCCGTAACATCTGGCATGTATAGAAATCCATTGCCACTACATGGCACAAATTATCATCCCCTGCATTCCTTAGCATGATTTTCCACTCCCTAACAGACCCTACCACTCCCTAACATGCCCTGACACTCTAGCATGCCTTGGCACTGCCTAGCATATACCCTTGTCACTCCCTCCTTAACACAATTGGAACTTGCTAACACTCCCTATCACACACTCTTATCTATTCATTTCCATGAAATTTGAACTAGTTCTCCCTTGTGTTCTCATGGCACTCCCTAAAACACATTGGTACACCCTAGGACTTGGCACATCTTGGCATGTTGCCCTGGCACTCTAGCATTCCTTGGAGCTACCTAGCATACCTTGTCACTCCCTCCTTAGCACACCTATAATTCGCTGACAATCCCTATCACGCACTCTTCTTCATTCATTTCCATGCATTTGAAACTAGTGCTCCCTTGTTTTTCCCTAACACTCCATAACTTACCCTGGCATGCATTGGCACACCTTAGCACCTAGGACATCTTGTCATGTTTCCCTAGCCTCTAGAATACCTTAGGATTGTCTAGCATACCTTGTCACCCCCTCCTTAGCACACCTTGAAATCATTGACACTTCCTGTCACAAACTCTTAATCATTCATTTGCATGCATTATTTTCATCTAGTGCTCCCTTGTGTTTCCCTAACGCTCCCTAACACTTCCTAGCACTATTTGGCACACCTTGGCACCTAGCACATATTGGTTGCATGTCGCTCCGGAACGCTAGAATGACTTAGCGCTGCTTAGCATACCATGTCACTCCCCTCTTACCACACCTAGAACTCATTAACACTCCCTATCACACACTCTTATTCATTCATTTCCATGCATTTTGACCTAGTGCTCCCTTATGTTTCCCTAGCACTCCCTAAGGCTCACCACACATTGGCACACTTAGCTGCAATGAGTTTCACTAACAGTCAATCCAAAAACCCTTCCAGAGTCTAGCTAGTTATTTGTTCTTCACTAAGATATTAAGGTTAAGTTTATTGTATAGTGTTCAGTGTGAAAATATTACTAGGTGTTTTTATCGCATAGAGTAATTATGATCTTCCCCATGTACACAAGGATAACTGAGAAGTGTTTCCCATAATCATGCAAGTTGAACTTCAACATGTACATCAGGATAACCACAAAATATTTATCATATTTACACAATGCAAGGTGGTAGGAAAATATTTACATTATATACGTGAATGTACTAAGATCGGGACCATTAGCATCATATCTACATATTTACCACAAGACGAGGGTCATTACAACCCCTTAAAAATAGCCATAAGGATTTCCTCTTTTGTAGCTCCTTGACCACAAGGGTTTAATTGAAAAACACATAGTTCCTTTAAAGATTTGTAGGTTGAGGTAGCCACTTCAAGCCCTTGAACTTAAAGATTATCAAATATTTGCAATTTGTTACAGTAATAAGTCCATGCACACTCCTCATCTTAGAGTTGGTTAGAGAGGGAGAATACTTGATTGATGCCAACCTTGTAAATGAAAAACTTTGCCTACTCATTGGTTGGACACTCCACCACTAGTTGACACCACTAACACACACCAAAAGTCCAAGATACCCATAATATGTGCCCTACACCCAAGGGCTTAGACTACACCTCCATAAAATGTACCTTCAACTTTAGATGTCCCAAAATAGTAATATCCTAACCCTAGCCTATTTGTTAGATTTTTGTAACTTTCTCCTTAACTAACATTTGTTTTTAACTATTTAATCCACTTACCATATACTCTCTCTTGTTTGCACCCACCTAGTATACAAGAACACTTATGTTTTTAATACAACCAAGTTAAGAGGGCATGTTTCTTTCTTACACTTAAATGTTTTCAATACAACCAAGTTAAGAGCACGTGTTTTTTTTCAAATTCCAAAGTATAACATGTCTATCTCTATAAACTAACAACAAAATCATTGCATAAAAAAGGTAAGCTTAAAATTAAATTAAAATTATATTATTATTATTATGATAAATACACCAAATATGGAAAAATTATTTTCAAACACAACCATAAAAAAAAGTGTTAGTTTATCAAATACAACTACAAACTTATTAAGCCAGCCTAGATCCATCTTAACCCGGATCTATCAAGCACCGAGAGGGATCCAATCTCTCGATGTGCAAACCTCTTTTTTGGTGCTTGGTAGATCCAGGTTAAGATGGATCTAGGCTGGTTATATAATACTATATAATATCTATATTTGTATCTATGTGTCTCTTTCTTATTCCCTCTCTCTATCTCACCCCCCAAACATACACACTCTCTCTCCATATCTATCTATCTCTCCCTCCCTCTTCCTCTCTGCCTCTCTCTTCCCTCTATCTCTCCTCTCTCCATCGCTCCCTTGTCACTCCCTCTCTCTCTCTACCTTTCTCCCTCTATGTCTTTCTTCTTCCTTCCCTCTCTCTCCCCCTCTAACTTCATCTCTCTCTCCTCTCTCTTAGTCCTCTCTCCCCCTTTCTCTCTCACCTCCCTCTATTCCCCCCCATCACTCTCTCTCTCTCTCCGCCCTCCATCTTTGTGCCTCCCTCTCTCTTTCTTTCCCTTCTCTCCCTATCTTTATCCCCACCTATTCTCTCTCTCCCCTCCTCTCTTCTCTCCCTCTCTCTATCCATCTATCCCTTGTCACTCCCTCTCTTTCTCCACCTCTATCTCCCTATGCCTTAGTTCTTTCCTCCCTCTCTCTCCACCTCTATCTCCCTATGCCTTAGTTCTTTCCTCCCTCTCTCTCCACCTCTATCTCCCTATGCCTTAGTTCTTTCCTCCCTCTCTCTCCCCCTCCAACTCTATATCTCTCTCTCCCCCTCCAACTCCATATCTCTCTCCCCCACTCTCTTCTTCTCTCTCTCTCCCCTCTCTCTCTTCCTACCTCCTTCTCTCTGTCTTCCCCCATCACTCTCTCACTCTCTCTTTCTCTCTCTCTCTCTCTCTCTCTCTCCACCCTCCATCTTTGTCATTATCTCCCTCCCCCTCTCTTCCCTTCACTTTGCTTGATATCATCACTTGGATCCTTAGTTAAGATAGATCTATGTTGGTTCTTACTAATATTTGTATTATGTAAATTTCACATCTTTAAATACAAAAGTATTCTCATTTTGAATTTTATTAAAACCTTAATTTATTTTATATGGGAATAATTTTAGTAGTCATGAGGATAGAGGGTTTATATATATCTCAAAACTAATTACAACCCTTTTCCTATTAGCTTCAAATAAAAAATATTACAAAATTAAAATATTTTTTATTGTGA
This sequence comes from Pinus tabuliformis, assembly GCA_031772625.1. Lineage (NCBI taxonomy): Eukaryota > Viridiplantae > Streptophyta > Pinopsida > Pinales > Pinaceae > Pinus > Pinus tabuliformis. Next base: position 1,293,363,866 of record CM062819.1, read on the forward strand.
AATAAGTTATGGTTTTTGGGCATGTGGTATTGATAAGGCATGATATTGGCCCATGGCATTGTAACAAAGCCTCTTTACAAGTTAATAATATCCATGGTAAAGTGGGGGTGAATATCGATGGTTAAGAATCTTGTCATATTGTTATAAAATATTTAGATTGTGAAAGAAGATATGATTTTTTGGCATGTGGTATTGATAAGCCATGGTATTAGCCCATGCTATTGTAACAAATCCTATTCACAAGTTCATAATATCAATGACAAAGCGGGGATGAATATCCATGATTAATAATCATGTCATATTCCTATAAAATATTTTGATTTTGAAATAAGTTATGTTTTTTGGGCATGTGATATTGATAAGCCATGGTATTGGCCCATGGTATTGTAAAAAGTCTATTTCCAAGTTAATCATATCCACGGTAAAGTGAGAATGAATATCCATGGTTAAGAATATTTTCATATTGTTATAAAATATTTTGATTGTGAAATAAGTTATGTTTTTAGAGCATGTAGTATTGATAAGCCATAGTATTGGCCCATGGCATTATAACAAAACAATTTTTTTACAAGTTAATAATATCCACTGTAAAGTGGTGGGTGAATATCCATGGTTAAGAATCTTGTCATATTGTTATAAAATATTTTGGTTGTGAAATAAGTTATGGTTTTGGGCTTGAGGTATTGATAAGCCATGGTATTGGCTCATGGTGTTATAAAAAAACCTATTCAAAAGTTAATAACAAAATCAAAATATAACAAATTGAATTTGATTAACAAATCAAAATATAACAAAATCGAAACGCGTCGGCCAAAAAATTCTCTCATGTGATTTCTACCAAAAGACTTTGTTTAATTAAATTGAATTTTATTATTTTTATTATTAATTAAGCCAACATTTAGATTTTTGCACTCATCCCCATACTTTTGAATTTTATTATTATGAGGGAAAACAGGACTGAAGAGAGTTGTGAATTAAGGTTTTACCAGTAGGAGATTGATATCGAACACCACCATTAGATCTTCAATCCATTAATGGCGCCAAAATATGTTTCATTTCTAACCTTGCTACATTTACACCCCACTTTTAGTCTTCTTCCACATAGGGAGGAGTACACACACCTCAGAGATCTCTGGTTCAAAATTCACTATTTTTTTCATCCTTGCTTTTAAGTTTACGAGTAGCATATTTTCACTTTTCACACAGCGAGAGGGAAAACAAGATTTAAGAGAGTTGTGAATTAAGGTTTTACCAGTAGCAGACTAATATTGAACCCCACCATTGGATCTTCAATCCATTAATGGCGCCCATGTATGCTTCATTTCTAACCTCACACAGCGAGAGGGAAAACAAGATTTAAGAGAGTTGTGAATTAAGGTTTTACCAGTAGCAGACTAATATTGAACCCCACCATTGGATCTTCAATCCATTAATGGCGCCCATGTAAGCTTCATTTCTAACCTCACTGCATTTCCACCCCACTTTTAGTCTTCTTCCACACGAGGACTGGTTCAAAATTCACTATGTTTTTCATCCTTTCTTTTAAGTTTAAGAGTAGCATATTTTCACTTTTCACAGTGCAGGAGGGAAAACGAGATTGAATAGTGTTGTGAATTAAGGTTTTACTAGTAGCAGACTGATATCCAACCCCACCATTGGATCTTCAATCCATTAATGGTGCCCAGGTATGTTTCATTTCTAACCTCGTTGCATTTCCACCACACTTTTAGTCTTCTTCCACACGGAGGAGTACACACACCTCAAATCCCCCACCATTGGATCTTCAATCCATTAATGGTACCCAGGTATGTTTCATTTCTTACCTCGTTGCATGTACACCCCACTTTTAGGCTTCTTCCACACAAGGAGGAGTACACACACCCCAAATCTCTGGTTTAAAATTCACTATTTTTTTCATCCTTGCTTTTAAGTTTACAAGTAGCATATTTTCACTTTTCACAGGGCGGGAGGGAAAATGAGATTGAAGAGAGTTGTGAGTTAAGGTTTTACCTCTTCAATCCATTAATGGTGCCCAGGTATGTTTCATTTCTAACCTCGTTGCATTTCCACCCCACTTTTAGTCTTCTTCCACACAAGGAGGACTGGTTCAAAATTCACTATTTTTTTCATCCTTTCTTTTAAGTTTAAGAGTAGCATATTTTCACTTTTCACAGGGTGGGAGGGAAAATGAGGGAACATAGGTAAAAGCATATGTATTTTTCCTTCTTTTATGGTTTGTCTCTATAGAGTTGATTTTACTGGGTGTACATTGTATGCATCTCAAAATTTCTCTTTAGGAAATCCTATTTTTATTCTTTCCAAGAAAAAATCTCTGGGGAATCCCAATGGATGTTTCCCCACATTCATGGATGGCATCCCTAGTAAACCCATTGGCATTGACTAGTTCACCTCACCCAAGGGATTTCAAACAGGGCATCTGCCAGCACAGAACTAGCCAAATACCCAGTAACATTAATGACATTCGGTTGGGCTAACCCCTTCGGCTCAATAAATCATAACTAACTACACTATTTTCCTATTAACATATTGATCCTATTTAAAATTTTGTTAGAGTAACCATAACAATCCAAGCATGTTCCTATTTTTATTTTGGTTTTTAATTCCTTCTTTGGTGTGGTGACAACTTTATATGACTGTATAGATGTTTATTTTTGTCAGAGTATATGTTGAAAAGTAGATGCTCTCTTACATTATACCTTGTTTGTTATGTATTGATGGAGTTCAGTTTCATTAGTTGTGACCAAAGAACTATGTCAGGCATGCATACAAGGATTCTTGTATCACTATTTATAAACTGAACATTGTACTTAAACAAGCAAAGTAGATCCTTAATGCTACATGTTTGTATCTCAAGGAACTTCCAATCCTAATAAATGAGGTGAAATTTAAGTGTTTCTAGAATCCAAATCTCAAGTTTTGTGAATTCACTCATATATGGTCCTGGAAAAGCGAAGTGAAATTTAATAATTTCCAAATATTAAGTTCTATGAATTCATTCATATTTGGTGCTGGAATCTTTTGAGCAAATGGGAAGAATTTCTTTTAGTTGCAATCAAATTTTCCAAAAATAATACTACATTTCTCCCTGACTAAAGTTTTCCCTGAAATGGCTTTGGGATTGAAAATTTTGTAAATATTTTTAGGGAAACAACCCAAAATACATTTTCTAGATTAGAGTTTTATACCACTAGGTACTACATTTTCTAGATTAGAGTTTTATACCACTAGGTACTAAAACAGTCTTCTATTTTCTGTTGCAAATGTCTAATAGAGTCTTCTCAGAAACTATTAGAAAATTAGGTAGATGCGCTGGACGGACTAAATAATTTTTAATGAATAATTAATTAACATAAATGATATATTAGGTTGCATAAATATATAACTTATAAGCATGAAATGAAGAATAAATCTCAACAAGATTGACATATTATTAATTGAGTTGAATGAGGCCAGGAATAACTTTGACTAGAGGGTGCTGAAAATGGCATAATTTTGTTTTGGTTGGATAGATTTAGAACTAAAAATCAGTAGTTTTCTTAGTTTTCTTGCTTGCATAACTTGGGAAGATTTTTGTATCTCAAGTCTCAACCTTATTGAATAATATGATTTATGCCTTGCAATGTTGAGATATGTTGTGCTACCACTTACTAGTAACCTAAACACTTTGGATGAAAATTTAGTTGTGAATTTTACTTGCAAAAGATATAAGTGAAAATATAGATTAATTGTCCCTTGTGTAGAATTTCCTTGAAATTCTGCTACTGCTTGAATGAATAAATCTGAAACTAATTGTTGCATGATTACAAAAAATATGTCTACCAATTTGTAGTGGAATAGAACAGAAATAAAACAGAGTCACATTATAGCAAAAAAAACAAATTTTTCTAGGGAACCAAACTGGGAAAACCCTCTACTAGCTGTAGAAATTTAAAATACTATCCATATTAGACTTTGAGACACCTTCTTCAAAACCAGGTTCGTCGTTTCTTATTGATTTCCATATTCATTTTCATAAGCATTAGGGTTGTTGTCTGTCAAATCAGAGTAGCTAGAAAGTGTCTCTTTGATTTCAGAAAGCAGATCATGATCAACTTCATCCAAGAATCCCCTATAAGGCTCATCAATTGCTAGAAGAAAGGTATTTTTTTTTATTTTATTTCATCACATGCATCATCATAATCACTGATTTGTCTTCATTTCTTTCACAGTCATTTTCAATGTTAGATGCAAAAGGTAATTTAGTATGATATAATCCTTAGGTAACCAACCTCATACATATTGTTGGTTAATTTATGTTGTTTTAAGTTTATTGAGTTTGATTTTTATCATGAAACTACTAGAAGCGTACTAGAATGGGTGAGTTGATTATCTTGATAACAATGTTATGGTTTGATCTAGTCCTTGAAAGGAACTTATAATTGATGTCAAAATTTCACATTCCTTTCATTTTCTTATCTTCACATATAACAAATATCTTTATGGTATAGCCTCTAGCTAGATATATACAGTAACTACCACTCAGAAGTTGGATGCCATCATTTTGGAGCTTGATCTTACTCAACTTACCTTTGTTTGAGTTGAAAATGTCATTAGATCTCATTATATCGCCTATTGTAGAGCATGAATCCAATTTACCTTTGTTTCAGTTAAAAATGTAATTAGTTCTTGCTATATCATCTTTTGTAGAGAATGAATCCAATTTCTCATAGTCCATTTGCTTGAGGTATAACAAAGCTACTTTAATTCATTAAACTTACTTTTCATATTCTATTTGCTGATTGTTATTCTAAATGCCACATCTGCATTGGAAAAGGGGCATATTTAATGAAGTGTGGAAGGAGAGGGAAGCTTCAGTTATGTCCTTTCAAACTTGCTAAGGTATGTAATAAAATCTTAAAAACATTCTCCATAGAATGTTGTGCTTTAACTTTTTCTTTTGATAATGGATTATTTATGTGATCTCCCCTCTCTTACACACAACCAAAGTCCAGACATACATGGTTTTTTGGGATATGTGGACAATGGACAGATTTACGCTAACCATTTATCTAGAAATTTACACTGTAGAAGATCAAGCATTTATAGTTGAATATTTCCTTGCCACTAAATTAGAGTTCAAGAGTCGGACTCCTATTTTTCAGGAATATACCTCACTTTTAAATCAATTTATTGCTGACTCTGTATAGACCTTCCATGGGAGGGCAAAGAGTGATCACTACCATTGCTTAATATTTCTGCAGACCAAGTAAAGATTCCAAATGTGTATAAATTAGTGGCTCCTTGGATAATCCCAAGAGTGGCGTTATTGTAGCAATAATAAATTCGTTTATTTTGAGTTCTTCATTAGTTCATTGATAGTATATTGTTTATTCCATACAATATCTCAACAGTGTATGATCAAATTACAATTAAGCCTGTCATAATATTTTGAATTACCCTCTTTTAAAGGGAAACTAGAGTGTGTGTCAAGCTTGCACATCACAATTGTATCATGCAAAGTTTACCTGGGACAAGTTTTGTGGATCTAAGTAGCAAGATACCTATTGGAATTCAAGAGGCAACAATACTACAAAGTGGGAAAGAGGTTTCACAGTTAACCTGGATTTCACATTATGGTTGGAGTCGGTTTGTTGGCAAGATGCTAGATACCCCAACTTCCTTTTTATGACTGAGTGCAAGATTGAATCCTTCAACATATTCCTCGCTCAATTGTCATTAAGTGATGGGTTTTCTCAGAAGTGTTGCACACCTATAAACTTTACTAGAGTTGTTCTTGAGTCTTCGGAGGTGGTTAGCTTTTCAAAGCACACACGTACAAGAAGAGGAGAAATAATATGCCCGGCTAATTTGAAGTTATCTACCTGTGAATAGGGTGTTCCCATTCATAAACCTGACGAATCGCTCTACTTCTTTCTAGTGAACAACTTTGGGACTTGCCATGAATCATGAGACAATTCCAACCCCATAACTATAAATTTCTTATTTAAATCTATACCCAATAGATTAGAATCTGCACAAGGAAAACTCCATTCTTGTTTCAAAAGAACTTGCAATCAACTTGTACCATGTTATTTAATATTTTTGTATTTATTTGCATCCTTGGTTTGTGACATAAAGATGCAACAGGCTACCTTTCATTTTCTATACTACCACTCCTAAAAAATAATAAAGTATGCCCAAATATATCATGTCAAATGATCTATGTAGCTCACCTTTTGGTTTTTCAATTATCGAAGTTGTTACCTATATTGATGAGAACTTCTACAACTAATACCATAGTGACAATATATGTTATAGTTTTATCCATGTTTCTCTGAAGGTGTTTCTCCTTCAGTAGAGAAGCAATACATTGTAGTTTCCATTTAGGGGAGAAGTGTACCCAGTAGCAACCTTGGCATGTGTGCAGATGGGTTGAATGCACATTAGACTCTATCTATTGTTTTGAAGGTGTTTCTCCTTCAACAATACTTCATATTAGTAGATACTTTCGATCTACACCTTTAGTAGATGCATGCAGCCTCGGGATACATGTTGTAGATTATAGCTTTCCTATGAGGTTGTAGTAGCAATGAAAGAAGTGCATCGATTTTAGGCATATTTAGTATGATTTTATAGTTTGAATTAGATGCTCACTTCTCTTAATTTAGGTGTTTTTCTTAGTTTTGTTTTATGCATAGATTTATCTTTAAGAAAAGTGCACAGTAGAGAAGGGTTCTATATTTTGAGCAGGGAACACACTTCTAGGTAGGAGGTACTCTATTCTAGGAAGCTTTTGCTATGCAAGTTAGGTGCTTTATCCTAGAATCCCAAGAGGTGCTATTGTAACAATAATAAATTCATTTATTTTGAGTTCTTCATTAGTGCATTGATAGTATATTGTTTATTCCATGCAATACCTCAATATTGTATACAACCATACTTAGTATGCTTTTATAGTTTGACTTAGATGCTCACTTTTCTTAATTTAGGTGTTTTTCTTACTTTTATTTTATGCACAGATTTATCTTTAAGAAAAGTGCACAGTAGAGAAGGTTTCTATTTTTTGAGTAGGGTACACACTTCTAGGTAGGAGGTACTCTATTCTAGGAAGCTTTTGCCATGCAGGTTAGGTGTTTTATCCGAGAATCCCAAGAGGCGCTATTGTAGCAATAAGAAATTCATTTATTTTGAGTTCTAAATTAGTGCATTGATAGTATATTATTTATTCCATGCAATACCTCAATATTGTATGATCAAATTACAGTTAATGTTGTCATAATATTTTGACTTACCCTCTTTTAGAGGGAAACTAGAGTGTGTGTCAAGATTGCACGTCAAAATTGTATCATGCAGAGTTTACCTAGCACGAGTTTTGTGGATCTAAGCAACCAGATACCTGTTGGAATTCAAGAGGGAACAATACTACAAAGTGGGAAAGAGGTTTCACAGTTAACCTGCCTTTCACATTATGGTTGGAGTTGGTTTGTTGGCAAGATGCTGGATACCCCAACTTCCTTTTTATGACTGAGTGCAAGATTGAATCCTTCGACATATTCCTCACTCAATTGTCATTAAGTGATGGGTTTTCTTAGAAGTGCTTCACATCTATAAACTTTACCAGAGTTGTTATTGAGTCTTTGGATGTGGTTATCTTTTCAAAGAACACATGTACAAGAAGACGAGAAATAATATGCCCGACTAATTTCAAGTTATCTTCCTGTGAATAGGGTGTTCCCTTCCATAAACCTGACGACTCGCTCTACTTCTTTCTAGTGAACAAATTTGGGACTTTTCATGAATTGTGAGACAATTTCAACCCCATAACTATCAGTATCTTATTTAAGGTCATAACCACTAGATTAGAACCCGCACAAGGAGATTTCCATTCCTATTTCAAAATAACCTACAATCGACTTATACCATGCTATTTAATATTTTATGTATTTCTTCACATCCTTGGCTTGTGACAAAAATACGCAACAAGTTACCTTGCATTTTCTATACTAACAATCCTAAACAATAATAAAGTATGCCCAAATCTATCATTTCAAATTATCTATGCATCTCACCTTTTGGTTTTTCAATTATCAAAGTTGTTACCTATATTGATGAGATCATCGACAACTGAGGCCACAGTGACAATATCTATTAGAGTTTTATCCGTGTTGCACTGAAGATGTTTTTCCTTCAGCAGCACTACAATACATTGTAGTTTCCATTCAACGGAGAAGTGTACCTAGTAGTAGCCTTGGTCTGTGTGCAAATGGGTTGAATTCACAATAGACTTTATCTCTTGTTTTGAAGGTGTTTCTCCTTCAATATTACTTCATCTCAACAGATCCTTTCAATCTACACCTTCAACAAATGCATACAACCTTGGGGTACATGCTATAGATTCCAGTTTTTTTGTGAGGGTATAACAATGATGAGAGAATTGCATCGATATTAGGCATCTTATTGTTGTTGTATGAAAGTATGCTTGTCTAATGTTTCCCAAACTTATATAGAGCCATATTTATTATACTTTTATAGTTTGACTTAGATGCTCACTTTTCTTAATTTAGGTGTTTTTCTTAGTACTATTTTATGCACAGATTTATCTTTAAGAAAAGTGCACAGTAGAGAAGGGTTCTATATTTTGAGCAGGGGACACTCTTCTAGGTAGGAGGTACTCTATTCTAGGGAGCTTCTGTCATGCATGTTAGGTGCTTTATCCTAGACAGAGTTCCAAGTCCTTGCCTCCTTGACAAAGTCCCTGCCAGACAAGACACCGGTGGATAGAGTTCCAAGTCCCTAAATTTTCCAAAAACCCACCTGACCCTAGCTATCTAGCCTAAAATCCTTTACATTCTAGTCATCTCTTGGCTGTGATTTCATAGAGAGAGCCCTCTCTAGTTTGGTAGGGCTAGCTACCAAACTAAAAGCTTGGTCTGTGGTTACCTCCATCGATCTCTTCATCAGCCTGGGACATTATGGAGGATAACAGAGGGCATGACAACTAGGGAGTGCCAAGGTGTTCTAGTGAATGTAAGGTTCCCAATTCATGGAAAAATGCAATGCTATTTGTGAGGTCATGACTGCCAAGGTGTGTTAGGGAATGCTAGGGCATGCTAAGATGTGCCAGATAGTACGAAGACATGTCAAACAAGCTAAGATGTGCCAAGTGCTAAGGCATGCCAAGATGTACAAGGGTTCCAAGTCCCTGCCTCCTCTTCTTCCATATGATATCCACTTATGACATTTCCTTTGCAATATTTGGTGCATTTGATAGTTATAGGTCATTTATAGGTTATAAATGTCTTCAAAGTTTCACTTCTAATTGAGTATTCAACTAACCATATTAATTCTCTTATACATAACTATTTTTCCCTCCACCCAATTTTCATAACTTCAATAACCATTAGGTAGGGACCTACATCTTCGATGTTGCTTTGCTTGTTTAGTAAAATATTGCTAAGACTTTAATTTATTGAAAGTTGTAGAATTTACAATTTATGAAGTTTCAAGGTCTAATTTTAAAAAATATAATTCTTTAAAGGGTGCTAGCTCAATGGAAGAGCACCTGCTTTACAAGTAGGAGGCTGGTGGTTCGATTCCATTGTGCCCCAACATCCATATGGAATGGCGATGATCAATTTTTGTTGACAAAGGCTCTTTTGACCATCACCAATGAGCTTTGGTGACATTTTTCAACCCTCACCAAAAATATGAAATGGTGACGGTCAACGAACGCCACCATATATACGCATCAATAGTGACGACCCTCAAAGGTCCGTAACCATAAACCATTGTTGTCAATATGAAATGGTGACGGTCGTTGTCCGTCATTATGGTCATTATTCGTGAGGGACATTGAATGTCACCAAAACATCTATACTTCTAGCAATGCATCTTTTGGTGACGGTCAATAAATGTCACCATATATATGCACCAATAGTGACGACCATTAAAAATCCATCACAATTAATCATTATTGTTCATATGAAATGGTGACGGTCACTATCCGTCATTATAATCAATATTCGTGATGGACCTTGAATGTCACCATAACACCTATAATTTTGGTGACGCCACCTTTGGTGACGTTCAGTTTTTGGTGACCGAGGCTAAGGTCCATCACCATTGCTCATATGCAATGGTGACGGTCGCTATCTGTTATTATAATTCATTATTGGTGACAAACGTTTAATGTCACTACAACACCTATACTTTTGGCAACACCACCTTTTGTGACGTTCATTTTTTGGTGACGGAGGCTATGGTCCATCACCATTTCTCATATGAAATGGTGACAGTCGTTATCCCTCATTATAAATCATTATTGGTGACGGACTTTGTATGTCACCACAACACCTATACTTTTGGTGACATTCAATTTTTGGTGACGAATGCTCTTTTGACCGTCACCAATGAGCGTATGGTGATATTTTTTTCCCCTCACCAATGTCTTTTTTTCTTGTAGTGACAGCCCATATTGACTACGAAATTACAATATTTTACAAGGAAATTTTTCATCTATTTTTAGCCTCGGGGCACTCCCCCCGAACCCCTACCAAGGTGGGGGGAGGGGCTACAAACATGTAGTCGGCCCCCCTTGGACCCCTTAGGCAACAATAGAAATAGTGGGGTGGCAAGCCCCCCCTCCACCTCCCCGTCGAGGATTGGGATCCAAATGCGACTGATACAATACCTCTAAATTAGGAAGATAATCAAGCTCTACATCCAACTTACCTTTATATTTCTCATTAATTTTTTTGAATTTACGATAAGTCCTTTCAAATTTTCAGATATTTCAAATTAGTCAATGTAATTTCAATCATGTTTGTTATCATAGTAGTTGTGACCTGATTTTTAAGTGTATATGGTAACCATGGGTAAAGCTTTGAAGTGAGAAGGACTTCAAGAACTTGAAGGGATTAACTAGTAGATTCAAGAATTTAGAAGGTTATTGCGAGTCTCTAAAGACTAGAAGAAAAATTTGTAGCTTGAATTTCAATCCAAGGATGAAATTTTGGTAAAGTTTTGAAAAATTGAAAGAGTGGAGGAAAAATAATAATGTACCATGTCAATGAGACTATCTTCTACCATAGATTCACAATCTATCACTAAGGTATGCAATGTAAGTGAGTCATCATTTTCTCTTGGTATTGGGTTTAAGTTTCCAACCAAATGGGTTATGATGGAAAGGATCTTTGAATCAATGGAAAAGGTATGATTAATCCTAGAGATCTTGTTGAAAGGTCTCTCTATGCAGGTTTGGGATATGGAAAAGGAGAAGTTGAAGAATGCTCCAAGGTCATTGAAGCAAGAGATACTTTAAGAGAAGATGTTGAGCCATTTCAAAAACAACTCAAGCAAAGTTATGGTGCATTCCTTCATGAGTGCGACGAAGAATGAAAGGCATCTTGAGAGAAAGGTGATAATGTAAAAGGAGTGAAGATAGTTTTTCCTCAATAGACATGGAAAAGGAACCACCATGAGAGGCATAATAAACCTTATTATTCCAAGTTATTCTTTGACTATAAGAATAATGGAATTAAGAAACATAGTTTATGGTATAAGTATACATCCACATTTTGAAAATTACATAACCATTGAGTTCCCAATTGTTGGAAGAGAAAGTCCTTGTTCAAGAAGTTAATGTCTACCAAGAACAAGGAGACAAGATGTAAAGACCCCTCTCCAAGACTAAATATGGAGAATGGCAAAAAGTACTTTTTCCTCAATAGACATGGAAAAGGAACCACCATGAGAGGCATAATAAACCTTATTATTCCAAGTTATTCTTTGACTATAAGAATAATGGAATTAAGAAACAAAGTTTATGGTATAAGTATACATCCACATTTTTAAAATTACATAACCATTGAGTTCCCAATTGTTGGAAGAGAAAGTCCTTGTTCAGGAAGTTAATGTCTACCAAGAAAAAGGAGACAAGATGTAAAGACCCCTCTCCAGGACTAAATATGGAGAACGACAAGAAGTACTTTTGGTCAAAGAATCATTGCACTAATTGCAATAAGAGTGGACATTGAATTAAAAAATGTTGGAAACTTCATCAAAAACTTTGTCCAAGACAAGACAAGAAAGTTTTGCAGGCACTTGTGAACAATGAGGTAGAAAATGAAAGGGTTGGTAAAAAAACAAAAATCCAAGTGGTGCAACCCAAAAAGGAGAATGCATTAGCTGAGTTTGGTAAGAAATGGGTAACACATCTTCAAAGTTGTTTTCTTCGATTGTGGTAAACCTCACATGTTTTGTATTGGACCCCTAGAAGGAAAAATTGTACAAGCGATGACCTGTTATAACTTCACTTATATGCAACATAGTTTTTTTATGCTTTTGAGAGTGTACAAATCAGAGAGACAAGTCAAACCATGTATGTAGACTTTTGGTGGACCAAAAGTTCCTTTTGTGGGGAGGTTTGATCTAAGAGGATCTCTAAAACCAAGAAAAATTAAAGGTATCTAATTATGATGTGAATGTACTCATGTCAAAGAGCTCATCAATATCTTTCCAATGATGCTTGAACGAGGTCAAAAATAGGTCATATGAGAAAGTTATGGCCTTTTGAATTTTTGGCTAATAAACAAAAACACCCAAATGTGACATGCGATACTAATGACATGGCAAAAGGCTAACACAGAAGTGGCATTGTCAATGAAGTGATGTGGCACAAATGTAAAAATAAGGTGGCAAGATGATTATGCAGAGGAGGTTGATGTCATTTCCATGAGGACCAATAAGAGTGTGCCATGTCGTAGCCTCAATTTGGCCATGAGGATTAGTGAAAAATATTTTGATGGGATTGACGCCCTTGACCTCGTCTGCACAAAAAAACCACTACCATTGATTCATCGGTTGATTATTGGAATCCATCCAACACCACATATATTTAAATTTTAAATGTTATCACTTGTCCAAAACAAGAAACTCACTAAGATCGACCTTGCAACCTCCCTGCAGTGGTTCATGACTTCACTAATGAGCCAATGGAGCTTGTTATATTGTGAACCAAAAATACTATATTTATATTTAAATTGTTAAATATTTCCAAAAAAGGGTGGTATGCAAGATTAACCCCACGACCTATTCCTCAACAATCCAACATTTTAACCAATACACCAACCATATGCTTTGTATGGTGAAACGAATAATTTATTATTTGAAGTTTCGATAATGCAATGGCATGAAAAATAAAAAAATAAATGAAATTCAACCCCCTCGCCTACAACCTTCTAATGCAGGGTTTTTACCAATCCCGCGAGTAACTACAAGTTGATAGAAAGCTTAAGTAACGTCAGTTTCATTGTATAAATACTAGAGTACATAATGTAGAAATCAGGGTTTAGAAGCATTTTTTAAGCCAATAGAGGGTGTTTAGATGTGGAGATTGGTGCCGTAAAGTTTTTATGCCAAGTTTAACTTCTACAATATTGAAGAATGAGGACATTGTATCCATTTTTCATACAGATCGAGTGTTTCTTGTTGACAAAGTGTGCAAGTCAAGTTAGGTTTGTTCTAAAACACTAAAGGTGTACAATAGAAAACCAAGGCAATTGCATGCACTTTTTAAGCAGATCGAGAGTGGGAAGCGCATGAGATTAGTGCAACAATCTTCCTATAGTTGGTGAAGACATATTAATGCAGTTTTGAAATTCTATAGTGATGTAAAAAATCATTTGAAATTCTGCGCATTATAATATTGGAGCAATTGCGAGGTTGAGTGGACATGGATACGTAGCCTAAATTGGGTGAACTCTATTATCAAGTTGTGCCTCTTTTTCTTTTTGTTGTATCTGCTACAACCCCCCTCCAAAATTTTTCCCCTGCTTTGATTTTGGAGCCTCCCTTTGGCCATAAGAACTGCCATTTCAACTTATTAAGACCACCCTTGGTCTTATGTTTTCTTGTGTCAAGTTTTCTTCTTGAAGTACATAGTGTCGCAACCACACTCTCTCATGCTAAGATTGTGATATCTTAACTATGGATTCCTTTAAATATCTATCGGGCACTCCATGATGTCATTCAGTCCTTGTCGATAGTATTTGCACAAATTCTAAAGATATACAAAGCACATTTTGTGAAAAACAAGTTAACATGTCTTGATCTGAGGGATTGAGCAATCTTTTGTGATGGTCAATTGCACAACTCCTTGTCAGAGTGAACTACACAACCCCTTGAGATAGGCACTTGTGTAATCAATTGTGGAGGCAAATTGTTCATTCGCTTGTGGAAGTGAACTACGCACTTCACTAAGACAACCAATTATAGGTCTCTTGAACGAGTGAACTGAATAGTTCCTAGAGAAATTCAACTATGCATTCCTTGAAAATAGGAAGTGCACACTTCCTGAGGATAGCCATGCGCACTTCTAGATGGCAGTGTGGCATATGTTTCCAAATTGATTACCTTACATGTGTTAGCTAACTAAGAACAGATCCTTGATTTTAGGCATGCACACCCGAAACCCTAACAACCTTAACTTTGTGTGAGCTCATCTATATAAGAAATTCATTCCAGAGCTTATTCTCACACTTATATTTGGAGCTCTACTCATTCTCAGGAGCATAAGGAGCTTTTGGTTTCAATTGCATTGCTTTTATAGGTAAGTTTCTCAATTGTCACTTTTTTTTGCTTTTGCTTTTGTCGCTTTTGCTTTCACAAGTGCCATTTTGTCCTTATTTTTACACAAGTGTCACTTTTGCTATTATTAGCTTTAACGAGTGTCATTTCAGTATTTTATGCTTCTTTTCTACTGTCACATTGCATTACATGTGTTTTTTCCTACCAGTAATAATTCTTGCTGAGTGTATTTATGTATTCATGTCCTTTTCCTCTCATTATCTTTCTTGCTCGATGTGAATTCTTGTTTAGATGTATCTCAAGTTCATCCACATCCTTCCTCCCTTCAGTCAACAAATCTCAAGCCTTGCCTTTTTCCACAGAAAACTATGCAGATCCCAGAGCCTCATTCCCTCTCCAACTGCACATTGCACAATCAGTCAAAAAAGGATCCCTCTTCCCATCTATAACTTCACACTGTAAAATTAATGCCCCCTATTTGTGCATTGTGTAATCCCAGCTAGGAGTGAGGCCCCTCCTATCCTATGTCACTGCAAACTATGCAATTAGAAGCCTCTCTCCATCAAAAACTACACATTGCACAAACTCAATCCACAATTTGTCACTCTTGGTGTCAAACCTTGCATAATCCCCTCTCACACACTACGCAGTGTGCATTTCCAGTGACCAGTGAAGTCACTATGCCTCGCTTGTGCTCAATCATTATGCAATCCCTCTTCTCAGTGGTTGTCTTATGCTTGTGATTGATTCTTAGATCAATTGATCTCTTACAGAACTAACTTGTTTTCGCCACGAGTACATCTATTTTACTAGGTACTGCAGATCCAAGACATATTAGTCTTTCAGTGTTTTATGTAGCTTGGGGTTATTTGAACACCAGAGAAGTGATTAAGTCATGGTGGAAAGAACCAACTAAGTTTCACCAGAAGCCAAATGGTACCTACAAGACTAAGTATATGTGAAAGGTTTATTAATACCTAATGGCTATGTGTTGCAGGATATATGGATAAAAGAATATTGAACTCTTTGATGAAGTTTGGATCTTCATGGTTTTTTTGCTTGTCACAGAAGGGAAAGTATTCAATTAGGAAAATTTGTTATCCCGATAGTTGAACGTTAATTTGAAGAAGGTGAAAGAACCACCACAGGGCAAGCAACAATAGTTCTACATGTTTTCCTACTTATTATATGGTATTTGTGCCCATCATGTGTTTCTAGGTCTAGAATAGAAGTGGACCCCAAGAGAACTCTCTATCAATGTACATTGCAAAGTATTGTCAAAATACAGTTACGATGGAGTATATGAAAAGCTTGTTGACCAATTCTTGATGGTATTATATCAGATGATATTTGAGGAAGAAGCCCCTTGCATGTCCCATGAGGCTAGGAAAACATTTGTGGAGATAGAATATTTATTTCCTTCGCCTCAAGACACATACCTTAGAGTGTCTGGTTCTAAGAGGCCTCCACATATTTTTCCAAGGTATCTGACACACAAAGTGGTCATGCAGGAGGTCAGTTATCAACTTAGCACATGTCTATCTCAGTTGTTGTAGAAGAAGAATGCACCTTGGCCTTCCTTTCCCATGCAAGTGGGATCTTATGAGCTCAAGAGATGAAAGGTTGTAGAAACAAGAATTGAGGAACTTATCCTTAGGTTTGGCGAGATGAGATTTCACAGATATGATTCCATAGGAGTGTGTAAAAAACATTATGCCAAGTTTCATTTTTCCTAGCTATAGGAATCTTATTCCTAGGAAGAGGAAAAAAAGGTAAATAAGTGGTACAATGCTTCCTCAGCACATGTGTCAGGGAATGAGGCAGGACCTTCCAATGTAGTTCATGAGAAAAAGGTTGTTCGAAAAGGAATTAGCAAGAAGTGTCCACTCTGATAAGCATTGTCAGGTATAAGAGGAAAGTTGTGCACAATCCTGAAGTGGAGAGGAGCCACAATTTTAAAGCAGATCATATTATTCTTAAAGTGGCCATTGCAGCAAAAAAGAGGAGAAAGGAGTCGAAAGAAGCAACAACAACAAGAAGAGGGATAGAAGAGGGAGTGGAAACAAGAAAAGGAATGAATGTGGAAAGAAGAACAAGAAAGAAAGGAAAAAGAACATATGTAGAAAAGACAAGAAGAGTTGAGAAAGAAAGAAGAAGAGGAAACTAGAAAGAAGGTAGAAGAAAAAACTAGAAAGAAAAACCATGAGGAAATATGGTAGAAGAAAAGAGAGGGATAAGAATGATATAAGTAGTTAGAGGAAGAAGAATAGAAAAAGCAATCAGAAGATGAAGAAAGTAGGAAGAAGCAGGATGAGGAGTGTGATGGGCCTCCAAATCAGACATAAATTAATGCCCATCTAACCTTTCTTAGGCACATGAAGGCTATATTAAACCTTTCCTTCTACACTTAATAACATTTTTTAACTTTAATATGTTCATTTGGAAGGTATATGGATAACTTCGTATTTGTGCCTAATATTATTTATTTTCGTAGAATATTGTGAGAATATTAAGCAGATTATGGAGATTTGGAGGAGATAAGTTAGGGACTTTCTCCCTACTACAAGAGGATCAATCCTAGATAATAAATCAACAAGATATTCTGAAATTATAGCACAAATTTTGGAGCTCCAATGATTGAGAAAATCTAGGAATGTGTTCCTTGTCACTTAATGCAAATTCTTAGTGTTGGGAACCAGATCCACTATTTGAGGGATTTTGGAAGGATAAGCTTCCTCCTTTCATTGGGAATGATTTCTAATCATTTTGTATAAGTAGCAAGTCGAATTTTCCTCTAGGGGTTGATTTTTATCAGTCTTATGATGGAGAGAACTCGTATTTTTGCAACTTCACTTTCATTTCTTGTAGGGATGTAATTGTATTTATGGAAATAATGAAGATTGGTGCCATGTTCAGCTTCTAAATCTTGGTATTCTTCATGGTAATTTGAGTTTCCCTAGGCTTGGCCATCCCAGAAACCTCATATCCCTTTTGTATCATTTACTTTTCTTCCTTTCACTTCTTATTCACATGCATCTCTTGTTCTTGTCTTTTTCTATTTCTGCATTTAGTATTGATGATTTCTTGTTGTAGAATTGGGTTAAATGGTTGAAGTAAGTTATTTTGTAGGATAAAAAACATGATTTCATCTTTTTAATAGCTTTGGAAGGTCATAGTAATCATTAAGCTACTTAGATTAGTTTGCTTATTCCCAAATCTAAATTTCTAGAAGTCCCTTGTGGAAACTAGTAGTAAATTTCTGCTATTTTTTAGAACATTCTAACGAGCTTCAATCGAGTTAATTCCACTTGATTTATACCAAAACAAAATTCCAATTAATAACAAAATTTACCCCATTTCATTCGCACTTGATTAGGTTAGACATTTGATAGATTAACTAGCTCACTAGTTCTCGAATTTCTAGATTTTAGACTAGTAATTTTCTGTTATTTTTTAACATGTGTTAATAGAGGTATTTTTGAGTGATTTCGCTTGGAATGAATACCTAAGACATCCTAGTCAATAAAAAAAATTGTTCCGTCCAATTTGGATTTGATTTGCTTTGGTCATTCGGTGAATTATATTTTCCTGTAGCAAACTTGCTTCCTATAGCAGATTCCTACAACACTCTTCCAGCATGTATATACTTGCCCAGATTTGCTCAAAAAGGTTTGCTTTTTTCCATTAGGGTTGAATCATGACCCCTACTCTCTAAATAAATGATTGAGGAGGAATAAACACCACTTAGGACTTTCTTTTTTACCCATGCAAAACATCTCAGTTGGGTTAATGGACAAATTTATGAATTGGATAGAACAATAATGATTTTCTTGATTGCCACATCCAATGAACTTTGTCAATGGATCTAAACTCTTTGAAATGTAATGATTGATATTTATTTAATTATATTTACTTTATGAAATTATAATAGTTTTTCCTTTCTTGCACTTTCTTTCTTGCAATAGGTTAAGGTTTCCATTTCGAGCATCATTTCCATTTCTGCAACTAGTTAGGATTTGATTTAGTTACATGCACTCCATTACATCATGACAACAAAGAAAGGACACATTATATGTTGCACATATAGTGTCGATACCTCTTAAGTTTTTACGAAACCCGAGTTGATAATTAAAGTTGTTAGCCTTGTGAGTTGCAGCATTCTTGTTGCAATACTGAGGCTCATCAATTTTTGGCGTTGTTGTCGGTGAGGTGTCAAAGTATCCATTGTTTTCTTCCCTAGTTGATTCATTTCTTTTTACTTTCTGCAAAAACAAAAACAAAAAATCATTAGGCATATTTCATTTCAAGAACAGAAAATTCTATTTCATTAGCATTCTTATTCAAAAAAAAATTTCTCCAACACCAACCCCACCCCCCCCATTTGATCACGTGGTGCAATAAGAGCCACATCACCATTTATTTTTGCAGGTAGAAGAAGAAGAGGTGACATAGAAGGTAGAATAAATGGATCGAAATGATGACAATAAAGAATATCTCTTGGATTTCCCATTCAAGATATTGTTGTTAGTGTGCACATGAAGAACATCCCTCCATCTTTTCTTCCAAACTTTCATGATCTAAGGTCGGAGGATCCGGAAACCTTTCTCTTTGAATTTGAAATTGTTTATAGATATTATGGTCACTTATTAAACACTCAAAAATTGAGATTGTTTCTGGCAACATTGAAGGATAGATCTCTTAAATGGTTCATGAGTTTAGGGACTAATTCAATAAGATCATGGAATAATATGCAAAATATATTTCTAAAACAATATAAAGATCATGATCTTAAAGAAGAAAACTTTAGAATGAATCAAAAAGAAGATGAAAGTCTTGAGGATCTAATAGAGAGGTTCATGTATAATTTTAAGAGGGAAAAACTACATCATTTAGGATCTGACACACTAAAAACCCTCTTACTTAAGACAATTAGGGATGAATGGATTGATCTCCTTGATCTCATGAGTAGAGGTGATGTATACCAATTATCGATTGAAGAAATTTGTGAAACATGCTAACACATATCAAATGGAAGGGCACGAGTAAGTCAGTGAGCATTAAGATCGGTAAGTCAAGCTAAACTTGGAAATTTGCTTGATAAATTTAAAATAGAAATTCTTAGCAATCTAAGTGAATAATTAGAAATTTTAAGAATACAAAATGAGCAAAAAAAAATATGTTGATACTTGCATTTTCCATGTAGAATCACATGATGTTAAATATTTCTCCTCATTACCAAGGTTGAAGGACTTTTACCAAGAGGACAATGGAGCAAGTCAATTGCCAATGCAGTTATTTTATGTAGCTCCAAGAGGACCATGGTAGCCTAGTCAACCTAGAATGATGCAAGATCCTGATTCACAATTTCAAGATTATGCACATCCATCTCAAAGTAATTGGAACACACCCTTTCCTTGGCAACCTTGGTCATCTCAACCCCAAAACCAATCTTCACAACAAGGTGGGCAAGGAACTTATGGGAGTCATCCACAATATCCTGAATATTTTCTTCAATATCTTCCATACCCAAATCCATTTTATCCCTACCATTCACCTCCACCACAACCACAACCCCAACCACATCCAGCTCAAAGATCTATTCCCACTGAACTACCTGTACCACCATTTCCAAACCCACACAAGGAAGTAGCTCATCCCACTTACAATGTTGAGGCACAACACTTCCAAACAGCTCCTCTAGATCTCAATGGTATTCATCTTTAGCTCAAGAAGAGCATTGCAAAAAAGACATTCTCTTGATTTCATTAAAGGACAACATTCAGAAAAATAAGATTCAAATGAGAAGAACAAAGAATCATGGGGTACTCTTGATGAAGAGCAGACATCAAAATCAGAGATTGAGAAAGTTTCATCATGTTTACCATCCTATCCTCCATGTGTTCAATAGAATAACCAGAAAAAAGAAGAAAATATGAACTTCATGGAAGAATAAGACATCCAAGATGATCCAAATCAGCAAGTGGACCAAGGGCATCAAGACTATATTGAAATATGGTTCCAAACAATCAGTAATTTGCAGCCATTCCTGATCTCATCTCAATCAAAGCATTTGGTCTCTAAACTTTAGGTACATGTCAAAGCATATATTTCAAGCCTACACATCAGTTTATATATCATCTTGAGGTGCACATGGATCCATTGGAAATATTCTTATACCTGAAAGAGATTTTTTTTTCAAGTAGAGTAGGATAGAGAAAATTAAAAAATGAAATAGAAGATAAGAGAAAAAAAAAAAAAAAAAATATCAAGTGAAAACCGCCTTTGAGGTACCTGAGATTGGTTCGTTGATTGAAAACCTCCATGAGGTAGTCAATGGGTTGGGAAAAAAGAGAAGAAAAAAAGATCATAGGTGAAAACCTCCTTTGAGGCACCTAGGTAGACTTACTAGTTGAAAACCTCATTGAGGTGGCTAGTAGGCCTAGAATAAAAAAAAAGGAAAAAATAATAATAAATATTTGCTCCATATATCTCTCTCTCATGTATGTAAGTGCTCTCCAACCTCTACAAGCAACAAAAACAAGTTAGCCACCAAAAGAAAATTTGATCAAAAGCTTAGTCAAAGGAAGTCAAACTTAGAATTTCTCCTCCTTTGCTCAAATGCTACAGAAGGACCAAGACCATGCCAATCCATCACCCTCATCTATTTCCACCATTCACTCATCATTCCCATGCTTTTACCACTCATTTTCCTTGTTGTCATAAAATGCTATAGGAAGGCTATGTTTTACTACGGGAAGTAAAAATACACAGGGTGAAAATTTATTTTTGGCATATATTGAAAATTGTGCATCCATTTCCCAATTTGTTTCAAGGGGAGATACATATGGATGGTAGTAACATCAATTTCAGCAAATTTTGGTGCACGCTTTTCGAGAAATTGACCTCCATCACCTATAGGAATTTTAAATTTTCTTGATATTCATGCATCCATTTACCAATTTGTTTCATGGGGAGATGCATATGGATGATGGTAACATGCCTAAGTAATTTCAACAAGTTCTAGTGCACAGTTTTCGAGAAATCGACCCCCATCACCTATAGCCATTTTTAATTTTTCTAGATATTCATGCATCCATTGGCCAAGATTTTTTTATGGGGAGGTGAATAAGGATGATGGACACATGCTCAGAAAATTTCAGGTCAATCCAGTATACCATTTAGGAGATATGGGCAAAACAACTCTGTTACAGGTTTGCTACATGATGTTGCTACAGGATTCCATGTACTGCTACAGGATGTCTTGAACTACTACAGGAAGTTGGCTGAGCGGTTTTAGAGGAAAAGAATCAAGATATGAATTGTTGGAAGGGTGTATGAAAGTTGTGAAAAGTGTGGGGAAGGTAAACATCACCCATGGCCAAGCCCAACAATCTAAGAAGGTTGCATTTGACTAAGACTACTTGCTCATGGTAATTGGAAGACAGAGGTTTAAAATGTGGGTTTGAATCCATCAACTCCAACAACAATAGATTGAACACCAAAAACAGCCTTGCACACAAAAATATTACATCAGTCAGATAAAACATCATGCTATGAAGACCCATGCATCAACAAACAAAGGAAGTCAACACCTTTGAAATCATCATGTTATGAAGCTCAACAACAGAATTTTAGCCAAGGATGTGAAGCAACAATAACAAAAACCTGGGAGACCTCCAGATTCAAGGCTATCAGCAATAGGACCTATAGCAGATTATCACATGCATCTTCAAGATCATTAGAGGCTTCACGACCACCAAAGGAAACTTCAACATTCATATCAACAGCCTCAATATCACCTGCAAAAACACATCAAGCGTAAGGCTCAAGTATGTAATCATTTAAACCTTTCTTATGAGCTTATTTTAACTTGAAATTCAATGCAAGTGTATGAAGGAAAAGGATTTTATAGCCAAGATTAGTAACAGAGAAACGTTGACCTTATATAGAAATTAACTTCACTTTTCCACCAAGACACTCACACATGGGGGAGAGGACAAGACAAAATTGAAAAGGACTTGAGAGAGTGGGATGTAATCATTTAGTCGTGATGAAAGACGAGTGTGAAGGGGTAGGTGAGGGCCAACCCAGTTAACTCAAAGCACTTTAATTTTATTTTGCATGCAATAAAAAATAGAGAAAAGTAGAAAAAAAAAATAATGGAAAAAATGAAAAAAAGAAGAAAGACAAAAAAAAATTGAAAAGGTGGACCCACCACCTCTTGGCATGCAAAATTTAGTTTCTACAAGATTCAATTTGTGTGAAACTCATTACAGTTGAAGAACCACCTGAGGGAAAGAAGCAACCTCAACCTACAGTAGGGCTTCCTTGGGAAATTGAGATAGAAAAATGCAGTAGCAAGAAGAGCAATAGAAAGAGCATCAAATAGACCAGAAAACAAAGCATGAAACATGTTAACATACATGAAGAACAACAAGGCGAGCAGGATGAATAGGTTGCTCAGAGGATGAGCAACAGTTTCAGCAAGGGTATGATGGGCATCCAAATTAGACATACATTAAGGCCCATCTAAGCTTTCTTAGGCACATGAAAGTAAACCTCTCCTTCTACACTTAATAATGTTTTTCAGATTTAATATGTGTTGACACCAAATCATGGGGATTGGGGGAACACTTGTAAATAATGTAAACAATAAATAATGGAAAAGGAAGAGTCATCGGGAGGTGAAACCCAAGAGTCACTCCCTCATGTATATAACCATGAACAATCTTAATGAATAAATACAATTCATTTGAGGAGTTACCTCCTGGCCTGAAATGGTATCAGAGATAGCGCCATTTTTGGCTTCCATCTCTACCCTTATAACTCCCTTCTTCTATTTCTATAGTCTTCCATATTCTTTATTCCTAAGCTCTCTTCCCTATGTGTGATAATCTGGTGTAACACTTCTCACCTACACAGGGCCCTCTCCTCCCATGCACTGTCCAACCTCGGCAACCTTGGCACCCTAGTTGCACTATTGATCTCGGTCTCTCTCACCATCGAATCCATAATGCTCGGGAGGTTGAGATGGCCCTCCACTCTACTCCTATACGCAGACCTTCAATACGCTTGGTATATTAACATTGGCCCGACTATATTAACGCTGCCACGCTCATGTATATTCATTGTAGAGGTATATTAAAGTTTCCATGCCATTGTTTGAATATGAATATACCATATAGCCTGACTATTTGAATCTGAGCCCGACTATTTGAATCCTTCCTCGATTTGGTGATTGTGATAAAACATTGTTGTATTATAAATACCACCAAGATTCTCTGAAAGCCCATAGAGGAACGCTTCGGGTAAGATCGTGTTCAAGGATTTGGAGAGAAGTTACAGCAGCCTAAGTAGCTTCCATATGAGAAAGAAGGATGTGCACTATAGTCACAAGGTGTTTGAAAGGTCTTACTTTGAAAATGTTAGAATTACTCCTATACAATGAGTCATAACTCCCGTATATTATTATTAACTATGTGGAACTCGACTCTTGCAACACTCCCACCTCCTTCCCGACTCTGTTGCATGTAAATGAAACCACCCTTCATTGGTGTTCATTCATCGTTGTGGTATCGTAGCTCCCAAATGTTGCTTCCATTCACACGCTCCCCCATATGCTCCCAATGT
Source organism: Pinus tabuliformis (assembly GCA_031772625.1). Taxonomy (NCBI): domain Eukaryota; kingdom Viridiplantae; phylum Streptophyta; class Pinopsida; order Pinales; family Pinaceae; genus Pinus; species Pinus tabuliformis. Next base: position 1,293,388,082 of record CM062819.1, read on the forward strand.
GACATTCATAATCATAGGGCCTGAACCTACCTCCCTCATATAACCCTCCCCCATATAAAACCTCCCTCATATAAACCTCTGATATATATATATATATATATATATATATATATATATATCATAATTGTACTTTTTTTACAAAATTACCACCAAACGTGCATTTCTTGCCAGCAAAAATATTTTTACAGTACAGATTTTAAAATTCATTCATTGATATCTATTGTGGGAGTGGTTCTCATTGGCAAAGAGAACTATCTAGAATGATCGTGGAAGATCAAACATACTCTCATTTTTAATGAGCTATGGGAAGGAGTTTGTGTTGGAGAAGAAGACAATAAACTAGTAAAGCCTACCTCAGATAAGGAATTCACCATTTGCGAAAACAAGAACAACAAGGCCTATGCCTTGATTGCAGCATCTGTAAATGAAGAGGTGAGTCAGCATATTTCACCATTTTCGAATGCTTTTGAAGCCTTACAAAAATTCAAGGAACTCTATGATTCGCACTCTGTGTTTGAAGTTGTTCAACTGATGATTAAATTGTTCAGCCTTGAATTACAAAATGATGATCCTCTTGCTCTTGCATCAGAATTAAAATCTATTATGCATGATATCAAAGTCACTAATGTTAAACTATACATGCCTCTGATAGCTTTTGTCAAGGCACTTTATCCCACTTATTCAAATTATCTTGAGTCATTGCAAGCTAATGGAAACCTCAAAGAAATTACCTTTGAATCACTTATGAATAAATTTGCTAAGAGAGAGAAAGATTTTGGGAAGAAGAAAACTCCTCAGTCTTCTGAAGAAGTTGTGTGTCTTGCACATAGAGAGAAGAATCTTGCTCAATATTCTTCTAGAGGAAGAGGTTGTCAAAGAGGAAGAGGAAGAAGAAATTTCAGAGGCAGGGGGGGTAGACACTCTCAAGGTGAAAAGTATGATTTGCATTTCATACATTGCAATAGAGATGAATCACATGATGCATCCACATGCAAGCTTCCATGGGATAGAATTGAGTAGGAAAGAAATCAACCCAAAGGTAAAACCAATGACAAAGAAAAAGGTAATGCACCTGAATCCACTCACTATGTTGTGGCACGTTATAATATTAGAGTAGATGAAGAATTGTTTAATGCTTCACTTGCTTCTTGGAAAAAAGATTGGTTGCTTGATTCAGGAGAAACTTTCCACATGACTTTTAGAAGAGATTTTTTTGAGGAATTTACTGACAATGTTGATGGAGTAGTATACTTTTTAGACAAATCAAAACTCAAGCCATCAGGGATTGGCACAATCAGGCTCAAATTGCCTAGTCTTCCAGACTTTCTTCTACATGATGTTTTATATCTCCCACAGCTGAGGAGAAGCTTGTTGTCCTTGGTCCACATCCGCCAGCAAGGACACTCCATTCATATGTTTGATGGAAAGGTTGAGGTGAGAAAAGCATCATAGCACTCACTTGTCATGACAGGGATAGGAGAAGAAAGGCTTCTCAAGCTGCAAGGTACTTATGCTCATGCACAAAATTTCTCATAAAATTCTCATTATGATGAAGGTACATTTCCATCAAGTCTATTATGCCATGCTACTCTTAGACACTTGAACTATGATAGCCTTTAGTTGTTGAATAAAAATGGTGTTACTAGTTTGCCTACAATTCCTAGGAAACTTAAGCAATGTGATGCTTGCATTTTAGGAAAGCATAGCAAAAAGTATTTTCATGATTCACATTTTAGAGCACATAGAAAACTTGAACTCATTCATTCAGATTTATGTGGTCCAATGCATGTTCCTTCTGCAAATGGAAATAAATATATGACGACATTTATTGATGACTACACCAGAATGTGTTGGGTTTATTTATTGAAGAAAAATCTAATGCTTTTAAAAAATTCAAGAACTTTCATACATGGATTGAAAATTATTCACAATTGATCTGAAATGATCATATGCTAAACGAAAGTAGAATTGATTAATGCCAACAATGAACTGAATGTTAACTTAAAGTGATTTAACCGTGAGAACTGTTTGAAAGGAAAGACTTTAGAATAGATTAGAAACATAAGCAAGATGTCAACAGAAGTGAAAAGTAGAAAAAACACAGCGATACTAGACAACAAGATTGATTACGGAGTTTTTCCCTAATGGACTATGTCTCCAGGTCCACTATCAAGATGGGCAACCAATTTATTAGGATTGAATCCGAGGAGGTCGATTACATAGTGTTAGAAAATTATATATTACGGAGCAATGGAACACATAAAATATTGCAGAAATATAAACACAGAAAACGCACAAAACAAGAGAGACACAGATATACGTGGTTCACCCAGTTTGGGCTACGTCCACCCCGAACAGCCAGTCCTTCCTTTCTATTATCCAGCAAAATGAAGAGACAAAACCTACAGCAAATCCGCTGTAATATCCTCTGTTTTCTCTCACAGTCTCACCTCTCTGTTTCTCGCTCACACAAAACACATCTATCACACAGCCTCAAATACAATACCCTCATACAAAGAGAGGGGTTGCCTTCTAGGGCAAAAAACCCTAAACTAAACATAAGTTCTACCGTCAGATCATCCGCCTAATGAATGGCCCAGATTGACTAGAAATTACTATACTTTTACAAGGCAATTTTACAGCTGTTTTTAGGGGGGGGCTCCCAAAGGTCGCAGCCGCCCCCCCTGGACCCCCCCTGCAGTGAATATTTTATGGGCGGCGTTGCCGCCCCCATTTCGAACTGGGGTCCTATGTGGCGATACCTTTGAATATAGAAGATAATCAGGCTTCACACCCAACACATAGAAAATTAACCAAACTGATTGTGCATGCAGGCACTTCTGGTCATTGTCACAAGAAATCTCTCAGAAATAGCTTTCCAATGCTTGTGACAGTTCCCAATTCTGACTCTGGATGCTCTTTTTACATTCAAAACAAAACTGCCTATAACCTCCAGAATCTGCACACAAAACTTCAAAACCACTAATGCCTTCTTCATGAACAAACTAGTGTATTTAAAGGGTTTCAAATACATTTGAGGCACCCCCAGCCAATATTGGTATGAACTCTAAAGTCAGGGTTTGGTCTAATGACACAAGGCCACCTTAGGAGTTTGTTACAAGGTCATTCAATTAACATAGCACCAAAACTGCATTGAAAACCCACATTTCAACCTTAATATAAGCCAAAAGCCATTAGTCATTTGCTAACCAGGTGGAGGAGGGTGACAGCACATTTGACCAGGCTAATATGCCCCATGGTTTTTGTGTTGATATTTTTCTTCCTACTGATGGTTGATTATGCGGTGAGTTGTATTGCGGTCACATGCTTAGGTTTACTCCACAGACTCCGATGCGATGAACTGAAACCCTGACAGTCTGCCATGATAACTACCACTTCTCACATGCTGCAATTTATCTCCCGACATGGATAGGCCAGCAGTTAGGAGTTGCTATCCGCTGCAGTGAATGCCAAACTGTGAGTGGTGTTCACATCCGCGGTCCCGCTGCAGTCTCCAATGTGGTTAGGGACTGTGGCTTATGAATTACAATGTAATGTTTTTTTTTAATATATTTTTGTAATGCTTTTTTTTTATCAAGGTTTATGTATATTGTAATGTATTTATATGGTTTTCAAATGTGTATTACATGACCCGAATGGGTTTAAATTTTAGGAAAATGTTTTTATTAGGTTTTGGTTAGGGTTTTAGGTGTATGATAGAATGTATGCTTTAGGTTTAGACCATTTTTTTATTTTGATCAATAAACCCATGCACACTTCCCTGCCACAAAGAGAAATTTGTGACAAACATCACATGACAACAAACCCATGTCGACAACCAAACCCTACACACAAATGACAAACCCATGTCGATGACCAAGTACAAAACCATCTCATCATGAAAACCAAACTAGAAAACCATAACATTACTGTCGACGCTGAAGATTTCGGACACTGAATGCTGACGACAAAACTGGCGAAGCTGATAAAGTTCAAGACCTCATCGACCATGATCATTTGACAATCACTTCAATTTTGAACCATTGAAGACTCTACTCATGTTGGACTGACAAGATCCTCCTAAATCAATCCTCTCCACTCGAAAGCTTTTGGACCACAAAAGTTTGACTATATAGATAGCAGGTGAGGGTAGAGCTCCCTCACTCTCCACCTTGCCTTGATGATGTACCAATACATTCGGTCAACAACCTAAAGGTGATGACCCTGATGATGCTGATCATGGCACCCTCTGAATTTTTGACCTGTTCCATCCATCTGTAGTATGTACAACTTGCGAACATGGTCAAACAACCTATTATGAACATGGCAATTGACTTCTTTCCATGAAGTACCATGAATTAGTGATTCATAAACATCTTTGAAAACAGTCTCTGCATAACATTTTTCAATACTATTGACATGTACTAACAATCTATTTTGTGGAATAACAGAAACATTCAAAGACATTCTGTACATCATACCTGCTACTTGATTTGATATACTTTCCCGATTCTTGAGTACTAAGTGAACTTGCGGCAATAAACTCATCAAACTGTAAGGTGAAAACTGTTGCAACTTAGTTTGATTTTGAAGGTATTGAAATGTGGGATGATTTATTTGAATCACTATTTCTTCATTCATTAAATGATGTTTCCATTGATTAGCACTTTCCCCTGATGCATAAGTTTCCCTTAGATGTATTGGATACTTTGACACTGCTTTAGAAAAGGCTTTGATATGAAAACAAATGGGTTTCCTCTCCACTTGAAAAGAGGCTTCCAAACTGTTTGAAACATGAAATGGTGACATAATACAAGAGAAATTTAACATTGACTTTCCCCAATACTGAATTGCATCCCTGTAACTGATAACTTCCAAACTTGGACTGAATTGATTCATTCTGACATTAGCAAGAGGTGCTTCAAGCATCAACTGTAACTCATGTTGTATTCCCCAGTTATGAGTAAGATGTTTGGTTTCTTTAAATATAATTGAAAATGTTTCTACCTCTTTGATCAAAATATCTTTAAACTGAGACTCATAACTTGAACAAACATCATGTTGATTCTTATGTTGTTCCTTTACACACATAATTACAAATCTCTTATTTGAACTTATTAATCGCTTCTTCTGATTAGCAACAACTAAATTCGAGTGAGTTTTACTTTTATGTGCCCTGACAATAAAGTCAACCCCATCTTTCTTAAGGTGATATTTATGCTTTCTTCTATAAAATACTGCATCACGATCATAAAGATAAGGACTTCTTAAAACAACTCCACATATGTCTAATGCAACCACATCTAATTCCACTTCATCAATGTAATTAGTTGTAATGGAAAATCTTAATTGACATTGTTTTGTGACTTTTATCTTAGTTGATTTATTTAGCCATCCTAATGGGTAAGCTCTTGGATGATTCCGTGTCTCCAAACCCAAGTTCTTAACTAAATATTTAGATATTAATTTGCCCTGTGATCCACTGTCAAACATTGTATCTATCTATGTGCTTAGAAGTTATCCTTATGTTAAATAATTGAACTCTTTTATGCTCATTTGAAGGATTTATGTTTGATGAAGATGCAATAGTATTCGAACTTGAACCAGTGTCAAAAGTTTTACCTGTCCAAACTATGATAGTTATCCTCATTTCAACACCTAAATTGGAACCTAGATCTTGTTGGATTGCTGCATTTTCTTTCTTTTCATCCTTCTCCTTAGGGAACTTCTTTGGCTTAAGTTCGGGATGAAGTTTCCAACACCTAGATTCATCATGACCAATTCTTTGGAAATGAGAACAAGTAGGTCTTTCCTTCTGAGCTGTCACTGATTTCTTTCTCTTCGAATTGTTCTTCCCCTTACTGTCATTGGAATCCTTGATTTCCAACTCTTTGGATGATTGCGGTGAAAATTTGAATGGTCTGCCACCTGATTCAATATGTATGGCTTGAACACACACTTCATCAAAATCATCAGGATTAAACATCAATAATGTATGCTACAAATATGAATGTAAATTGCTGATGTATTTTAATAAATTTTCACATGTATCCAATGAAATACCAAGCGCCAATGCTTTCTTTCTGAACTCCTGAGTAAACTCCTGAACACTCTGCCCTTTACCTTGCCTCAAGTACTGCCAATCAATAACAGCTTGTTGCATGTATCCTAAAGGATAGAATTGTTTCCTAAGAGCTTTTAAAAACTTAGACCATGAAGAGATGACTTTACTTTTTCGCTTTACATCTATCTGAGTTTTACTTTGCCACTAGATTAAAGTTGTTCCCCCCATTCTAAGTGTAGCTAACTAAATTTTCGTTTTATCATCAGAAATGTTCTAAATACGACAATACACTTCTAACTGCTTAATCCAGTTATCTAACTTTTCAGGATTCATTTCGCCATCATAAATAGGTAACTCAAGTTTTACATCAAGTTTCAAAAGAGAATTTTTCTTAGGTTTCTTTTCTGTTTCAGATTCTGAACTAGAAGAAGAAGAAGTAGAAGATGATGATGGAGATGATGGAGGTGAAGGAGGTTTATCATACTTGCCTTTACCTTTGTCCTTCTTTGATGTCTTTGAAGAAGAAGTTACATCTCTCGCCTTCTTATCTTCGTAAAGTTCTCCCAACATCTATTGCATACTCAAGAATGCTAGCTGAAACTGTTCCTCGCTCATCTTAGAGTTAGGATTTTCACCTGCATCAGATCCTGTCATAGTCGACTTATGGGCGACTCTTCGCTTTCCAATCTCTGGATCAATCTCCTCGAGGATTCCTTCTCCACGTTGCAACTTCGACCTAGTTAACATTCACTGGAAAAAATTCTACAAACGCAACATGCTCTGATACCAAATTATATGTTCTGAAATGATCATATGTTAAACTGAAGTAGAATTGATTAATGCCAACAATGAGCTAAATGTTAATTTAAAGTGCTTTAACCGTTCCGTGAGAACTGTTTGAAAGGAAATACTTTACGACAGATGAGAAACATAAGCAAGATGTAAACATAAGTGAAAAACATCAAGAACACAGTGATACCAGACAGCAAGATTGATTACGGAGTTCATCCCTGATGGACTACATCTTCGGGTCCGCTTTCAAGATGGGCGACTGCTTTATTAGGATTGAATATGAGGAGGTCGATTACATAGAATATTAACTAGACTGATTGTGCATGCAAGCACTTTTGGTCATTGTCACAAGAAAACTTTCTGAAATATCTTTCCAATGCCTATCACGGTTCCCAATTCTGACTCTAGATGCTCCTATTACACTGAAAACAAAATTGCCTATAACCTCTAGAATCTGCACACAAAACTTCAAAACCACTAATGCCTTATTCATGAACAAACTGGTGTATTTAAAGGGTTTCAGATACATTTGAGGTCTCCCCAGCCAAGATTGGTATGAACTCTGTGTTGGAAATAATACTGAAAGGGGGGGTGAATCAGTATTAGCAACTCAAACACTTTTTCATTTTCATACTCTCATTCATATACGCTAAGTTAAGGATATCCGCGTATATACGCAACTGTGTTAAATGCAACTAGTGTACATCCAGTAAACTTATGATTCAGTTAGTTGATCCTTAATGAGTGCATCAGAACATTATTAACCATATGAACAGTAAACAAGAGAAGTAAAATAGAACAGATCATCACACACAAGAAGCACACATGAACACCATGATGTAAGGTGGAAACCCAATGTGGGTGAAAACCACCTGCTGCAATTCGTCTCTCTCTTCTTTAATAAGAAACTTCTTTTTACAATAGTATTGGTGTAGTCTTATACCAGTACGCAGGCTTCTACCTACAGAAGGCTACAACCTTCTTAGCTCTTGTACTAGCCGATCCATTTACTAGTACGTAGGCACCGGCCTACTGAAGGCTCCAACCTTCACTCGTTTTCTATCTGCTCCTGGAAGGGAGCTACAACCCCCTGGCTCTTGTACTGGCTGATATGTTTACCAGTACGTAGGCGCCAGCCTACTGAACTCTACGATCTTCCAGGGACCACGTTTCATACATTTTCATACTGGATCCATAAATACAAAACAATCATCACTGCAACACAATCATCAACTATACTTGCATTATCAATCTCTGAATCACCCAATACTGAATCTCTAAAAACCCTGTCAACAACACAGTCACCAGAACACATAATAGACAACATAACTCTGCAACAATAACCAGATCCAACTGCAACTTCAAATATAATGCAAACTCTACTATGATGAACCAAACCCGCATATATACGCGCTTTTACCAAAGACAACCCGCGTACAGATCTGCAAATATTTACTCATAACTTTGCAACTGTTCCAGACATCAGTCATACCCAGATCATAACATTCATACAATAAACATGCGTCAATAGATCTAGTCTATCCATAATCAAACCATATAATGATAATCATTCTAAGCCTTAAGATCTCGTTCCATCGTTCATCATCCTCCACATGAATGCAACTTTGGTCCAGATCAAGCAAGCCATAACCAACACCTGGATCTCACACTTCATCAGATATTCATCACTTTCCCACTTCTTAATCTTGGCCTAATGATCTTCTCCTTATATAGGTTTAGCCTTCTCTCAATACCATGGTCCAAAACCATGTTGAACCAATACCTTGGACCCACTACCTGGGGTCGACACTTCGGACCAAATACCATGGACCAAATACCACAGACCAAAACTTAGTTTTCCAACATTTACGCGCCTTTACTTTTGTGAACCTGCATGTGTATGTATACATGCCTTTTGCTCTGCTCAGCCACGTGTATACGCACTTTCATCAAGTCTAACCTGTGTATACCTTTCTTTTGACCTATTGTCATCTGATTAAGTTGCCATCACCTATATCATACCTCTGAGTGAGTTTCCATCAAGGAAAACACTTGTACCATAATGCCAACAATCTCCCCCTTTGGACTTGATGGCAACCACTACACCAAGTCACTCTCCCCCTTTGACATCAAGAGGAAAGGGCGGACCAAGATATTCTCTTCTTTGATATACATTTTGTTGTCCATACTCCCCCTGAGTACGTGCTGAAGTTTCTGATTGAGCTCCCCCTTTGTATATGCCAAGATGTACTAATCCGTCCATGCTCCCCCTGAGCACATGCAAGATCTGCAAAAGCATAACATGACTCTATACATACATCAATCTCCTAATCAAGTGGGAATACACCATTTTTGACTCATCCACCCAACCAAGTGGGGATATACCAAATGTTTATACATGGCTCATTACATCATCCATTCCATGCATAGTGGGGTAACAAAATACATCATATGACTCACAAAGACCAAGGACCTAAACAAGACCATGATAGTTATCAGCAGCTATCATACACCATATGATCTACATTATAAGCATCTAGCATCCAGACCTGTAACCTGCAATCCCTTATTTTGGTCAAGCAAGATATGTTGATAAGCATCATCACCAAAGACTTCTAACCATAATGCCAACAATGCATTATTTGAAATATATGCTCCCCCTGAACCTGTGCCATGCCATCATCAAAACAATGACTAAACCATATCAGACTTCTGTACTGCTGCTTTTCTTCAGAACATCATATACATGACTGTGCAGCATATAACTCGCGTATATACGCGTCTTGTCTTCATGAAACAAGCGTATGAGATTTAGAACACAGAGGTTCCACATTTTCAACTTCCTCTGAGTCTGGCATGTCTGTGTATACTGCTATGCCACATATTTTTGGTTGTACTTCCTTTTTCTTCCATATCTTCAACTGTGATGATGTTTTCTTCTTTTGGTATGGAGCCCAAAATCTTCTCCTGCATTCCTTTGTTATGTGTCCCAGCTTGCTACATGCATAACATCTTACATGTTTCATATTCCTTATGTAGCAATCAACAGCTTTGTGACCAAACATATTGCAAGAAAAACAATATCCCTTGAAGTACTTGGAACGTGATGATATTTCTGTGTGATGGTCTTGAACCATTCTACTTCCGCATCTGGCTACAACATGTCCAAGATTATGACTTACATAACATTCAACATTATTCATTGGAGGAGTAAAAGATTTCCTTTGAAGAATTTCTTTCATTGGCTGTTGATGGGGTTGTCCTCTCATCTCCTTGTTGATTATTTTAGATTTCTCATTAGAGTTCCTTGCCTCTCCTTGTGAGCTAGATTCACCTTCAATAGATTCATGAAAACCAAGACCAGTTTTGATAGCAGGTGACCTTTGACTACTAAGAATATCATCCAAAATCTTAGTACTATCTTGAAATCGTAATAGTTTATCCTTTTCTTCTATTTTACCTTTCAATATATTTACCTCAACTTGATGTTGTTCTTCCTTTTCAAGACATTTCTTCTTCAAAATTTCTTTGAACTTTCTTCCTTCTTCCACTTGTTGCCTTAGTTTGAGAATCTCCTTTTCTTTTTCTTCATTCAGCTCCTGCAGCATTTGACGAACTTTGAAGGCATATTCCAACTGAGCTTTTAAGCTGATAATTTCTTCTTTGAGGGCACTCTCCCTTTTGCTAGGTAGTTCTTGTTGATCTATGATTTTATCTGATGCTTCATTTGCTTGTTCAGCTTCACTCGGGTTGATTCAGAATTTGGATCCTTGCTTCCACTTACCGGCAAGCTGTCATTGTTCCTTCGAGCTATCTTCTTCTTTTGACGCGCTTTCTTTCCCATTGTTCTACGGATCTCCTTCAAGCGATCAAGCTTCTACCAAAGGACCTTCTCTGATTCCAATTGTTGGAAATAATACTGAGAGGGGGGGGTGAATCAGTATTAGCAACTCAAACACTTTTTCATTTTCATACTTTGATTGATATATGCTACTTCAGTTAAGGATATCCGCGTATATATGCAACTGTGTTAAATGCAACTAGCGTACATCCAGTAAAATTATGATTCAGTTAGTTGATCCTTAATGAGTGCATCAGAACATTATTAACCATATGAACAATAAACAAGAGCAGTAAAATAGAACAAATCATCACACACAAGAAGCACACATGAACACCATGATGTAAGGTGGAAACCCAATGTGGGTGAAAACCACCTGCTGAAATTCGTCTCTCTCTTCTTTAATAAGAAACTTCTTTTTACAATAGTACCGATGTAGTCTTATACCAGTATGCAAGCTTCTACCTGCAGAAGGCTACAACCTTCTTAGCTCTTGTATTAGCCGATCTATTTACTAGTACATAGGCGCCGGCCTACTGAAGGCTCCAACCTTCACTCATTTTCCAGCTGCTCCTGGAAGGGAGCTACAACCCCCTGGCTCTTGTACTGGCCAATATGTTTACCAGTACATAGGCGCCGGCCTACTGAACTCTACGATCTTCCAGGGACCACGTTTCATACATTTTCATACTAGATCCATAAATACAAAACAATCATCACTGCAATACAATCATCAACTATACTTGCATCATCAATCTCTGAATCACCCAATACTGAATCTCTGAAAACCCTGTCAACAACACAGTCACCAGAACACATAACAGACAACAGAACTCTGCAACAATAACCAGATCCAACTGCAACTTCAAATATAATGCATACGCTACTATGATGAACCAAACCCGCGTACATACGCGCTTTTACCAAAGCCAACCCGCGTACAGATCTACAAATATTTACTCATAACTTTGCAGCTGTTCCAGACATCAGTCATACCCAGATCATAACATTCATACAATAAACATGCGTCAATAGATCTAGTCTATCCATAATCAAACCATATAATGATAATCATTCCAAGCCTTAAGATCCCGTTCCATCGTTCATCATCCTCCACATGAATGCAACCTTGGTCCAAATCAAGCAAGCCATAACCAGCATCTGGATCTCACACTTCATCAGATATTCATCACTTGCCCACTTCCTAATCTTGGCCTAATGATCTTCTCCTTATATAGGTTTAGGCTTCTCTCAATACCATGGTCCAAAACCATGTTGAACCAATACCTTGGACCCACTACCTCGGGTCGACACTTTGGACCAAATACCACGGACCAATACCATGGACCAAATACCACAGACCAAAACTTAGTTTTCCAACATGTACGCGCCTTTACTTCTGTGAACCTGCGTGTGTACGTATACACGCCTTTTGCTCTGCTCACCCATATGTATACGCACTTTCATCAAGTCTAACATGCGTATACCTTTCTTTTGACCTACTGTCATCTGATTAAGTTGCCATCACCTGTATCATACCTCTAAGTGAGTTGCCATCAAGGACAACACTTGTATCATAATGCCAACACTCTAAAGTTAGGGTTTGGTCTAATGATACAAGGCCACCCTAGGAGTTTGTTACAGGGTCATTCAATTAACATAGCACCAAAACTGCATTGAAAACCCACATTTCGACCTTAATATAAACCGAAATCCATTAGTTGTTTCCTAACCGAGTGGAGAAGGGTGACAGCACATGTTTCTAGGCTGATATGCTCCGCAGTTTCTGTGCCAATGGTTTGCTTCCTGCTGATGGTTGACTGTGCGGTGAGTTGTATTGTGGTCACATGCCAAGGTTTACTCTGCAAACTTCGATGCGGTGAACTGCAACCCCGACAATCCGCCATGGTAACTGCCACTGCTCACATGCTGCAGTTTATCTCCCGATGTGGTTAGGCCAACGGTTAGGAGTTCCTATCCGCTGCGGTGAATGCCAAACTGTGAGTGGTGTTCACATCTATGGTCCCACTATGGTCTCCAACATGGTTAGGGACTGCAGTTTATGAATTACAATGTAATGTTTTTTTTTAATATAGTTTTGTAATGATTTTTTTTATCATAGTTTTATGTATATTGTAATGTATTTATATGGTTTGCAAATGTGTATTACATGACCCGAATGGGTTTAAACTTTAGGAAAATGTTTGTATTAGGTTTTAGGTGTAGGATAGAATGTAGACTTTAGGTTTAGACCATTTTTTTATTTTGATCAATACACCCATGCACACTTCCCCGTCACAAAGCAAAATTTGTGACAAACATCACATGATGACAAACCCATGTCGACAACCAAACCCTACACACAGATGACAAACCCATGTCGACAACCAAGTACAAAACTATATCATCATGAAAACTAACACTGGACAACAATAACATTATTGTCAAAGCTAAAGATACCGGACACTGAATGCTGACGATGAAACTGGCGAAACTGATCAATTTCAAGACCTCATCGACCATGATCATTTGACGATCACTTCGACTTTGAACCAATGAAGATTCTACTCATGTTGGACTGACAAGATCTTCTCGGATCAATAATCTCATATTGGCTCTATTCGCACTGATAATGCAAAAGAATACACTTCAAATGAATTTGAAAACTATCTTCGCCAACATGGGATCAAACATCAAACAATTGTGCTCTATAATCCCCAATAGAATGGAGTAGCTAAAAGAATGAATAGGACAATCTTAAATATGGTACGTTCCATGATGTTTTTCAAGAATGTAAAATTGATGTTTTGGGCTAATGTAGTTCTATGTGTTGTATATGCAAAGAATAGATGTCCATCTAATTCTATTAGAAACAAGACTCCTTATGAAATGTGGTATAGCCACATTCCTTCGGTAAAGCATCATGGGGTCTTTGGTTCCACCTGCTATGCCTTGATACCAAAATTACATAGAAACAAACTTGGTGCAAGGAGTCGTAAGTGTATCTTCTTGGGGAATTCAAACACCTCCAAATCATACCATCTCTATGCCATGAAGTTAATAAAAATTTTGTTTTATCTAGATATGTAATCTTTATTGAATCTTCCAAAGCTGACAATGTTGTTGAGTGACAACTTGATCGCTTGGATAGATTCGGAAATGACAAATCATTTCAAGAATTTGATAATCAAATTCCACATATTGAAGGGGAATTCCTATACTGGATCAATTTGTGGAATCTTCTTATGAAGCACTCTCTCCCCCACATGAAACTCCAACCACTGATGATACTTTGAGTGATGTGATTGACAGAAGTGGGAGACTCAATCTTGATTCAGTCCCAACTAAATCAACTGAGAAGCTTGGACCATCTTAGAAAGGTCCCCTAAAGTGGATGACAAAGACACTTGAAAGTGTTCATTCTAATGAGGTTGGAAAGACAGGAACAAGAAATTCAACTAGGAAAAATGGAGGTGATGTAGATGATTCTGATTCACCTGTTGATATGGATGTTTCTTATGATTGTGAACAAAATTTTTCTATAGATTTTGAAACAACTTCATTCAAAGAAGTCGCTTCTTATGATGAATGGAAAGAAGTGATGAAAAAGGAGTTTAATGCCTTGATAGAGAATGGCACTTGGAAGATGGTTGATCCTCCATTGGGAACCAAACCAATTGGCTGCAAGTGGGTCTACAAGAACAAGTATAAAGTTGATGGCTCACTTGAGAAGCACAAAGTCAGGATTGTGGAAAAAGGTTTTGCACAGAAGGAAGGGGTCGATTATGAGGAGAATTTTTCTATCACAGCAAAATGGGCTACCATCCGAACACTCTTTGCCCTAACAGCTCAGAAATGATGGAAATTCCATCAAATGGATGTAAAAACTGCTTTCTTGAATGTATATCTAAAAGAGAATGTTTCTATGTCCCAGTCTAAAGGATTTGTTGTGAAAGGACATGAACATAAAGTATGCAAACTTGTGAAATCCTTGTATGGCCTCAAGCAAGCACCATGAGCCTAGTATGAAAAGTTAACTGAGCATCTTCTGAAACTCAAATTCAAACATTATGATCTTGATGATGCAAACTTTGTTTGTCATGAAAGTTGTAAAAACAATTGTATATCTTGTGGTATATGTAGATGATATTTTGGTGACAGGGAACAATGAGAGCTACATTGCATCCATAAAGAAGGAATTGAGGAAAGGTTTTGAAATGATTGATTTGGGTTATGTTCATTACTATCTTGGTATTGAAGTAATTCAACATCCAAAGTCTATATTCCTTTCTCAAAAGAAGTACATTGGAGATATGTTGAACAAGTTTGGCATGGCTAAGTGCAATCCTCTAACTACTCCAATGGAACAAAACTTAAAGCTCACATTCATTGAAGGAAAAGAATTTGAGGATGCAAAAAAGTATAGAAAGCTTGTAAGAAGTCTCAACTACCTGACTACTACTAGACCAGACATTTCGTTTGCTATTGTAATCCTCTCTAGGTTTATGCAAAAGCCTTGTGAGGGACATTGGTCTGCTGCAAAAAGAGTTCTAAAGTACTTGAAGGGAACTCAAGACTTTGGACTCAAGTATACACAAGTGGGCGACTTCAGCTTGATTGGATACTCTGATTCCGAATTCGATGGAGACAAAGAAACTGGGCTATCTACTTATGGTTATGCTATGAGTATTGGATCAGGAGTTGTCTCCTGGAGATCACGCAAACAATCAGTTCCCGCATAATCCACAATAGAGGCAGAATATGTGGCGACAAATGAGGCACCAAAAGTAATTGTGTGGCTCGGGAAAATTCTGGAATATTTGCAGGTAAAACAAGTACATTCAACTCCACTCATGATTGACAACACCTCTACAATAAAGTTGGCCAAGAACCCAAAGTTCCATGATCGAACGAAGCACATAAATACAAAATACCATCTGATTCGACATCATGTTGAGGCCAATACAATCCATCTATGCCATTATTCCACTAATGAGCAGATTGCAGACATCTTCACCAAAGCGCTTGGAAGAAAAAAGCTTGAAAGATTCAGAACGATGCTTGGACTCACCAATATCCCTTCAGATTAAGGGGGGGAATGTTGACACCTAATCATGGGGATTGGGTGAACACTTGTGTTACACTAAAATTTGTCACCATGACTATTTGCAGTTAGTATGGCTCCATCAATTGTCATACTATCCTCCTTGGCAAGTCTCATGCCTCTGCTTCTCATGTCAAACTCCAAGAAAGAGAGAAAAGTCATTTAAAGTCATTTATCTCTGGGTACGCAGTTTCTCTCAGCCTTACCTGCGTGTACGCAACCCAAGTTCACAATACCTGCGTACTTGTACGCTCTGTATGTAAAGGGGTGGGTGCGTACCCCTGTAAAGGTCAAAAGGCGCGAGTTTCATCTTAAAAAAGTTACTTGTGGTCATTTCTAGAGCATTCTAGAAGCTTGTTTGACGTGTATTGAGCGCCTCCAGATGGTTCATGTATCCCTATGAAAGAGGAACTTATCCCATCAAGAGGGGAGCTAACCCATCCAAAGAGGGGCTTATCCCATTGATGGTGGACCTGATTAACTTCCTCTAAAGCACTATAAATACAGGCATTGGGCCAGAGGGAGGGGAGGTTGAAAGCTGAATATTCCTAAGGGTAGATGCTGCTGGAATTAGGACTCCCTTATAGAGCTTGAGAGGAGAGATTCCCATCCTTTCCTAGCCTTATTTGGAAGTGAGTGAGCTGATCAAAGTAAAGGAGAACTCTTGCTGGACCCTGGGAGGAACTTGCACAACACCAAGGCTCAGGTTGTAATGGTTTCTTTTGTTTCCTATTAATACAAATAAGTACATTCTTCTCAACAATTTGTTATTTATGAGTTGTTTCATATACTCCTTGGTCTGTATGTTAAATATGTTTTATTTTATGAGATATTCAGGTGCTATTTAATCGTTTGATTGTTAGTGAATGCAAGTTTCGAAGAGAAGGAGGAGCTCATCCGGATCGACGAGGTTGGACTACTACAACAGCGTTGGACTACAGGTAGGATCTAAACACTTGATTTCTTATATGGTAAATGCATATTTAGAGAAGGATTGTTCTTATTTGTCTTGTTTGTCACTAGAAAGCCTTAGCTTCTAGGGAGGTCGGTTTTGTCCGCAAAATTGACTCTTTCCGCATGACAAAATGGTGACTCCGCTGGGGAACTCCATTGATGTGAATGATTTTTCCTTTGTGTGAAACTTTGATTTGAGATAAGTCGTTTTCTTTCTGGTTTTTGGCTGTCTGACTGTGCATTTGGGTGGCTTAGCTTAGGGTTAAATTAGATTTTAGTTTTTCTTGGTTTTGCTAGAAGTACGCAGCCTCTGCGTTAAGCACAGTGCGTACCTGTACGCACTGCAGCTTTGTGCACAGAGCGTACACGCACCTGTGCAAACAGGTTGCCTGCGTACCCTGTCAAAATTGAGAAAATTTCAATTTTCTCCTTTTTGCCTCTTAGATTTTGTTTATAATTTGTTTTTACTACCTAGATCCACTGTTCACCTGTCAGAAGCTTTCATCTTGGTTAATTTCATTGGCATTCCTGCTTTAAGCTTTTATCAATTGGGTGTTTTGAGTCTCTTTTTTGAGAAAATCTAAATTTGATTTCCTTTGGTCATTACTTGGAGGTTTGTCTCAGTCTTTTCACAATTTTGCATCTTTTTGCTTTTGTTTTTGCAAAAAAAAATTCCCCCTCATTCGCCGGGGGGGGGGTTAAATTGTGTATGAGTGTTAATCGCCTTTGAGTGTTTTTATTTTTTGATCTTTGGAACTCTCACCCAATTTTCTCGACTTTCACTTCATTGGTTCTTAGATTACATTAGAATCATCTTGTGTTTGAAAATTCTCTTGCATAGATCACATTTGCATAATTAGAATTCTCATTTTCAGAATATGAATGAAAAATGTGCATAGATTACATTTGCATACTTTTCAAGTGAATTGTGCTTAGATTACAATTGCATAGTTTACATTCTGAAAAATCAATCGTAGATTTAGATTAGCTTTCTTTGATTTGAATTTACACAAAAATAAAAATAAAAAAAATGGTTTGGAATTGATTTGCATTAGTTTTTCTTGATAAAATTAGTGCATTAGAGAATTTGTTGTATTTTCTCTTAGTGATCAATTTTTGCATTGTTGGAAGTGAATGGAAACTCTCTCCTTACTTTAGTTAGGATTCATCGAATTGAAAATATTACATTATCATATTCGATTGCATTCAGTTGAGTCGGGTCATAACACCATTGGTTTCATATCCATTTACCCCTTTGAGTAATAACAGCCTTAATAACACAGCGCTTAATTAAAATTCATCTAGTAATTTTTACATTTCTAGGGCTCTGAAACACCAATATAGATCAGGCTAGTGTCTTGGAGTAGGAGAGTAATTAACTCTCCAAGACAGCAAAACCAAACAAGTAGCTTATCTTGCGGTAGGATAAATCCAATAGTTACATTTATGCTTTGGGAAAGCTCCTCTTAAAGGAGAAGCACGAGATCGTGTCCGAACCAGTGAGGGGATCAATCCTCCTTCATTGGGAACGACGCCAGATACGCACGTACTACAAACGGTAAACCTCGGATTAACCATTGTCGAGGAGCCTGGGGTCACTTGTCGGTAAACCTTGGATTATTGTCAAGGAGCCGGCAAGGGGATTGAGCTTGATACTCTGCCCTTGCGTGCTATCGGATCATAGACTGTTCCCCCAGGTATATTTGTTGCTATTGGTGACCTTAGTGACCATTATCTTTAGGGTTCTACCCAAGGTGACGGTCGAGGGAAGATCCCACTGTACCTGGAATAGATGTCGGCTAGACTCACTTGGATTTTCTGGGGGGTTCACTTCACTCGAGACGGTTAAAGTGGAGGAACTTGGTCCAGTCTATTCATTAAGCAAGTTGCCGGGGTAACTGTTCCACCCGCCACTTTTGTACTAAATTCTGTGATGTTGGATTTCATCACCAACTAGTGTTTTCGGTCCGGAAGGTTACTGTTTGTGTGTGGTTTGACTCCTAGATTTGATAGCGCGTGTTAATTTGTTTGTTTTTACTTTTAGAGACCATAGGTGTGAATTGTGAATTGTTAATTTTAGTTTTAAATTGTTAATAAAATTCACTAAAGTTGAATATAATGGCAAGTGTTCCGGAATTTACCAACCTAGGAACCCCTCCTAACGAGAATCCTAGTACTTTTCCTTACTTTGGAAATGTTGGCCCTCCTTATATGGCTACTTTGTCATTACCTGGATTTACAATAGGTTTACCGATATGGTTATTTTCAACTTCGTTGGCCCAAATTACTCCAATTGTTCCACCTCAACCGAATGCTTCACCTCAACAGAGTTCACCATCTCAACATCACCAACCTTCTGTTGACCCTTTACCTTCTTCGCCTAATTTTTCTTCTTCCATTTCTTCCTCTTCGCTTGTTAAAAGCCTTGATGCTAGTAACCAGGTGTCTAAGAAGAAGAAGAAAGGGAAGAAGAAGAAGAAGAAGAAGAAGCAAGATAAGAAAGAAGTCAACCAACCAACCACGACTGTAAGTGTTAGTTGTGTTGAGGAAAACTCCGACATGCATCGTAAACCCAAATACCCTTGCAGGCTTTGTAAGGGTGACCACTTCCTTATCAATTGTCCTGGTATTCCAAAGGTCTTGGAAGTATGGTCAGAAAAATCTCATCAACTTTCCATTGATCCATCAACCAGTGATAGTCAGGTTCCTGGGAAAAAGGGTAAAGTTAGGTTTCCTTGTAAGTTATGCAAAGGGAGTCATCAAACTCACATTTGCCCTCACATGGATGAAGCCTCAACATTGTTGGAAAACCTTACTGTTCCACAGCAAGAATTTCCAACTGGTTACCGTAAACTTTCTCCCAACCTACCGTCAACTGACGGAGTGATTGATCTAATTTCAAGTACAGTCGATCACACTCTTCCATTGGAGAGTGAAACTCATGTCACTCAGGTTGATGATCCGTTAGTTGATCAAGTGGTCGATTCAATTTCACATTCGATCGATCACACTTTCCCTTTGGAGAGTGAACTTCATACCGCTCAGGTTCTTCTTGTTACATCAGATTCTTCTATGCCAGGGGGCATTTCACCTGTTTCTACAGAACCCCCTCCAAGTACTGAGGTCTTTTCCTTTGATTGGAATAGACTGACAGAACCTCGTCTTCCTTCCTCCATCCCTTTTCAAATCATTGTCAAGGCTGGTGGTAGGGACATACATCGTACTCAGGTAGATGAAGGTGCTTCTGTTAGTATTTTATCCTCAACTGTTTGGAAAGCTTTAGGTTCCCCTCAGCTTGCGCCTATTACACAGAATCTGAAAGCTTTTAACAGAACCATTAGGGAACCTTTAGGGATCCTTCCTAAGTTTTCTATTACCTTGGAAGGTAAAACTGTCTGTATTGATCTTATGGTAGTTCGAGGTCCCTTGGATTTCAATTTACTCCTTGGGCGAGACTATGTTTATGCAATGAAAGCTGTCGTATTGACACTCTTTCGCGTGATGTCTTTCCCTCAAAATGGCAGTATTGTGACTGTAGACCAGCTTTCGTTCCTTAGTCTTGTCTCAACTACCAATAATATGACACCCCTAAATGTTCCTGATTCTAAAGTGGTTGGTATCTACCCTGCCACGGGTTAATTATGTGGCAACTGGTCCCATGTTTTCAGTTACCGATGTAAGTGAGCCTCTCTCTGTGTGCTCATCTTCCTTTGATTTAGATCCGGTAATTGGCATGGAAAACTCTATGGGATTATTTGAACACGATGTTCTTATCCCTTTTGAGTCCCTTGACATGTGTTCCTTCCAAAGTACTATTCTTCCTTCTGATGAAGACCTTTTGGAAGCCATGATCAAGGTGTGTCCATTGACATGTCTTTCTTCAGTTGGAAGCCATGATCAGTGGGAGCGAGGATAGTTCCTTTTCCTGTGCCAACCTCGTTAAAAAATGAAACAGGTGTTAGCGAGGATAGTTCCTTTTCCTGTGCCAACCTCGTTAAAAAATGAATCAGGTAGATTTTAGGATATGTAGGTAGATTGTAGAGAGTATGGTTTTGAGGATAGTTCCTGTTACTGAGTCAACCTCGTTAAAAAATGAATCAGGTATGAGCATAGTTCTTTTCCTGTGTCAAGCTCGTTAAAAAATGAAACAAATCCTCCTCTAATTGAGTCGAGAGTTTGACGAGATCTCATAAATGTTAAGTTGTATATTTAGGTTAGTTATTTCAGTTTTTTGCATTATTTTCTTACAGTTTTAGGTCGGGTCTTTCAAATGATCTCGTACATGAACCTTCATTCCATCCAGCTTGTACTTAGTTGAATAAAATGAAGCTAGGGGGGCATGCACTCTAGCAGTTATGCTTAGGGGGCATCAAGCACAGTTTTATCTCTGTTTCAAGCTTGTGTAAAAATGAAACTACTTTGAAGCATAGTTTTTCTCTGTTTCAAGCTTTTGTAAAAATGAAACCTATCTCGAGTCAATTTCAGTTATTTTCAAGACTCGTTAAACTCATGAAAATCTCGAGATTATTTTGCTATCTTTCATTCTCGTAAAACAAATGAAAATGCCGAGTTCTTTCTGTCTTTTCCTGCTCGTAAATTAAATTGAAAGTCGGCCATATGAGTACATTTTTATCCCTTTTTCGAACTCATTAAAATTTATGAAAAAGTGAAAACCATGAGTACATTTTTATCATTTTTTCGAACTCGTTAAAACTTACGAAAAAGTGAAACCATAGAGTCATCTTTTAAGCCCTTTTCTGACTCCTAAAACATGAAAAGATTGCCGAGCGTTTCTTTTACACTCGTTAAAACGGAATTAAAAGGCGGTCCCCTTATAGCCCTTTTCTGACTGTAAAAACAGGAAAAGATTGCCGGATTTTTGTCGTTTCAAATTCGATACTAGAAATAAAACGACGTGTCCTTGATCGCTTTTTACTTTTCAGGTCAAAGACACTAATCATGAAAGTACTCCTTGATCACAAGATCAAGCGGTTCTCTCAAGTATTATTTTATACTTTTTCGGGCTTGGGAGACACACATTTACGAAAAAGTTCAACCCTGGAGTCTTCTTAAGTTTTTTCAGACTCTCTAAAAATGAAAAACGCCGAGTTTCTCCTATACTGGACTCGTTAAAATTTCACAGTAAAGGACCTGTTCGATTACAAACAGGAACAGACCACTCCTTCTTAGGGTTCGAATCAAAACTAAGTTGGACTCATCCGAAGGATGAGCTTATAATCAAGCATATGTTATCCTCCTCAAGCTTGTAAAAAAATAAAGAGGTACTTGCCAGAAATGGTGGGGGAAAAGAGAGAAGAATGAGCCTATTTGTTATCCTTTGTCACAGAAAAAACCTTATCACCACTCTTGAACACGACACTTTTCATTCATCTGGGTTGGGAAATCCTTTGCCTCATAGTTGATCAAACCACATTGAAAATCTTCAGCCGGTTCCGGGTATTAACTTTGGGTCAATTGTCACCAAGCCATCTGTCGTGTTGTTATGTGTTCAAGAGGTCACTGCAAATAAACCATTCATCTGCAAAATACCTGTCATCCATCTTGACCATCCCTGAGTCAGTCCTTACAGCTACATTTCTTCAACTTGATCTATGATTTCGTGTTGTGGGCTTGCCTGTAACAGGTCGCTTTCTATCGACATGAGCATATTATCTAGAGAGATGACCTAGAAATCGTCAGTACCTTGAAATCTGCATGCATCAATGGCAGGTTTCTCGCCTTTGACGACAGTTTACATCATTGACTTTCGATCAAAGGATTCCGTGACATGTTCGACATCAGCCCATTCATTCGCATCTCATGGATTGTACTGGGTACTTTGAGAACCATTGACATCACTGGTGGTCTCTCTCACACTTGTTAACAGTTTACATCATCGACTGGTAATCAAGTGGTTTCTACCATGTTCGACATCAACTCATTTATTCGCATGGATAGAATCGTACCAATTCGGGAGGTAGAAATGAAGACCCTGGATCTAGTTTCCACCATCCAGGCTACGAGGAGTTTTGTATTCATTATATAGTAGACTAATCATAAACAGATGGCTACGTCCATACTGTGTCTACAAAAGTCTATGATTATGATGTACTGCAAAATCATTCCTATATCAGAGCAGTAGATAGTTAATTAGTTAAAGATTTCAATCTGAGTATGGGAATGCCTACCTCAGCGATGATATGATCTTATATATGTATTTTGTGTTGAATACTTGCAGGTTCTGACCGGGCTCTCCACAAGATAATCCTTGAAATGATAAAGTACTTCACCCTTCCTAGATGATATAAAACCCTAATCTACTACAGGCTTCGCACTTTAGGGGGCAATCTGTTACACTAAAATTTGTCACCATGACTATTTGCAGTTAGTATGGCTCCATCAACTGTCATACTATCCTCCTTGGCAAGTCTCATGCCTCTGCTTCTCATGTCAAACTCCAAGAAAGAGAGAAAAGTCATTTAAAGTCATTTATCTCTGGGTACGCAGTTTCTCTCAGCCTTACCTGCGTGTACGCAACCCAAGTTCACAATACCTGCGTACTTGTATGCTCTGTATGTAAAGGGGTGGGTGCGTACCCCTGTAAAGGTCAAAAGGCGCGAGTTTCATCTTAAAAAAGTTACTTGTGGTCATTTCTAGAGCATTCTAGAAGCTTGTTTGACGTGTATTGAGCGCCTCCAGATGGTTCATGTATCCCTATGAAAGAGGAACTTATCCCATCAAGAGGGGAGCTAACCCATCCAAAGAGGGGCTTATCCCATTGATGGTGGACCTGATTAACTTCCTCTAAAGCACTATAAATACAGGCATTGGGCCAGAGGGAGGGGAGGTTGAAAGCTGAATATTCCTAAGGGTAGATGCTGCTGGAATTAGGACTCCCTGATAGAGCTTGAGAGGAGAGATTCCCATCCTTTCCTAGCCTTATTTGGAAGTGGGTGAGCTGATCAAAGTAAAGGAGAACTCTTGCTGGACCCTGGGAGGAAATTGCACAACACCAAGGCTCAGGTTGTAATGGTTTCTTTTGTTTCCTATTAATACAAATAAGTACATTCTTCTCAACAATTTGTTATTTATGAGTTGTTTCATATACTCCTTGGTCTCTTTGTTAAATATGTTTTATTTTATGAGATATTCAGGTGCTATTTAATCGTTTGATTGTTAGTGAATGCAGGTTTCGAAGAGAAGGAGGAGCTCATCCGGATCGACGAGGTTGGACTACTACAACAGCGTTGGACTACAGGTAGGATCTAAACACTTGATTTCTTATATGGTAAATGCATATTTAGAGAAGGATTGTTCTTATTTGTCTTGTTTGTCACTAGAAAGCCTTAGCTTCTAGGGAGGTCGGTTTTGTCCGCAAAATTGACTCTTTCCGCATGACAACTTGTAAATAATGTAAATAATAAATAATGGAAAATGAAGAGTCATCAGGAGGTGAAACCCAAGAGTCACTCCCTCATGTATATCCATAAACAATATTAATGAATAAATATAGTTCATTTGAGGAATTACCTCCTAGCCTGACAATATGTTCATTAGGAAGGTTTATGGATAATTGCATATTTGTGTCCAATACTATTTATTTTTGTAGAATATTGTGAGAATATTGGGCAGATTATGTAGATTTGGAGGAAGAGATAAGTTAGGGACTTGCTCCCTACTACAAGAGGATCAATATTGGATAATAAATCAACAAGATATTTTGAAATTGTTGTACAGATTCTGGAGCTCCAATGTTGAGAAAATCTAGGAACGTGTTCCATGTCATTTAATGCAAATTCCTAGTATTGGGAATCAAATCCACTATTTGAGGGATTTTGGAGGGAAAAGCTTCCTCCTTCCATGGGGAATGCTTCCTAATCATTTTGTATAAGTACCAAGTCAAATTTTCCTCTACGAGTTGACTTTTATTAGTCTTCTGGTGGAGAGAACTCTTATTTTTGCAACTCCACTTTCATTTCTTTCATGGATGTAATTATAACGATGGAAATAATGAAAATTGGTGCCATGTTTAGCTTCTAAACCTTGGTCTCCTTCATAGGACTCTGAGTTTCCTTGGGCTTCGCCATCCCAGGGGCCTCAGAGCCCTTTTGTATCATTTACTTTTATTCTTTCACTTCTTATTCACATGCATCTCTTGTTCTTGTCTTTTTCTATTTCTTCATTTAGTATTGATTATTTCTTGTTGTAGGATTAGGTTAAATGGTTGAAGTAAGTTCTTTTACAAGATCAAAAGAATGATTTCATCCTTTGAAAAACTTTGGAAGGTCATAGTAATTATTGAGCTACTTAGATTAGTTTTCTTATTCCAAAATCTAAATTTCTGGAAGTCCCTTGTGGTAAATCATAGTAAATTTATTCTATTTTTTGGAACATGTTGTTTGGACGAAGTCCCTCGGGTTAGTTTTGATGTAAATTGGGTAAAAAGATGTAAAGTCTCCATAATTTATGGACGCAGAGCGTGTAGATACTTAGAAGTTAAAAAGGGTTTTTACCCTTGTTTATGTAAACTTAAGTTGGTTTTTGAGATCTACCCATGGTCCACGGACCATGGGATTGTATAAATAGGTGTGTCCTATAGAGTCTAAGGAAGATCTATGTTTTTGTCTATGGGTACGAATGAGGAAGTCTAGCGCATAGAAGTAAGTCTTAGAGGGGAAAAAGGCTCTATAGCTGAGTGCACAGAGGCCTAGAGTAATGTTCGTAGCTGAGGACGCAGACCCCTATAGCTAAGTGCGCAGGGAAGTATTGAGTTTGTAAACCTATACTGAAGATCAATAAAGAAGACTATTGCGAAAATTCCTATGTTTTTTCTCTTTACTTCTGTTATGTATGATTGCGATATATGCTATGATAAAATGATGTCTTTATAAAATAATGACGTATTGATGCGCGAATTTACTTGATCCTTCTTATTATTTGAACGCAATTAATGTTAAATGATTACGCAAAGATCATAACACTTTCTGTTAAATTTGTCAAACACTTAGGTAGATCTAAGTAAATGCTGATCTAAGGGTAATCTATGGTGTGGATAAGAAGTTAATTTGCCTATTCAGGGTCCGCAAAAGCCAGTCGTAGACCTTCGCAAAGATCTACAGGCCGATTAAGGGAGTTATAGTGCTAAGCCTTAAAGGCTTAGAAATCTGCGCGAAGGCAGATCTAGGTCATAGAAAGACGTCACACTGATCTTTGGATGTGGAAACTTGGTTCCAGCATCCCCCCATACTGCTTCGGGTGAGACTTCAACCCGCGCAATGCAGATTGATGCTGAAAGGGCCAGTAGTGTAGGGATTTGTTTTACGCAACTTACTCTGAACCTAGGTTAGGACCCACTAAGCCAACAAATGGTTTCGTTGCTAGGAATGGGATCTACATAAATAGATGTGTGATGTCACATCACTGGAATCCGACCAAGAAGGAAATTGAGAAGTGGTTGGATAGAAAAATCCATGAATTCGCAGTGCAGAAAAACAGGAATCCGTGCCTGAAAAATAACAGTGGTTGGATAGATATTTGTACATAGAAATACACAAAACCTTCTTCTGCACCTTCCCAATCGAACTGTACGAGTGGATAGCTAAATTGGTAGACGGCCAAGGAAGGTGGAGGCTTGACGGTTGAATAGTGTGGACTCCAGAGCTAGTGCGGAGGTTGGAAGCCTCTGAAGATAATATTGTGTGCGCTACTTACCATTGGATTGATCAGGTTATAGGAGGATTTGTTACAGAGTTCATGGTTGACACCTCGGTTAGTTATAGCGAAGCAGCGCGACGCTCCTTCAAGGGACCACGAGGTAAGTATTTGAGGTCTTTGAACACCTGGATTAAGATGCTCTTGTGTGAAAAATGGGTTATGCCATTACCTTGATGTTTGGATCTACATGAAATGGATGGAGCTTTAGAAACCAAGAAAAATCAGGTCCTGAATATAACCCGTTGACTAGACCTCCTTCAAGTGACGACAAAGGAGCAGTGCAGGCCTTGCCGCGAAGCGTTGTCTAATTGATAAGACAGGGTTTTCCGCGAATACATCATTTGTCCATGCCACCTCCCCCTTCACCTCCACAACCTACACCTTTGCCCACTCCACCACCACCACAACTGTCGTTCGACATGTCGAATACCATGAAGTTTCCTTTTTTCAAGGGCTTAGGAAGTGAGGATCTAAATCAGTTTTGGTTTGTTGTGAAGGTTGCATGGACAGCATAACATATTACAAATGATAGCATAAAGAAGGTGCAGTTGGTTACTACTCTACAAGATCGCATGCTAACATGGTGCATTAAGTACTGCACTAATAATCCCTTGGCGTCATTAGTAGATACTCAAACAACTTTAAACAAAGAATTCGGTAAGCCTAAGTCTGCCTTGCAATCGGTAATTGGACTTAAGGAAATCATGATGAGGCCTGATGAAACGCCCTGGGAGCTAGATCAAAGATTGAAGTGCAGGATTTGCGAAGCTAATATGAATCTCATAGATAGTCAGCACCATGATTGGTTTATAACCGAACTCCTACCCCACCTAAGGATTTATTTATTGCTGCAAAAGATAGGAAATCATGCGGAAGCTTTGGAAATCGCGATGAGATTGCATGAAACACCTATTCAGGATGCGTCTTTTGGATTCCAATAGATTCATGCAAAGTTGCAGAACCTCTGTTTGGAATTGCAAATCTTGAAAAAATAAAAGGATGCCAGGCTGGAGGTGCGTGAAGAATTTTGGTGCCTCAAGTGTAAAAGCCAGGGGCATGATAAAGATCATTGCCCTATCTTCGCGAATTATATCATGGGGGGGCCAATGCCCCTGAGGCAAGAAGCTCCAGCAGGACCAAGTACGGGGCTCGTGCTATGGTGCGCTATTTTTCAAGTGGCTAGAAAACATGGAATAGATAATTTCACTTGCTGCAAAAGTTTGTGTAGAAACCACAACAATTATTTTGCGATTTCTGTAAATCGATGGGCCATGATGAATGCCATTTCCATAGATGTGAATTTATGATGGAAAGGACGCCTATGTATCAAATGCAAGAAGAAACGTAGCCTCCAAATCAGGGTGTTGGAGGAGCGCACGGAGGATATAAGGGGCGTGAATCAGGCTGAGGAGAAGGAGGACCTGGTAGAGATCATGGACTGGTCATTTTCTATAATTGCGGAACACCAGGGCACTACATGCGGGAGTGTATGATCCAGACATGCCCATCATGTCAATACTACACTCAACTTGACCACACAATAGAAGAATTCCCTGTGTTGATAGCTAATATGCAAGAGAAGAAGGCGTAGCCTTAGCATCCTACCCAAAACTTACCGATGATGAATGCCAATCCTTGCGAGGAAGATCCAAATGTGAATATCATGCTACTTCAGATTGAGTGTCCGCAGCTGAGTGCGTGGACCTCTGTAGCTAAGTGCGCAGGGAAGTATTGAGTATATAAACCTAAACTGAAGATCAATAAATAAGACTATTATAGAAATTCCTATGTCTTTTCTCTTTACTTCTATTATGTATGATTGTAATATATGCTATGATAAAATGATGTCTTTATAAAATAATGATGTATGGATGTTTGAATTTACTTGATCCATCTTATTATTTGAATGCAATTAATATTAAGTGATTACGCGGATATCATAACACTTTCTGTTAAAGTTGTCGAACACTTAGGTAGATCTGAGTAAATACTGATCTAAGAGTAATCTATTGTGTGCATAAGTAGCTAATTTGCCTATTCAGGGTCCATGAAATCTAGTCATAGACCTTCGCGGAGATCTAGAGGCCGATTGAGGGGAGTTACAGCACTAAGCCTTAAAGGCTTAGAAATCTGTGTGAAGGCAGATCTAGGTCATAGAAAGACATCACACTAATCTTTGGATGTGGAAACTTGGTTCCAGCATCCCCCCATACTACTTCGGGTGAGAATTCAGTCTGCGCTACACAGATTGATGCCGAAAGGGCTGGTAGTGTAGGGATTTGTTTTGTGCAACTAACTCTGAACCTGGGTCAGGACCCACTAAGCCAACAAATGGTTTCGTTGCTGGGACCGGGATCTACATAAATAGATGTGTGATGTCACATCACTGGAATCCAACCAAGAAGGAAATTGAGAAGTGGTTGGATAGAAAAATCCACGAATTCGCGGTGTAAGAAAACAGGGATCCACACTTGACAAAAGAACAGTGGTTGGACAGATATGTGTACATAGAAATACATGAAACTTTCTTCTACACCTTCCCAATTGAACTATACAAGTGTATATTGTTAGGACCTAAGTCTACCTCAGGCTGAAGGAAGGAAGGTCTAGGGTAACATCAAACCACGCTTAAACTAGTAGCTAGCCCTACCAAGTCGGGAGAGGGATCTCTCCTTGTCGATCTCAATTATGATTTTGGCAATTAGGGCTTGAGATGACTGAAATGAATATGGATTTTAGGCTAGGTATAGTAGCTCTAGGGTTTTTTTGGATTTGTTTGGGTCGAAATAGCAAGAGAAATGATGATTTGGATTATGGCATCAATGTCAGTTTCTGCCGGCAAACCTGGGGAAAATTAAGTGTCATGTTCAACCAAGTGAAGATTGTAAATGTGAGAAGTATAAGGGAGAAATCCCACTGCCCTGCAGGCATCAAACAAAGGATGGATTTGCAGCAACAACTTTAGATGAAAGAGAATAACGAGGTTGCTCAACAGAGCATCTAACAACGGATGAATTCTACTAAAACTACCATTACAACTAACAGCAAAATCATCATGAAAGGAGCATCATTATGGATGAATTCCTAACATATCACTTAGATAATGTTGAAACAAAGGAGAAAAACATAATGTGTAAATGAATTACAGGAGAAAAAACATACTGAACATTTAAGCATCGTGATGAATCCCAGGCCTAAAGGGAAAAAACTGCTTTATTATGATAATCAATAAAACTTTACACAATCCAAATGCTTCTTTGCTGCCAAAATCCAACCTCTACACTATGAAATCCATAAAATATATACATTTTCTCATCCTTGTACTAAAGGAATTGAGCTCAACCATTTTCTTCAAAATAGAATCAGTTACATTAAACTTGGACCAAATTTCTAAAAATAGGTGTTGAAGATG
Organism: Pinus tabuliformis; assembly: GCA_031772625.1. Taxonomy (NCBI): domain Eukaryota; kingdom Viridiplantae; phylum Streptophyta; class Pinopsida; order Pinales; family Pinaceae; genus Pinus; species Pinus tabuliformis. The sequence goes on from CM062819.1 coordinate 1,293,417,963, forward strand.
AACTCGTATCTCCTAAACCATAGCACCTATTACAAAAATGAAAGAGGTTTTTGTAGATAAGGTCATGTTGGAGAAAAAATCTCTCAAAATTTGGAAATTCGTTTCTAGCTGTTCGCAATCTATGCCACAAAATCATCTCTAAAACAGAAAATCATTAAAAATTTAAATCTGTGAAAATGAGCTGTAAAGATTTAGTCACATATCCAAATTCACGACACCTGTGAATAAACTGAAAGAGGTTTTTGTTATATGGCTTGTGGTTAACAAAAACCTCCTTGTTTTTTTCCAAATTAATTTTAATCTGTTGTAAAATGGCACTGCACTAAAATGACTAAAACAGTAAAATAAATGAAAATTTTGCTTTGTTTTAATGCAGGCTCCAAATATCACTGCATATCTCCCACATAGTAGCACCTGTGAATAAACTGAAGGAGGTTTTTGTTATTTGGTATGTGATGAACAAAAACCTCTTTCACTTTTTTAAAATTCATGTCCAAACTGATTTTGTAGTAAACTTGTCCCTTTGTGTAGCAACTGACCTCAAAACATGCATAACCAAGAATCAATCATTCATTTCGATCATATCTTATGATCCAGAAACCGGTTACAAGAGTGTGATATACCATTGGAAATATTTTTTTGAGCTGCTCCTGATGAACACACTTATGACATGTTTTGTGCTGAAGATCATGTGCAAAACATCTAACCAAACCAAACATAGTAAGAGCTCCTGTTGATCCCTAGTGATAGGCTGCGAAGACTGGAACTAACATCGGCTCCATTGGGGATGGAAGCTCCTTGGAGGTGTCAAGAACACTGTAGACCAAGTGCCTCATCCATTGGGCAATACGGTCAAACAACTACAAACCCAAAACAACTCATACCAATCCAAAAACATATACATACTGCAACCTATACATTAGGAAACTAAAACAAATGCCGAAAACTGAAATGTTGCTTTGCGCAACTTATTTATGTACAACCCTACCCTACTTTGCAGCAAAATCAATGCTATAATGTGAGACCAACCAATCAAGCAACTGTGACAATGATGTTGTTGTTTGATAGTGTTTGAACCAGAACATAGTTGGAAATCCTACCAGCAATATATACCCAAAGTACCTCTGGCTCTGTAAAAGGCAACTTGGTTTTTCTTTCAACTTAAAAATATATTCCATATATGCTGCTATAGGATCATAGAAACTAGATTCTATCTGCTGCCCCAACTCATTAACATTTGCTCTTGGCTGGAGATTGTCATATCCTCGCTGTAAAACATAACATCCTTCCATCCAACCATCTAAGGGCAGCCTTATCTTTTCTTCTTTAGGAGGAGGGAGAGTTTCCAAGAACTGTTTAGGGTCTTGGAATTCATGTGATTTAATTTGAACATCCAATAATTCAATTTCATTTTCCAATCTTTCAACCACTAAGCCAAGAAAACAATATTTATTCTTAGGTGTGAGTAAGCTAGATTTCAAGCTAAGAAACAATGATGTTAAAAAACTCTGATCATTCTGAATTTTGCTATCTCATCCCTTAAAATCAATAGTAGTTCACTAGATAATGGATTTTCCACATACCCTGTCATCGGTGATTACCATCAACGTTCTGAAAACTAGATTCTTTGGCAGTGAAGTTGAAGCTCAGGATCTTGAACATTGGATTCATCAGGTAGATGATTTCAACCTTACATATGTGTCTAATTGTTGTCTTCCATCAGCAACCAGATCTGCAATTTGAATGATCTTTCCTAGAGAAGATCTGTCACCTCTTCCCTAGTATGGTCGCAACTATGTTATAGCCTAAATCTACCTCAGGCTGAAAGAAGGCAGGTCTAGGGTAACATCAAACCACGCTTAACCTGGTAGCTAGCCCTACTAGGTCGGGAGAGGGCTCTCTCCTTGTCAATCTCAGGAAAATATGGCAAATAATGCTAGAGATGACTGATGTAAATACTAATTTTAGGCTAGGTATATGCTCAAAAAAGTTTTCTTGATTTTTAATGGTTGTTTGCTGGATCAAATGAGGAAGGCAGTTTTGGGTCCGGGAAATGAACTCAGATTTGCAGAGGTTTCTGTGGGGCAAGGTAGGCAAGTGTTTTAGCACTTTGAAATAGGTGTAATGGAGAGTCTAAAGACTGGTGAGGAGTTGGAGAGGGCATGCGAGTGTCATGAGTCCTCTTCAAACAGCAGAAAACATGTAAAACTAAATAAACCCCAAGGCAGAGCACTGAAACATCAATGAATTCCACCTTTTACACTTGATTCATTTAGTTATGCAGAAAAAGAGAGAGATAATGGCACACATAAACATATGATAAACTGAATAACAGAGGAGAAAACAATACTAATTCACCTTTCCACAAGAATCCCACAAAATGCTACAAAACCCTAGTTTATTTCCTTGCCAAACTGCAGAAGTGATGTACAATAGTGCTCAATGCATCCACAAGAGTCCAACCTTTACAAATGACTGAAAAAAAACATGATATAGACATCCAAACCACCTGTGCTATCCATCAAGGGTCGAATCCATGAGAAAAGGGGTGGTTTCAACCATATCTAAACTAGGAACACAAAAGTAGGCAGTGGAACAGCTTGCCTCTAAAACTTAGGAAACCAATTCATTACAGCTCAAAACCACCTAAAACTGATGTATCTACCTCCTTAAGTCAATTTTCATCATTTTTACATCATAGTACATCAAGTTACATCAAATTACTTCATGAATTTTACCATGAGAGATAAAAAGTCAAACTAGTAGAAAACTGGGCCAAATTCTGAGTTTTTGAGCAAAATTGGCAAAAATTTTCCTGATGCGCAGCGCTATCTATTTGATGCATAGCACCACTTCAAGGCTGAATTTGAAGAACTTCCCCTTCACCAAATTAGCTCCAAAATAGCTTGTTGGAAAGATCTTTCTGTATACTTCCTAGGACAACTAGAATTTTTGGATTTGGAGTCCATTTGCCCCTTCAAAAATCACTTCTCCCAAGACTGCTTCTTGTGGGTCCAAAAAGTGGCAGAGAGGGCATTTTTTAGGTGTTTTTTGCCATTTAGGTGACCCAGATCTCCTCCAAATTTCATGAAACTTTCTAGGTTTGAGTATTTTTTCATGAGGAATCCAAAAATGTAGACCATTCTTCAAAATTCCAAGCCAGCTCAATGCGCAGCACCAGTGGCGCTGCGCATTAGAGGAAAATTCCTGTGTTTTGCAATTAAAATTTATGAAATGACAAAAATTTCTCAAAATTGCCTCAAATTTGGCAAGTGGCAAGCCTACTAGTTGCTTTGCTGAGCCAAGGAAGCTTTAGCCAAAATTCTAAGTTTATCTTGCTCCCTTTTGGCTTCTAAGGCTCTCTTTAACTTGGCTTTTAGGTTTCTTATCCTTGTCTTACAAATTTTGTTCCGAGCCAAATAGTGATAAGCCATGTGACGCAACAATTTCTTCTCCTTGTTAGCCTTATCAAGCAACTTCTCAAGGTGGATCACTCTTTCCAACCATGATTCTCGGTCAGCCTCTATTTCTTGTTCTACTAATGTCATCTTGATTTTCCTTCTTTTTTCCACTTGCCGGTTTTCCCTTATGGTTTGCAGCTCCATGATTGTTTATTTTTCCTCCAATTGCTTGTTCTATTGCTCAAGGAATTTAATGATCCACTTAGCCCTCTCAAGGTCAAGTGATAAGGCATGGATGTGAGCTTCTTTCTCTTTGATGACCTCCTTGAGTCTTGAGTTTTGGGAACCCAAATCAGTGTCCTCTTCCTGAATCAAAACAAAATCCCTGTCTTGCCCTTCAGAAGGGCCTTCATCATGCAATGGTTGCTTTCCTTTGTCCTATACCTATTTTTCTAGAGAAGAAGGCAAAGCCCCTTTCACCCCAGGTGAAGATAGCATTTTCCTGTGATCCGGTGAAGATAACGAGACCCCTTCCACCCTTGGTGGAGATAATACTCATTTGGCAGCTGCAAAAAGTCTTCTTGTACCTTTTTCATAAGTTATAAACACAGGAATGTGAGCCTCTTTAGTTTTGCTTTCATGCTCAGTTTGTTGCCCGGAAGGTCCACCTTCCTCTTGAAGATCTGCAAAAATTTGAGGCCCCTTGAAGATTTCATGGGCAATGAAGGTTTCCCATGGCACTCCCAACTGAGTGAGCTGATGCACAACAATAATCTTGATGACAGCAAAGTGATAAATGTTGTTGAGTTGCTATGGGTATGGTTTTCTCTTTGCAATCACAATCATCCTCTCTATGTTTTTGCAAATGAAATATGGAATACTCATCATTCTAACCTTGGTGAAATGCATAAGCAATCTGATATGATAGGAATAGAGTCTGGATAACCTTCCCTCACATGTGAAGTATTTAATGATGAGTTTCATAAGTGGAACATACCGATCCTCCAAGAATTTGAAAGGGAACACCCTGCCCAATTTACTATGATATTTGGCTTTAATGTATGGTTCATAGTGTTGTTTGTTGATATTTTGTCTTTTGTTCCACCTTTCCCCTACATCTGGCATTCTAGTTGCTTCTGCAATAATGGCTGGTGAAAGAGTGAAATTGATGCCAGCAAGGTTTACCATATTGTCCTCCATGTTTATGACAAATTTCCTTGCCAATTCATGATGATACTTAACCCTCTCAACCATCTCACAAAACTCAAAGCAAGATTGGTATCTGAAGCAAGTGGTAGCAAGGGGGCAAGCAAGGAGTTCAGCAATGCTAATAGGTTCCTCTCTGATAATTTTCCCACCCTTGTGAGGTCTCCTAGGCTATACATTCCTTTCTCTTGAACTGTCACTTAGTGTCTCCTCTTCATAACTTGACTCACTGTTTCTTGCCATGGTGTTGGTGCTTATCTTAGGAAAGTGATATGATGATGATGTGGTGAAAAATGGTAATGAGGGAGGACAACAATGATGAGTATGAAGAGATTTTACTTTTGGGAAATGGAATTTGGGAATGGAGGAATTAGTTTTGGGAAACTAGGGTTTAGTGAAGGGAATTAGGGTTTGGTGAGGGATTTAGTTATTTTAGGGGAGTGGAATAGGGTAAATGGGATAAATGGAGTGATTTAGGCAAATGGAAGGGGAAAAAGGGTTTAATGATGTTTTTTATGATGGTGGAGTGAAAATTGCACAATGTATTGGAAAACAATGAAGACAGCTAGGGTTTCACTTTCAATATGCTAAACTCATGAAGGACACAAGCATGACATCAAATTTAGCTCTAGGGCAATGATCACTTACTTGTAGAATGGAAATATAGTGGTTTTGAGGGTTATTGAGCAATTTGGAGCGATTTAGCAAGTGCTGGACTGATGCGCAGTGCCATCTGCCCAATGCACGGCGCCCTTCTGATGCATAGCACCCGTGAAATTTAACGTTGTCAAAAAGCTCCTGATGCTTAGCACCAGCCTGATGCACAACGCACTACCTCTGATGTGCAGCACCAGGCAAATTTTCCTGAAAAACAGGGTTTTTGACCTTATTTGCTCTAAATCGCGATTTTTCCTCTCCAATGGTCTTTTGCAACAATAAAATGATGAATGACACCTTTTTCACTTTATATATGGATGGCTTTAAATTTTTCACTTATTCAAACCCACTTTTCTAATGTCCAAGTCACTTTTGGTCATTAGCTCTATTTTTCATTTAAATTGACTTTTCTTGGTCACTTGGTAAACTGATGCATTGATGCTTTTGCTTTTGTCTGCAGTGGCTGGAGTTGGCAAGGTGAGCAAGGGCAGCATCCGGAACTTATTACATATAGAAAACATTGAAATTACATAAAATTTGTACATAAAATAGAAAAAACCCTGTTTTCACCTCAAAACAGAGTTTTGAGGTAAAAACCCTTTATGAAGCATATCATCAGTGAATTTGCAATTTTATGAACTTATTAGACCTCCTCATGTGCCTGTTGACCTCTTATTGAGTTTTTTAAGACCATAGTGACAAACCCTAAACCTAGTGAGACCTAAAAACCCTAAAACTGATTTTGGTAAATGGAATGAAATAAAATGACAGTAAATGACCTGAACATGTGAAAATAGGCCAGCAGGTAAATGCCATGAGGGAAAATGACAATGAACCACTACCATCAGTTGATCCATGACCTAATGGAATGCAGCTGATCGGATGGGACACCTAATATGCATGCAAAAAGAGAAATTTGATCACTGATGGAGGGATGAAGATACCAACACTAACAGATATCTAAATTGGTAAATGGCCAAGGAAGGTGGAGGCTTGATGGTCGAATAGTGTGGACTCCATAGCTAGTGCAAAGGTTGGAAGCCTCTGAAGATAAGATCGTGCGGGCTACTGACCATTGGTTTGATCGGGTTATAGGAGGATTTGTTACAGAGTTCACGGTTGACACCTCGGTTAGTTACAGTGAAGCAGAGCAACACTTATTCAAGGAACCACGAGGTAAGTATTTGAGGTCTTTGAACACCTGGATTAAGATGCTCTTGTGTGAAAAACGGGTTATGCCATTACCTTGATGTTTGGATCTATGTGAAGTGGATGGAGCTTTAGAAACCAAGAAAAAGCAGGTCCTGAATATAGCCTATTGATTGGACCTCCTTCAAGTGACGACGAAGGAGCGATGCAGGCCTTGCCGTGAAGCGTTGTCTAGTTGATAAGACAGGGTTTTCCATGAATACATCATCTGTCCATGCCACCCCCCCTTCACCTCCATAACCTACACCTTCACCCACTCCACCACCACCACAACTGTTGTTCGACATGTCAAATATCATGAAGTTTCCTATTTTCAAGGGTGTAGGAAGTGAGGATCTGGATCAGTTTTGGTGTGTTGCGAAGGCTGCGTAGACAGCACAACGGATTATAGATGATAACATAAAGAAGCCGCAATTGGTTACTGCTCTACAAGATTGCATGTTAACATGGTACGTTAAGTACTGCACTAATAATCCGTTGGCGTCATTAGCAAATACTTAGACCACTTTGAACAAAGAATTCGGTAAGCCTAAGTCTACCACACAATTGGTAATTGGACTTAAGGAAATCACGATGAGGCTCGATGAAACGCGTTGGGATCTAGGTCAAATACTGAAGTGCGGGATCTGCAAAACTAATATGAATCTCACAGATATTCAGCACCATGATTGGTTTATAACCGCTCTCCTACCCCACCTAGGGATTGCTTTATCGCAGCAAAATATAGGAAATCAGGAGAAAGCTCTAGAAATCACAATGAGATTGCATGAAACACCTATTCAGGATGCGTCTTTTGGAGTCCAACAAATTCACACAAAGTTGCAGAACCTCTATTTGGAATTGCAAATCTTGAAAAAATAAAAGGACGCCAGGCTGGTGGTGCGCGAAGAATTTTGGTGCCTCAAGTGTAAAAGCCAGGGGCATGATAAAGATCATTGCCTTGTCTTCACGAATTATATCACGAGGGGGGCCAATGCCCTTGAGGTAGAAATCTCCAGCAGGACCAAGTACGGGGCCCGCGCTATGGTGCGTTATTTTTCAAGTGGCTAGAAAACATGTAACGGATAATTTTCACTTCCTGCAAAAGTTTGTGCAGACACCACAACAATTATTCTGTGATTTTTGTAAATTGGTGGGCCACGATGAATGCCATTTCCATAGCTACGAATTTATGATGGAAAGGACACCTACGTATCAAATGCAAGAAGAAACCCAGCCTTTGAATCAGGGCACTGGAGGAGCACGCAGAGGATATCAAGGACGCGGATGAGGCCAAGGAGGGGGAGGACCTGGTAGGGGTCGTGGACTGGTCATTTTCTATAATTTCGGAACACTAAGGCACTACGTACGGGAGTGTATGAGCTAGACATGCCCGTCATGTCAATATTGCACTCAACTTGACCACACAATAGAAGAATTCCCTGTGTTGATAGCTAATATGCAGGAGAAGAAGGCGCAACCTCAGCATCCTACCCAGAACTTACAGATGATGAAGGCCAATCCCTGTGAGGAAGATCCAAATGTGAATATCGTGCTACTTCAGATTGAGTGTCCACAGATGAGTGCACGAACCCCTGCAGCTAAGTGTGCAGGGAAGTATTGAGTCTATAAACCTATACTGAAGATCAATAAAGAAGACTTTTGCAGAAATTCCTATGTTTTTTCTCTTTACTTTTGTTATGTATGATTGCGATATATTCTATGATAAATGATGTCTTTATAAAATAATGATGTATTGATGCGTGAATTTACTTGATCCGTCTTATTATTTGAACACAATTAATGTTAAGTGATTATGCAAAGATCATAACACTTTCTGTTAAAGTTGTCAAACACTTAGGTAGATCTGAGTAAATACTGATCTAAGAGTAATCTATGGTATGCATAAGTAGCCAATTTGCCTATTTAGGGTCCGCAAAATCTAGTCATAGACCTTCGCGAAGATCTAGAGGCCAATTGAGGGGAGTTACAACGCTAATCCTTAAAGGCTTAGAAATCTGCGTGAAGGGAGATCTAGGTCATAGAAAGATGTCACACTGATCTTTAGATGCAGAAACTTGGTTCCAGCATCCTCCCATACTACTTCAGGTGAGACCTCAGTCTGCGCTACGTGGATTGATGCTGAAATGGCCAGTAGTGTAGGGTTTTGTTTTGTGCAACGAACTTTGAACCTAGGTGAGGACCCACTAAGCCAACAAATGGTTTCATTGTCGAGACCTGGATCTAAATAAAGAGATGTGTGATGTCGCATCACTGGAATCCGACCAAGAAGGAAATTGAGAAGTGGTTGGATAGAAAAATCCATGAATTGGCGGCGCAGGAAAACAGGAATCTGCACCTAACAAGAGAATAGTTGTTGGACAGATATTTGCACATATAAATACAAAAAACTCTCTTCTGCACCTTCCCAATTGAACTATACGAGTGGATAGATAAATTGGTAGACGGCCAAGGAAGGTGGAGGCTTGACGGTCAAATAGTGTGGACTCTAGAGCTAGTGTGGAGGTGGGAAGCCTCTGAAGATAAGATCGTGCGCGCTACTGACCATTGGTTTGATCGGGTTATAGGAGGATTTGTTACAGAGTTCATGGTTGACACCTCGGCCAGTTACAGCGAAGCAGAGTGACGCTTCTTCAAGGGACCACGAGGTAAGTATTTGAGGTCTTTGAACACCTGGATTAAGATGCTCTTGTGTGAAAAACGGGTTATGCCATTACCTTAATGCTTGGATCTACATGAAGTGGACAGAGCTTTATAAACCAAGAAAAAGCAGGTCCTGAATATAGCCTATTGATTGGACCTCCTTCAAGTGACGACGAAGGAGCAGTGCAGGCCTTGTCGCGAAGCACTTTCTAGTTGATAAGACAATGTTTTCCGCTAATACATCATCTTTCCATGCCACCTCCCCCTTCACCTCCACAACCTACACCTTCACCCACACCACCACCACCACAACTATTGTTCGACATGTCGAATACCATGAAGTTTCCTATTTTCAAGGGCTTAGGAAGTGAGGATCTAGATCAGTTTTGGTTTATTGCGAAGGTTGTGTGGACAGCATAATGGATTACAGATGATAACATAAAGAAGGCGCAGTTGGTTACTGCTCTGCAAGATCGCATGCTGACATGGTATGTTAAGTACTGCACTGATAATCTGTTGGCATCATTAGCAGATACTCAGACTGCTTTGAGCAAAGAATTCGATAAGCCTAACTCTACCTCACAATCGGTAATTAGACTTAAGGAAATCATGATGAGGCCCGGTGAAACACCCTAGGACCTAGATCAAAGATTGAAGTGCAAGATCCGCAAAGCTAATATGAATCTCACAGATAGTCGACACCATGATTGGTTTATAACCGCGCTCCTGCCCCACCTAAGGATTGCTTTATCATAGCAAAAGATAGAAAATCGGGCGGAAGCTCTGGAAATCGCAATGATATTGCATGAAACACCTATTCAAGACGTGTCTTTTGGAGTCCAACAGATTCATGCAAAGTTGCAAAACCTCTTTTTGGAATTGCAAATCTTGAAAAAATAAAACCACGCCAAGCTGGAGGTGCGTGAAGAATTTTGGTGCCTCAACTGTAAAATCCAGGGGCATGATAATGATCATTTCCCTGTCTTCGCATATTATATCACGGGGAGGGCCAATGCCCCTGAGGAAGGAAGCTTCAGCAGGACCAAGTACGGGGCCCGCACTATGGTGCGTTATTTTTCAAGTGGCTAGAAAACATGTAATGGATAATTTTCACTTGTTGCAAAAGTTTGTGCAGACACCACAACAATTATTCTGCGATTTCTGTAAATCGGTGGGCCACGATAAATGCCATTTCTGTAGCTATGAATTTATGATGGAAAGGACACCTACGTATCGAATGGAAGAGGAAACTCGTCCTCCGAATTAGGGCACTGGAGGAGCACGCAGAGGATATCAGGGGCACGGATGAGGCCGAGGAGGAGGAGGACGTGGTAGAGGTCGTGGACTAGTCATTGTCTATAATTGCAGAACACCAGGGCACTATGCATGGGAGTGTATGAGCCAGACACGCCCGTCGTGTCAACACTGCACTCAATTTGATCACACAATTGAAGAATTCCTTGTGTTGATAGCTAATATGTAGGAGAAGGATGTGCAACCTCAACATCCTACCCAGAACTTACAAATGATGAAGGTCGATCCCTACGAGGAAGATCCAAATGTGAATATTGTGCTACTTCAGACTGACAATTTTCTTCCTGTTGACGATTGACTGTGCGGTGAGCTGTATTGTGGTCACATGCCGAGGTTTACTCCGCAGACTCCGACGCAGTGAACTGCAACCCCGACAGTCCGCCATGGCAACTGCCACTGCTCACATGTTGCAGTTTATCTCCCAACATGGTTAGGTCAGCAGTTAGGAGTTGCTATCTGCTGCGGTGAATGCCAAACTATGAGTGGTGTTCACATCCGCGGTCCCGCTGTGGTCTCCGGCGTGGTTAGGGACTGCGATTTATGAATTACAATGTAATTTTCTTTTTAATATAGTTTTGTAATGCTTTTTTCATCATAGGTTTATGTATATTGTAATGTATTTATATGGTTTGCAAATGTGTATTACATGACCCAAATGGGTTTAAAATTTAGGAAAATGTTTGTATTAGGTTTTGGTTAGGGTTTTAGGTGTAGGATAGAATGTAGCCTTTAGGTTTAGACCATTTTTTTATTTTGATCAATAAACCCATGCACACTTCCCCGTCACAAAGTGACATTTGCGACAAACATCACATGACGACAAACCTGTGTCGAAAACCAAACCCTGCACACAGATGACAAACCCATGTTGACGACCAAGTACAAAACCATATCATCATGAAAACCAACACTGGACAACCATAACATTAATGTCGAAGCTGAAGATACCAGAGACTGAATGTTGATGACGAAACTAGCGATGCTGATAAAGTTCAAGACCTCATCGACCATGATCATTTGATGATCACTTCGAATTTGAACCACTGAAGACTCCACTCATGCTGGACTAACAAGATCCCCCTGGATCAATCCTCTCCACTTGAAAGTTTTTGGACCACAAAATAGCAGGTGAGGATAGAGCTCCCTCACTCTCCACCTTGCCTTGATGATGTACCAATACATTCAGTCAACAACCTGAAAGTGATGACCCTAATGATGTTGATAATGGTACCCTCTAAATTTGTGACCTATTCCATCCATCTGCAGTATGTACAACTTGTGAAGATGGTCAAACAACTTGTTATGAACATGGCAATTTACTTATTTCCATGAAGTTCCATGAATTAGTGATTCATAAACATCTTTGAAAATAGTATCTGCAGAATATTGTTCAATACTATTGACATGTACTAACAATCTATTTTTCAGAATAACAGAAACATTCTAGACATCATACCAGCTACTTGCTTTGATATACTTTCCCAATTCTTGAGTACTAAGTGAACTTGCGGCAATAAACTCATCAAACTATAACGTGAAAATTGTTGCAACTTAGTTTGATTTTGAAAGTATTGAAATGTGGGATCATTTATTTGAATCATTGTTTCTTCATTCATTAAATGATGTTTCCATTAATTAGCATTTTCCCCTAATGCATAAGTTTCCCTTAGATGTATTGGATACTTTGACACTGCTTTAGAAAAGGCTTTGATATGAAAACAAATGGGCTTCCTCTCCACTTGAAAAGAGGCTTCCAAATTGTTTGAAACATGAAATGGTGACACAATACAAGAGAAATTTAACACTGACTTTCCCCAATACTGAATTGCATCCCTATAACTGATAACTTCCAAACTTGGACTGAATTGATTCATTCTGACATTAGGAAGAGGAGCTTTAGGCATCAACTGTAACTCATGTTGTATTCCCTACTTATGAGTAAGATGTTTGGTTTCTTTAAATAGAACTAAAAAAGTTTCTACCTCTTCGATCAAACTATCTTTAAACTGGGACTCACAACTTGAACAAACATCATGTCAATTCTTATGTTGTTCCTTTACACACATGATTACAAATCTCTTATTTGAACTTATTAATCGCTTCATTTGATTAGCAACAACTAAATTCAAGTGAGTTTTACTTTTATGTGCCCTGACAATACATTCAGCCCCATCTTTCTTAAGGTGATATTTATGCTCTCTTCGATAAAATATTTCATCACGATCATAAAGATAAGGACTTCCTAAGACAACTCCACATATGTCTACTGCAACCACATCTAATTCCACTTCATCAATGTAATTAGATGTAATGGAAAATCTTGATCGAAATTGTTTTGTGATTTTTACCTGAGTTGATTTATTTGGCCATCCTAATGGGTAAGGTCTTCGATGATTCCGTGTCTCCAAACCCAAGTTCTTAACTAAATATTCAGATATTAAATTGGCCTATGATCCACTGTCAAACATTGTATCTATCTTTGTGTGCTTAGAGGTTATCCTTATGTTAAATAATTCAACTCTTTTATCCTCATTTGAAGGATTTATGTTTGATGAAGATGCAATAGTATTCGAACTTGAATCAGTGTCGGAATCTTTACCTATTGAAACTATAACAGTTATCCTCCTTTCATCACCTGAATCGGAACCTAGATCTTGTTGGATTGTTTCATTTTCTTTCTTTTCATCCTTCTCCTTAAGGAACTTCTTTGGCTTAAGTTCAGTATGAAGTTTCCAACACCTAGATTCATCGTGACCAATTCTTTGGCAATGAGAACAAGTAGGTCTTTCCTTCTGAGTTGTCGTTGATTTCTTTCTCTTCGAATTCTTCTTCCCCTTACTGTCATTGGAATCCTTGATTTCCAGCTCTATGGATTATTGCGGTGAAAATTTGAATGGTTTTCCACCTAATTCAATATTTATGGCTTGAACACACACTCCATCAAAATCATCAGGATTAAACATCAATAATGTATGCTGCAAATATGAATTTAAATTGTCGACGTATTTTAATAAAGTTTCACGTGTATCCAATGAAATACCAATCACCAATGCTTTCTTTTTGAACTCTTTAACACTCTTCCCTTTACCTGCTAGAAAATTATATATTACAAAGCAATGGAACACATAAAATATTGCAGAAATATAAACACAGAAAACGCATAAAACAAGAGAGACACAGATATACGTGGTTCATCCAATTTGGGCTACGTCCACGGAGAAACAACCAGTCCTTCATTTTATATTATCCAGCCTGAAGAGATACAACCTACAACGAATCCGATGTAATTCTCTCTTCTCTCTCACTCAATCTCCTATCTCTTCTCACTCAGAATACAGATCTACAAAGACGCAATACAATTACCTCATATATAGTGAGGGGTTTCCTTTTAGGGAAAAAAACCTTAAATTAAACATAACTTCTACCGTCAGATCTCCGCCTAATGAATGGCCCAAATTGACTACGAAATTACAACATTTGACAAGGAAATTTTACATCTATTTTTAGCTTTGGGGGTAGCCAACCCCCCTGCAGTGTATATTTTATGGGCGGCATTGCCTCCACATTACAAACTGGGGTCCAATGTGGCGATACCTCTAAATAAAGAAGATAATTAGGCTCCACACCCAATAATACCTTACCTCAAGTGCTGCCAATCAATAACAGCTTGTTGCATGTATCCTAAAGGATAGAATTTTTTCCTAAGAGCTTTTAAAAACCTTGACCATGAAGAGATGACTTTACCTTTTCACTTTACATCTATCTAAGTTTTACTTTCCCACAATATTAAAGTTTTTCCCCCCATTCTAAGTGTAGCTAACTGAATTTTCATTTTATCGTCAGAAATGTTTTGAATACGATAATACACTTCTAACTGCTTAATCCAGTTATCTAACTTTTCAGGATTCATCTCGCCATCATAAATAGGTAACTCAAATTTTACATCAAGTTTCAAGAGAGATGTTTTCTTGGGTTTCTTTTTTGTTTCAGATTCTTAACTGGAAGAAGAAGAAGTATAAGATGATGATGGAAATGATGGAGGTGAAGGAGGTTTATCATCCTTGCCTTTACCTTTGTCCTTCTTCGATGTCTTTGAAGAAGAAGTTGCATCTCTCACCTTCTTATCTTTGTAAAGGTCTCCAAACATCTGCTGCATACTCAAGAATGCTTGGTGAGACTGTTCCTCGCTCATATTAGTTTCAATATTTTCACCTACATTAAATCCTATCATAGTCGACTTATAGGCTTTAGGTTTAGACCATTTTTTAATTTTGATCAATAAACCCATGCACACTTCCCCGTCATAAAGTGACATTTGCGAAAAACATCACATGACGACAAACCCATGTCGACAACCAAACCCTACACACGGATGACAAACCCATGTCAATGACCAAGTACAAAACTATATCATCATGAAAACCAACACTGGAAAATAATAACATTACTGTCGAAGTTGAAGATACCGGACACTGAATGTTGACAACGAAACTGGAGAAACTCATAAAGTTCAAGACCTCATCAACCATGATCATTTGACGATCACTTCAACTTTGAACCACTGAAGACTCCGCTCATGTTGGACTGACTAGATCCTCCTGGATCAAAAATCTCATATTGGCTCTATTCGCACTGATAATGAAAAAGAATACACTTCAAATGAGTTTGAAAACTATCTTCACCAGCATGGGATCAAACATCAAACAATTGTGCCTTATAATCCCCAACAAAATGGATTAGTTGAAAGAATGAATAGGACAATCTTAAATATGGTACATTCCATGATGTTTTTCAATAATGTAAAATTGATGTTTTGGGTTGATGTAGTTCTATGTGTTGTATATGTAAAGAATAGATGTCCATCTAATGCTATTAGAAATAAGACTCCTTATGAAATGTGGTATGGCCACATTCCTTCGGTAAAGCATCTCAGGGTCTTTGGTTCCACCTGCTATGCCTTGATACCAAAATTACATAGAAACAAACTTGGTGCAAGGAGTCGTAAGTGTATCTTCTTGGGGCATTAAAACACCTCCAAATCATACCATCTCTATGCCATGAAGTTAATAAAAAATTTGTTGTATCTAGATATGTAATCTTTATTGAATCTTCCAAAGCTGACAATGTTGTTAAGCAACAACTTGATCGCTTGGATAGATTCGGAAACGAAAAATCATTTCAAGAATTTGATAATCAAATTCCACATTTTGAAGGGGGGATTCCTATACTGGATCAATATGTGGAATCTTCTTATGAAGCACTCTCTCCCCCACATGAAACTCCAACCACTGATGATACTTTGAGTGATGTGATTGACAAATTTGGGAGACTCAATCTTGATTCAGTCCCAACTCAATCAACTGAGCAGCCTTGACCATATCAAAAAGGTCCCCTAAAGTGGATGACAAAGACACTTGAAAATGTTCATTCTAATGAGGTTGGAAAGACAGGAACAAGAAATTCAACTAGGAAAAATGGAGGTGATGTAGATGATCGTTAGTCACCTGTTGATATGGATGTTTCTTATGATTGTGAACAGAATTTGTCTACAAATTTTGAACCAAATTCCCTCAAAGAAGTAGCTTCTCATGATGAATGGAAAGAAGTGATGCAAAAGGAGTCTAATTCCTTGATAAAGAATGGCACTTGGAAGATGGTTGATCCTCCATTGGGAACCAAACCAATTGGCTGCAAGTGGGTCTACAAGAACAAGTATAAAGTTGATGGCTCACTTGACAAGCACAAAGTCAAGCTTGTGGAAAAAGGTTTTACACAGAAGGAAGGGGTTGATTATGAGGATAATTTTTCCCCCACAGCAAAATGGGCTACCATCCAGCACTCTTTGTCCTCACAGCTCAGAATGGCTGGAAATTCCATCTAATGGATGTAAAAATTGCTTTCTTGAATGTAGATCTAAAAGAGAATGTTTTAATGTCGCAGCCTAAAGGATTTGTTGTGAAAGGGCATGAACATAAAGTATGAAAACTTGTGAAATCCTTGTATGGCCTCAAGCAAGCACCGCGAGCCTAGTATGAAAAGCTAACTAAGCATCTTCTGAAACTCAACTTCAAACACTATGATCTTGATGATGCAACTTTGTTTGTCAAGAAATTTGGAAAAACAGTTGTATCTCTTGTGGTATATGTATATGATCTTTTGGTGATAGGGAACAATGAGAGCTACATTGCATCCATAAAGAAGGAATTGAGGAAAGGTTTTGAAATGATTGATTTGGGCTATGTTCATTACTATCTTGATATTGAAGTAACTCAACATCCGAAGTCTATATTCCTTTCTCAAAAGAAGTACATTGGAGATATATTGAACAGGTTTGGCATCGTTGAGTGCAATCCTCTAACTACTCCAATGGAACAAAACTTAAAGCTCACATTCATTGAAGGAAAATAATTTGAGGATGCAACAAAGTATAGAAAGCTTGTAGGAAGTCTCAACTACTTGACTACTACTAGACCAGACATTGCATTTGCAGTTGTAATCCTGTCCAGGTTTATGCAAAATCCTTTTGAGGGACATTGGTCTACTGCAAAAAGAGTTCTAAAGTACTTGAAGGGAACTCAAGTCTTTGGACTCAAGTATACATAGGTGGGTGACTTCAGCTTGATTGGATACTCTGATTCTGAATTCGATGGAGACAAAGAAACTGGGTTATCTACTTCTAGTTATGCTATGAGTTTTAGATCAGGAGTTGTCTCCTGGAGATCACGCAAACAATCAGTTCCAGCATAATCCACAATAGAGGCAGAATATGTGGTAGCAGTTGAGGCAACAAAAGAAATTGTGCGGCTCAGGAAAATTCTGGAGTATTTGCAGGTAAAACAAGTAAATTCAACTCCACTCATGATTGACAACACCTCTGCAATAAAGTTAGCCAAGAACCTGAAGTTCCATGATCGAGCGGAGCACATCAATAAAAAATACCATCTTATTTGATATCATGTTAAGGCCAAAACAATCCATCTACGCCATTGTTCCACAAATGAGAAGATTGCAGGCATCTTCACAAAAGCGTTTGGAAGAGAAAAGCTTGAAAGATTCAGAACGATGCTTGGACTCACCAACATCCCTTCAGATTAAGAGGGGAATGTTGACACCTAATCATGGGGATTGGGTGAACACTTGTAAATAATGTGAATAATAAATACTGGAAAAGGAAGAGTCATCGGGAGGTGAAACCCAAGAGTCACTCCCTCATGTGTATAACCATAAACAATCTTAATGAATAAATACAGCTTATTTGAGGAGTTACCTCTTGGCCTGACAATATGTTCATTAGGAAGGTTTATGGGTAATTGCATATTTGTGTCTAATACTATTTATTTTTGTAGAATATTGTGAGAATGTTGGGCAAATTGTGGAGATTTGCAGGAAGAGATAAGTTAGGGACTTGCTCCCTACTACAGGAGGATCAATATTGGATAATAAATCAACAAGATATTTTGAAATTATTGTATAGATTTTGGAGCTCCAATGTTGAGAAAATCTAGGAATGTGTTCCATGTCATTTAATGCAGATTCCTAGTGCACCAGATCCACTATTTCAGGGATTTTGGAGGGAAAAGCTTCCTCTTTTCATGGGGAATGCTTCCTAATCATTTTGTATAAGTACCAAGTCGAATTTTCCTCTAGGGGTTGACTTTTATTAGTCCTCTAGTGGAGAGAACTCGTATTTTTGCAGCTCCACTTTCATTTCTTGTAGGAATGTAATTGTAATGATGGAAATAATGAAAATTTGTGCATGTTCGGCTTCTAAATCTTGGTCTCCTTCATAGGACTCTGAGTTTCCTTGGGCTTTGCCATCCTAGGAGCCTCAGAGCCCTTTTTTATCATTTACTTTTCTTCCTTCACTTCTTATTCACATGCATCTCTTGTTCTTGTCTTTTTCTATTTCTTCATTTAGTATTGATGATTTCTTGTTGTAGGATTGGGTTAAATGGTTGAAGTAAGTTCTTTTATAGGATCAAAAGCATGATTTCATCCTTTGAACAACTATGGAAGGTCATAGCAATCATTGAGCTACTTAAATTAGTTTTCTTATTCTCAAATCTAAATTTTTGGCAGTCCCTTGAGGTAAATCGTAGTAAATTTATGCTATTTTTTAGAACATGTTGTTGGGACGGAGTCCCCTAGGTTAGTTTTTGGGTAAAAACCCAAGTTTTGATGTAAACTAGGTAAAAAGATGTAAAGTCTCCATGATTTATCGACACAGAGCACATAGATAGTTAGAAGTTAATGTTGACATAGATTGTCATTGATGTCAATATGGCAATATTCAAGGAGCCAGAGGAAGCGAACAGAGCCATCGGAGGAAGAAAACAGAGCCATTAGAGGAAGCAAACAGTGCTATCAGAGCAATGGATATCAAAGAATACACTATCAGGAGCTATCGGAGCAAAGTGTGGCAAAGAATACACTATCGGGAGCAATATAGTGTATATGCATGCAAATACACTATCAGAGCAAAGTATGGAAAAGAATGCCAAAGAATACACTATCGAGAGCAATATAGCATATATGTCTGTAAATACACTATTGGAGGCAGAAGACTCATATATATATGCATTTACACCATCGGAGGTGAAAATCATAGTTATATCCGAATAAACTATTGAAGCAAAGAAATATGTATATATCGAAATATAAAGGTGGAATATGTATATATCGGCGATATTTTTATCAGCGGGTTCTACTATATGCCATCACCCCAAAACCCCTGACAACGATATATATGTGCAGGCCCAACGAAACATATATGTTTGGGTGTATATTATATCGCATCCGCCCTATCGGTACTCACATATCGCAATACCCAAAGGGCTATCCTCCTGCAAGCACCAATTGCGATGAATGTTGTGGACCAGATGCAACATTACAATTTGGCTTAATATCATATCGCATCCGTAGGTGAATCGGCCATAGGCCATCGGGGAGCTGCAATTGCCGATTGCGATATATGTAGCAGACCTGATAAAGTTATAAATGCGGGCATAATAACTTTGAAGTCTACACTTTAACGTTTCGGTCATTTTTTCATATATTTATGTGTATTACATTTGTGACCATAAAAAGGCGGGTCCGCATTCCAGGTGCATCCAACCCTCCACCGTTGATCATCCCTTCGTGGATCCAACGGTCTACATATATTTCGGGTGGACATGTAGCTCGAGGAATACCCGCCTGAAAAGCGGTATCCTCTTCCTTCCCGCTACTACATGTCACTTGCCGAGTGGAATCGAAAGCCATCCTCTGAATACCAGTTCCCACTTATGCCCCTTCTAAAATACCACTCATGGTATAATAATATCTATATTGTGTGGGGTTTTTTGAAGGCCAAAATGCATAAGAAAAGCTCCTGATAGTTTAGAAGGCCTGAATGATGCTGATTGTGATGGCAGTGGTGACATGGCAACTTTCTCTATGTTTTTCATCCTCACCGTTGAATCAATGTGTCCTAGGAGTGTTGGTGAGCACAAAGAGACAAAGGAAGCTACAGTGACCGAAAATCCAGGAAGCCAAAGGGTAAGCCAGCGTAGAGGAAACTGAAAAGCCAAAGCTATGAAGAAGAGGGAAGCCAAAGGACAAGCCAACGTAGAGGAAGCTGAAGCGAGTGTTGAAGAAGCCGAAGAGCTAGTGGAAAGCAGAAACGAACAGTCAGAGGCATCAGGAATACAAAAACAGGAAAAAACAAGGAAGTGTGTGTGAATAATGAGAGTGAGAGGAAGCCGAAGTTGAGACAGAGGCAGGAGAAGCAGGAGAAGTAGGAGAACAGGAGAGAAGTAGAAGCTCAGCAGGTTTGGAGCAGAGAACTATAGCAAAATAGTTTCTACCAGGTTAGGGTTGGAGCCCACGGGGTTGGAGCCTCAGAACTGAAAGGATTGGAATCCTTGGGAGTTGGTGCTCCTAAGTGCAGAACTATTGCCTTGGCAAAACAGAGTTGGTGCTCTGGAGGTTGGAGCCTCACAAAAGTCCAAGTTGGTGCTTGGCAACTGATTGCAACCATTTATATATTGTATCTATTTCATTGCATTGTTTGTGTTAATAAAATCATTTATTTCAGCTATCTATTTCTGTGTTCCATATATAAATGTTTTGGTGATAAAAATAACAATTAAAAGAAATATTGATTCACCCCGCCTCTTAGTATTTCCAAAAATTAGTATCAGAGCGGGCTTCTTCATATTAGCCTAACATCTTGAAGAAGGATTCGTAGTCATGATGAGAAATCACGAAGCATTAGGAAAACCTCCTCTTTTCAACGGCACCAACTTTGGTTTCTGGAAAAAGAGAATGACCTACTACTTAATGTCCCTTGGACCTGAAGTCTGGCATTTCGTTCTAAATGAGTACCAAATTCCTACCACTATTCCAATAGATCAAGATGAGAGGAAAGGCTACATTGCAAATGCAAAATCCTTGAACTCCATTGCTAGTGGAATCACTGATTCCGAGTTTACAAAAGTCATGAATTGTAACTCTACCAAAGAAATGTGGGATAAGCTAGTTGGCTTACACGATGGAGACTCAAAAGTCAAGAAGGAAAAGTTTCAAACTCATAGAAGGCAATTTGAAAGTCTGAAGATGGAAGATGAAGAAGATATTGCATCATACTTCCTTGAGTAGCTGAAGTGGTCAACTCTCTTAAAGGATTGAACGAAAATATTGAAGAAAGTACCATTGTTCAAAAGGTCTTAAGATCTCTTCCAGACAGATTTGACTCCAAAATAAGTGCCATAGAAGAAGCAAAGGATCTAGATGCTCTCAAGATGGATGAACTCCATGGAATCCTCACTGCCTACGAGATGAGAAAAGGTGGCCCAAGCTCCAAATATGCAGCATTCAAGGCCTCAAAATCAAAGAAGGGGAAAGAAAGGAATGACTATAGTGATGGCTTCGATGTGGAATCCTAATTGGCTCAAATTGTACGAAAGCTGAAGAAAGGATCTAAGCTAAAAGGTAAGTACCCTCTTATTTGTTTCAAATGTGGAAAAATAGGTCATTATGCTGCAAATGTCCTCATGAACATGATAGTAATGATGAAGGAAATTCTAAAAGAAGGGTATACAAAAAGAAAGGGATCAATAAGAAGAACTTCTTCTCTAAGCAAGATGAGTCTGATGAGGATGAATTTGCAGTCATCAAAAATAAATCAGATGAGGAAAGTGACCATGATGAAATCCAAGAAACATTATTCATGGCATTCACAAATGATGATGACTCAGGGCTAGAAGGAAATGTAGATGAACTGTTAATAAGTGCCATTGAAGAAAATGAGAAATTACAAAATAAAATCATTTCTCTTAAGGTAGAAAATGAGGAAACAAGAAGAAGAGAAGATCTCTTGGAAACAAAGCTAAAATAAAAAGAAGAGACTTGCGAAGAACGTGAAGCCGAAATAGTATCTCTGAGGAAGGAATTGGAGCAAGTTAAAAAGGGTTGGAAAAGCTCTCAAATACTTGAGACTATCCTGAAAAGTCAAAAACCTCAACATGACAAGTCTGGAATAGGTTTTAAAGGAGAATCATCAAGCACTAAGAATAGTGCGAAAAGCTATGCTGATGCACTTTCCAGCAACCCAAAAGAAGAAAAAGTATGTCATCAAAGGCGCATCCCAGATCCAAAGAATGAAGAGAGAATAACTCCAAAGAAGAATGTGGATTCGAATCATGGATACTACAGCAAATACAAACCAGTATTCCATCAAAGGCCCATCTCAAATCCAAAGAATGAAGCGGGAGTAATTCCAAGGAAGGAAATTGACTCAAACCGTGGCTACTACAACAGGTACAAAACTATCTTTCTTGGACATTGTTTTCATTGTAAAAACTTTGGTCATCAAGCTAGACATTGCATGGCTCGCAAGAGTGAAACACCAAACCTAAATGATCAAATAATCAAACCATATGGCCCCAAAAGGCAGGGACAAATCAAAACCTTCAATTCATTTGATCCCTTTGTCACACGGAATTTGTCAAGGGTGCGGACACGACTGACCTTCCTAGAAGTCTAAGACGTTCTAATGACAAACAAGACAAAATGGAGTGATCTTTCTCTAAATACACCTTTTACAACATGAAAACTACAAGTGTTTAGGCTTACCTTATTCCAAAACGTTGTTGTTGAAGTCCGTTCTTGATGATCCGGATGAGCTCCTCCTTCAAGTCAATTCCTGCAACCACAAACAATCAAACAATTACCAAGCACTTGCATTTCATATAATAAAACATATATTCAACATGCAGACCAAGAAACACATGAAATAACTCATTAACACAAGCTATTGAGAAAAATAAACCAGTTTGTATTAATAACGAAACAAAGAAACTCTTACAACCTGGCCTTGGTGTTGTGCAAGTTCCTCCCAGGGTCCATCAAGGGTTTTCCTCTACTTTGACAAAGCTCACCCTCTCCCAAGTAGAATCAAGTGAAGACAATCTCTCCTCACAAAGGCTCTAATGGAAGACCTAAATCCTGCAGCATTTACCCAAAGAAAATGTATAGCTCCAACCTCCTCTCCTTCTGGCTCAATGCCTTTATTTATAGTGCTGTAAAGAGGTTATTCAGGTCCACTATCAATGGGATCATCCCCCTCTTTGGGTGGGATAGCTCCCTTATTGATGGGATAAGTTCCCCCTTAATAGAGATACATGAACCAACTGGAGGCGCATCCATTTCATCAAACCGACCTCTAGAATGTTCTAGAAGTAACCACAAGTAACTTTTTCAAGATAAAACTCGCGCATTTTGCCTTTTACAGAGGGACGCACCTGTCCCTTAACATACAGAGCGTCCATGGACGCAGATTTTGTGAACATGGTCAGCGTCCCGCAGGTAAGGCTAGAGAGAACCTGCGACCCCAGAGATAAACATAGTTTTTACAAGACTTTCTCTCTTCTTTGAGTTTGAGATGGATAACAGAGGCATGAGACTTGCCTAAGAGGGTAGTATGACTGTTGATTTGAGCCATACTAACTGTAAGTAGTCAAGGTGACATTTTTTAGTGTAACAGATTGCCCCCTAAAGTGCAAAGCCTGGAATAGAATAGGGTTTTGTAATTCTAGGAAGGGTGAAGCGCTTTATCATTTCAAGGATTGTCTTGTGGATGGCCTGGTTGGAACCTGCAATTTTCAACACAAAATACATGGATAAGATTATATCATCACTGAGGTAGGCATTCCCATACTCAGATTCAAAACTTTAACTAATGGACTAACTATTCTGATACAGGAATGATCTTGCAGTACATCATTTTTATAGACTTTTGTAGATACAGTATGGACGCAGCCATCTGTTTATGATTAGTCTACATAGATAATGAATACAAAACTCCTCGCAGCCTGGATGGTAGAAACTAGATCCAGGGTCTTCACTTCTACTTCCCGAATTGGTACGATTCTAGCCATGTGATTAAATGATTCGATGTCGAACATGGTAGAAACCACTTGATTACCAGTCAATGATGTAAACTGTTAACAAGCATGAGAGAAACCACCAGTAATGTCAATGGTTCTCAAAGTACCAAGCACAACCCGTGAAATGTGAATAGATGTTTTGATGTTGAACACTTCACGGAATCCTTTGATCGAAAGTCAATGATGTAAACTGACGTCAAAGGCGAGAAACCTGCCATTGATGCATGCAGACTTCAAGGTACTGTCGATTCCTAAGTCATCTTTCTAGATAATGTGTCGATGTCGATAGAAAGCGACCCGTTGCAGGCAAGCCCGCAACACGAAATCATTGTTCAAGTTGAAGAAATGTTGCTGTAAGGACTGACTCAGGGATGGTCAAATGGATGACAAGTATTTTGCAGATGAAAGTTTTGCTTGCAGACCTCTTGAACACATAACGACACAACAGATGGCTTGGTGACGAATAACTCAAAGTTAATCCCTGAAACCCGGTTAAAGACTTTCAAAGTGATTTGGTCAACTGTGAGGTAAAAGATTTCCCAACCCAGGTGAATGAAAAGTGTGGTGTTCAAGAGTGGTAATAAAGTTTCTTCTGAGACAAAAGGTGACAAACAGGTTCATTCTTCTCTCTTTTCCCCCACCATTTCTGGCAAGTACCTCTTTATTTTTAACAAGCTTGAGGAGGATAACATATGCTTGATTATAAGCTCATCCTTCGGACGAGTCCAACCTAGTTTAAATTCGAACCCTAGGAAGGAGTGGTTCGTTCCTGTTTGTAATTGAACAGGTCCTCTACTGTAAAAGTTTAACGAGCCCAGTATAGGAGAAACTCGGCGTTTTTCAATTTTAGAGAGTCTGAAAAAACTAAAGGAGACTCCACGTTGAACTTTTTCGTATATTTGTGTCCCTCAAGCCCGAAAAAGTATAAAATAATACCTGGGGGAACCGCTTGATCTTGCGACCAAGGAGTACTTTCATAATAGTGTCGTTGACCTGAAAAGTAAAAAGCGATCAAGGACACGTCGTTTTATTTCCTTATCGAGTTCGAAACGACAAAAACCCGGCAATCTTTTCCTGATTTTGCGGTCAGAAAAGAGCTAAAAGGGGACCGTCTTTTAATTCCGTTTTAACGAGTGAAAAAGAAACACTCGGCGATCTTTTCATGTTTTAGGAGTCAGAAAAGGGCTTAAAAGATGACTCTGATATTTTTGTTTGTGAAAAATTACAATTTCCCTCGAAATCCCTTTGTCCTGCACAAAAGCAACACATTACTCATACCTGTTTAAAATAGGCAAAAATACATTCAAAAACATCTTTTCATGGTAAAAAATGAACTAATTCATCCAAAAAACCTATAAAAAGACCTTTTACCATATCATTTTTACCGTTTCACTGTTGAGGTTGAAAAAGGAGCTTTTGACAAGAAACTTCCCGTGGTCGCTGCGGAAAATCTGACCGTCGGAATCGAACGCCGTCTCATCCAGGTATTTTACACATCCTACTCTGCATTTCTATCCGTTTAGAATCAATTTTTAGGTTTTAGTTTCATTTTTTTGGGGGGTTTTGGTTTTGGAATGCGCCTCTCGGCGGACGCAGGTGCCCTTCGGGTGACCTGCGTCCCCCGACTTTTTCTCATACGGGAAAACGGTCGGAAGACGCAGCCCGCCTTCAGGCCAGCTGCGTCCGGGCGCCCTGTGCTACAAAGCCGGGGTGCGTCCTCCGAGAAACGCGCATTTCAAAACCCCAACTCTCTCAAAAAACCACCAAAAATTCCCAAATTAATTTCTAATTGCTATTTTTGATATGCAGGGCATTAATCATGTTAGACTGGAGAGAAAGAGAGCATGTAGAGGAAGATGAAGCTGCAATAAATCATCAACCTTCCCTGGATGCCCTAAGAGCATGCGGATTATACAAATATTGGACCATACCGGGCATGAGGGGCCAGGTAAGATTCTTGGAATGGCTGGTTGAGCGATGGAACGTACAAGAACAATGCTTTTACATAGGAGGGCACCAGCTCGAGATAGAGCCCTCGGATGTATACTTTCTCACTGGCTTGCCAAACAGAGGTGAGCAACTCAGTCTTGCGGGGACTAGGCCGGGTGGCCAATCCCTTGATAGTCTCCGCGAGGATTGGTGCACACGTGGGGCTCACCATTCAAAAGGCATAGAGATAAAACACATCACTCTACGGAACTCAAAGTCATAGCGTTCACGGTTACCAGAATTTGCGGCGCGGCCGCTTTACACATTGCTTCCGGATCCCAAATGCGGATGGCAATTGACTGTTACCAAGGCACCATTTTCAACTGGTGTGAAGCTGTGTCGGCTCATATGAAGAGCCAACTGACCAAGGCAAAGAACGGACGACTAAAGACTTTTGGATATGGGCCTATAGTCGTGAGCTTTGCCTTGGAGAGAATTCCAATGCTGATCCCTCAGCAACTCACTGTTGATATCTTGGGTCCTCAGCAGCCAAAGCTGATACGATGGGTTGCGGTGATGGCCCGGCATCCTGACGAGGGCGCGACAGTAGTTCGATTCTCAGATAGTTATTTTGACTGGTTAGAGGGCCAGCTTTTTGTGATACAGGACTTTCCGTATGCCGGAATGGATTTCAGAGGTGATCCGGACATGGTTCTTCCACAGGGAGAACAATGGGACGACAGAGGTACTTTTTTATTTTCACAAGTTTTCTAGTTATGTATTTTTTATTTTTTTTTTTTATATATCGTCTCAAAATTAATAGTAAATCTTTCAAAATGCAGATGTTGGTCCACAGCGTCCAGCCAACCTCCGGCCTTATGATAGACTACATCCAGCTGCACCGGTACCGGCCCCACAGGATGCGACAGCAGAAGTACTAGCTGAGTTGGAGCATGATCTAGAGCGTCTCACGGCAGATATACCTGAGACTACTATGGACGACATTCCTATCAGGCTTCAGCGCTTCGTAGTCGCGGTCCCTGGACCGTTTAGGAGATTTTTGCGTAAGGTAGCCCGCGCAGTGGTGTCGTACAGAGAGCACCACCAGTGATTGACTAGTCACTTTTGTAGTCACATGTGACATTTTTGACTTTTTGTACTATCATTTTGCCGATCATAAGGTGTTTTAAACCTATGATCGAAGACGATGTATATATTTTTTGACACACTTCTATCTATATATATCACTATTACCGGCTTATCTTGTTTAACATATGTGATGAAATGTTTTTAAATTTACTTGCATGATTATCGTAAATGTCTGTCCAACACTCGAGAAGCAATTGCATCTGCTAATGTATTCAAAGACCTTGGAATATGTTGATATTCAATGTAATCAAATTCACGTTCCAAGAGACGCACTCTCAAAAACAACCTTAATAACACAGGATTTCTAATGGCATAAACTCTATTAAGCTGTAATACAACAAGTTCAGAATCTAACCTCACTATCAAACGTCGAATTCCAAATGAAATAGATTCGGATAATAATTCAACCACTGCGCTGTATTCTGCAATGTTATTCGTTGTTTGACCGAGGCTTACCCCATGCATAGAAACTAACTCGTCAGAGGGCGAATAGATAACCCAAGCTGCGGAAGAGATATTCCGTGTATTACGACAAGCACCATCAGCAAATCCAATGTATGTTTGGAGAGGCGTCGACATCTACAATATCAAGAGTAAAACCAAGATAAGCCAGAATAATGACGAAAAACCACACTCGCTAAGCTAAGCACACTGACTAAACTAACACACTTGCTAGCTAGAAAGGAAATCTAACCTATCTAAAAATTTCTCCATACCCATCATTTTAAGCATAATACCTCTTTAGGTAAAGTCCATTTCTGGGTTTACCCAAAGAGTCCCCATCAAAATCAACTAACTCATAAGCCCCTTTTGCTAGCTTTCGCTTTACAATGTAGGGCCCATGCCACATGGGAACGAATTTTCCGGCACCTAGCTTATCGTTAGCTTGATCATATAATAGTACTAGGTCTCCTTCCGAAAAACTTCGAGGGGTTACATTTTTATCGTACTGAGCTTTCATTCGTTTCGCGTGAGTCTCGATAGCTAAAGTAGCGTCACGTCGAGTCTCATCTAATTTAGCCAAGTATAATAACCGTTTCTCCTCTTCGGAAGTAGCTGGAAGTAATTCGACAGCCATTTGAAGTGATGGGATTTCGCATTCAATAGGTAACACAGCTTCTAAGCCATAAACTAGCTGGAAAGGGGTGAAACCTGTTGAATTTTTCACTGAAGTTCGATATGCCCATAGCGCCGAAAATAACATGTTATGCCAATTCGTTCGATGGATACCAATGATCCGTCGAATCATGATGACTAGAACTTTGTTGATTGACTCAACCAAACCGTTGGCTTGCGGATAATAAGGAGTAGAGCTATCGTGGCGCAAACCAAGCTGGCTTGTAAGCTCAGTCATCATGACGTTTCGAAAATGGCTCCCATGGTCAGTAATGATTGCTTGTGGGACACCAAACCTAGTTATGATATGATTGAATACGAAAACTGCAGCTGTCTTGCCGCTTGCGTCGAATGTAGGCATCGCCTCGGCCCATTTTGTAAAATAATCAACCGCGAGGATGATATACGCATGCCCCCCGGCCGAGTGAGGGTTACAAGTAATAAAGTCAATGCCCCATTTGGCGAATGGACCAGCGGCAATTATAGGGTGGAGAGGAGCAGGTGGAGCGCGCATCTTTCGATCAAACACTTGACAGTTGTGGCATGTTCTGACAGCAAGGATACAATCTTTAAACATAGACGGCCAGAAATAGCCAGCGCGCAACACCTTCTGAGCTGTGGCATACCCAGACATATGACCGCCACATGCTCCAGAGTGACAATCATTCAAAACTCTCTCAGCCTCTTCGTGAGTTAAACAACGTCGAAAAACTAAGTCTGCCCCCCGGCGATAAAGTGTATCTCCAATAATTCTGTATTGCTGGGATCGAAACCGAATTTTTCGACGGTCTTCCTTGGAAGCTTCAGGCCGAAAGGTTTGGGTTTGGAGATAGATGATTATATCCCCATACCACGGATCTAAAGTGCTAATAAGAAACAAAGATTCGTCCGCAATGGACTCCTCTGCCACAGTCTCTGTGTCAGCACTCGGGAAATCACACATCAATTCCGCAAAAACTAAAGATTTCTTAGACTTGGACTTCTCGAACTCCAAGTCGAACTCTTGCAGGATAACAATCCATTTAGAGTACTTGCCCCCTAGCAGTTGTTTTGTCAAAATATAAATCATAGGGTTGCAATCCGAAATAACCGTAGTTTTGCGAAGAAGAATGTAGTGACGAAAACGCTGGACAGCTTGAACGGCTGCCAGGGCCAATTTCTCCACATGCGAATATTTTAACTCAGTGGGATTTAAGGTTCTACTAAGATAATATATCACATGCTCTGCTTTGAATTCATCTTCTTGAACTAACACCATTCCAATGGTGGAATGCGAAGCTGCGAGGTATAAGAAGTAGTCCTGGTTGTAGTTGGGAGGATGCAATAACGGTGCATGGGTCAACGCGTGTTTTAGTGCATCAAAAGATTGTTGGGCAATCTCGTCCCAAAAGAATTGTGCGTTCTGTTTCAACAACCGTGTAAAACCTTTAGTGACCTCGGCGTAGTTTGGGATGAATCGGCGTAAAAAGTTCGCTTTCCCTTGCAAACTTTGGAGTTGGCGCAAACTCGAAGGAGGAGGCAATTTGATGATAGCCTCGACTTTCGAGGGATCGACGCGAATGCCGGCTTTTGAAACAACAAATCCCAGCAATCGACCTGTTTCTATACAGAAAACACACTTGTGGGGATTCAACCGAATTCGATAATGCCTACACCTCATAAAGATTGCTCGTAGGTGGACAAGGTGATCAGCTCGTTGTAAAGAATGAGCAGGCAAATCATCGAGATAGGGTTGCACAATGTGCTTGATGTCATGAAATGCATAAGACATTGCCCGTTGAAAAGTGGCCCGGCATTCTTAAGTCCAAAAGGTAATTTGCAATAAGCAAATGTCCCCCATGGACAAATGAATGCCGTTTTTGGTTGGTCGGCAGGTAGAATATTGATTTGATTATAGCCTGAGAAACCATCCATGAAGGAAAACATCTCACTTCCGGCACAATCATCAATAATTTGATCGATATAAGGCGTAGGATAGTTGTCTTTTGGACAAGCTCGATTGATATCCCTATAGTCGATACAGATTCTTATTGTTCCTTGTTTTTTATTGACGGGAACAATATTCGATACCCAATCCGTTAACGGGATTGGATAAATGAAACCTGCTTTCAACAGCTTTTCGACTTCTGCTTTAATCGCAGCCGCTTTTCGAGGGTGAATCTGACGCAACCGTTGCCGAATGGGTTTAGCATCCGGGTAGGTTTTGATTTCATGAACAACAATGGCAGGATCAATTCCCGGCATTTCCTCGTAAGACCAGGCAAACACGTCGCGGAATTCTTGGAATAGGGCCTTGTAAGTTTGGATTTCTTCTTCAGTACATGCGGCACCTATATGAATGTTCTCCTCGATTCCGGGCTTCACTGAAATATCAATGGGAATAGTACGAGAAATATTCCCTAAATTCAGCTCTGAATCAGAATGTTTCGTTGGATCCTGAGCGTCTTTGACATATTCAGCGGTAAAGATAGATGAAAAATCATTTTCAAATGCATCATCCTTAGGTAAAAACGAAGATCTGTGATGGAGATCTTCCCATGGTAGATCATCTACACTTAGGATTTCGCGAAGTTGTTCGTCAGATGACACTTCTTCGGGAAACGTTATCCGTTCTAAGGGTGAGGTGAAAAGTGACTCTTCACTGACCACATTCATTTGGTCGGTTTCGGTTGAATGAAAGTCGGTAAAAGACATAAGAGCTTCATAAGCAATCTCATACGGACTCAACGGCATAACATCACCGAGTGAGTCTAGCTCAGAGTCAGATGGAACATACCAAGGATCATCATAAATAATGTTTTCTGACGTGATCATATGAATTGTTGCAAACGAAGGGTCTGCATTGAGTGGAGGGAGAGGAAAAGTTCCCAGTAAACCGGAATCCTTAACTAAACCTACACCAATGTCCCTATAAGGGATTGTCGTTTTACCAACATGCTGGATAGTTTCTGAAGAGGTTGGGTCGGATGAAAAGTATGTCAGCTGATCAATAGTCACGATCTTACCGTTATGTGGAAACTTAATGACTCTGAAGACCGATGAAACGACCGCTGTCATAGCATATGACCAACTTCGACCCAAAAGAAGGTTGTAGTCTAGAGGGGCATCAACCACTTCCACATCCAGACTAACGGTTTTACCTTCGACCCCTATAGGCAATTCTTGTAGAATACCAAACGGACGGAACCCACGGCCATCAAAGGCCTTAAGGATGGTGGGGGATTGGTTCAACGAAGGAGAACCAAGCGATCTCCAACATTGAATCGACATAATACACGTAGAAGCTCCCTCATCAATCACAGTCCGATGAATAGGCCTGTTTTTTACTATCACTGGAATTTGGAAAGCCATTTGATGGGGGAGACGCGGTGTACTACTTTCTAGATCAAAGATCATTAGGTTCGGGTCCTGAACATCGACAGCTCCAATAGCCGACAAAAGCAATTTTCGTTGCGCTGGACATGATTGCAGCACTTCGAGTGCCGACATTGCTGAAGGTGAAACAGCTAAGTCTTCAACAATGTTGTAATTCTGGGCTGCTCTCGCATGTGGATTGAAAGCAGACCTTCGAAGTACACCCTTGGCGGGCGGCTTAATCACTAAGTCTGGGTTAGGTTTTTCGATCTGTAGTGGATCGGAACCAGGAGCTGAGGTTGATGGGTTAGAGTGAGAAGATTCTGCTTCCTTACCATCAACAGGAGCCTTACTACCATAATCTTGCGATCGAGTCGCAATCCTGACATGAGACATCATCAAAATGGGTTCTTCACTGGCATTCGAAGAAGAACCTATCATCTTATTCTCCTGCTCTGGAAATGGATTTTTTAACACAGCAGGAGTGGGAGAACCTTTGACTATTTTCACTACCTCGGCCCGATGAGGGCAGTCTCTCGTAAAATGATCTTCTTCACAAATAAGACAAGGATATCGAGGTTTGCGTTTTTCGTCATTGGTTTCCGACTTTTCCGTTTTCTCCTTTGGAGCCTTGTCTGCTTTAGCCTTCTTCTTTCCTTTCTTCTTTCCACCGTTTTTTGATTTGGCCGTAGATGACTCTACAGCGTGAATGTCGGCGGTAAGTTCAGGAGGAGAAGACTCTCCTGTCGGAGAATCAGGCAAAGTGATAATTGGAGTATTGGAGGCCTTGGAAGACTTCTTCTTACTCTTCGTAGTCACGATACCAATCATACCATCAGCGGCATGAGATCCCGAAGGAGCAGCAGCGATTTGGTTTGACTTTGGAAGATCCGGAATTTTCTCGTGTAACGTACCCGACTGAGTGTAAACTAAGTCAAGGTATTGTGCCTGAGCAATGACTTGCTCCTCAGTAACTACTCCGGCCTTAGCTACATCTTCAGTAATTCTTGGTAATAATGATTTGACAAACCATTCAGCTAAGATTTGGTCCGGGATAAAAACTTTCACTAATCTTCTTCGACGTCTCCACTCATGAATGTGATCAGAAATGTACGTGGATGTCGATTGTTTTAGCGAAGTTAATAATTCTGTACCATTATCGTATCTGACTGGTAACTGAAAATGAGTTAAGAACGAGGTAGCTAACTGGCTAAAGTTGTAAAAAGAGGCCCGTGGTAACTCAATGTACCACTTGGCTGCGAGACCAATGAGTGTACGCTGGAAAAGACGTAAGCGGATGGAATCATCTGAGATGGAATTTGATGCACACCAGAGGTGGTAAGTCATCACGTGATTAGACGGATCCTCTCCAGACTTACCTTCGAACTTGGGTATATCGCTGGGCAACTTATTTGGCATTGGCGGCCAGAACTGAAGATATTGAATTGGATCGTTCGTTAGGCGCGTCAAGTCGGGTAAATCTAAAGTCGCAATAAACGGTAACTGCCGGTTAGGATCTCTAAAACTCTGAGTCACAATACCAGCCCCAGGAGGAGGATATCCAGGATAACTAGGAACAGGAGTCGCATTTGGGATATTATATCCTCCTGGAAAACCAGGATTAACCGGACCGTACTGGGGTTGCTGAGGTTGTTGATAAGTGTACCCAGGATACGGTTGATACTGGTAAACCGGTTGTTGGGCAGCTTGCCCAGGTTGATACTGTCCCTGGTACGGAGGTTGAACAAATTGAGGTTGAGTAGTAACAACCGTACTTGTACCAGGTTGGCCTGCAGGCATCTGGACTGTGGTTTGAACCGTGGGTCCAGACAACGGTACAGATGTCTGAGGCGTGGTTACAGGGACAGTAGAAACCGGAGCTGCCGATACTCCAGAAGTAAGCATGGTAGATGAAGCGGTAGTTGCTGCAGCCGTGTGAGGTGGAGTACCAGGTGCAATTGGCGGCTGAGTAACTACAGAAGTTACAGGGGTCTGAACACTTGACTGGACAGGTTGCGGTTGCTGGGGTGGACCAGGAACTGCAGGTTGTCCTGCTTGAGGTACCGACTGTATACTTGGTTGCGACATCTGTTGACCCTGTGACGGATCCCATGTTAACATTCCAGGGTATTGACTCGTAACAGGTTGAGGATACTGAGATCCATAGCCGTATTGAGGATAGGGTTGATAACTGTAAGGTGCAGTCCCATATGATTGCCCTTGAGGTGGTTGATAACCTTGACCAGGGTATTGACCCGTAGGTTGATAACCTTGAGGTAAATACGAATACTGGGGTTGACCTTGACCTTGAGGTTGGTATCCTTGAGGTTGATACCCTTGGGGTTGATACCCTTGGGGTTGCCATCCTTGAGGTTGCCATCCTTGAGGTTGATATTGATACTGAGGTTGACTTTGGGGTACATATTGAGGCTGGGGTTGATACCCTTGGGGTTGATACCCTTGAGGTTGCCCCCCAGTCACGAATGAAGTACCTTGAGGTTGCCCCCCAGGCATTAACGAAGGTTGCCCCCCAGGCGGTAATTGGCCACCTTGAGGTTGGTTAATGGGAGTTGAACCTGACATCATATAAATGTCACCTATACTCAATGGTACATTACCACTGTTTCCAACTAATAACCCATGATCAACGGGTTGAGGAGATGCTCCCGCAAAGGTACCAGAAAGTGATTGATACCTAGTAGGAACAGAAGGACCGCCATGTAAAAATGATTCAGGACTTTGTGAAAACACAGATGACTGACCAGACATATTTACAGGAGAATGAATTCCTCTAGGTGGAACCGGAGTACGAGGTGTAGAAAAACCTACTGAGTTGTCTAAAAAATTGGTTAATGCAAGGTACCAAGATTCACTTCTAGGAGGACTGTAAAAGATGGATTCACGCTCCCTTAGATCAAGGGTAATTAGATCTTCAGAATCAGAAACGCCTATTTCTTCCTCTGGAACAAGTTCTTCTATAGCAATTAATCCAACAGGAAGATTTTCGGTGATAATTCTTTCTATTCTTGGTGAATCAGGAACACTAGGAGTTGGAGTAACAGGTTCGGAAATTTCAGGTTCTTCGCCTGTTTCACTGGCAGATGAAAAACTACCAGCAAGCTCGGAAACTGTAACTGCTTCGGGATTGTAACCTGTTTCTAAACTTTGGTAATCTGGATGGACTACCAAGGAAAACTCTCCTTCTTCAGGTGATCCTACTCTACTGCCACTAGGAGGAGTTACAAGGACCTTTAACCCTTCTAAATGACCCGGAATGTCTTCAGGAGATTCACCCCGCGATTTACGGAGTTTTCTTAACAAATCTATTCCGGTAACAATCTCAGGAGACTTGCCCCGAAGTCTACGGGACTGTCTCGGTAATTCCGCCACAATTAAAGATTTTAACTACAACACACGAAAACAAAGTAAAAATTTCAAATCAAACCACCTAAAGTCTTCTAAAGAAGCAAACAAATTTGAAGCACACGCCTAAATAATCTAGAGCGTCAAACCACACACAAACAGTAGTCTTCCGGACCAAAAGCGCTAGTTGGTGATTAGGCCCAACCTCGCAGGATTCAGTACAGAAATGGTGGGTGGAACAGTTACCCCGGCAACCTGCTTAATGAATAGACTGGACCAAGTTCCTCCACTTTAACCGTCTCGAAGTGAAGCGAACCCCCCAGAAAATCCAAGTGAGTATAACCGACGTCTGCTCCAGGTACAGTGGGACCTTCCCTCCACCGTCACCTTGGGTAGAATCCTAGATATTATGGCCACTAAGGTTACCAATCACAACAATTACACCTGGGGGAACAGTCTAAACTCCGACAGCACGCAAGGGCAGAGTAGCAAGCTCCAATCCCCTTACCGGCTCCTTGACAACAATCCAAGGTTTACCGATAAGTGACCCCTGGCTCCTCGACAATGGTTAATCCGAGGTTTACCGTTTGTAATACGTACTGCCTGGCGTCATTCCCAACGAGGGAGGAATGATCCCCTCACTGGTTCGGACACGAGCTCGTGCTTCTCCTTTAAGAGGAGCTTTCCCAAAATGTAACTGAAACAATTGGATTTGTTCTACTCAAGATAGACTATCTGTTTGGTTTTGTAGTCTTGGAGAGTTAAGTACTCACCTACTCCAAGACCCTAGCCTAAGCTATGTTGGTGCTTCAGAGCCCTAGAAAAATAAAGATTACTAGATTGATTTTAATTTAAGCGTTACTTTTAAGGTTGTTTCTTAAGTCAAAAGGTGATGGAAGTGAAACCAGTGGTGTGTTGACTCGACTCGAAACCACTACAAAATGCACCTAGAATGATTTATCCACTACTTTACTTTTTCGATGAATTGCTTAACTAAAAAGTTGAGAGAATGCAATCTTTATAAAAGCAACTTCTTAATTGAAGACAATCAAAGAAACAATTCGTTTGTCTTTTCCAAGCATAAAAACATAACCTCTCTTTACATGCACGAAAAAACTCTTTTCTTCTTTCGAAAACAAAAAGCTACTTGAAACAAGACCTTTTAAGAAGATGTTTTTGTATTTTTCTTTTAATAAAGCAAATAAATCTAATATAACCAAAAATCAATCTTAACAACTCTTAAAATCTATGAAAATGCACTCATAAGCAAACTAAGGGCAAATTTACTCTAAGCAATCTTAACGAGGCCAAAACTAACAATGATTATTTCTAAGGTGTTTTACTTGATCACAATCAAATCAAGGACTAGCTTATTGTAGAATCAAAAACTAGTCAAAACAAAATTCTAATCTTTTTGTTCTTTTTGTAAAATGGAAATCAATACTTTATAAACAAGCAAATCGAAATTTGACCCAAAACAACTCAAATGGCAAGTTGCTCACAAAAGGAGACTTTACGACAGGCCCGACTTCTAAGAAGGTTGACTAACCAGAGAGATCTAAGGCTGGACAACTTTTTACTATCAAAGTCACTACAAAGCCTTTCCAAAAATCAAACCCTAGGTCTAAACTTCGTTGAAAACCACTAAAACACTCAAAGCGCACAAAACTAGTTCAGGTGAAAATTCTTGACAGGGTACTAAAGGATCTGGGCAGAAAACACTAAGGAAAAACAAAATCTAAAAGCAATTTAAAGCAAAAATGGAATTTTCTTAAGTTTTACAGGAAGACGCAGGCAACCCGTTGTCACAGGTGCGGCCCCGCTCTGTGCAGACGGCAACAGCGCGTCCAAAGACGCACTGTGCAGTACTCAGAGGGTGCGTCCTTCTGGAAAAATGAAGAAAAACCAAATCTAACTAAATCTAAAGCTAAGCCACCCAAATACTAATTCTCACAGTCAAAAACCAGAAAATAAAAATGATTTTCTCAAAGCAAAGTTCATATAAAGGAAAAGACTCTCTCATTAATGGAATCCCCAGCGGAGTCGCCAATTTGTCACACGGAATTTGTCAAGGGTGCGGACACGACTGACCTTCCTAGAAGTCTAAGACGTTCTAATGACAAACAAGACAAAATGGAGTGATCTTTCTCTAAATACACCTTTTACAACATGAAAACTACAAGTGTTTAGGCTTACCTTATTCCAAAACGCTGTTGTTGAAGTCCGTTCTTGACGATCCGGATGAGCTCCTCCTTCAAGTCAATTCCTGCAACCACAAACAATCAAACAATTACCAAGCACTTGCATTTCATATAATAAAACATATATTCAACATGCAGACCAAGGAACACATGAAATAACTCATTAACACAAGCTATTGAGAAAAATAAACCAGTTTGTATTAATAACGAAACAAAGAAACTCTTACAACCTGGCCTTGGTGTTGTGCAAGTTCCTCCCAGGGTCCATCAAGGGTTTTCCTCTACTTTGACAAAGCTCACCCTCTCCCAAGTAGAATCAAGTGAAGACAAT
This sequence comes from Pinus tabuliformis, assembly GCA_031772625.1. NCBI lineage: Eukaryota > Viridiplantae > Streptophyta > Pinopsida > Pinales > Pinaceae > Pinus > Pinus tabuliformis. The sequence continues at coordinate 1,293,455,263 of CM062819.1, forward strand.
CTCTCCTCACAAAGGCTCTAATGGAAGACCTAAATCCTGCAGCATTTACCCAAAGAAAATGTATAGCTCCAACCTCCTCTCCTTCTGGCTCAATGCCTTTATTTATAGTGCTGTAAAGAGGTTATTCAGGTCCACTATCAATGGGATCATCCCCCTCTTTGGGTGGGATAGCTCCCTTATTGATGGGATAAGTTCCCCCTTAATAGAGATACATGAACCAACTGGAGGCGCATCCATTTCATCAAATCAACCTCTAGAATGTTCTAGAAGTAACCACAAGTAACTTTTTCAAGATAAAACTCGCGCATTTTGCCTTTTACAGAGGGACGCACCTGTCCCTTAACATACAAAGCGTCCATGGACGCAGATTTTGTGAACATGGTCAGCGTCCCCGCAGGTAAGGCTAGAGAGAACCTGCGACACCAGAGATAAACATAGTTTTTACAAGACTTTCTCTCTTCTTTGAGTTTGAGATGGATAACAGAGGCATGAGACTTGCCTAAGAGGGTAGTATGACTGTTGATTTGAGCCATACTAACTGTAAGTAGTCAAGGTGACATTTTTTAGTGTAACACCCTTGACCAAATTTGATCCAATCTGCTCATTATGCTACAATAATGGACATTATGAACAAAACTGCCCACTCAAAAGAGGAAAAGCAAGTAGTGAGAATCCCAACATGGATAAATGTGGCCTGGCTCTATATGCTCAAAATAATGAAAATCATTGGTTTGTGGATAGTGGGTGCTCCAAACACATGACAGGGGACAAAAGGAAGTTTGTCTCATTAAGCAAAAAGGAAGGAAATGTGTCCTTTGGAAGTGGATTTGCCAGAATTGTGGGAAAAGGAACTGTTACTCTTATCAATGGAAAAGGAAAAGCTCAAGATGCTCTGCTAGTAGACGGGCTCAAACACAACCTCCTGAGTGTCAGCCAAATTTGTGATCAAGGACATAATGTTGTCTTTAGCACCAAAGACTGTGAAATAAGGAACTCTTCCTCAAGGGAACTTGTGGCGAAAGGGGTTAGAACACCAGAAAACATTTACATTCTGAACAAGATTCAAGAAAATAAATTCTACCTGAGTCAGACAGATGAAAGTTGGTTGTGGCACAAGCGACTTGGACATACAAGCTTCGAAAATCTGATCAATATCAGCAAGATTAAAGTTGTATGAGACATCCCAAGGCTTTTCAAACCAAATCAAGGAGTATGTGGTCCATGTCAACATGGAAAGCAAACCAGAACCAACCACAAGACCAACGAGCCCTCTACATCAAAGCCCTTGAAGATCATCCATGCTGATTTATGTGGACCAACTAGAAATCAGGCACTCCAAGGAGCAAGGTACTTTGTTTTATTTGTTGATGACTATACTAGAATGATGTGGATATATTTTATAAAATATAAATCTGAAACATTTGAGAGTTTTAAGAATCTAAAAGCACTTGTAGAAAATGAAAAGGACTCAAAATCAAATGCCTCAGAACATATAGAGGGGGAGAATTCACATCAAAAGAATTTAATGAGTTTTGTAATATACATGGAATTAAAAGAGAATTATATGCTGCCAGAACACCCCAGCAAAATGGAGTAGCTGAAAGAAGAAACCAAACAGTCCAAGAAATGGTAAGAACAACGTTATTAGCAGCAGACTTGCAGCCAAGATTCTGGAGAGAAGTAGTCGGGACAGCTGTCTATACCTTGAATCGAACTCAATTAAGACCAAATTGTGAAAAAAATCCTTATGAATTATGGAAAGGAAGACCTGCTTCAGTAAATTACTTCAAGATCTTTGGAAGCAAGTGCTTCATAAAAATCAATGATGGCTCACCAGGAGAGTTTGATTCTCGGGTTGATGAAGGGATATTCCTTGGATACTCTACACGGAGAAAAGCCTACAAGTGCTACAATTTTCAACTAAGGAAAATAGTGGAAAGTATTGATGTAAAGATTGATGAAGACCTTAAAAAAAGAAATTGAGGAACATGAAGATGATCCTCTCGTTAAAGAAGAAGAACCTGAAGAAGAAGAAATAGATCAGGAAGAAGAAGAAGAGGAAAAAGAACCACCTCGTACCCCTTCAAAGATGAAGTTTCTCCAGAAATATCATCTAGAAGAGCAAATTATTGGCAATAAAGATGAAGGGATGTAAACCCAAAGAAGGATGATAATTACACCAAAGAGAAACATTATTGCTCTCTTATCCATGATAGAACCAGAAACATTTGCACAAGCAAGGATCCTCATTGGGTAAAAGCCATGGAAGAAGAAATGTCCCAAATTGAGAAGAACAAGACATGGGAGCTAGTACCTCGTCCAAAGGACAAAAACATAATAGGAACCAAGTGGGTATTCAAAAATAAAATGAATGAAGATGGACAAGTTATCAGAAATAAGGAAAGGCTTGTTTGCAAAGGCTATTCACAAATTGAAGGAATTGACTTTGAAGAAACATTTGCACTAGTCGCTCGTATGGAAGATATCAGGATGTTCTTGGCATTCGCTTGCTCAAAAGGATTCAAAATCTATCTAATGGACATAAAATCGGCATTTCTGAATGGGGAACTCAAGGAAGAAGTCTACATGGACCAACCAAAAGGGTTTGATCTAACGGAAGGAAAAGACTTAGTCTGTAAGTTGAAAAAGGCATTATATGGGCTTAAACAAGCTCCCAGAGCTTGGTATGCAATATTGGATCACTATCTACAACAACAAGGCTTCAAGAAGGGAGTGGCAGGAAGTAATCTCTACATAAAGATGGATGAAGGTAAGTTACTAGTCACACTTGTTTATGTTGATGATCTGATTTTTGCTAGCAATAATGATGAAATGAGCCATGATTTTTCTCAAAACATGTCAAGAGAATTCGAGATGTCAATGATAGGAGAGTTATCTCACTTCCTTGGACTACAAGTATCTCAAACCAGAGTAGGATTGTTTATATCTCAAGCCAAATATCTTAAAGACATGCTTAAAAGATGTGGAATGGAATACTATGCACCCATGAGCACACTTATGACCACAAATTGAAAATTGAGCAAAAATGATGACTCCCCTCCAGTAAATGCAACTCATTACAGGTCAATAATTGGAGCCCTTTTGTACTTAACTGCTACAATACCCGACATAATGCATGCAATAGGAATGGTGGGAAGATTTCAATCTGCTCCTAAACAATCCCATTTGTTAGTTGTAAAAAGAATTCTCAGATATCTGAAAGGAACTCCTGATTTTGGTCTTTGGTACCCTAAGAGCTCAACACTGATTGTAACTACATACACCGATGCTGATTGGGCCGAAAGTGTAGATGATCAGAAAAGTACTAGTGGAAATGCATTCTTCCTGGGAGACTGTTTAGTATCTTGGCTTAGCAAAAAACAGACATCCATATCATTATCCACAACCAAAGCCGAGTATATAGCTGCAGCAGACTATTGTACTCAAATACTATGGATGAAGGAAGCTCTAAAAGATGTCAACATAGGTACAGATCAACCAATTACCATCTATTGTGATAACACAAGTGCTATCAGTCTCAGCAAAAATCCAGTGATGCACTCAAAGACCAAACATATACCAATCAAGTATCATTTCCTTCATGAACAAGTAGCTGAACAAAACATCATCTTGGAATATATCAATACTAAGGAGCAGATAGCTGATATTTTCACAAAACCTCTTCCTCGAGAAGCATTTGAACATCTTCGTCAAAAGATGGGGGTTATCTCTTTAGCAACACTCAATTTCATTCATAAATATGGAGCAGTTCGACAGGGGGAGTCCATATGCATTCCTTTTCCATTGATGTCAAAGGGAGAGAGCAGAAGAACATTGCCATCAATAACAAAGGGGGAGATTGTTGACATAAACTGTCATTGATGTCAATATGGCAATATTCGAGGAGCCAGAGGAAGCAAACAGAGCCATCAGAGGAAGCAAACAGAGATATCGAAGCAATGGATGCCAAAGAATACACTATCGGGAGGTATCGGGAGCAATATAGTGTATATGCATGCAAATACACTATCGGAGCAAAGTATGGCAAAGAATGCCAAATAATACACTATCAGGAGCAATATAGTGTATATGTATGTAAATACACTATCGGAAGCAGAAGACTCATATATATATGCATTTACACTATCAGAGGCAGAAATCATAGCTATATTGGAATACACTATCGGAGCGGAGAAATATGTATATATCGAAATATAAAGGCGGAATATGTATATATCGGCGATATTGTTATCGGCGGGTTCTACTATATTCCATCACCCCAAAACCCCCAACAGCGATATATATGTGCGGACCCGACGAAACATATATGTTTGGGTGTATATTATATCGCATCCACCCTATCGGTTCTCGCATATCGCAATACCTAAAGGGTTGTCCTCCTACAAGCGCTGATTGCGCTGAATGTTGTGGACCCGATGCAACATTACAATTTGGCTTAATATCATATCACATCCATAGGTGAATCGGCCATCAACCATCGGGAAGCTGCGACTGTCAATTGTGATATATGTAGCGGACTTGATAAAGTTATAAATGCGGGCATAATAAATTTGAAGTCCGCCCTTTAACGCTTCGATCATTTTTTCATATATTTTTGTGTATTACATTCGCGACCATAAAAATGTGGGTCCGCATTCCCGGTGCATCCGACCCTCCACCGTTGATCATCCCTTTGTGGATCCAATGATCTACATATATTTCGGGTGGACATGTAGCTCGAGGAATACCCACCCGAAAAGCGGTATCCTCTTCCTTCCCACTGCTACGTGTCGCTTTCCGAGCAGAATCGGAAGCCATCCTCTAAATACCAGTTCCTACTGATCCCCCTTCCGAAATACCACTCGTGGTATAAGAATATATGTATTGCGCGAGGTTTTTTGAAGGCCAAAATGCATAAGAAATGCTCCCGATAGTTCAGAAGGCCTGAATGATGCCGATTGCGATGGCGGTGGTGACATGGCAGATTTCTGTGTGTATTTCGGTCCTCGTCATTGAATCAACGTGTCCCAGGAGTGTTGGTGAGCACGAAGAGATAGAGGAAGCTACAGCGACCGAAAAGCCAAGAAGCCGAAGGGTAAGCCAGCGTAGACGAAACTAAAAAGCCAAAGCTATGAAGAAGAGGGAAGCCAAAGGACAAGCCAACATAGAGGAAGCTGAAGCAAGCGTTGAAGAAGACGAAGAGCCAGTGGAAAGTGGAAACGAATAGTCATAGGCATCAGGAATACAAAAACAGGAAAAAACAAGGAAGTGTGTGTGAATAACGAGAGCAAGAGGAAGCTGAAGTTGAGACAGAGGCAAGAGAGGCAAGAGAAAATGAGTGAAGCAGAAGCTCAGCAGGCTTGGAGCAGAGAACTATAGAAAAACAGTTTCTACCAGGTTAGGGTTGGAGCCCACGGGGTTGGAGCCTCAGAATTGAAAGGATTGGAATCCTTGGGAGTTGGTGTTCCTAAGTGCAGAACTATTGCCTTGGCAAAATAGAGTTGGTGCTCTGGAGGTTGGAGCCTCACAAAAGTCCAAGTTGGTGCTTGGCAACTGATTGCAACCATTTATATATTGTATCTATTTCATTGCATTGTTTGTGTTAATAAAATCATTTATTTCAGCTATCTATTTCTGTGTTCCATATATAAATGTTTTGGTGATAAAAAGAACAATTAAATAGAAATATTGATTCACCCCCCCCACAGTATTGCCAATAGTTAAAAAGGGTTTGTACCCTTGTTTATGTAAACTTGAGTCGTTTTTGAGATCTGCCCATGGTCCGCAGACCATGGGATTGTATAAATAGGTGTGTCTTAGAGAGTCTAAGGAAGATCTATGTTATTGTCTATGGGTACGAATGACGAAGTCTAGCGCATAGAAGTAAGTCTTAGAGGGGAAAAAGGCTCTCAAGATGAGTGCGCAGAGGCCTAAAGTAGTGTCAGTAGTTGAGTGCACAGACCCCTGCAGCTGAGTGTGCAGGGAAGTATTGAGTCTGTAAACCTATATTGAAGATCAATAAAGAAGATTGTTGCAGAAATTCCTATGTTTTATCTCTTTACTTCTGTTATGTATGATTGTGATATATGCTATGATAAAATGATGTTTTTATAAAATAATGATGTATTGATGCGCGAATTTACTTGATCCATCTTATTATTTGAATGCAATTAATGTTAAGTGATTACGCGAAGATCATAATACTTTTTGTTAAAGTTTTCAAACACTTAGGTAGATCTGAGTAAACACTGATCTAAGAGTAATCTATGGTGCGCATAAGCAGCTAATTTGCTTATTCAGGGTCTGCAAAATCCAGTCGTAGACCTTCGTGGAGGTCTAGAGGCTGATTGAGGGGAGTTACAGCGCTAAGCCTTAAAGGCTTAGAAATCTGCGCGAAGGAAAATCTAGGTCATAGAAAGACATCACACTGATCTCTAGATGTGGAAACTTGGTTCCAGCATCCCCTCATATTGCTTTGGGTGAGACTTTAGTCCGCGCTAAGTGGATTAATGCCGAAAGGGCCAGTAATGTAGGGATTTGTTTGGCGCAACTAACTCTAAACCTGGGTCAGGACCCACTAAACCAAAAAATGGTTCCGTTTCCGGGACCGGGATCTACATAAAGAGATGTGTGATGTCGCATCACTAGAATCTGACCAAGAAGGAAATTGAGAAGTGGTTGGATAGAAAAATCCATGAATTCGCGGCGCAGGAAAACAGGAATTCACCTGACAAAAGAACTGTGGTTGGACAAAATACTTGTACACAAAAATACACAAAACTTTCTTTTGCACCTTCCTAATTGAACTATACGAGTGGATAGCTAAATTGGCAGGCAGCCAAGGAAGGTGGAGGCTTGACGGTCGAATAGTGTGGACTCCGAAGCTAGTGCAAAGGTTGGAAGCCTCTAAAGATAAGATCATGCACGCTACTGACCATTGGTTTGATCGGGTTATAGGAGGATTTGTTACAGAGTTTGTGGTTAACACCTCGGTCAGTTACAGCAAAGCAGAATGACACTTCTTCAAGGGACCACGAGGTAAGTATTTGAGGTGTTTGAACACCTGGATTAAGATGCTCTTGTGTGAAATACCTTGATGTTTGGATCTATGCGAAGTGGACGAAGCTTTAGAAACCAAGAAAAGGTAGGTCCTCAATATAGCTCGTTGATTGGACCTCCTTCAAGTGACGACGAAGGAGCGGTGCAGGCCTTTCCACGAAGCGCTGTATAGTTTATAAGACAGGGTTTTCCGTGAATACATCATCTGTCCATGCCACCTCCCCCTTCACCTCCACAACCTACACCTTCGCCCACTCCACCACCACCACAACTGTCGTTCAACATGTCGAATACCATGAAGTTTCTTGTTTTCAAGGGCTTAGGAAGTCAGGATCTGGATCAGTTTTGGTTTTTTGTGAAGGCTTCATGGACAACACAACAAATTATGGATGATAACATAAAGAAGATGCATTTGGTTACTGCTCTGCAAGATTGCATGCTAACATGGTATGTTAAGTACTGCACTGGTAATCTGTTGGCGTCATTAGTAGATACATAGACCGCTTTGAAAAAAGAATTCGGTAAGCCTAAGTCTACCTCGCAATCAGTAATTGGATTTAAGGAAATCACGATGAGGCTCGGTGAAATGCCCTAGGAGCTAGATCAAAGACTGAAGTGCGGGATTCGTGAAGCTAATATGAATCTCATAGATAGTCAGCATCGTGATTGGTTTATATCCGCGCTCCTGCCCCACCTAAGGTTTTCTTTATCGCAGAAAAAGGTAGGAACTCAGGCGGAAGCTCTAGAAATCGCGATGAGATTGCATGAAACACCTATTCAGGATGTGTCTTTGGGAGTCCAACAAATTCATGCAAAGTTACAGAACCTCTGTTTGGAATTGTAAATCTTGAAAAAAGAAAAGAAGGCCAGGCCAGAGGTGCGCGAAGAAGTTTGGTGCCTCAAGTATAAAATCTAGGGGCATGATAAAGATCATTGCCCTGTCTTCACGAATTATATCACGAGGGGGCCAATGCCCTTGAGGTAGGAAGCTCCAGCAAAACCAAGTACGGGGCCTGTGCTACGGTGTGTTATTTTCCAAGTGGCTGGAAAACATTTAATGGATAATTTTTACTTGCTGCAAAAGTTTGTGTAGACATGACAACAATTATTCTGTGATTTATGTAAATCAGTGGGCCATGATGAACGCCATTTCCGTAGCTATGAATTGATGATGGAAAGGATGCCTACGTATCAAATGCAAGCATAAACTTGGCCTCCATATCAGGGCATTGGAGGAGCGCAAGGAGGATATCAGGGGCGCGGACGAGGCCGAGGAGGAGGAGGACCTGGTAGAGGTCATGGACAAGTCATTTTCTATAATTGTGGAACCCCAGGGCACTACACACGGGATTGTATGAGCCAGACATGCCCGTCATGTCAATACTGCACTCAATTGAACACACAATAGAAGAATTCCCTGTGTTGATAGCTAATATGCAGGAGAAGAAGGCACAGCCTCAGCATCCTACCCAGAACTTATAGATGATGAGGGTCGAGCCCCGCAAGGAAGATCCAAATGTGAATATTGTGCTACGAAGCAGAATAACGACTAGTGATGATAAAGGAAAACGGCCTACAAAAAGTGGGTGGGTCTGCAAGGCCCCAAAAAAGGAGGTTGGGTTTGATCTAGAGCATGCGAAGGAAACTTTTATGGAAGCGAAGAAAAGCTTCGTTGAGGCCTCTACCTCAAGAAGTCAAGACAAGCTGCCAAAAGTTGGCGTGCCTACAGAGTTTGATCCCTCTGTGCTTATTGTTTGGTCAATTTAGTGATGTCTAAATTGCAACTTTTAAATGTCAACCCGGGGCTCGTAAGCTGATGAAGTGAGGTGTACTATATGTACTTAGGTAACTGTTTTCTTAATCTTTTGTCATTTTTATCTTTTTAGTTTGTTTTTTATTGTATCTTTCCTAATGTGATGTGATGGAGATGTAATAAAGCGAGTGAATGTGGGTGATTGTGATGATTTCTAAGTGATTTCTTGAAACTTAAAGAGTATTCTAAAAGAAAGCTTGAACAATAACTGAAATAAAATTAAAGCTTGAAATCAAATAAAAGACTAATGGCATCGGCCCAATATCTCTGTTGTTGATGAAAACGAAAATGAAATCTATATTAACTCAATTAAAAGCAAGAACAACTACTTTACACTACTTTACAAAATCTAATCAATGTGAAATCTAAGTGAGACAAATCACACTATTTTAACCTCTTCTTAATGATGTGAGAACAGTTATGAACAGGTCAGTAATGTGAGTCTTAAAGCAAAATAAACCAAGCTGTACTAAATGATATTTTGGCTCCAATAAAGTTAGTTGATTGTAGAAAAAGAACCATCAATAGATGAACAACTTGATAACTACTGAGCAGAAAGTAAAGTGCAAGTTGAAGGAATAAAACTAATGAAAATCAAACTGCAGAAAAGTAAAGGTCAGCAGCCTAGACAAGATGATCACACATGCCACTAGTTGTAAAAAGAAAAGCAAGAAAACTATCCCGGGCTCGCCTAAGAAACCTGCATAACACACTGATCAGTCATGAACAAAAGTGCAGAAATGTAAATCAGCAGAATTCAAAGTTTATGTACAGCTATTATACATGTTGAAAAAGAAATAAAAATGCAGCAAATAAAGAGACATATGTACAACTATTATACATGAAATCAGAAAATGAAATACAAGAAATTAAACTACTGTACAGAGGCTACAGCAAACAGGGGCCCTCTGCCTACTTCAGCCAATCCAAAGAGCAGTTACACGATTAGAAACATAACAGTCTTCTCATGTATTGATAATAAGTTTAAAAGTACAGTGGGGAGCTCAAAACAATTACAAAACACGACTACAAAACGACTAACTATCCAGCGTTCAAAGACGCTTTATTTATACAGAGGAAAGCAAACTAACTTAACGAAACTTCAGCTATTCAAGCAGCTGTGTAAAAACACGTAATCTGGCTGCGTCCTCAGATTTAGGCAACGGTCGTTGTGGGCATTCAATCCGCTGTTGGATTCTTGTTTCCCACTGTCTTCGTGGCTGAAGAAGGTGTCACCTGTTCTTCACGTGCTCCAAAACAGAACACGCAGAGCCGTGCCACCGCCAATGACCTCTGTTGACCGGATTTGCCTCTGCGTTGACTACGAGTTTTTATGACCAGTTTGGGTGAGCTGGAGGGACACACACCATGTCCTTGGTTCCACGAACTTGCCCATGTGGCTCTTCTTCCCGGAGGACACCTGGAACATACCATTTAAGAAAACAGCTGCGGAATCCGGGGTTGGCTGCGGAAACCGGGATCAACTGCGGAAACCCTGTGTGAGCTACGGAAACGCAACACTTTGAACCAAAGTTCTAAACCAACAACAGTCATTAGCATAATTAGCAAACCATGTAAAAAGTCCTAAAATACAATGATTTGAGCAACTTGATGGAGGGAATGAGTGGCAAAAGAAGGAAATGAATAGGAAAAGGAGGCTGAGAGGATGTGTAAAGGAGTGCAGGTTTGAGGCTCAACATACCCCCACTGTGAAGGTGTTGCATGTCCTCATGCAACCAAAACTTTGTCATTATTTTCAATTCATGTGCTCAGATGCTTCTGCCAAAACATCCAGCCTTCTTCTCTTTCTCCTTGATGCCAAAATGGTCCTCGGTTTCTTGACTAAACACCTGAATTTCAAATTGATCAGTGCCCTGCTCAGCTTCTTACACTTTTTGTTCAACTTTCTATTCTTCTTCTGCCACAGTCCTAAGTGAAGCATGGTATTGTCATGGACAATCTTGTCCACCTTGCTTTGTTCTTTCAATGCTTCGTTTTCTTGTTTAATATGCCGGTTCAGGACTTCTAGCTCAAACACCTCCTGTTTTAAAGATTGGACCTGTTCATCAAGAGGCAATATAGTGCTTGGACCTGCAACTGATTGCTCCAAGGTCTCCAAATAATTGTATGCCTCCTGCTGGTCAGGGTCAGTTTCAGGTGTTCTTCTCGGCCTGAACTCAAATTCTTGAGAACTGTTTTCTCTTTCCTGCTAAAAGGGACTTTCCTCTCGTGGAGGACTTGGCTCAATGATTAGCTGAGTTGGAGTCTTTTCAGGTGTGCCTTCTCCCAAATCAATGAAATGTGATTGTTTTTCTTTAGTCACACTCATTTTTTCTTTAAGTCTACCGCTTCTTCTCACTTGTACACTAGTGCTCTTTTGCTGACTACTCTGTTTTTCTTTCTGTTTCTTCTTTGAGAGGGCAGTAGCTTGGAGTTGTACTAGTCTATCAGCCAAGGTTTGAGAGTCTTCTTCTACTGACGGTTCAGGTGATGGATATGATTCTTGAACAATTGTTTTCCCTTTATCCTTTTTCTGTTTCTTAGTTTTATCTCCCTTTTCTTCTTCTTGAGCAGTTTCCTCAATTTCTTCTGTAGGAGGATCTTGGGCTGCAGCACCTCTTTCTCTTCTCCTACTTCTTTTTGGGACACTAGGGGAACTTCTAGAGGCTTCAGTCACCTCTTGGAAATGGTTTCTGGTTAGAAACTTTTCCCATGTATCCTTGTTATTCTTTAATTGTTCTTCTATGAGAATTTTAATGAACCTGTGATGATACAAGTGGGATTCAATATGACCTATATGCTTTTGGACAGTGAAACTCATTTTCTTTAGGCTTGCTAACAGAAAGTAGGGTAAATTGAGGGCATGGCCTTCCATGAAATTCATCATAATTCTTGCATGGTACATATACATAGTGCCAAAGCGGCCCTCACATGTGATAAACTTTTGAACAAGTAACAACAATGCAGTCCATTCTTCCTTAATTACATGCACAGGAATCCCTTTAGTGAATATTGAAGTGTCCATACCTGGGTTCTTAAGCATGTCTTTCCATCCTTGGTCTTCTAGCCCTCTGTTCTTAAACCATTTGTCTCCCTTTTGAGGTAGACTGGTTGCTGTTGCTATGGTGTTCTCTGTTATTGTGAATTTCAGGTCCCCTACTTCCATGGTATTTCCATTGAAGGATCGAGCAAATGCCTTCGTTACCTCCTTATTATACCCTCTGAATTTCTGAATAAACTTCAGCCACTGTGCTTTCTTTAATGCTTCCTTCGTCTGTGGATACCCTTCTAAATACTTCGGACCCTCAGGTTCAGCTCTAAGCAGCTTCCCCATCTTCGGCCCTCAACTTCGGCTGAAGCTTTGACTGCGTGTGGATGGTCAAGGAGGATACTCACGGGAAAAACAGGTGGATTACGGCTGTAAGTGGAGTAGCCGTAACGTAATGCAAGGCGTATTGCAGAACAGTAATCGGGGTTTGAAACAGAGAACAGAGCTGTGGAGTTTGCAGCGTAAATGAGAGTGGAAATGGTGTGAGTACGAGAGAGTAGAAGACAACATGAGAAATGAGTTCAATGCATGCGGAAATGGAGTGATAAGTGGACGGAATAACGGCCGAATCCTTTAGAGTCGGGTGGCTTACGCACACGTCTCAGCATTGGCTACGGAAATGACGGTAAGGAGAGCCGTGGTACATTGGGTTACGTCACAGAGGTACGGCCAATAAATGAAAGAGCAATCCCATCTCGAGTTTAAATTAATAGTGATTATGGGGCCGTTAGAAAGGAATGAGGTGGACGAAGCATTATCGTGGAGGAGGAGTGGGATGATCTTGCTGAATCATTGCATTTAGTGGCTCTGTCCACGATTTAATAACTATGCATAACATGACATTAAATTGTTGTTTGGAAAAGATTTTGATCATACCTTCATAAGTTTGCCATTTGTTGATTAAGGTTGCTGATCCATTATTGTTTTCTTATCTTGCAGATGCCTCGTATCCTTGCTGCCCTTGGTGATGATGATACCTCTGACTGTGATTTTTGAAAACAGAGTGCTGCTGTAGAGACAGAGTGTGCTGGCTGCGGAATCATTTCGAGCTGCGGAAACTGGTGCGAGCTGCGGAAACGGTTCCCAGCTGCGGAAACTAAGACAACTCCCCTTTTTTGCTGCACAAATTTAGTTAGAAAAACAACTAACTGAATGAAATAGTCCTGAGAGGGACTTTTATTAATGGAATGGAATGAAATGGAAATGGAATGGAGTGAAGTGGAATGGAGATGAAGATGAGATGGAGGTGAAAATGGAAATGACAAGTGAGGTGGAGTGAAGATGGAGAGAAAGAGATTTTTTTTTTTTTTTGGAAAATATAGAGTGTCAGGTGTCCCTGATTTTCACTCCATATTTTCTGTATAAGACCGCCAATTTGAGATTGGCTTTCAGGCTTATACACATTTTTTCTTTTTTCTTTTTTTCTTTTTTTTTTTTTTAGAAAGAAACAAAGACTAGGCTGATGGAGGAGAAGAATTCTTCTCCACTAGTTTCATTGCAGAATTCTCTTGAAACATTTTGACAAAGTCCTCTTTTGAGAGTGGCTTATGATAAATTTTCAATCGGTGGCCATTCACAATGAGAGGAGTTTGAAACTCATCAATAGTCTTGACTCGAACTGCTCCATTGCTAAAGACTTCATCAATCTCATATGGCCCAAGCCAATGAGTTTGAAATTTTCCTTTGAAGTCTTTAAACTTTGAATCAAACAGTAACGCCCAATCTCCCTTTTGAAACTTCTTCTCTTTGATATATCTGTCATGCCACTTAGTTCTTTGGTACTGAACTAGATCGGTCCTTAAAATTGCATCTTGTCTTATTTCATCTAGCTCATTCAGCTGCTCCATTCTGTGCTTTTGGGCTTCTGATAGACTCATCCCCAACTGAACTTCCATCTTGAAGGTCTTGACTTGGAACTCAATGGGGAGCAAGACTTCTTTCCCATAAACAAGTTCATAGGGAGAATGTCATGTTGTGTTCCTCCATGTAGTTCTATAGGCCCATAAGGCTTCAGGAAGCCTTTCTACCCAATCTCTTCTGTGGAGATGTACAGTTTTGGTGATGATGCTCTCAAGAACTTTGTTTGTGGACTCCACTTGACCATTTGCTTGCGGATGGTATGGAGTAGATTTTCTATGCTTGATTTTGTATTCTTCCATCAGCTTCTCCATCAAGTTAGAGGTAAATTGACTTCCCTGATCTGTCACAATTTCTCTTGGGACACCAAAACGAGTAAAAATATCCTCAAAAAGAAATTGAACAACTGAATTTTTAGTGGCAGAAGGCAATGCCTTGGCTTCTACCCATTTAGTAACATAATCAGTGCAAACCAATATATACTTCTTTTGTTTAGATGGTGGATTAATAGGTCCAACAAAATCTAAAGCCCATTTCTCAAAGGGTTCGATGAGTACCTGTGGCTGTAATGGCATTTCATTTGAAAGAGTTGGTCTCCCAACTCTTTGGCAGCTGTCACACCTTCTAACATATTGTTTTGCATCTTTGAAGAGAGAAGGCCAATAATATCCTAAAGAAAGGATTTTATAGGCCGTCCTCTTGTCAGCAAAGTGTCCGCCGCACGGTTCATCATGACATGCCTTAAGGATGTCAGGCATTTCATCTTCCCGAACACATCTTCTGATCACACAATCTAGCCCTGTTTTGAACAATTCATTAGAAATCCATGAATACTTTGAACTCTCCTGAATGATTTTCCTTTTCTCATTAGGAAATAAATGTGGAGGTAGCTTCCCTGTAACCAAATAGTTAGCAATATCTGCATACCAAGGAGTTTTAGTAGTTACTGCAAACAGATATTCATCTGGAAACTTATCCTCTACGGGAGAATCTTCGTTAGTATTTTGGATTCTAGACAAGAAATCAGCTACTTTATTTTGTTTTCCTGGTCTATCTAACACAGTAATATTGAATTCTTGTAAAAGTAAAAGCCATCTTGTGACTCTGCCATTAGTAACAGGTTTGTTCATGAGATATCTAATTGCAGAATGACCAGTATGGACAAAAGTTTCATAGCCAGTTATGTAATGTCTAAACTTGTTAATTGCATGAACAACGGCTAAGAACTCTTTTTCAGTCACAGTATAATTTAACTCAGTGGGAGTCAAATTTTTACTGGTGTAATAAATGGCATAAGGAACTAAATCCTTTTGACCCAACACAGCTCCTAGAGTTGTATCTGAAGCATCTGTAGAAATATGGAAAGGAAGTTTCCAATTTGGCCCTCTCAGAATGGGTGCTTCAGATATTCTTGTTTTTAGAGTTTCAAATGCAGATTGACAGTCAGGATCCCACTTGAATTCACAGTCCTTTGTAAGTAATTTGAAGAGCGGAGATGCTATCTTGGTGAAGTTTTCAATAAATCTTCTATAATATCCAGTAAACCCAAGAAAACTTCTAACATCTTTTTGACAATTTGGAATAGGTAACTTGGAGATGACTTCAACTTTTGATCTATCAACTTTAATTCCATCTCCTGAAATATGATGTCCTAAAACAATCCCTTCAGTAAACATCATAAAACATTTTTCATGACTTAATGAAAGATTTGTTTCTTTACATCTTATAAGAACTTTTTCCAAATTTTCTAATGCCTCTTCAAATGAATTACCATAAACTGTAAAATCATCCATATAGACCTCTACACAATCATGAATTAGATCAGAAAAGATTCCTAATACTGCCCTTTGAAATGTTGCAGGTGCATTACATAATCCAAAAGGAAGTACTCGGTAAGCAAAAGTTCCCCATGGACAGGTAAATGTGGTCTTGTCCTGATCTTCAGGTGCTACCTGAATTTGATTGTAACCACTAAAACCATCCAAAATGAGAAGTACTTTTTGCCTGCTAAAGTATCTAATACTTGATCAATAAAGGGTAAAGGAAAGTGATCCTTCAAAGTTGCTTTGTTTAATTCCCTGTAATCAATGCAAACCCTCCATTTACCATTCTTTTTAGGTACTATAACCAAAGGGGAAACCCACCGGCTATCTGAAATGGGGTAAATGAAGTTTACATTAAGTAACTTTTGGAGCTCTTCTTTCACTATCTCCCTAAGGTTTGGATTCATCCTTCTTTGAGGTTGTTTGATTGGTTTACTGTTTTCCTCAATGTAGATGTGATGAATGCAAGTCTTAGGGTCAATACCTTTCATATCGGTATACTCCCATGCAAATGCAGTAGAATGTTTTTGCAAGATTTTGGTTAGCTCCCCTTGTTGTGATTTTTCCAAGTTTCTGTTAATATTCAATGTTTTTCCTGGAAAAATCTCAATGGCAGAACTACCAAACTCTTCCATAGAGAAAAGAGACATTTGTCTAGATGATAGACACTCAATGTCAGAATCCAACTGAAATTGTGTGGAGTCATATTCTGAAGATGGTTCAAAATTTTCTAATGTGTTCAGAATTTGACTATCTTCACTAACCTCAGAAATGGTAAAGACAGGTTGTATAGTATCTTCATCATCAATCCACTCATTATCCCCTATTTCTGTAATTGCTTTTGCTGGAGGATACAGATTGAACTTCTTTGTCGAATTACCATCAGAAATATACATATCCCCAGACCTACAACTTATGAAAGCATCAGTTGTGGCTAGCCAAGGTCTTCCTAAAATAAGAGGATGTCTTCCTAGATTACTCTTGGGAGTTAAAATCATGAAATCCACTGGATATTCCCAAGAGTCTAGGGAGACTGGAATGTCTTCTAATACACCATCTGGTTTAATAATTGATCGATCTGCCAATTGCAATAAAGTAGGTGTAAAAAGAAGATTAGGAAGTTTTAGCTGTTCCATAGTCTGTCTACTCATAATGTTAATAGCAGCCCCTAAATCAATCAAAGTATTTGGTATTTCTACCCCATTGATATGTGTTTTGACAATTGGACTACCAGGGTCTACATATTTCTGCATAGTAATTTTTCCCATCATGATATCTGCAATTTTTCCTACCAGGTGGATCCTTCTGGTATCTCTTGGTTTCCTTCCTGGTCTTTTAAGGCTCAACTCCTTTATTGTTTTTGCTAGAATAGGAATTTCCTTAATGGCTTGTAACAAGGGAATCTTGATACAGACATTCTTCAATTCATCTAGAAAATTATAGTCAGGCAACCAAATTTGTTTTTCCACTCCTTTGTCAATTTGTAATCTTTCAGGAAAAGGAGGTGTGGATAAAGATGTAGGTTGCTCAACTATGGGAGTTGTGGGGGTTAATTCTTTTTCTTTTTCTTTTTCTTTTTGAGTGTTTGGGTTTTGAAGAGATGCTTCAAAACCCTTATTGGCTTCAAGAGATTCTTCCTCAAAAATGCTTTGCTTTTGATCATTTATAGAAGGCTTATCTAAGACTCTACCTGATCTGAGTTGTACTTCATTGAGAGGAACAATCATATAGGTAGGAAATGGTTGACCTTCCAACATGTAAGCATTTTGAGGATTTTTATTATTGGGGTTTGGAAATGGCTGAGAAGGAAGTTGATTTGACTTCTGTTGGAATGGAAGCAAGAGTTGAGAATTTTGATTCTGTTGAGAAGGTTGTTGTTGTTGTGGAAATGGCAATGATAGTTGTGGATTTTGATTTGGAAGTTGTGGAGCTTGTTGGTTTTGAAAAGATGGAGGATATTGGTAGAATTGAGCAAATCTCCCATAAGGATTTTGCATACCTTGTATCCATGATTGAAAAGGATTTTGAGGTTGGGACCAAGGTTGTTGCCAAGGATTCCAATTTGGTGGGGGTTGAAAATTCATAGAGTTGTTAAACCCTTGATTTTGTTGCCCTTGCCAAGGTCTCCTTGCAACAAAACAGAGAGATTCGAGTGTATTTGGATCTTCTTGAAAGACAGCTTTGAGCCCAGGGATTGAAGGACAATCCTTGGTCTCATGATTCTTTGAACAAATTACACATGTCTCTACAACTTTTGCATCCAATGGACATTCCCTTAGAGCATGTTTCTTTCTACACTTTGGGAAAAAGATGGCCAAAGCCTCAGCTTCTGCTTTCTGTTTATTGTGGATCTTAAGGGTGTCTAATTGTTCACTAAGACTTCCTAAGATGTCGGTTTTGAATTCATCAAGCATGTTGCCGATCTCAGCCCTACTTACTGATCCAGTTGCAGATTTGTTTGCTCTGATGAGAGAAGGATCTCTAGGCCCTTTCTGAGTTTTAGACTTCCCCCTTGAGAGATGGACACATAGTTCTGCTATATCATTGAGTGAAAGTTGAGATATATCTCCCTTTCCCATCATGTTCAAAATATCTATCCATTCATCTCTAATGGCTTTTAGTAGAAGGGCTTTTAAGGTCTCCTCATCTAAGTTGTTCATTTTTGCTCTTTTCAAGTTGTATTGAAATCTTTCAAGCAAATCCTCCAAATTTTCATCTTCTCTTTGCACCATTTTGAATACCTCATCCTTGTGATTGGTGGGCATACAATAGTCCAGGTACCTATCCAAAAATGTTTGTTTCATATCATTCCAAGACCTTATGGATTGAGTGAGTAATCCCATGAACCATTTCAAAGCTTGTCCTTTCAATGTTGAAGGAAACAATTTGAGTTTTTGAGAGTCATCCAGATAATCATAGGTTCGACACACGACTTCAAACTCAAATAGAAATGTTTCAGGGTCCTCATTCCTTAACCCATGGAAATTTGGGAGGACAGATGGTGAGATGTTTTTCATGGTGGCTCGGGAGTCCTCATCGACTATAGGAAACCCAAATGAGTTATCTCCATCCCTATTTCCTCCAATGTTACCTCTACCTCCTCCATTGTTTCCTCCTCCTCCTCCTCTACCTCTACCTCTACCAGCTCCTTCCTCTGTCATAGTAGTTTCCCTAGAGACTTCAGAGTCTTCTGGTTCTTCTACAAAGGGTGAATGAGAAGGAATTTCCCCCTCTTCTTCAGATGATTCTACTTCTTCAATTACAATTTTTCCTCTTATGGAAGGAAGAAAAGGGTCCCTTTCTGATTCAGATTCGATAGATGGTGTGGGAGAGTCAACTATTGCCTCTTGAATTCCAGGAATCCTAGGGCTAGGAGTGTAAGTTGGAGATGATGGAGGTGTCTCTTGTCTATTCCTTGAAGTAGATGGACTTGTAAAAATCAAACTCTTGGCTCTAGCTAAAAACCTTCCCCTAGAATCTCTTGCTCTATGCATGTCATTTTTTATTTTCCTTCAAGTCAGGGTAATAATTCTCTTTCTGATCTTCCAGATCACTTTAGGTGCAAGAAGAGAGCATACTCAAGAAACTATTAAACCAATAACTTTCTCTTTTCTGATCCTCCAGGTCACTCTAGGTGCAAGAGGAGAGCATACTTTGAGAGGTTATTAATTTTCCTTCCTTGAAATTTTCTTGTTTTTTTTTTTTTTTTTTTTAAGAATTGGCTACCTAATTTCACTTCCCCGGCAACGACGCCAAAATGTTTGGTCAATTTAGTGATGTCTAAATTGCAACTTTTAAATGTCAACCCGGGGCTCGTAAGCTGATGAAGTGAGGTGTACTATATGTACTTAGGTAACTGTTTTCTTAATCTTTTGTCGTTTTTATCTTTTTAGTTTGTTTTTGATTGTATCTTTCCTAATGTGATGTGATGGAGATGTAATAAAGCGAGTGAATGTGGGTGATTGTGATGATTTCTAAGTGATTTCTTGAAACTTAAAGAGTATTCTAAAAGAAAGCTTGAACAATAACTGAAATAAAATTAAAGCTTGAAATCAAATAAAAGACTAATGGCATCGGCCCAGTATCTCTGATGTTGATGAAAACGAAAATGAAATCTATATTAACTCAATTAAAAGCAAGAACAACTACTTTACACTACTTTACAAAATCTAATCAATGTGAAATCTAAGTGAGACAAATCACACTATTTTAACCTCTTCTTAATGATGTGAGAACAGTTATGAACAGGTCAGTAATGTGAGTCTTAAAGCAAAATAAACCAAGCTGCACTAAATGATATTTTGGCTCCAATAAAGTTAGTTGATTGTAGAAAAAGAACCATCAATAGATGAACAACTTGATAACTACTGAGCAGAAAGTAAAGTGCAAGTTGAAGGAATAAAACTAATGAAAATCAAACTGCAGAAAAGTAAAGGTCAGCAGCCTAGACAAGATGATCACACATGCCACTAGTTGTAAAAAGAAAAGCAAGAAAACTATCCCGGGCTCGCCTAAGAAACCTGCATAACACATTGATCAGTCATGAACAAAAGTGCAGAAATGTAAATCAGCAGAATTCAAAGTTTATGTACAGCTATTATACATGTTGAAAAAGAAATAAAAATGCAGCAAATAAAGAGACATATGTACAACTATTATACATGAAATCAGAAAACGAAATACAAGAAATTAAACTACTGTAGAGAGGCTGCAACAAACGGGGGCCCTCTGCCTACTTCAGCCAATCCAAAGAGCAGTTACACGCTTAGAAACAGAACAGTCTTCTCATGTATTGATAACAAGTTTAAAAGTACAGTGGGGAGCTCAAAACAATTACAAAACACGACTACAAAACGACTAACTATCCAGCGTTCAAAGACGCTTTATTTATACAGAGGAAAGCAAACTAACTTAACGAAACTTCAGCTATTCAAGCAGCTGTGTAAAAACACGTAATCTGGCTGTGTCCTCGGATTTAGGCAACGGTCGTTGTGGGCATTCAATCCGCTGTTGGATTCTTGTTTCCCACTGTCTTCGTGGCTGAAGAAGGTGCCACCTGTTCTTCACGTGCTCCAAAACAGAACACGCAGAGCCGTGCCACCGCCAATGACCTCTATTGACCGGATTTGCCTCTGCGTTGACTACGGGTTTTTATGACCAGTTTGGGTGAGCTGGAGGGACACACACCATGTCCTTGGTTCCACGAACTTGCCCATGTGGCTCTTCTTCCCGGAGGACAACTGGAACATACCATTTAAGAAAACAGCTGCGGAATCCAGGGTTGGCTGCGGAAACTGGGATCAGCTGCGGAAACCCTGTGTGAGCTGCGGAAACGCAGCACTTTGAACCAAAATTCTAAACCAACAACAGTCATTAGCATAATTAGCAAACCATGTAAAAAGTCCTAAAATACAATGATTTGAGCAATTTGATGGAGGGAATGAGTGGCAAAAGAAGGAAATGAATAGGAAAAGGAGGCTGAGAGGATGTGTAAAGGAGTGCAGGTTTGAGGCTCAACACTTACCACCGTCTTGGAGACTTATATGAAACTACTGCATGATAGCAAGGCTATGAAAGGGCTACAAGAATTGATAAACAAGTGTGCTAGTAAGGAAAACACTCCTGAAGGACATCGCGTAGTCAGAAAGATCGACAAACATAAGACGAGAACAGGGCGTGAAATTAGGCTCACTGGGCAAATAGCAGACTATAAGATGGACCAAGTTATTTTGGATCTGGGATATGATGCGAACATTTTGCCTAAATATAAATGGGAGAGAATGGGGAGACTAGCGCTGCAGTGTTCTCCGATTCAGTTGAGGATGGAAAACCAACAGAAAATTATCCTTATGGGACGTCTGCACAGAGTTACTGTAGATATAGAAGGTGTGAGCGCGTTGGCTAACTTTGAAGTGATAGAGATTGTTGATGACAACAATCCATACCCTGCGCTCCTTGGTATTGATTGGTCTATTGACATGAATGGGGTCATCAATTTGAAGAAGCAGACAATGTCGTTTGAAAGGAAATCACTCCGCGTTGTAGTACCATTGAACCTTGCAGAAGGATCACGCTATACTGAACCGGTCTGTGACTATGAGGAAAGTAATGACGATTTGGATCAAATATACAAAATTATGGCGCGAGACAAAGATTGGGTTAATCCAAAAGTTGATGGATGGATTACATGGGACTGCGAAAGCTCCTATACCTCAAACTCAGATGAAGAATTTGAGCATTGGTAGAATAGGTTGCATGAAGTATCCACGATGTGCTACAATATGATGACTAAATCACTACGTTGTGTGTCATCGAAGGTAAGAAATTTACCTTATTACGATGGTTTAACTGATTTAGATAAGTTTTTGGATTCTTTTGAAAGAAAAGTCCCATAGGATCATCATTTTCAAACGCTGGATTTGGCACTGCACGCTACGCCCGCTCGATGGTGGGGTATGCACAAGGACAACTTTGATGAATGGCACAATTACAGGAGGATGATGAAGATGCGATTCGGTCATCCTAAATTGCGATTAACTGAGAAATATGATGGGTGGAATGATCCGCGCGATCATTTAGAAAGTGGACTAAAGTCTACGAAACAAAGCCATAGCCAAGTGGGTGCACTTATTCTATCACACTGTGGATATAATCCCTATGAATTGGTACCTAGAAACAGAGCTCTGCCATGGCACCACAAAGTGGGATATCTTAAGGGAAGGCTTTTTGATGACCTTTAGTTTTGAAGATGGATTCGAAAGCATTGATGAGGCGTTGCAGGAGGTTAAGGTAGCAATCTTCAGAATTCTGTAGGATCCTTTGGAATTGGTTCAACCGGATTGGAGCACCTAGCTGTGCCATGCGCTGGAATGCTATAATGTGACTGTTGAAGGGGAGGATGAGGATCCAAGGAATATCAATATCCCAAAAATGGAAGGCCACCGCAAGGTCGAAGATCCATAGATAGAGAACCTGGATATCACCGCGTCGTTGAAGACTAGGCAAGTAAACATTGGTACTGAAGCGGAGCCAAAATTTGTGAAGATTAGATATTACTGGGATGATGCCATAGTGGATAAAGTTGTTGAGTTACTCCACAAGTACCAGGATCTTTTTCCTATGAAATTTTCAGACTTGAAAGGCATCATCAACAATTTGGGTGTGATGAAAATAAATTTGAAACTAGATGCAAAGCCCGTCAAGCAAAGGCCATATCGCCTTAATCCCAAATATAAGGAAAAAGTCTGCTTGGAGTTGGACAAGATGCTCGAAGCAGGCATTGTCAAACCTGTGGAGGAATCTGATTATGTGAGCCCAATGGTGGTCCAAGAGAAGAAACAGAAGGGAAAAATATGGATTTGCATAGATCTGAGGAAAATTAATGACGCATGTGTCCATGATCCTTTTCTGACACCATTTACTAATGAGGTATTGGATAATGTTGGAGGGAAGGAGGCCTACTCATTCACTGATGGGTTCTCTGGGTACCATCATATTAAGATCGTGCCAGAAGACAGGAGTAAGACAACCTTCGTGACGGAATGGGGTTGTTTTCAGTATACAGTGATGTCGTTTGGACTCACGAATGCGTCAGCGATATTCTCGCGTGTTGTCATTGCGGTGTTCAAGGAGTTTATTCACAAATTCTTGGAGGTATATTTTGATGACTGGATAGTGTTTGGGTTAGTAAAGCACCATGTAGCCAGTCTACGCTCAATGTTAGATATGTACCGAAGGTACCAGATCACGTTGAACCTTAAGAAGTGCTTGTTTTGTGTCCCCTTTGGGATTTTGCTGGGTCATGTTGTGTGCAAGCAAGGACTAATGGTTGAACCTACGAAGATCATGGTCATAGTCAATTTGGAGGCCCCAAGGAGTGTCAAATAGTTGCATGCAACACTGGGCCATACTAGATATTATCAAAAATTCATCAAAGCTTATGCTCAGATTACCGCGCCTATGGAGAAGCTAGTGAAGAAGGACGCTACATTCTGTTGGGATGAAGAATGCTAGTGTGGTCTAGATGTATTCAAAGAAAAGATGGTTACCATGCCAATCTTGGTCTTTCCGGATTGGAAGAAGGAATTTCATGTGCACGTTGATGCCTCGTGTATTGCATTGGGAGCAGTGTTGATGCAAGCTAATGAAGAAGAGATGGATCATCCTATAACATTTGCGAGCGAAAAATTTTCAACGGCTGAGAAGAATTGGCTATGGTGTACGCACTCCAAAAGTTCAGATACTATCTATTGGGCGGGCATTTCAATATGTACACAGACCATTCTACATGAAATACCTGGTCAATAAGCCTGTGTTGGGGGGGAAGATATGCAGATGGATGTTGTTGTTTCAAGAATATGACTTTGAGGTCATTGTGAAGCCAGGAAGGTTGAATGCAAGACCTAACCATTTGTCGTGAATTGAAACGAGAGAGGAGCCTACTAATTTGGAGGAAGGGATGCCCGACACGCAGCTCTTCGCGATGCGCGTAGCGAACAACCACTTTGCAAACATTATCCACTTTTTGACCATAGGGACAGCTCTAGACGTTTACACCAACCAGCAGAAGAAAGATTTGGTAGTACATGTGGCTAATTTCTTGGTAATTGCAGGACATTTATATAAGATGGGTTCAGGCGAGATACTCTAATTCTATGTGCTTGATTTTGAAAGAAACAACATCCTTGCGAAGGCTCATGGAGGGACTGCAGGAGGGCATTATGCCAGAAAGGCAACGGCGCAAAAGATTTTGCGTGTCAAGCTATGGTGGCCTACATTACATAAGGATACCAAAGAATATTGTAGGGTGTGTGATGCATGTAAAAGAATGAGCAGGCCATTGCGAAGGGCTGAGCTGCCTCTGAATCCTCAGGTGCCATTATAGCTATTTGAGAAATGGGCTATTGACTTTGTAGGACCAATTCAACCCCTAGGTGAAAAGACAAGGCCACGCTATATCATCACCACAACAGAGTACCTGAACCAATGGGTGGAGGCACATCCTATGAAGGATTGTACAGGATCCATAGCAGCTAAATTCTTATTTGAATACATGTTAACCAGGTTTGGCTGCCCAAAATTGTTGATGAGTGATCACAGTAAGCACTTCCTTAATGAAACAATCAGCACGCTGACAGAAGAGTTTCAGGTGTATCATCAGAAGAGTACATCGTATCATCCTCAAGCTAATGGAACAGTTGAGGCCTTCAACAATATTTTGGATACGCACTGACAAAGATTTGCAACGTGCAGCGGAATGATTGGGACGTGCACGTGCCAGAAGTGTTGTGGACATATAGGACTACTTGCAAAAAGCTAACAGGCCAAACACCTTTTCGGTTGGTCTATGGTGTAAAGGTTGTGATGCCCATGGAATATATCGTGCCTAGTCTACACATAGCAGCTTTCACAGGAATGGCGTACAACGGAGCCTTGGAAGAGTGGCTCGCGTAGCTAGAAGAGCTCGAAGAAGACATATTCTTGGCTGGATTTCATCAGCAAGTTCAAAAGGAACAGGAAAAATCTTGGCACGATTAGCATATCAAGTTGTGCACATTCAATATAGATGATTTGGTATTATTATATGATAGTAAGTTCGCAAAGTTTCCAGGAAAGTTTCAGATGCACTGGTTGGGGCCATATGTCATCAAAGAGATCACAGATAGGGGTGTGGTTTAGCTCGCGATGTTGAATGGAGAACCTTTCCGAGGAAAGGTGAATGGTAGTCGGTTGAAGCCATACATAGGAGACCCGACCCAATGACTTTATGATGACAGGACATTCTTAGTGCTTTCGGTAGTTGTGAGGGAGCGCGGGACTATAAACTACCCTGCTATGCTTGGAAGACTACATAGCAGATTAGCTGCACAAAAGCTGGTGACGGTACAATATCAGGCTCTGCACGAAGGTAGCTACGCTATGGATGACAGTACCATGCCATACAATTGGAAAATGACCATTGACAATTTGACGATCCGGAAGCGGGTACAAGGAATAGGTGAGCGGAATTTAAGGTCAAGATCTGTAAATATCTGCCGCTAATACAACATGGATTATTCGATTTTGGAGGGAATGGTTGGATGTGACTCCAAAAACCTTTATAAATTACGCGTGTCAATCCAAACAATTACACTTTGCACCTTTCGGGATTTCTCTAAAATTCATTGTCTATTGATGAGTCAAGCCTTTTGGGAAGAGTTATTTACCCTCATAGACATGTCTATTGAGGCCCGTGAACTATTTATGGAGAAGATGAGTATGGCCATGACAGCATCTGATGCCCTAGGCCCTAAAGAATCTCGTGTTGAAGTTACGACGCCACCATCCATGGCTAAAGAAAAGCTGAAGAAGCTAGTACAGATGAGCACTTCCCCAAGGGGGCATACAGTGACCCCAACCTAGAAAAAAGGCAAACAACCGGCCAAAGGCAAAGAGAAGGTTATTGACCTGGAAGCTAAAGAACCTCGCGCATGTTACGCAGATGAATATTTTTTGGGTCTTGCTGGAAGCAAGTTTCCGCATGGCCGTCCACCAGCTGCCAAGTTTGTCCCCAACCTTGTACACGCAGATGTTTGCCATTGTCGCGTTTAAAGATGAATTTCATAGAGTTTACATCTAGGCCTGGAGGGACCCCGCATAGAAATGGTATGACCTAACCTACTTCGTTTTGGATTACGAAGTGGAGGAAATCGTATCACGCTGGCCAGTCGAGTTGCACACCCCTTCTGATTTAGCTGTCGGGCCAACCACCAGTCTAGAAAGTATGGCTGCCAAGAAACGGAAGGAGACAGCCAAGAAGGTTGTGCAGAACTTGGCGGCACAAAAGGAGAAAGACGTTGCAAACAAAGTGCAGCTCGAGGAATAAAGTGTTGCCAAGGAGAAGGCGGAGCACGAGTAGCGCGAGGCCCAAAAAGGTGACAAGTCACCTTCAATAGCACCTGAGATGGGAACTGGGCAGGATGGTGCAAAAGGGTAGTGCCCATCCTCTAAGCCGAAGAGTGAGACTTGGAATAGCAACGACGGTCAAGGAAGAAGCAGAAGGCGCAGAAAACACAATGTGATCCTCTGATGATTACAGAAAGTGACCTGGATGCAATCAGTGATAAAGTATGGGATGTTGCCACAGAAGTACTGTAGAAACTGGAATAGTAATACACTCAGTCCTTTGGGGGTGTCCAAAAAGACCTCCGCAAGTTACAGCTTCAGGCAACTCAGATCCAGGCCGAGGTCAGTAAAGTAAAGGGTTCAGCAAGCAACTCAGCGCAAGAAACACGTACCGACTCAGCGTTAGTTCTATGGCTGATGATGGAGGTATGAGTCTTTCCCTTTCCTACAAGGGCGATCCATGTTGAGGCTGAGGAGAAGTGTGCCCATCTAGCCAACATTCCAAAAATGGACCTGAACCTGGCCACATTCACATTAGATACATTGCATGAGTTGCTACATGTAGTCGTAGGTGACCTTCTCCTTCGAGAACAGTGTGACATTAGTACTTTTAGTGACATCAAAGTGAATAACTAGCAATTGTTTGTTGAGAAGGCTCAGGTTTTGAAAGAAAAGGAGGCGCTTCAGGCACACACCTCACGATTGGAGTCTACGGTTGCGGAAGAATGTCGAGCACTACTAGAGATCCATATTCCGGAGGATGAACAGCCTGAAGCAAAGGTTAGAAAATTGGTTTTTTTGTGCATAAGGCACAGGCCGAGGTTAATCGAGTTCAATTTGAACTCAACATGGAAATAACTAAGCTGCAACTGAAGGTGCAGCCATCGACTCTGCTAGTGGTCCGGGAGCAGTGCGAAGCTGAGATCAAGGAAGGATTAGCCACTCTGGATGCTACCGTTGCAGAGTGCACAACATTATTCGAGCAGGCGATGGAATTGGTAACTACTCTACAGGAATACCCAACCCTACAGAAGCTTAACATAGAAGCTAAGGAGCTACAAAATTAGTATGAGGAAGTTAGTGCACCGGCATGCTCTATTGCGCCAACCCAGTGGCTAGCCAAACTACAGGAAGGCAAGTAGCTCCTCGCCCAGGTTGAGGCAGCACAGAAGAAGGAGGCCTTGCTTAAGGCTAGATTGGAGCCCTAGTTGGATGAAACCTATCAGGTTGTGAACAACATTTAGGAAAATCAGATGAACTTGCAGCTCACACAGAAAAAGATCAAGCTGGCCAGCGAAGGCCTAGCCATGGAGAAGCTCGTTGAACATGTGAAGCAGACAACTAAACAGAGCACTCTTGATGTGGCAGTTGTGAAGGTGGAATTGGGGGATCTTCGCAGCAAGATCACTGCGACAACCGAGTGATTCGGGGGCGAGTCACGACCTTTGTGTTGGGGTCTTATTGGGACGGGGTCCCCCGGGTTAATTTTGGGCTAAAAACCCAAGTTTTGATGTAAATTAGGTAAAAAGATGTAAAGTCTCAGCGATTTATGGACGCGGAGTGTGTAGATAGTTAAAAGTTTAAAAGGGTTTTTACCCTTGTTTATATCAGTTTTTTAGATCTACCCATGGTCCGCGGACCATGGGATTGTATAAATGGGTGTGTCTTAGAGATTCTAAGGCAGCTCTATGTTTTTGTCTATGGGTACGAATGAGGTAGTCTAGCACAGAGAAGTAAGTCTTAGAGGGGGAAAAGGCTCTGTAGCTGAGTGATTAGAGGCCTAGAGTATTGTCTGCAGCTGAGTGCACAAGGAAGTATTGAGTCTGTAAACCTATACTAAAGATCAATAAAGAAGATCGTTGCAGAAATTCTTGTGTTTTCTCTTTACTTCTATTATATATGATTGTGATATATGTTGTGATAAAATGATGTCTTTATAAAATAATGATGTATTAATGCGTGAATTTACTTGATCTGTCTTATTATTTGAACGCAATTAATGTTAAATGATTACACGAAAATCATAACAATTTCTGTTAAAGTTTTCGAACACTTAGGTAGATCTGAGTAAATTTTGGTCTAAGAGTAATCTATGGTGCGCATAAGCAGCTAATTTTATTGTTTAGGGTCCGGAAAAGCTAGTTGTAGACCTTTGCAGAGGTCTAGAGGCTGATTGAGGGGAGTTACAACGTTAAGCCTTAAAGGCTTAGAAATCTGCACAAAGGCAGATCTAGGTCATAGAAAGACGTCACACTGATCTCTGGATGAAGAAACTTGGTTCCAGCATCCCCCATACTGCTTCGGGTGAGACTTCAGACCGCGCTATGCAGATTGATGCTGAAAGGGTCAGTAGTGTAGGGATTTGTTTGGTGCAACTAACTCTGAACCTGGGTCGGGACCCACTAAGCCAACACATGTTATCAAAATTAAATTGTGTTGATTCCACTTGAATTAAATCAAAAACACATTCCAGTTAATAAAAAAAATTACCCCATTTCATTCGCACTTGATTAGGTTAGGCATTTGATAGATTAACTAGCTCACTAGTTCTCGAATTTCTAGATTTTAGACTATTATTTTTTAGCATGTGTTAACAAGGATATTTTTTAGTGATTCTACTTGGAATGGAGACCTAAGCCATCCTATTCAATAACAAAAAAATTTCCATGAAATTTGGATTTGATTTTCTTGGTCATTCAGTGAATTATATCTTCCTGTAGCAAACTTGTTTTGTAGCCTGTAGCACTCTTCCAGCATGTATATATTTGCCCATATTTGCTCAAAAAGGTTGGTTTTTGTCCCTTAGGGTTGAATCATGACCCTTAGGTTCTAAATCAATGGTTACAAAGGAATAAACACCACTTAGGACTTTCATTTTTACCCATGCAAAACATCTTAGCAAATTGGTGTTAATGGACAAATTTATGAATTGGATAATACAATAATGATTTTCTTGATTGTCACATCCAATGAACTCTGTCAATGGATATAAAATATTTGAAATGTAATGATTGATATTTAGTTGATGATATTTACTTTATGCAATTAGAATAGTTTTTCCTTCCTTTTATTTTCTTTCTTGCAATAGGTTAAGGTTTCCATTTTAAGCATTTCCATTTCTACAACTAATTAGGATTTGGTTTTATTACATGCACTCCATTACATCATGACAGCAAAGGAAGGACACATTGTATGCTGCACATATAGTGTTGATACCTTTTAAGTATGTACGAATGTTGGGTTGATAACTAAAGTTGGTAGCCTTGGGAGTTGCAGCATTCTTGTAGCAATACTGAGGCTCATCAAAGCTTGTAAGAAAAATAGAGGAAGAGGTGTAGGCCCAAGACACAGACATTGAATGTGAGGAGGATAACTAAGAGGTGGACATTTTGCATGCTACAGAATAGGCTAGTAGTCAGCCTTCACCTCCCCTTACGGGTGGCCACATCCCATTTAGTGAGATGGGAATATATCCTCTAGAAGATGACTTGGTCATGGATATTTCCAACCTTACCTTTGATTAGTTGAAGAACAAAATAGTGTAAGAAATGCAGAAGTATTTCCCTAAAAAACTGGTTCATATTGTTTCTATACACAGAGAGAGGGTAATTCTTCCCAATACCAAGAAGAATCTGACAACAATTGTAGAAGCAAATGAAACCTTTGCAAAAAGTAAACATTGAATTCTTGATGAAAGAGAATGAACAATTGGAAAAGGATTTAGCTTATTCAAGGCAACAGATTGATCATTTCCTCACCAATAATCAAAATTTGTCTTCCAATGATTCTAACATGAAGGAGCTACAGGCAGAAATATTTGAGGAAATCCAAGCATTGGGAGACAATTGTATGAGGAAATTATCACCCTTATAATGCGGTGGTGCCCTTACACGCAATGAAAAAGTAATCACGATAGAATGTGAAAGTTTTAAAGATAGTTCATGCAGCCATTGATGTAATCCAAGAATGGAGCACTAAGTATAGAAATGCACCATCAGAATTGGTTAGAAAAACAAGGCAAGAATCTCAATTAGAAAGAGTCGAGGTCAAGATGTTGTAAAAGGAAACAAATAGCTTAGCACTTGTGGCCAACATCATATCCACCTACTCGTGATTTTATCATGGGTTAAAGTCCTTGGTAAGAGTGCACAATATACCTTTTGTTGGATAATTTGCAGAAACAAAGGGGAGAAATGTTATCCGGCAAGAAATTGAAGAATTTTTTAGCAACATAAGGTAGTTTTCCAATAAAGGAGATACAAAAATTATAAGGCAGAATATTCAACAATGTGTAGTTGGACCTGCCAAGTTGAATACGAATCTGTTCTTATTATGGAATAGTGTTCAGATTGGTTCCAAAACCATTTATTTGGATGCAGTGGAGGCAAGAGGCATATATAAACTAGATCTTCCATCAAAATTTGAGGACATAGCAACACAGTACAAGGCTTTGTACCAATATGTTACATCAAAAGTATGAGTAGAAGTTGTCGAGCTACAGTTTCCTCAAGCTCGAGCATAATGTATTAGTTTTGTCTTATTAGTCTCTAACCACATTTTGTCTTATGTAATTATGTATTTCAAAAATAATAAGACATGTAAATGTAAGTGGAATTCCAAGAGTCAAATAGAGAATATGAAGAGTCATTAGGTAGAATAAAGACAAAATAAGCTTAAGATTCATGAGAGAGCTCAAATGTCATAAGAGGAGGTGAACGGTCAACCCATTTGTTATAAATAAACCCTTATAACACAAGAAAGGGGCTTGAAACTTAATATTTCTAGCCTTGGATTCTCTAGCCTAGCATATGAATGAATATCATTCTTTGGAGAAGCAAGTGGTAGCTTCATGTTCCACTATTGGGGCTAGTGTCGTATCATTGTATTATGTACTTGGAACTTTCACTTAATCATCAAAATCTCATAGAGACAGCACACTTTCATGCATGTGATGTGGATATTTTAAGACTATTCTTTAAATGTTTATGGCATATGTTGTTTCATACATGATAAGGTCAATGAAATACTTTGTTAGCTTTAGTATATATCTTATTGAATGTGTGTTGTATTTTATTTCATGATAATTATTATCTTGTGAACTATTTTCTAGGTTAACTAACGATTCTTTCATACATATGTGTGAGTCTCTTTTAGGATAGTACTACAAATTTTCTTCTAGAAGATCACTGTCTTTTCCCTTTGCGTGAGAGTACCTCTTATGTATTAAAATTGATATTTCACAAAGTTTACTCACTTTTTATCCCTAAATTTATGTGCATGCATTCTCATGTTATTTATTGCAACCAAGGCACATCTTTAAGATCAAAATTTTGGCAACCGGCCTTATTTTTCGGTTGGGGCTCATACTCCAAATGGTGTGAGGTCTAATTGGGACTTCATACTAGGGAGACCCCCTTCCCTATTGTCGGCATCCAACAATGTCAACACTTTATTTTTGCTATTCATCTCTTGCAATTCTACCTTTATATTTCTAATCAAGATTTTTGACTTTATGATAATTCTATTCATGCTTTAAGTTATTGGAAATCAAATAGTGTGGATTCATATCAAGTTTGGTATCATAGAAAGTTTGACAATATTTGCAAGTGTGTACGATAACCATGGGAAAATCTTTGAAGCAATAAAGACTTCAAGAGCTTGAATAGATTAACCGAGTCTTGGTAGCTATGCCAGCTCTTAGGAAGACCGAGGAGTGCAAGACTCACCATGTCATCATCGGCTGTCATGGTCCCTACACTTTCAAGATCATCCCTGCAGGTGGTGAGCTTGTTCAGATATGTAGAGATCGTGTTGCCCTTTCCACACTTGATTTTCCATAGCTTGTCTTTCAGTGCCAGCTTCCTCTGATCGTTGTTGTTCTGATATAGATCTTTCAATGTTTTCCACATCGAAAACGATGTCTCCTTCCCATGGAAACTCGAAACTATGTGGTCTCGAACTCCCTCCAAAAGGATTCTCCTTGCTCTAGCCACACATTTTTTCCATTCCGCCAATTCTGTAGCATTAGCTGTTGCGGGCTTGGGGACTTCTTGATGAATGAAGTCCTTTAGACCGTTATCCTCTAATACTGCTTCCATGCGATCCTTCCAGGCTATATAATTTGAGCTGCCATCAAGGCCATACTCGAGTCTTAAACCGTTGAACGCCATTGGTGAAATTGAGATGTGATAAGAACTCGATTTCTGTTGGAAATAATACTGAGAGGGGGGGTGAATCAGTATTATCAAGTTCTTTTAATAAATCTTCCTTATTTATACTTTGAATTATTTTTGCAAGTCAGTACCATAAAATAATGAGCATGAACAAGAAAAACAGATAGTCACACCAAAGAACACCAGATATAAGGTGGAAACCCAATGTGGGTGAAAACCACCTGCTGCAATATGTCTCTATCTTCTTTCAAATTAGAAACTCCTTTTACAATGGTTTTGTACTGGTGCAGTCCTTTACCAGTACGCAGGCTGCAACCTGCAGAGAGCTACAACTCTCTCTCGTTTTCCAGTCTCTCCTGGAAGGGAGCTACAACCCCCTACTTCTTTTCTTTCAAGGACCACTTTTCATAAATTTTCAAACTGGATCCATAAACATCAAGAGATCATCAAGTACAAGTAAATCACCAAGTCAACTGCAGTAACCAGGTCAATAGTAACAGTAAACTAAACCCAGAACACCTTATCAACAGAGAAAAGTCATTCAAATAAATGCCTTAATACAGATCCGCAGTTTTTCTTTATCTGGCCTGCGTGGCTCCGCACTTCACCTTCTGCTCCCCTGCGTATACCCGAAGAGAGCCTTCTGCTGCACTGCGTACCCACGCACTGTTTCTTCAATAACGCCGCGTACTGTTACTGTAGGCACGCACCCACAGATGCTATCGCGCCGCGTACTGCTACTGTAGCCAGCACCCACAAGTGCTACCGCGTTGCGTACCTACGCACCTGCGGCTTCTGAAGCGTCGCGTACTTTCACTGTGCCTACACACCTGAACCTCTGTCGAGCTGCGTACCCACGCATTGTGCCTTCTTCTGCTCTGCGTACCCACGCACTGCTCCGTCTTCTGCTCTGCGTACCCACGCACTTGCACCGTTAATCACCTGCGTACCTCTGATTAGGGCCGAATTGGCAGTCCACCAGTGTGCCACAGATAGTCAGATGCCCAGATTTGATCATGCGCCCGAGAGATCACACTTCATAGATTCACTTTCAACCTCACTTTTATATAGATCAAGCTTTTAAACCGATAACCCAATATTTCAGATCTTAAGATATTCAATTTGCAAAAGATGCATTGGCCAAGTGATCTCCTTCCCTATTTATAGTCAAATTAGATCCTATACCACGGGCCAAAACCATAGAAACAAGAACGGTGGGCTTAATACCACGGGCCAAACATAAGAAACCCCACATGAGCGCGCTTCTCTGCCTTGAAGTGAGTGAACTGGGGGTACGCACCTCATGAACGGGTCACCTGCGTGTATGAACGCACTTCCTGGCCGGCGTACCTGCGCGTACGCACCTTTTGAACTATTCTCCTGCGTACCTCTTAATTTCCAACATTTTGAGAGCCTGATCAGAACATTGCCACCTGTATGAGTTGCCATCAAGTACAACACATGAATCATAGAGCCATACCAGAAACATAATGCCAACAATCTCCCCCTTTGGACTTGATGGCAACCTCAAAATCTTCAACGTCATTCTCCCCCTTTGACATCAAGGGAAAAAGGGTTATGCTTCCCCTAAGAACATGCTCCCCCTGAATATAAGCCAGATCTGCAAAGAAGAACCATAATCCACCAAACACCATAAATGACCATGAAAGAGATAGAGACATATTGCAGCAATATTCAGACCAGCATCCATGATGTATTTCCTCCATAATGCCAACAATGCATTATATGCTCCCCCTGAACCTGTGCCATTCGATCTTCGACCAATCCGCAACCCAGAAAGTGTATGCATATACCCCAGATGAACCTTGCGTACAGCCGTCAATCAAAAGAGATTCAACAACATGATGATGCATCAACAACCCCCAGCTTTTGCCTGAGGTATTCAAAGGTCTCCCCGGGCAATGGTTTGGTGAGTATATCAGCAACTTGTTCCTTAGAAGGAACATACTCCAACTTGACTTTTTGTTCAAGTACTTGTTCCCGGAGAAAATGATACTTGATCGGTATGTGCTTGGTCTTTGAATGCATGACTGGGTTCTTTGAAATGCTGATTGCACTTGTATTATCACATAAGATGGAGATGGGTGGTATACAAGTGATTTGAAGATCCTGCAAGGTCTGCATCATCCAAAGGAGTTGAGTGCAGCAAGATGCAGCAGCAGCATATTCCGCTTCAGCTGTAGACAAGGCAATCGAACTCTGTTTCTTGCTGAACCAAGATACTAATCTGGAACCCATAAAGAATGCACCACCACTTGTGCTCTTCCTGTCATCCATGCTTCCGGCCCAATTTGTATCTGTATAAGCATGAAGTGTGAGATCTGTATCTCTAGGATACCATAAGCCATAGTTTTGAGTTCCTTGAAGATATTTGAAGATTCTCTTTACTGCCTGAAGATGAGTTTCCTTTGGATTTGCTTGAAATCTTCCAAATATTCCTACTGCATGCATTATGTCTGGTCGGGTACCTGTCAAATAAAGTAGACTTCCAATCATAGATCTGTAAGTTGGTTGATGCACTGCTGCTGATTCATCATTTGCACTGAGGCTACATCCTGTGACCATGGGTGTACATACTGGTTTTGCATCTTCCATGCCATATTTCTTCAAAATTTGCTTGAGATACTTGGTTTGAGACAAAAAGATCCCTCCTTCTTTTTGCTGGATTTGCAAACCAAGAAAATATGTCAGTTCTCCCAACAAGGACATTTCGAATTCTTTCTGCATTACTAAGGCAAAGCTTTGACTCATAGCTTCTTCATTGCTGCCAAAGATAATGTCATCTACATACACAACAAGTATTAGCAATTTGTCGTTTTCAACTTTTATATAAAGATTGTTATCTGCTGATCCTTTTGAAAAACCTTGTTGATGAAGATATTTGTCCAAACGATAGTACCAAGCCCTTGGAGCTTGTTTGAGACCATAGAGAGCCTTTTTCAATCATACAAGATTTGGATCATTTCCAAGAATGAAACCATCTGGCTGCTCAATGTATACTTCTTCTTCCAAGTCTCCATTCAGAAAGGCTGATTTCACGTCCATTTGAAATACTTTGAAGTTTTGAAAGCTTGAGAGAGCAAGGAACATTCGGATGGCCTCAAGTCTTGCAACAGGAGCAAAAGTTTCTTCAAAATCTATTCCTTCTTGCTGCGCATACCCTTTACAAACAAGTCTGACCTTGTTTCTAATTACTTCTCCATTTTCATTCAATTTATTTTTGAAGACCCATTTTGTCCCTATAACATTCTTATCCTTTGGTCTAGGAACCAGCTCCCAAGTGTTGTTCTTTTCGATCTGCTCAAGTTCTTCATCCATTGCTTTGACCCAACATTCATCTTTGCATGCCTCTTTCATATTTTGTGGTTCAGTGGAAGAGAGTAATGCCAAATAGCTTGAAGCTTCTGCAACTGTTATTCTTGTTTGTACACCTGCTTCTTTCTGCCCCAAAATCTGAGATTCTGGATGATTCTTCTGAACATATCTGGATGGAGTCTTCTCTTCTATCCTTATCTGCTCCTCTGGTTCTTCTTGAGGTTCTTCTTCTTCATCATTCTGTCTTTGAGGGTAGTCTTCATCTTCTTCGATATCTTCATTATTTACTTGCCTAGGAATGTATCCCTTCTCATCAACCACTACATCAATGCTGTCAACAATTCTTCCAAGTCTTTTATTGTAGCACTTGTATGCTTTGCTGTGTGGAGAATAACCAAGAAGAATGCCTTCATCTGCTCTAGGTTCAAGTTTGCCAAGTTGCTCATCAGTATTCTTAATATAGCATTTGCTCCCAAAGATTTTGAAGTGCTTTACCGAAGGAGTCTCACCATACCAGAGCTCATGAGGGGTTTGAGTGCTATTCACCCGGACATTTGTTTTGTTGAGAATAACAACCGCAGCATATGCAGCTTCACCCTAGAAAGTTGCGGGAGTTCCAGACTCATCAAGCATAGCACGAGCCATTTGTTGGACTATTCTGTTCATTCTTTCCACCACTCCATTTTGCTGAGGAGTTCTAGTTGTAGAGAATTCTCTTCTTATCCCATGTTCTTCACAGAAATCGAAAAATTCATTTGAGGTAAACTCCCCACCTCTGTCGGATCTGAGGCACTTAATTTTGTATCCTGATTCATTTTCAACCAAGGCTTTAAAGGATCTGAATTTTTCGAATGCTTCATCTTTGTGCTTCATAAGTCCTAACCAAACAAACCTGGAGAAATCGTCAATGAATAATATCAAGTATTCTTCTCCTCGAGGTGTCCTTTTCCTGAATGGTCCACATACATCTGTATGTACAAGCTCAAGGGGCATGCTAGCTGATCCTTCCTTCTCTGGAAAGTTAGTTCTGGTCCAAACTGACATGATTTGCATATGGTGTTGTCTGGAATTTTGATATCTGGAAGACCGTGAACTGCCTGATATTTGCATGCTTTCCTTATTTGTGAAAAGCTTAGATGCCCCAACCTCCGGTGCCATAACCAGTGTTCATCATCCTTGCTTAGATAGCATTGTTGTTGTCCTTCTTCAAATATGTATAGATTATTTGGAGTTCTTTTACCTTTGATCACCGTTTTACCTGTATCAACATCACGAACAAGACATCCATTTGATCTAAATATCACCTCGGTTCCTTGATCACACATCTGGCTGACACTCAGAAGATTATGCTTCAATCCATCAACATACAAAACATTTCCAGCTTTGACCTTTTCTTTTAACTGAGCAGTGCCTTTTCCTTTTATAGCTGCAGGAGTATCATTTCCAAAAGAAACTTTCTTTCCCTTTTCTAAAGCAGAATATGATTCAAGTTTTTCTTTATCACCTGTCATATGCTTCGAACTGTCAATGTACCATAGATTTTCCTGTCCCTCTGCATAAAATGCTATCCCACATCTTTCTGTTTGTGGTTCCTTTATTCTCCATGTTTTGGTGCTTGAGGCTTGTTCCTTTGTCTGCTGAAACCTGCTCCTGCATTCAGAATCTTCATGACCAAAGTTATTGCAAATAGAACATTCAACTTCATTTTCAAGTACCGAAAAGTTTTTATAGGTCCTTTTTGTAATCCCGGTCATACTTCTTTGTTTTTGAGCTTCTCTAGTCATGATCATTTTATATGCAACACATTGAGCTGCTTTGTGACCAAAGTTATGGCAAGAGAAGCATTGTCCATTGAAGAAACTTCTGCGGTTATCAAATCTTCCGGCCAAACGATTGTAATTTCTATTGTCATTCATTCTTGAAGCAAATTGAGAGGATTTTACCTGTGGCTGGTTGTAGCTTTTGTTCATCCTTAAGACGGATTGCCCCTGGTTTAGTTGATAGTCTTTGTTTGTAATTGGTCCCTACTTTACCTGGTGATCTCCATTGTGCTTTTGCTCATTCCTTCTTGCTGCATCAAGATAACTCTTTGAGGTGGATGCTTGAGAAGTTTCTCCACTATACCCCAGACCTGTCTTGTTTAGTGGAGAACGTTGTACATTGATGATCTCATCCAGAGTTTCAGATCCTTTGACAAACTTAAGATTAATAGCCTTTGTTTTCTCAATCTCTTTTCTAAGACCAACAATTTCACCTTCTAACTTTTCAAGATATTTTTCTTTTTCATCAATCTGAAATTGTAGAGTATCAATGATCATATTCTTTTCTTCTATACATGTCTTGAGTCTAGAAATTTCTTCATGAAATCTATCCACATCTATAGCATCCATGTAATCATCATCTTCAAATGCCATTAAAAGTTTATAGTCATTACCTCGTTCATCTTCATCACTATTTGATAGACCATCACTATCTTCATGAGTGTAGTAGCTTTTCTTATTTGCATTCTGTTTCTTGCTCCATCTAGCAGGTTCCTTTCCTTTGTCAATCTTATCCTTATGAGGACATTTCGCAGCATAATGACCTACTCTTCCACAAGCAAAACATTTAAAAGGTAACTTACCTCTGAACCTTCCAGTACCCCGTTGAAGATTTCTGACAAAATTTGATTCTTCTTCTTCTTCTGGCACGTGACTTGCTTCATAGTAGTCTCCTTTGCCTGAAGCCTTGAAAGCAGCTTCTCTCCTGTCTGATGGACCTCCCTTTCTCATTTCATAAGCAGTTAGAATTCCGTGTAGCTGTGACATAGTAAGAATTCGTAGATTTTCCTTTTCTTCTATTGCAGACACTTTAGATTCAAACTTGGGGGATAATGATCTTAAAACTTTTTCAACCACAATAGCCTCTTTTATTTCTTCACCCAAGTTTTTCATGCAATTAACAATCTCGTCTACCCGAAGAAAATAGTTAGCCACACTTTCATCATTATACATTCTGAAATTCTCATACTGAATCCTGAGGGTTTGAAGTTTAGCACGCTTTACCTGTTCATCTCCTTCGTAGCTCAAGACAATCTTGTCCCATATTTCCTTTGCGGATTTATATTGCATAACCTTTACGAATTCTGTTTGAGATAAGCATCCCAGCAGAGTATTGACTGCTTTAGCATTTGTTTCATATTTCTTCTTCTCGGCCGAATCTGTAGGAGTAGCTGAAGGAAAAGTGTAGCCTGTATCTATGATATCCCAAACTTCTGTACCAAGAGATTGAAGATAGGCAGTAACTCTTACCTTCCAATAATTGAAGTTTGTCCCATCAAAAATTGGTGGCCTGATTGATGCTTCCCTCTCGTAGTTGCTCATGATGAATGATCTTCCTTCAAGCGATCAAGCTTCTCTGAAGGACCTGCTCTGATACCAATTGTTGGAAATAATACTGAGAGGGGGGGTGAATCAGTATTATCAAGTTCTTTTAATAAATCTTCCTTATTTATACTTTGAATTATTTTTGCAAGTCAGTACCATAAAATAATGAGCATGAACAAGAAAAACAGATAGTCACACCAAAGAACACCAGATATAAGGTAGAAACCCAATGTGGGTGAAAACCACCTGGTGGCCTAATTGATGCTTCCCTCTCGTAGTTGCTCATGATGAATGATCTTCCTTCAAGAAATCAAGCTTCTCTGAAGGACCTGCTCTGATACCAATTGTTGGAAATAATACTGAGAGGGGGGGGTGAATCAGTATTATCAAGTTCTTTTAATAAATCTTCCTTATTTATACTTTGAATTATTTTTGCAAGTCAGTACCATAAAATAATGAGCATGAACAAGAAAAACAGATAGTCACACCAAAGAACACCAGATATAAGGTGGAAACCCAATGTGGGTGAAAACCACCTGCTGCAATATGTCTCTATCTTCTTTCAAATTAGAAACTCCTTTTACAATGGTTTTATACTGGTGCAGTCCTTTACCAGTACGCAAGCTGCAACCTGCAGAGAGCTAAAACTCTCTCTCGTTTTCCAGTCTCTCCTGGAAGGGAGCTACAACCCCCTACTTCTTTTCTTTCAAGGACCACTTTTCATAAATTTTCAAACTGGATCCATAAACATCAAGAGATCATCAAGTACAAGTAAATCACCAAGTCAACTGCAGTAACCAGGTCAATAGTAACAGTAAACTAAACCCAGAACACCTTATCAACAAAGAAAAGTCAGTCAAATAAATGCCTTAATACAGATCCGCAGTTTTTCTTTATCTGGCCTGCGTGGCTCCGCACTTCACCTTCTGCTCCCCTGCGTATACCCGAAGAGAGCCTTCTGCTGCACTGCGTACCCACGCACTGTTTCTTCAATCACGCCGCGTACTGTTACTGTAGGCACGCACCCACAGATGTTATCACGCCGCGTACTGCTACTGTAGCCACGCACCCACAGGTGCTACCGCGCTGCGTACCTACGCACCTGCGGCTTCTGAAGCGTCGCGTACTTTCACTATGCCTACGCACCTGAACCTCTGTCGCGTTGCGTACCCACGCACTGCGCCTTCTTCTGCTCTGCGTACCCACGCACTGCTCCTTCTTCTGCTCTGCGTACCCACGCACTTGCACCGTTAATCACCTGCGTACCTCTGATTAGGGCCGAATTGGCAGTCCACCAGTGTGCCACAGATAGTCAGATGCCCAGATCTGATCATGCGCCCGAGAGATCATGCTTCATAGATTCACTTTCAACCTCACTTTTATATAGATCAAGCTTTTAAACCGATAACCCAATATTTCAGATCTTAAGATATTCAATTTGCAAAAGATGCATTGGCCAAGTGATCTCCTTCCCTATTTATAGTCAAATTAGATCCTATACCACGGGCCAAAACCATAGAAGCAAGAACGGCGGGCTTAATACCACGGGCCAAACATAAGAAACCCCACGTGAGCGCGCTTCTCTGCCTTGAAGTGAGTGAACTGGGGGTACGCACCTCATGAACGGGTCACCTGCGTGTATGAACGCACTTCCTGGCCGGCGTGCCTGTGCGTACGCACCTTTTGAACTATTCTCCTGCATACCTCTTAATTTCCAACATTTTGAGAGCCTGATCAGAGCATTGCCACCTGTATGAGTTGCCATCAAGTACAACACATGAATCATAGAGCCATACCAGAAACATAATGCCAACAATTTCTATATTTAGGAACCTCAAACTTCGAACTTCGAACTTCTTGTATATTGTTCTCTCCTTTGATCACCTTTGCTCTTATACCATGTAGAAATTCCCACTGTAGATCAACAAATTATGCAATATACTAAAGCAAAATACAAGATCTACTTCTACAACAAACTTTGCGGAAGCTTAATCGAATATGAGCAAGATCAAATAGAAAACATATAACTGAGAATGAGAAATCAATCACACATGAACATATAAGAATAACCCAGAGAAAGCCTCAGCCTAAAACCTCAATCTCTGTATTATCATACAAGTGGAAATATGTTCAGATTACAAAAAGAATCAACTCACAAGCTATCCTGCTCTCTCTGCAATCGAACAATACAGCTCACAGACTGAATAGGCACTAGATATTCCTTCCCTCAACCCTCCAAGCCTCCTATTTCATTGCGCAATTTTCCTTGGGGTCCAGTGATACCACCTGTGTGAATTGGCCTCATCACACTCACTAAACTAAAGAAGTAACTGCGCAATCTCTAAGGAATGAATTCCTTCTACATGCAAGAGATATTCACAATGGAATATTCTTGCAACTGATA
This sequence comes from Pinus tabuliformis, assembly GCA_031772625.1. Classification (NCBI taxonomy): domain Eukaryota; kingdom Viridiplantae; phylum Streptophyta; class Pinopsida; order Pinales; family Pinaceae; genus Pinus; species Pinus tabuliformis. The sequence continues at coordinate 1,293,497,026 of CM062819.1, forward strand.
GTACATTGTCCCTCCATCTGATCTCAACTGGGTCTCTGACTGAACTGACATGCATGAGTTAATTATGAGATAATATTCAGTTATCTGAAGTGTAGTAGTTACATGCATGCATGCATTAACCAACTGAACTCACAATTAGTTCAACAAACTATTTGAACTAATCTAACTGGACTTAACTCAGTTAACTGAGCTAACTAATTACAACTCATCCTTATCTCTTTAACTGAAGGATAAATTCCTCAATCAAAGGGATAACTGTTGCATGTCCCCACATAGACTTCATGTTTGATTTTCTACAACTAATTAACTCAAGATGAATTAATTAATTATTTTACAAACAACTGCTAAGATCAAATTCGAATTTTTACTTCTCTATTTTAGTTCAGGTACTAACTAAAATAGGAAGGTATCCCAAAATGCTATTTATAGCAGTGCTAAATTTAGCACTTCTCTATTTAGCATTTCTTGTTACTATTTTCAATACTCCCTTTCAACAAGAAAGGGATTATCAGTAACCCCAATCTGTCTCTGTGGAACTCGAACTTGCATTTTGACAATGCTTTCGTCAAAATATTTGCATCCTATTCCTTGGTCGAAACATACCACAACAACATGATCCTCTTGACCACATAGTCTTGAAGATGGTGATACCGGATATCAATGTGCTTGGACCTGTCATGAAAAACTGGATTCTCAGAGAGTTTGATACAACTCTGATTATCGTAGTAGATCACGGTTGGATCCATCCTCTGACCAAACAATCCCACTAGAATCTTCCGCATCCAAATGGCCTCACATGCAGCCTGAGTAGCAGCCATGTATTCAGCCTCTGTTGAGCTAAGTGCAACTGACCTCTATTTCCTGCTATACCAAGAAACTGCAGCTGAACCAAGGATGAAGATTCTTCCAAAAGTGCTCTTCTAGTCTGATGGACTTCCTGCCCAATCCACATCTGTGAAGCCCTGAAGCTTCACTCCCTCTATCCGTTTGTACCATAATCCATACTGACATGTGCCTCTGAGGTATCTCAGCACATGCTTCGATGCCTTCCAAAATAGCTTGGTAGGTTGAACCATAGCTTGACTCAGTTGGTTCACTGCAAAGCATAAGTCTGATCGTGTATTCACCAGATACATAAGTGAACCCACAAGCTGCCGATAAACAGTAGCAGCTACTACCTCACCTGAAGTAGCATCCTCCTTCCTCCAATTCCCAGCTAGAGGAGTCTGCATGGGCTTGCACTTCTCCATGTGAAAGTGCTTGAGTATCTCATTGGCATACTTGCCTTGAGACACAAATACTTCCCCATATTTCTGCCACACCTCCATGCCTAGAAGGTAGTGCATAAGACCCATGTCTTTCATCTTGAACTCTATTGCAAGGTCCTCATTGTAGAACTGGATCAGCTGATCATCACCTATCAAAATCAAATCATCGACATAAAGAACAATGATCAATGGCTTACCTTCTACCATGATGTGGTAAAGGTTCACAACTGCTTCACTCTTGGTGAAGCCCAACCCGGTGAAATCGATGTCGATCCTGGTGTACCTAGCACGAGGTGCTTGCTTCAGCCCATACAAAGCCCTCTTAAGTCGGCACACATGTGACTCATGATCGAAGGTCTCGAAACCCTCTAGCTACTCAATGTACACCTCCTCCTCAATCTTCCCATTGAGAAATGTTGTCTTCATGTCCATCTAATGGATCTTCCAACCCATCTAAGATGATAGTGCCAACATCAAACTGATAGATGAGTACCTTTCTACTGGAGCAAAGGTCTCATCGCAGTCGATCCCCTCGACCTATGAGAAACCATGGGAAACAAACCTTGCCTTATGTTTCTCAATACTGCCATTAGTTGCCTGCTTTCCCTTGTAAAGTCATCTGGAACTAACCACTGACTTGTCCTGAGTTCTTGGGACAACATCCCACACACTGTTCCAGATGATAGAGTCGTACTCCTCTACCATTGCATCAACCCAGACTGGTTGTTGCACTACCTCCTTGAATGAAGAAGGTTCGGACTCTACACACTCCCCAACTAGGGTCATGTACCCAGTGTACCGCTCGGGTGACCTCCTCTATCTACGCTAAGAAGATGGTTGTCCCACATTCGCATGCGCATCCAGTATCAACCTGTCAGCTTCCCTTGAGCGTTTTCGCCCATCTCTAGAAGTCTCAACATGAGTAGATATCTCCACTCCTGGATCCTCTGCATGCGGCTACTCTGCATCAATCTGAGGCTCCTCCTCCTTAGGAACTAAAAGTTCCTCATCTTCATGCAACTTGAGCTCCCTCTCAAGTGATACTGGCATGGCTTTTTTCTCGTTGAACTTCAAATCCCTGTGTACCATTGTCCTCTGACTGGTAGGCAGGTACACCCGATAATTGTGGGGTGTATCTGTGTACCCCACAAGTATTCCCAACTCAGCTATTGGATCTAGCTTCTTCCAGTCATCTTTGGTCACATGACAGTAAACTGATGATCCAAAGATTCGGAAGTGACTCACATCTGGTCACTTCCAAGAAAATGCCTCCATAGGTTCCTTCATTCCCAGTATATGGTGCGGGCTTTTTTTCTGCAAGTATACTATTGTATTGCATGCCTCAGCCCATAAATGCAGTGGTAGGCTTTGGTCATGCAACATTGCTTGAGTTTCTCCCACAATCGATCTATTCTTCCTTTCGGCCACCCCATTCTGCTATGGGTTATGGGGTGTCATCAACTCCCATTTAATTCCTTCTGCAGCACAGAAGTCCCTAAACTATTGGGAGACATACTCTCCACCATTGTCGCTACGCAAGGCTTTTATTTTGTTTCCAGATTCTTTCTCTACCAAGGCTTTAAACTCACAAAACCTCAAGAAGGTCTGATCCTTCTTTTGCATAAAGTAGATCCAACATCTACGAGAAAAATCATCAATAAAAATAACATAGTACCTTTGTTTAGCAGTGGAGGCTGTAGAGAAAGGTCCACAAAAATCTGAGTGAACTCGCTCCAAGATTTCTCCAGCTCTACTGTCTCGATCCGGAAAGGACTATTTCACATAATTACCCAAGGTACAACCTTTTCATGTATTTGTCTGCTACAGTTTTCCCTTGGGAAGTTTGTTAAAAATTTGCTACATGATCTTCAGAGCTCCATGGTGCAAGTGGCCCAATATTCTATGCCATAGCTCGCCAACATCTTGGCTCTGCACCATCTCAGCTTTGGAACTCAATGCAGCACAGTCATCTACCTCTAGCCTGTAGAGATTCTTTACTTGAATCCCGATTCGCTTAGTCTGTCCAGTGCCGATATGCCTCAGGAATACCTTTCCTTTACTAAAGACTACATCATAGCCTTTATCTTCTTCAGACCTGGTACATACTTTACATCAGTCAGGGTGAGGGGAGCTCCATGCTCCCTTTGAAACACAACCGTACCTTCACCTGAAACACAGTACTTTCCATCATCGCCCATCTCAATCCGCATCTGGAGATCCTTCTCCTCTAAAGTATTGAAAATATTCTTGTCACCTGACATGTGGAATGAAGCTCCACTATCCAGGTACCACACACATCCCACCATGGATGAAACCATACATGCGATAAGAGAGAAATCCAACTCAAACTGTGAGGCCAGTGCCTCATCATCAAATCCCTTCGAGGATCCCTTCTTGGATTTCTTCTGTGGACAATTCGTAGCATAATGGCCCACTTCATAACAATGAAAGCATCACACTTTTGATTTGTCAAACTTCTTCCCACCATGGGAAGAACTAGATTTGGGATGGGATGCCTTCCCTTTCCCTTTTCTCGCCTTACTCGCTAAGGCTAGATTTTCCTCATCATCTTGCTTTGATGAGGATCCATCTCTGGTGCTTCTTCTTATCTCCTCCTGCATCATATCCAACCAAATTCATTCCCAATCTGGCAGTTTTTCTCTTCCATTAACTGAGTCTTGGTAGCTATGCCAGCTCTTAGGAAGACTGAGGAGTGTAAGACTCACCATGTCATCATCGGTTGTCGTCATAACTACACTTCCAAACTCATCCCTGCAGGTGGTGAGCTTGTTCAGATATGTAGAGATCGTGTCGCCCTTTTCACACCTGATTTTCTGAAGCTTGTCTTTTAGCGCCAACTTCCTCTGATCGATGTTGTTCTGATATAGATATTTCAATTTTTTCCACATCGAAAATTGTGTCTCCTTCCCATGGAGACTCGAGACTATGTGGTCTCGAACTCCCTCCAGAAGGATTCTCTTTGCTCTAGCCACACATTTCTTCCATTCCACCAATTCTATAGCATTAGTCATTGCGGGCTTGGGGACTTCTTGATGAATGAAGTCCTTTAGACAGTTATCCTCTAATACTGCTTCCATGTGATCCTTCCAGGCTATATAATTTGAGCTACCATCAAGGCATACTCGAGTCTTAAATCGTTGAACGCCATTGGTGAAATTGAGATGTGATAAGAACTTGATTTCTATATTCAAGAACCTCAAACTTTGAACTTCTCCCTTATTGTATATTGTTATCTCCTTTGATCACCTTTGCTCTGATACCATGTAGAAATTCCCACTGTAGATCAACAGATTATGCAATATACTAAAGCAAAATATAAGATCTACTTCTACAACAAACTTTGCGGAAGCTTAATCGAATATGAGCAAGATCAAATAGAACACATATAACTGAGAATGAGAAATCAATCACACTTGAACACAGAATAATAACCCGGGGAAAGCCTCAGCCTAAAACCCCAATCTCTGTATTATCATACAAGTGGAAATATGTTCATATTACAAAAAGAATCAGCTCACAAGCTATCCTGCTCTCTCTGCAATCAGTACAACTCACAGACTGAATAGACACTAGATATGCCTTCCCTCAGCCCTCCAAGCCTCCTATTTCCTTGCACAGTTTTCCTTGGGGTCCGGTGATGCCACCTGTGTGAATTGGCCTCATCACACTCACTAAACTAAAGAAGTAACTGCACAATCTCTAAGGAATGAATTCCTTCTACATGCAAGAGATATTCACAATGGAATATTCCTGCAATTGATAGTACATTGTCCCTCCATTTGATCTCAACTGGGTCTTTGATTGAATTGACATGCTTGAGTTATTTATGAGAGAATATTCAGTTATCTGAAGTGCAGCAGTTACATGCATGCATGCATTAACTAACTGAACTCACAATTAATTCAACAAACTATTTGAACTAATCTAACTAGACTTAACTTAGTGAACTGAGCTAACTAATTACAACTCAAATTACAACTCATCATTATCTCTTTAACTAAAGAATAAATTCCTCAATCAATGGGATAATTGTTGCATGTCCCCACATAGACGTCATGTTTGATTTTCTACAACTAATTAACTCAAGATGAATTAATTAATTATTTTACAAACAGCTGCTAAGATCAAATTCAAATTTTTACTTCTCTATTTTAGTTCAGGGACTAACTAAAATAGGAAGGTATCCTGAAATGTTATTTATAGCAGTGCTAAATTTAGCACTTCTATATTTAGCATTTCTTGTTGCTATTTTCAACATGGGAATAAATTGAAAGCCCTGAGAAGTGACAAAGGAGGAGAATTTGTTTCGAGCACATTCAAGGACTTTTGTTCCAAAGAGGGTATTAGAAGAGAGTTGATAGCACCCCATAACCCACAACAAAATGGGGTAGCTAGAAGGAAGAACATAAGCATAGTGGGAACAGCAAGAGCCATGTTGCATGTGTTGTCCTTTGCGATAACTCCAGGTCAGTTGATTATGCCAAAGCATCTAAAATATTTTGGGGTTTTTTATTTTGTGGATGACCAAAGAACAATTAATTAAAACAGGTTTCTAAAGCTTAGAAAGATCTTAAATATAAATGAAGGGTTGTTTTTTATTTGCACATAGTAGTTTAAATTTTATTTGTGATGGATTTTATAAGAAAAAGGAAATGTAGATGATCATATACTCAGGCATCATACTTAATCATTTGCAAGAGGAAATCATTAAAACTGTGTTTTAATGATCAACATAATATAACTAAATTATATCAGAAACCTAATGCAATTTAACTTCAAGAGGAAATAGTAGAAGAAAACATCTCTATAACTTTGTCTCTTAATTAAATTACAATTCATAGTGAATTAAAAACGAAATTGATACTCAATTAAGGGTTTTAATTGGATAACTGTCTATAAGATAAATTATATGAAGAAAACAACTATGATAAACACAAAGAAGAACTCACTAGAAGAAAAGCCATGTGTAGATAACTCAGAATCCTTTATTGGCATTCAAAAAGCTCCAGCTTCGTACAATTCTGTTCAAAAACTAATTCGAAGGTGCAACCCCTAATTCTTTATTAGAATGAGGTATTTATACAAAAAAAGAGTTTTACAATTAATGCCTCATTGACTAGGCATGCTAAAATATCTAAAACTAAAATAGAATTGAAGGATTCGATCTAGGAAGAATGCATCTACGTTTTGGCCCTATTCTACTGGAATCTGTTGCTGAGTCACCTCTTTTTCTGGATATGTTGGCAATTGACTGTTGTGCTGGAGTGATGTGCTAGAGGTGCTAGAATAATATGCTGGAAAGCTTTATTCATTTTGATATTCTTTCAATTTCTCCCAACGTTTTGAATTTGGAATTGTTACCTTTATAGCCTTTCGGTAGATTTCATCTACCTCAGTGTGTTTAGTAAAGGTAGGTTTTACTGGAAAAACATGTTGAATCTCATTTTGAATAAAACAAATATTTTCAACTGCTTCATACAAAGCTCTACCAGTGATTGATCCTTTGATTGAAGATGATGCAGCAATGGAGGTTCTCATCTTTTCCTGCAGTCTTTGAATATAATCTGTTCTGTCCATCAGCTTGTCATTCAACACAAAAATAGAAGGCAGTCCTTTCTTAATCAATGCATCAATTCTTGACAGAAACCTGTTAATGCCAAATTCCAGAGTGTGGCATTTTTCTTCTAGCTGTGTTACTAAGTTCTTCTTAGTAAGAACCTTTTTTACTTCAAGGATTGTTTCAGTTCTGTCTTCTACTCCCAATTCTTCCAGCTCATATTTATCCTTGGAATTCAGAAATCTAATGATTCTGTTTGCTGTTGTAGGCATTGTTCCTAACTGATCATTTATTTCAGAAATAGCTTTGTTGGCTTTTTCTACCAGTTCTTTCTGTTCAAACATAATCTGGATGCAGGGCCAAATTTCTTTCATTTCATTGATGATGTTATCCCAAATGATTTCTTTAACATGAGAAAGGGGAGTGCCAATGGCATTTTCATTTGTTGACTTCTTCCAATTCTCAATCTGAGTTTGGGCTCTCTAGAGTTCTACTGAATGATTGGTGTCAGACCTACTTTTAATGTCTTCCAGCTGCTTCACTTTTTTCTCCAACTTTTGGATTTCTTCGGATTGAAGTGTCATCTTCTGAACTGCTTGGGCCAGTTCTATAGCATCTCCTTTAGTGACTGTGGTAGGTATAGCTGAAGGAATAGCAGTGATTGGAAGTGCTTGTAGAGGAACAACTGATTTCTTGGTTTCTTCAATGAGTCTTTCTACTTGGATTTCCATTTGTCTTATTTGTGAATTTTTCTCAATAATGAGCTTCATCATATCTGCCTTCTGGTTCTCTATCTCATTCATTTCCTTAGCCAAAGGATCTTCAGTTGCTGGGAGTTTGAGTTGTTTCCTTAATGCAGCAATGTCTGCATTCTTCTTTTTGATTAATTCCTCTGCAGCTTTAACATTTGCAGGGTCATAACCCAATTTGATTACCAGGTCTTCTAGTGTTTTAATCCTAGAGTCTTTGGCATGAGAAGAAATCTTCTCCATGTCAAGCTGTGATCGAATGGTGGCAAATGTGGCCTGCAATCTAGACAATGACATGGCAGTATTAGTAGTAGAGGAAAATATCATCTCTCCTGACTGTTTGTGCATTTCCATTTGATCAATTAAATGCACATCCTTAATATCAAACTCAAGAGTGGCTTTCTTGTAATCTGCCTCTCCTTTAGGCTGAGGTACTTGAGCTTGGAGAAATGCCATGTGTATTCTTCCTTTCTCTGAATCAAAGGCAATTAACAATCTGCTCTGTGTGCTAGATGTCTGCTTCTAGAATTGATTATAGATATTGATTTTTAAAGCTTCATTCTTTAGCTTGATTTCTTTGTAGATGTCCATTGTACTTTTCTCAGGCTCACTTGATGAAGATGCTTCTTTCTGTGTGATCTGCAACTGTTGATTTTGAGAAGGTGTTGAAGTATCAGGAGGATCTGTTGATTTCTCTTCTCCTAATGTAGTTTCAGGAATTTCCTTTGAAGTGTTAGGCTGCTGCTGTTCTGAATCTTTGTTGAGGTTCAGCCTTGAACTAAGTTTTGCCTTTTTCCTATACATAAGTTTAAAACCTGAGCTGATGATGTCAGTTTCCATGGGAGACACTTCCTCTCTATTTCTCTTTTTTTTCTTCTTTTCTTGCAGGGAAGGTGTATGCACTGCAGAAGTAGACACTTGTTGCTCTTCTGATTCCTGTAGAGTATTTTGTAGCCACTCTATTTGATTTTTGTATTGTTCAATCTCTGGCCTTGTTGTATGAAAGTAAGGTGTAGATTTGGTGTCTACCCTTAACTTAGAAATGATTCCTAATGGGTCATAAGACCAAGTAAAACTCAAATCAAATTTCATGGTTTTCAATATCTTCTCTGCTTCTTCTCCTACTGCCCTACTATTACAAATAAACTGACCAACCTGTGTCTTTATTCTGAATTGTGATTTCTTTTTGGCAGATGTAAAGTGAATCTAGTCCATGTTTATCATCTGTATGATATATTCAAGTGCAAAAATCCTCATTGGGAGGTATTTAGGCAACTTAAAAGGTGGTAGTTCACAACTAAAAACTCTAATATCAATGTAGTTCTCATGGAGATACCAATCTCCAGTCTGTGCCTGCTGCGTAAGGTGCAAAAATTTCTGAATTTCTTCACTTATTATGGTCTCAGTGCTGCCACTAAAAAGATCATGGTAGGATGAACAAAAATGTCTATGAATTGTTTAAATGAATATTCATTTTGTTCTTTCCTAACCATGGTAGTCCAAAATATTACTGATTGTTGTTCTCCTTTATCATCTAACTTATACAATGACATATTTAGATGATCTCCTTGGAAGTATATGAACAGAAGTATATTTAAAAACCTCTTGAGTATCAAAGTTCACAAACTGCTAGTGAATGGAATCTGCTAAAAACTCACTAAAATTAAACACAATGGTGGGTTGGGCATCATTAGAAAAGATTGACAGGAATCCAATAATGGCATCATTGACCCATTCATCACAGTAATAGCCAAGTAAGAAATCAAAGTGATAATTTTCTTGGCTCTTTTTGGAAAAATGGATGAAGGATAGGGAGGATTCTTTTTAGGCATGGGGGCATCTTTTGAAAGGAATAACTCTAGGGCTTCAATTATCTTGGTAAAATCTAGTTTTTGATATAGTTCAACTAAGGCTTCTTAAGAAAATGGAGTGGTATCTTTGACAGTTGGAGCTTGCATCATCTGGTCAATGGATTCAGGGGTTATAGTAAACAAAATTTGGCCCTGAGGATTGACAATGGCTCTTTGATCTGGGAGGTAAGAATCTTGACATCTTCTGATAAAATCTGGAGCACTAAAGGTGAGAGGAAAGATGTAATAGGGAAGGTTTGATTTCCATAGTTTAATTTCATCAGTTTGGTCAATATATTTATCTTCTAACCAATAGTTTAATTCAGAAAGATCAATATCACAATTGGTTTCGTGAATCATATAGTCTCTATTGGCTAAAGGTGTATGGTGAATGTCAACAGAGGGAAAAATGAGAGGGTTAACATCTTCCTATGTCTTCTTTTCTTTAGGAGGCATACTGACAGTAATTTGACAATGGATTTTAAATTATAAATAAAAGAACAGGGGTTTATAATGGAAAGAAGGTTCTCTAACCAATATATGAAGATGGGAAGTGTATATGTAAACTCGGACAAGTGGTGGTGCTTTAAGAATCAATGGAATACCTGCAACCGAAGATTGACAGTAATTCGAGCTCTGCAGACTGTGGAATGAAAACAGGAAGTTCGCGGAGGGTTTGAAATGAGTTTATAACAAAATATTTTAACCATTGATGGTGCGGGGTTAACGGGCAATTGAAATAAATGGATAATGGGAATATGGAGGGAGGTGATTTAATTCATCAACGGTAGGCTATGTGGCAACGGCAGGATGGCAGAGTAATCAGCAGTCAATGGTAAGTTGTTTTGAGGAAACAACTTTCGGAGGGGGGTTGAGGTTGTTTACGGTTTTGATGGAGGGGGGTCTGAAATCCTACGATGGTGACATGTAGCGGGCAGGTGGTATGGTAATACAACTCATTTCAGACCCCCTCTGCTGATAAAGGTCGGACGATGAAGGGGGTCCGAAATCATATAAGAAGCGTTGGATTAAAATTAACGGTCGGGGATAAGCAGGAAGATAGCCAGCATTTAATGGTGGGGCCTGAAATCACGTTAAAACTTTTAATCCAATGTTTACATGAATCGGGATATATGGGGTAAAATGATAATGTGTCGGGAATATAACTTAGGAAAGTTATATGGTAGGGAGGTAGGGAATGAAATATAATGTGTCGGGAATGAAGTGTTGGGAATTAAGACTTAGGATAAAAAGTATGAGGGGAGTGTGTAATGAAGGAGTGAATTAGGGAAATGAATATGTAGGGGATTATAATGTAAGGAGGGGATTTTTAGTGTAAGAATGGGAACATGACCTCCTTCGATAAATTCTTCTGCACATGCAACATAGGATCAGCATGATGATGGTGTATTTGAGCTAGGAACCTTATGCATTCCAAAACTTTTAAATGAAGCTTTTTTCCTTTTTCTTTTAGCTTCCCTAACATTTTATTCTGCCTTCTTTGTTTAAAGCAACTAACACCTAACATTTTATTGATATGGATGCCTATCATAATCAATTTTTCCTAACATTTTTTAAACAAATTTTTATTTCTTTTGCATCCATATCCTACCTTAACATTTTCAAAATTTATATATCTAATATACTAACTTATCAAAACTAGATATGTTACAGCAGCATGATCAAGGGTTTCCATTACATCTATGGGAAGAAGCATGCAACACCGCAATTTATTTCCAAAACAAGATCCCTCATAGAATACTTGGCACGATCACACCGGAAGAAGCTTTCTCTAGGAGGAAGTCAGATGTATCTCATTTTCAAATTTTTAAAGATATTGTGTATTTTCATGTCTCCAATGATATTAGGAAGAAACTTGAGCCTACATCTAAGATGGGAGTCTTTGTAGGATACACAGACACACCACATAATTACCGGGTGTATTTTCTCTCATTGAGGGTGGCAGTAGTTTGGCAAGATGTCAAATTTGATGAGGAAAAGGCTATGAGATTCTCTCTAGAGAGAGTTGAGTATCCCACAGGAGGAGGAGCTTATAGTTCCTAAGGAGGAACCTCATGCAGAGCTTCAGGATATTTTGACCAACCACAAGTGGAGGAGCAGACAAGAGGTTGAGTGGAGGCACCCAGTCAACCAAAATCTTACAGGGAGGGAAGGAAGAGCACCAGAGAAACTAGAAGATTGGTATAGGATGCATGGGAGCATGTGGGAGCTCCTACATCTCAGCACAGGTAAAGGAGGTCATCATATTGGTACACTAGATAAATGGCTCTCATGATAGAGCTCATTGATTTAGAGGCTTCTTCCTTTGAGGAAGCAGTTTCTCAACCAGTGTGGGTTAATGCCATGGTGGAGTATGACTTAATCACGAAGAAAAGTGTATGGGAGGTGGTGTTAAGGATAGAGAACAAGTCAACGATTGGTTCCATATGGATCTACAAAGTGAACCATGCACCTAATGGGAGCATCGAGAAGTACAAGGCCAAATTTGTGGAAAAAATATTCTCTCGAGTATAGGGAGTGGACTATGAGGAAACATTTGCACCAGTGGCAAGATACTCCTCGATTAAAACCATTTTAGCATTAGTTGCGCAGATGTGGTGGAAGATACATCAAATGGCTGTGAAGACCACCTTCCTTAATGGATTTGTTTAGGAAGAAATTTGCATAGAGCAGCCAAAGGGATTTGAGACATATGACAGGGAGACGCATGTGTGTAGACTCAAGAGATCCCTATACAATCTCAAACAAACGCCCGAAGCATGGTACACTCATATCAACACATATCTCAGTGGATTGGGCTTCACCAAAACTGACTCAAATGTCAACCTCTATCACATTGTGGTAGATGGCAGGTTGCATATCTTGATTTTGTATGTTGATGACTTGATACTTACAATGGATGAGTAATTGATATGCTCTTACAAAGGGGACCTTGCAAGAGAATTCAATATGAAATACATGGGTATGATGCATTACTTCCTTAGGCCGAAGTATGTAGGGTGATTATGAGTTGTTTGTGATTTAGGGGAAGTATTCCTCTCAAATACTTCAGAGATTTCACATGGAAAACCGCAAGCCTATGGACACACCTCTAGCTACAAAGTATATGGGAGGTGGTGTTGAGACCAGAGAACAAGTCAATAGTTGGTTCCAGAAGGATCTACAAAGTGAAGCATGCAGCTAATACGAGCATCAATAAGTACAAAGCTAGATTTGTGGCCAAAATCTTCTCTCATGTAGAAGGAGTGGACTATGAGGAAACATTTTCACCAGTGGCAAGATACTCCTCGATTAAAACCATTCTAGCATTAGTTTCACAAATGGGGTGGAAGATACATCATATGGATGTGAATATCGCATTCCTCAATGGAGTTTTTGATGAATAAATTTTCATAGAGAAGCTAGAGGGATTTGAGACATATGATAGGGAGACACATTGTGTAGACTCAAGAGAGCCCTGTATAGTCTCAAATAGGTGCCCGGAGCATGGCATGCTCAGATCAAAACATATCTCAGTGGATTGGGCTTCACCAAAAGTGAATCAAATGCCAACCTCTATCAGATTGTGGTAGATGGCAAGTTGCTTATCTTGGTTTTGTATGTTGATGACTTGATACTTATAAGGGATGAGCAGTTGATTTTCTCTCACAAAGGGGACCTTGCAAGATAATTTGAGATGAAATACATAGGTTTGATGAATTACTTCCTTGGGATGGAAGTATGTAGGGTGATTGTAAGTTTTTTGTGATTCAGAGGAAGTATTCTTCTGAAATAATTCAGAGATTTCACATGGATAACTGCAATCCTATGGACACACCTCTAGCTACAAATTGGAGGAAGAAGAGTGATTCTTAAGGAGAGGCAATAGATGCTACCATCTACAGACATCTTGTAGGATCCTTGATGTATCTAGTGAACACAAGGCCCGACATATGCTATGCAGTTAATCAGTTGAGTAAAGCCATGGTGAAGCCTACTAAGCTATATTGGAAGGCAGAAAAGCATGTGTTGAGGAATCTCAAAGGCACAACCAAGTATGGGTTATGGTATAGGAGGACAGAGGGAGTGAATATTAAAGGCTTCATTGATGTAGATTGGGCAGGGAGTCCATTAGATAGGAAAAGTACTTCAGATATTATCATCAATGTTAGGTCTACAACTATTTCTTGGTATAGCATGAAATAGAGGTATGTGGCACTCAGCTCAGCAGAGGCTAAATACATGGTTGCAAGTCAAGAATCATGTGAGGCCATATGGATGAGGAAAATACTTAGGGGTCTTTTTAGTCATGGTATGGATCCCAAAGAGATTTATTGTGATAATTAGAGTTGTATCAAACTCTCTGAGAATCCAATATTTCATGATAGGTCCAAGCACATTGATATCAAGTACCATCACTTGTGGAATTGTGTGAAGAGGAGAATTATGATGCTACAGTACATTCCAACTAAGGATCAGGATGCATATGTCTTGACAAAGGCATTGTCAAGAAAAAAATTCAAATTCCACAGGTGCGGGATAAAGGTGGTAAAAAAATCCCTTTCTTGCTAAGAGGGAGTGTTAGAAATTGTAGCAAGAAAGGATAAATTTGACTTGTGCTTTAATCAAATTCAGTAATTCGATTTTCCACATCAAAAGTATGAATTGGATAGAAATTAACTTGTGTGATGTGACTTGGTTTACTAGTTTAATTAGTAAATTTGATTTATAGGCTAGAAGTAGAGTTGTGAATGTGATGATTGCTAAAATTTAGTAATCTAGTACAGTTATTTTCAGTTTGACTTAGTTAACTGGGCTCAAGTACTTAGTTGAGTTAGTTAAAGGTCAGTTGAGTAGTAGAATTGTTGTTAACTCAGCAATCTCTTAGTTAAACTATTCAATCAGCTAAAAATATCCTAGACATGCATGGAATTTGAATTGCCTAGCTGGAGTGGAGGAAAAGGCACATTGTAATTATCAATTGTATATGATTTGAGTGTACATAGCTTGGCATTGAGAAGGTGAATCATTCCTTGGGAATTGCACAAGAAAATAGGAGAAAAGTCCTATCATTTAGGAGCTAATTTCCTTCAGGATTGTGCAAGGAAATAGGAGCAAGTTGGGGCCTTGATTTGGCTAAGTGTTGGCTAGAGCAGGACAGTCAGCAAGAGAACAAGTTTACAGTGCAGGGTGTGCTTTAGAATTGAATCAATACATTGTAATAGTTTCTCATTCTCATATAATTAGTGAAAATCAACGGAGGAATTTTTCACATTTGGGTTCCCCTGTAAATCATTGTGTTGTTGTGGTATTTTAATGGTTGCATGTCATTGAATGTGTTTCTAAATTTTGATTTCCATTCCATAGAATAGTAGAGGAAATTTGTAATCTCCATTTCAGTTCGATTTGATTCGTAGTAGAAAATTTTTATTACTTTCTACAACGACCTCCTCACAAAGGTTCAACAACTTCAGCAATAGGTCAACGAAGTTCTTTGTATTGTGAACCGACATTATTATATTTAAAGTTTAACTGTCAAATGTTGCAAAAAATGGACAGTTCATGGGATTGACCCCGCAACCTATCCACTAATTGTCCAAAGTTTTAACCACTACACCAACCATATGCCTTGTATGGTGAAACAGATAATATATTATTTGAACTTTTGATAATGCAATGGCCCAAAAAATCACAACAAACGAAGATTTGACCCTGTGACCTGCAACATTATAACATAGGGTTTTTACCAATGCACTGTTGGGTTGTGTTATATTCTTTCCACGCCTAGCCCATGTGCAAGGAGGTTACAGGGAGGGCAGTAGCATCCAATGTACGTTGCGTCGAGCATTGTTGGGGGGTCACAGGGGGGTGGCTACCCCCCTGTCAGGGGTAAGCAGGGGGGTGGTAGCACCCCCACACAGAGTCCGGGACAACGCCTCAAGAAAAAAAAATTGGACCCTATATTAGGTGGGCGGACCTACCTATGGTTTTGTGCATGGATTTCGCACATGGTTTTGGGTGCGATGGTTTTCGGTCCATGGTATTTTATAGATCTCGTTAAGGGAACTATGGTTATGTTGTAATCCAGGGTTAATGGATTGGGTTTTATGGATGCTTCATCATGTATATATATATGCATTGTAACATTGAAAGGAAAATAATGAAAAATCAATCTGGTAGTCCCGGTTTTAGGATCCAGGGGAAAATCTCTTAGTATATCTGTATTATGTGTTATGCTCTCGCCATTGTTTATTTTCTTTTTTTAGAATTCGTATGTAGGTAATTTCTATACAGGGTTAAAACCTACATTTTGTATCAGAGATGTTTTGGCTTCAAGGGGACGCCTTTGCTGCTGAGGGGTTTTGGTCAGGCCTGTGGTACACCATGTTCAGAGTGAGATCTGCGGGATTGATTCTTGTGGTGAAATAAGATGGCGAGCAGTGGAAAGATAGAGATTGAGAAATTTAATGGTCAAATTTTTGAGTTGTGAAAACTCAAGATGGAGGATCTGCTGGTGGATAAATATCAGTGGATTGTGGTAGATCCAGGTACTAAACCAACAGCAGTGTCCAATGAAGAATGGAAGAAGTTGGATCGAAAGGAAAAAATCACAATACGATTGTGTGTCTTAGATTCAATATTACTGAATGTATCAAGGGAAGTTGCGGTGACGACTTTATGGGAGAAGTTAGGGACTTTGTACCAATCTAAGTCTCTAGTGAATAAACTATTCCTACGAAAAAAGTTTTATAACCTGAGGATGAAAGATGGAGACTCAATGACAGAGCATCTGAACACATTTAATACTGTGGTAAGCCAGTTATTATATGTTGATATTAAAATTTCAGAAGAAGATAAATGCATCAGTTTGTTGTGTTCTCTACCAAATTCGTGGGAGTCTGGTTGTTGCAATAGGTAGCAATGCAACTGCCTTGCAGTTTGATGAAATAGTCTCATCCTTTTTTACAGAGGAGATGAGACGGAAAAATATGGAGAGCTAGAATGGTGATGCCTTGTTTGTACAATGACGGTCCCAGAACAGAAACAAAAATAATTCCTCGAGTGGGAGATCTAAATCTAGAGGGAGATATAAATCTCCAGGAAAACCTGTAAAGATGTGCTAGAAATTCGGAAAGGAAGGGCACTACAAAAGGGACTGTAAATCTAAAGCTCATGAGAAAGGAAAGGGATCTGATGATGCTCCTTCTGTAGAGGCGAAAACCACCTCAGATGAAGGTGGGGATGTGTACTTGGCTTCTTCTTCAAGTACACATGTATATCATGAGGCATGGTTGATTGACTGAGGTGTATCCTTTCACTTCACTCCCCACAGAGAGTGGTTCTACAAGTATGAGAAATATGATGGTGGTGATGTCTTCTTAGGGGATGATAGGAAGGTTACAATCCTTGGTCGTGTAAAAATAAAGTTGAAGTTGCAAAGTGGAAGGATTAGAACACTTCCGGGTGTTCTTCATATTCCTACATTAGTCAGAACTCTGATTTCTATAAGCAAGTTGGATGATGCAGGTGTAAAAACAGTGTTCGAGAAAGATACCTGCAAGATGGTTCGGGGAGCACTGGTATTGATGTGGGGAGTTTGGATTGGAACTTTGTACAAGCTGCAAGGTAGCACTGTTATTGATGGGTTCAACAGTTCTGTGGTTCCTGAAAGTGGAGCAAAAAATCTAGTGGTATCTGGAGAAAAGACCATGCTATGGCATCAAAGGCTTGGACATATTGGAGAGAAGGGCCTTTGAATACTTCATGGTAAAGGTATGGTAGAAGTTATGTCTAATAGCTCTCTGGATTTTGATTTCTATGAAAATTGTGTATATGGGAAGCAAAATTGGGTGAGTTTCCCCTCTGGTGGTAAGAAGGTGAAATAAATATTAGATCTTGTTCACAGTGATGTGTTTGGACCTGTGTCAGTTCCATCATTGGGTAAGTTTGTGTACTATGTATCATTTATAGATAAATTCTCAAGGAATACATGAATATATTTACTCAAGAATAAATCTAAAGTCCTTGACAGGTTTAAAGAATTTAAGGCTCCAGTGGAAAACCAGACAGAGAAGAAGATAAAGGTGTTGAGGACAGATAACGGTGGAGAGTTTTGCAAGAAGGAATTTGAAGAGTTTTGTAAGAAGTGTGGTATAGCACGGCAGAATACTACTCCATAGACACCTGAGAAAAATGGAGTTGCAGAAAGAATGAACAAGATGTTGACGGAAAGGGAAAGAAGCATGCTCAGTGGTGTCGGGTTAGAATAGGAATTCTAGGTAGAGGCGGTGGAGACTGCATGTTACCTAGTCAATAGATCACCTTCATCAGCGTTGGAGGATAAGACTCCACAAGAGGTATGGACCGGTAAGAAATCTTCTCTTTCACATCTTAGGGTATTTGGATGTGATGCATATGTATATGTTCCAAAGGAGAAAAAAACAAAGCTGGATAGTAAATCTAAAAAGTGCACTTTATTGGGTATAAGGGTGGTTTAAAAGGTTATAAGCTTTGGAACCCAGTAACAAGGAAGATTGTGTACAGTCAAGATGTGGTGTTTAGAGAGGTGAAAGATGTTATTAAACATGAAGTCTTACCAAAGGAACCTGAGAAGTTAGAGTTTGAGCTAAAGGAGGAAGAATCAGACTTTACAGCAGAAGAGGAATCAAAATATGAAGAGCCACAAACTCTGGTTGTGAGAAGATCAGTTCAAGAAAGAAATCAACCAGAAAGGTATAGTCCATCTGCTTTCTGTTCAAATTTTTCTTTATCTATTACTTATGATGATCCTAGAACTGTGAAGGAAGCAGTAGATTCAGAGGATGGAAAACTCTGGAAAGAGGCCATGGTTGATGAAACGACATCTTTGCACAAAAATGAGGCTTGGGATCTAATGGAGTTGTCGGGTGGAAGGAAACCTATTGGCAGCAAATGGGTGTTTAAGAAGAAGATGAATGTAGAAGGAAAGGTGGAGAAATACAAAGCTCGGTTGGTAGCAAAAGGTTATTCCCAGGTACCGGAATTCATTTTGGTGATATTTTTTCTCCTGTTGCCAAGGTAGCTTCTATTAGACTACTTTTATATGTTGCTGCTACTTTTGATTTTGCGGTAGAACAAATGGATGTGAAGATAGCATTTCTTCATGAGGATATAGAAGAAGAGATCTACATGAAGAAACCTGGAAGCTTTGCGGTGAAGGGTAAGAAAGAAATGGTATGCAAGTTAAAAAAATTCTATGTATGGGTTAAAACAGTCACCAAGGATGTGGTATCATAAATTTGATACATTTATACGGGGACTTGGCTTCACCAGAAGCAAAGCAAATCACTATGTGTATTTTAAATTAATTGGCGACCATGTTATTTATCTGGTCTTGTATGTGGATGATATGTTGCTGGTTGGAAATGACAAAGAAATTATCTAGGATTGGAAGACCAAATTGTCCTCCAAATTCGACATGAAATATCTTGGTGCTGCAAAATATATTTTGGGCATGGAAATTAAACGAGATTGGGCAAAGAAGAAGCTATGGTTAAACCAGAGGACGTATGTCAAGACAACACTATAGAGGTTTAATATGCAGGATAGTAAACCGGTGAGGGTCCTATTCCTATAGGTGTAAAGTTATCTGCCAAACAGTGTCCAAAGACACAAGAAGAGGAAGAGGACATGTCTTGTATTCCATATGCAAGCGCAGTCGGTAGCCTGATGTATGTGATGGTCTGTACTAGACCAGACATTGCACATGCAGTGGGAGTATTGAGCGGGTTTATGTCAAAACCAGGGAAGGAGCATTGGATAGCAGTGAAGCGGGTTTTCAGGTATTTGCATGGCACTAGTGATTATGGTTTGTGCCACCAAGGAATACTAGGATTGGACAAAGTTTTGGACATCCATGGCTTTGTTGATGCAGACTGGGCTAGAGATCTAGATCAGAGAAGATCTACAAGTGGATATGTGTTTAACCTATTTGGAGGTGCATTTAGTTGAATGAGTAAGAGACAATATGTAGTGCCACTTTCAACTATAGAGGTAGAATACATGGCAGCCATTCATGCAAGCAAGGAAGCAGTTTGGTTGCAGAGATTGTGTTCAAGTATGGGGTTAGTACGGCGAGCTATAAGGATATACTGTGACAGCCAAAGTGCAATTTTCTTGGTAAAGAACCCTTCTTATCATTCAAATACAAAGCACATTGATATTCAGTATCACTTTGTGAGGGATATGGTAGAAGACAAAAAGGTGTTGCTAGTAAAGGTGGACACTTTGAAGAATACTGCAAGTGCATTGACAAAGTCTGTGAGCACTGAGAAGTTCTCTTGGCGTAGAGAAACAATGGGTGTTGCAAGGTTGGATCAATGACTAAGCTCTAATGTTGCCCCCTATGGAAAGAAAACAACAAATGGGAGAATGTTGGGTTGTGTTATATTAGGTGGGTGGACCTACTTTGGTTTTGTGCATGGATTTCGCACATGGTTTTGGGCGCGATGGTTTTCAATCCATGGTATTTTATAGATTCGATCAAGGGAACTATGGTTATGTTCTAATCCACGGTATATGGATGCTATGGCATGTATATATATGTATTGTAACATTGAAAGGAAGATAATGAAAAATCAATCTGGTAGTCCTGGTTTTGGGTTCCAGGGGAAAATCTCTTTGTATATTTGTTTTATGTGTTATGCTCTCACCATTATTTATTTTATGTTTTTAGAATTCGTATGCAGGTAATTTTTGTACGGGGTTAAAACCTACATGCATAAAGCAACTGAAATTCGATAGAATTCTTAAGTAATGTTAGTTTTGTTCTAGAAACATTATAGTGAAAAATGGAGAACTCAGGCTTTGGAAACATTTTTCAACTAGATGGAGGGAGGTCGAATGTGGAAAGAATTGGCATAATAATGTTATTATGTCAAATTTTATTTTTGAAGGATTAAAGAATGAGGACATCATATCCATTTTTCATATAGATTGAGTTCTAGTTATTGGCAAAAGTGTGCAAGCATGGTTAATTTTGTTCTAAGACATTGAAGGTGTAGAATAGAAAACTAGGGCAATTAGAAGCAATTTTCTAATAGATCGAGAGTGATAAGAGCATGATACTAGTGCAAAAATATTCCTCGAGTTGGTGAAGACATATTAATAAAGGGTTGAATTTGTTTAGCGATGTAATACATAATTTAAAATGCTTCACATTATAATAATGGAGCAGTGGCATAGTTGAGCGGGCCTGTAGATGTGGCCCAAATTGGGTGAACCCCGTTATCAAATTGGGTCTCTTTGTCTTTCTTTTTTCTATTCATGTTTTCAATTCTACCTTTCTATTTCTCATTCAATTTTTTGGATTTATAATCAGTCCATTCACACTATAAGTTATTGCAAATCAATCAATGTAATTCCAGATCATGTTTGGTGCCAGAGAAAGTCTAACAAGATTTGCAGGTGTGTATGATAATCATGGGAAAAGATTTGAAGTGAGAAAGACTTCAGGAGCTTGAAGAGATTAACTAGCATATTTAGGAGGAGATTCTAAATTGAGAAGGTTACTACGAGTCTCTAAAGATCAGAAGAAAAAGTTGTCACTTGAATTACAAGGATGAACTTTTGGCAAAGCCTCAAAAAGTTGAAAGAGTGGAGGCAAAAGAAGAATCTACAGTGTCAATTAGACCGTCATCTACAATAGATTAAATTTCTCACTAAGGTATGGAGTGTAAGTGATTCATAATTTTTCTCATGGTATTGGGTTTAAGCTACTAACCAAAATGGGTTATGACGGGAAGGATCTTAGAAAATGGCAAAGGTATGATTAATCCCATAGAGAGTGTGGAAAGGCCTCGCTACAGGTTTGGGATATCATAAAGAAGAATTTAAAGAATTCTCCAAGGTCATTGAAGCAAGAGATACTTCAAGAGAAGAGCCTAAGCCATTACAAAAACAACTCAAGAAAAGGGATGGTGAATCCCTTCATGAGCGAGAAAAAGAATTCAAGGCATCTCGAGAGAAAGGTGAACATCCAAAAGGAGTGAAGATAGTTTCTCCTTAACGTACGAGCAACAATAACCCCATGAAAGGTATAATAAACCTGATTATTCCAAGGTATTATTTGACTATAAGAATAATGGCAATGAGAAATATAGTTTATGGTATAAGTATCCATGCATGTTTTGTAGATTACATAACAATTGTGTTGCCAATTGTTGGCAGAGAAAGTCATTGTCTAGGAAGGTTATGTCTACCAGGAAGGAGAAGACAAGATGTAAAGGGACTTCTCTAAGTTTGAATATGGAGAATTACAATAAAGACTTGTGGCCAACGAATTATTGCACTCATTGCAGTAGGAGTGGACATCAGACTGAGAAATGCTAAAACCTTCATCCACATCTTTGTCCAAGGTAGGACACAAAGTTGTGCATGCACTCGTGAAGAAAGATTTAGTAAATGAATGAGTTAGAAAAAAACCAGCAATCCAAGAGGAGCAACCCAAAAATGAGAATTCATTAGCCAACTTTTGGTAAGAAATGGGTAACACATCTTCAAATTTGTTTGCTTCCATTCTAGTAAACTTCACATGTTGTGTATGGGACACCTAGAAGGGAAAATTGTACAAGTGATAACCTGTTATAACATCACTTATATGCAACATAGTGTTTTTACATTTTTGATATGTACAAACCAAAGAGAGAAGTCAAACCATGTATGTAGACTTTTTATGGACCAAAGGTTCCTTTTATGGGGAGGTTTGTTCCAGGAAAACCTCTAAAACAAAGCAAAATTAAAGGTCTCTAACTCTTATTTAAATGTACTAATGCCAAAGAGCTCGTCGAGAGCTTTCCAATGATGATTTAATGACGTCAAATAGAGGTCATGTGAGGAAGTTATTTCCTTCTGAAGTTTTGGCCAAATAGGCAAAAAACATGACCAGGTGGGACATGTAGAATCACTAGGAGGTGACATGTTGTAAGGAGATGGAAGTGGATGTTGATTTGGTAGTATGCATGCTTATGTGGAAGTATGGATTTTGACATGGCATGACAAGTGGATCAATCAGTGTGTGACATGTGACCAAACATGTTAATGTGGCAAACAGGGAGCAACACTCGAATGTGACACGTGGCATTCATGACATGGCAGAAGATTGTCATGGTACTAACGTGACACTAACATGGTGGTGATGTGGCAAGCTCACTAGGAACTATGATTGCACAAAGGAGGTCGATGTCGTTGCCACAAGGACTAATCAAATGATGCCATGCGGCAACCTCAATTTGGCTATGAAGGTTGGCAAAAAAATCCGTGGGCAGATGAGACCCCCCCCGACCTTTTCGGAACAAACAAACCACTTTATCACTACATAATTAGTCGATCATTGGAATCCATCCAACAAAACATATATTTAAATTTTATATTTTATCTCTTGTCCAAAACTTAGTCAGCGAGGATCAACCCCGCAACTTCCGGACGGCAGTTTAACGAATTCACCAATGCATCAACGGAGTTTGTTGTATTGTGAACCAACATTAACATATTTATATTTTAATTGTTAAATGTTTCTAAAAATGGGTAGTCCACAAGATTGACCCAACAACCTATTCCCCAACGCTCCAACATTTTAACCACTACGCCAACACCTTGTACAATGAAATGGAGAATTTATTGCTTGAAGTTTTGATAATGGACTGGCGTGAAAATTTGCAACAAACGAGTATTCGACCATGTGACCTACTACCTTATAACACAGGTTTTTTTACCAATGCAAGTGACTACAAGTTGATAGAATGCTTAAGTAATGTTAGTTTTGTTCTAGAAACACTAGAGTGAATAATGGGGAACTGAGGCTTTGGAAGCATTTTTCAAGCATATGGACGGCGGTCGAATGTGGAAATAATTGGCGCAACAAGGTTTATATGTCGATTTTAATTTATGCAATATTAAATAATGAGGACATCGTAGCCAATTTTCATACAGATTGAGTGTTTCTTGTTGACAAAGTTTGCAAGCAAGGTTAGTTTTGTTCTTAGACACTGAAGGTGTAGAATGGAAAATTAATGTAGTTGCAAGAAATTTTCAAGCAGATCGAAAGCAGGAAGAGCATGATATTAGTGCAACAATCTCCCTAGATTTGGTGAACACATACTAATGCAAGGTTGAAGTTCCATAGTGATTTAATACAACATTTGAAATGCTTCGCATTATAATAGTGGAGTGGTTGCGCAAATGAGTGGGCCTGGAGACAAAGCCCAAATTGGGTGAAATTCCTTATCGAGTTGCCTCTTTAACTTTCTTCTGGCTACTAATTTCTGCAATTCTACCTATCTATTGCTCATTAAGTTTTTTGAATTTATGATAAGTCGGTTCACAATTTAAGCTATTAAAAATCATTCAATGTAATTTCAGATCAAGTTTGGTATTAGAGAAGATATAACATGATTTGAAAGTGTTTGTTTTTTTTTTTTTTTTTTTTTTTTTTTTTTTTTTTTTTTCAGAAGAAAAAAGCATAATATATTCATACAAAAAGAGATTACATGATGCAAAATGCAAGAAGCATATGCAATAACGTGGACCGAGCCACATACAAATCTGTATAAACAGATCACCAAATATAGCCCCGAAAGACCAAATATGCCCAGAAACATGGCAAACACATCTATAAGGTGCAGAAATGGCACCAAAGCACAAAGCAGATAAGCAACGGAAGACAGCGCAGGATCTGACCGCCCAATACAATAAGGAGAGGCACGAAATGAGGAAGAGAGCAGCACAAGAAGCCACTCCTTCCCCGCCCCCTCAAACTCTCCACTCGAAATCAGACGAGAAACAAGATCACTGCCACAATCAACCGCATCTGCCGGCAGAAAAGATCAACGGAAAAATCCATAGAAGCGGCACGAAACAGAGCAAAGCCCATTGTTCCCTCAACGCTCCAAAGGATATTCCGCGGCCAGAACAAGCCTAACTGCCGCCGAGAAGGTGAAGACCCACCGGAGCAGAGGCGAGAACCGGGGGCAGAGGCGGCATGGGAAGCCACCTCGCCCCCGCTCGGAGAAGACTAAGAGACCAGAAGAAGAAAAGAAGCCTGTAGGACGAAACCGCTCTGCTAGCCTCTCGCCGCCCTACTCAGGGGAGCCCGCTCCTCACGACCCGCTCCTGCTCCTCCCGGATCTCCTGCACCTCCCGGATCTCCTGCTCGCTGCTCCTGATCCTATTCCCTTTCGCTCCCCTGCGCCTGCCGGATCCCCTGTTCCTGTTCCTCTCAGTTCGCCCGCTCCAACTCCTGCTCCTGCTCCTGTTTCCTCTCGCTCCTGCTCCTGTTCCTGCTCCCTTACACCTGCGCACAAAACCTCCCCTCCAAAAAAATCTCGAATGATCCCTCGCTCCGACCGCTCCTCCCTCGCTCCGTCCGCTCCTCCTGCTCCTGCCAAAAACCCCAAAGCCCTCAGATCTAACCGCAGATGCTCCTCCTCCTTCGCTCTGGATTCTCGAAACAGCGTCGAAGCACCGTCGCTCCTTCCGCTCCCCCCGCTCCTGCCAAAAGCCCCAGGTTCGATCCACTATCAGCGCAGGCTCGTCCTCCCGCTCCTGCCAAAAACCCCAAAAGCCCTCAGACCGCAGGCTCCTCCTCCTTCGCACCTGCAAGCTCCTCCTCCCGCTCCTCCCTCGCTCCGTGTGTACGATAACCATGGGCAAGCTTTGAAGTGAGAAATACTTTAGGAGCTTGAATATAATAACTAGAAGATTCAAGAAGACAAATTTGAATTGAGAAGTTTATTGCAAATCTCTAAACATGAGAACAAAAAGTTGTAGCTTGAATTGCAATCCAAGAATGAATTTTGGAAAAGCTTCACAAATCTGAAAGAGTGGAGGCGGAAGAAAAATATTCCATGTCAATGAGATGATATTCTATCATAGATTCACAATATGTTATAGAGGCATGCAATGTAAGTGAGTCATTAATTTATCATGGTATTGGGTTTAAGTTGCTAAGCAAAATGGGTTATGATGGAAAGGGTTTTGGAATCAAAGTCCCAGGTATGATTAATCCCGTAGAGCTTCTTGAAAGACCCCTCTATGTAGGTTTAGATATGGAAAAGGAGAAATTTAAAAATGCTCCAAGGTCATTAAAGCAAGAGATACTTCAAGAGAAGAGCCTAGGCCATTACCAAGGAAAATTTTAAGGATGGAAATTTTTCTTGAAGTTTAGAAAACATTGGCGAATCTCACTAATCCCTAATATGAAAACTATAAAATGTTTATTGATATATTTGTAAAATTATTCAAATTTATAATGATTTTATATATAGTATCTATATAATGTTGGCGATTTTTAAGGTAAACTAATTTTATATTCTAAAATTTGGGTGAATCATATTTTATAAAAATTGGAAATTGGCAAATCTTTTTTGTGGAAAAATCATGGAAAATTAGCCCACTGGGCGAATATTAGCCCCTAAAATTTTCCATGGCCATTACAAAAAAAACTCAAGCAAAGCAACGGTGCACCCATCCATGAGCACGACAAAGAATGCAAGGCATCTCAAGACAAAGGTGAACATCCAAACAAAGTGAAGATAGTTTCTCCTCACCATAATTTGTAACAAGAACCGCCATGAAAGGTATAATAAAGCTGATTATTCCAAGGTATTATTTGAATATAAAAAGAATGGCCATGAGAAACATTTTTTATGATATAAGTGTCCATGCATGTTTTACAAGTTACATAACCATTGTGTTGCCAAATGTTGGAAGGGAAGTTCCTTGTGCAACTAGATTATTTCTACCAGGAAGGAGGAGACAACATGTAAATGCCTCTCTCCAAGATTAAATATGGAGAATGGAAAGAAGGATATGTAGTCAAAGAATCATTGCACTCATTGCATTAAGAGTGAACATCTGATTAAGAAATATTGGAAACTTCATCAAGAGCTTCGTCCAATGCAAGGCAAGAAAGTTGGAGATGCACTCTTGAATAAATAGGTGGTATATGATAGAGTTGGTCAAACACTAGCAATCCAAGAGGAGCAACCCGAAAAGGAGAATACATCAGCCGAGTTTGGTAAGAAATGGGTATCACATTTTCAAAGTTATTTGCGTCAATTGTGGTAAACCTCGCATGTTGTGTATGGGACACCTAAAAGGGAAAATGGTACAAGTGATGTCTTGTTATAACAGTTCTTATCTACAACATAGTGTTTTTATGTTTTGGAGATTTTACAAATCATAGAGACAAGTCAAACCATGTATGTATACTTTTGATGGAAAAAAAGGTATCTTTTGTGGTGAAGTTTGATCCATGAGGATCTTGAAACCAAGCAAAATTGAAGGTCTCAAATTCTAATGTAAATATAATCAATTTGAAGAGCTCATCAAGAGCTTTTCAACAATACTTAAACAATGTCAAATGAAGGTTGTATGAGAAAGTTATGGCCTTCTGAAGTTTTTTCCAAACTAATAAAAAATGTACAGGTAGGACACATGGCATCCCCAAGAGCTAACACATGGCTATATGAATGTTGACATGGAAGTACAGATGGTGATGATGTCGCAGTGAAAACGCTAATGTAGCATGTTGATTAGACTATACGAATTCTAACATGGCATGACAGGTGGACCAACCAAAGTTTGACCTGTGGCAAGGCATGTTGATGTGGTTGATAAATGGAAACATTAGAATGTGACACATGGCAGTGATGACATGGTAGAAGGCTAACCCTAACTTTGTGACTGCACATATATATATATATATATATATATATATATCATCAAAGAGATCATTCTCACACTTGTCTTTGGATCTCTACTCATTCTCGTGAGCATAAAGAATTTTGGTTTCAATTGCATTTTTTTCTCGGGTAAGATTCTCAACTACCACTTTTTTTTTCTTTTGTCACTTTTACTTTTGAAAGTGTCATTTTATCTTGCTTTTCACATATCAAGTTTTTATTTTGATATTATTATATTCTACAACTGTTGTTTCAGTCATTTAGGCTTCTTTTCTAGTGTCGCTTCATATTCCATGCCTTTTTTCTTCCAGTAATAATTGTGTCATGTGTATTTATGCATGCATTTCCTTTTCCTTTCATTATCTTTCTTGCTTGATGTGAATGCTTGCTTAGATGAATCTCAGGTTGATCCGCATCCTTCCTCCCTTCAGTCAACAAATATATAGCCTTGCCTTTTGCCGGAGAAAATTGCACAGATCGTAGAGCCTCCTTCCCTCTCCAATTGTGTATTGCACAATCTCAGTCAACAAAGGATCCCTCTTTCCCTCTGTAACTACACACTACACAATTCATGGGCCCTAGATGTGCATTGTGCAATCCCAGCCAGCAATGAGGCCCATCCTATCCTCTGTCACTACAAACTATGCAATGGAAAGCCTCTCTCCAGCAGTAACTACGCATTGCGCGAACTCAATCCACATTTTTTCCCTCTTGCTGTCAAGCCTTGTGTTATCCCCTCTCAGACACTGCGCAGTGCACATTTCTAATGACCAGTGAAGTCACTATGCCTCCCTTGTGCTCAAACATTGCGTAATCCCTCTTCTCAATGGTTGTCTTATGCTTGTGATTGCTTGTTAGATCAGTTCATCTCTTGCAGAACTAACTTGTTGTCACCATGAGTGCATCTATTTTACTAGGTACTACAAATCCATGACATATAATCTTTTCAACATCTACTAGCACCATGCCTCCAGCTACAAAGAAAGTACCATCACATGAGGTGAAAGATAGCAGTATTGAGGATGCCATGTATAGTACCTTAATAGGAGTGCCCATCTTGTCAAATACCCAATGCTTAATTGATAAATATTATGTTATTACTTGGTTGACCATGAAAGATGTATTCAATTCAAAGGAGTTCCCAGAGAATTAATAAGATAGGGAAGTCTATGAGAATATTAAGCAATCAGGGTTCCACAAAGTTGTTTGCAAGTATCATGTGCTACCTTGTGTTGATGTCATCAAATGGATACTATAAGTTTTGGACACCAAGAACATGGTGCTCAAGAGCGTTAGTAGGCAGTTGCTTGGCTCTTACCAACCACATGACTTTCACTCGTACTACAAGTTACCCAAGCCTAAATAACACTTGAATTCCTAGATTTATGCATCTTGGGGTTATGTGAACACCAAAGACGTGAATAAGTCATGGTGGCAAGAACCAACTAAGTTTCACCAGAAGCCAGATGGAACCTACAATACTAAGTATCTTAGAAAGGTTTATTGGTACCTAATGGCTATGTGTTGTAGGATATATGGACAAAAAATTATTGAACTCCTTGACAAAGTTTGGATCTTCATGGTTTATTCGCTTGTCACAGAAGGGAAAGTATTAAATTAGGAAAAAAAATTATCCCATCAGCTGAAGGTTAATTTTAGCGAGGTGAAAGAACCACCATAGGGTAAGAAACAATAGTTCTACATGTTTGCCTACTTATTAGATGGTATTTGTGCCCACAATGTGTTCATAGGTCTAGAATGGAAGTGAACCCAAAGAGAAATCCCTATGAATGTACATTGCAAAGTATTGTCAAAATACAGTTACAGGGGAGTCTATAAAAAGCTTATTGACAACTTCTTCATGGCATTATATCAGATTATCTTTGAGGAAGAATCCCCTTGCATGTCCCATGAGTCTACGAAAGAATTTTCAGAGATAGAATATTGGTTTCCTTCGCCTCAAGTCACATACCTTAGAGTGTCTAGTTCTAAGAGGCCTCCACATCTTTTTCCGAGGTATCTGATAGACAAAGTGGTCATGCAGGAGGTTAATTATCAACTTAGCACAGATCTATCTCAGTTGTTGCAGAAGAAGAAGAAGAAGGCACATTGGCCTTCCTTTCCCTTGCAAGTGGTATCTTATGAGCTCAAGACCTTGAAGGTTGTAGAAACATAAATTGAGGAAATTATCATCCTTAATTTCGACAAGATGACCTTTCACATATATGATTCCATAGGAGTGTGTAAAAAACATTATTCCAAGTTTCATTTTTCCTAGCCATAGGAGTCTTATTTCTGGGAAGTGGATAAAAAGGTAAATAATTGGTACTGTTATCACCTCAAGAAACTCTCCTAGGTTGTATATCAAAGATGCTCGGGAACATTACAAACTCAACAAAAATGTTAAAAAAAAATGGTGGATGAATGAAAGAAATGATGCATATTCAAGCCAGATAACCACTTCTACTATGATTGACCCCAGACATGGGTGAACACCCATAGAATACAAGGCTTTAGACCACCAATTACTCACAGTTCAAAGAAAATGTGATGATGGAGAAGACTGATCACACCAGCAGATGCACAGGACCCTGTGATGGCCAGCTGCAACCAGTTAAGAGGTCTATAATTATGTTTTCTAATACACAGACAGGATGACAGCTCTCTGGTATTAAAACAACAGAAACCTGCAAACAAATTCAATGATGCATGCTAAATCCTAACACAGAGGTGGGATGACAGCCCCTCAAATGCTAAAAATTAACAGCACATGAAATAATGCAAAATAGGCACAACCTGGAACAAAGAAGAAGAAGTGGAAAGTGAGCAATCAACAGCAAAAGAAGCTTGTATTAGCTAGAAATGCAAACCAGAAGCTACAGGTTACACAGTAGTTACAGTGTCCAGAAGTTGGAGCTTACAACAGAATAACACTCATCCAACCTCATTACATTGTTTTTCTAGGTATATATAGAATTTGTTTACAAAATTGCTCTGCTAGGCTATGCGTGGAGGTGTCTTAATGGACCACCAACCGCATTTACAAACTACTATGGGTTTCTGATACATTCTGACTATTTTGATGAACAAAATGGCTTTTTTTGGTACTTTGTTGTCCTTTCTGAGCAAATGGAATGTAATGCGTGCAAGGCTCCATGACTGATTCATATTTGGATCTGCTCGAAGTCGTCCTTCTTGTCCTTGACTGTGGTGTCTTTGAATGCAGGTAGCTAAGGAATTAATGTGCCCACTATTGTATTATCACTCCTTTCTTTGTGTGCATGAGCCAAGCCAAAAACACTGAAAAACGCCTTAAAAATGGACGAAGAGCCGAGAATGAATGATGACCGTTAGATGGTTCAAATGGACGGCCTGGATCTGATAGTGGGAAGCAATGGAAGACATAGAGGCAAGATGAATTATAGGCCGTCGGATCTGGCAAATCGGACGGTGGAGATTAGATCTGAGAGGCTATCGGGAGCGAACAAGGTCAGTTGAACGAGGGTCGTTGGATCACGGGCGGCAGATCCAACGACTGACGGGAATGGAAGGTGCACGACCCATAACAGGCGAGGAGCCGTACCAGAAGGGCAGTAAACGGTTTCCCCGCACCGCTTTACAGGAAAGGTGGTTTCCGTATGTAACGATGAGATGCAATCGGGGTGAGACACGTGGCCGGCGGTAAACCACTTCCCCACGGGTTATATGACGTGCAGGTTCGCGGAGCAGGGGAAGCGTATGGCATCGGATCAACAGGCGGGATGATTAGACGATCATGATAAAAGGCACGTGCTCCTGGGTTAATATGACAGGTACGGGCCCGCCGGGCTATGTAATTTGCAAAGGCGCACAGTTATAATAGGTTAGGACCTTTAGCGTCGAGGTAAAACCCCAAATAGGTTAATATGGTTTGCAAAGGGTTATCGGGGCTTTTAAAAGGTTATAATGCAAAAATGCCTGGGAGTCGTTAAAATAAAGGGTTTAGGCGGGGTTTTGTGTAAAACAGAGGAATGGGGAGCCGTAAGGGTGAAAGCGGAGTGATAAAGGAAAAAGGCAATATTATTGGGGGTTTTATATGGTTTATGAAAGAAAACTCAAATAATGAAGTTAGGAAGAATAAGGAGAGTTAAATGGAAGGAAGAAACGGGGACAGCGGGAGTTATAAGGGCATAATAAAAGTGAAAGAAGAAGGCTCCAACAGACAGCTGCAAACCCTTTACAACCCAAACCAGCACTGTCTGACCTGATTTAATCCATCAAAAGTTGTAGAGCTAACACTGGCTCCTTCTGGGGATGAGATCCTCCCTGCGAGGTCTCAAGAACCTGGAGATCAATGCCTTTCCA
Organism: Pinus tabuliformis; assembly: GCA_031772625.1. NCBI lineage: Eukaryota > Viridiplantae > Streptophyta > Pinopsida > Pinales > Pinaceae > Pinus > Pinus tabuliformis. The sequence goes on from CM062819.1 coordinate 1,293,528,535, forward strand.
ACTGAAAACAAATTAGCCAAAATTCCTAGTGTTCCATTGGGCATGGAATCTACTCTATCTGAATCAAAGCTGATAAAAACACAATATTTACAACCTTTAAGGCCGAAGGCCTTAAACAACATAAATTTTCAAAAACCGCCCATTAACTGGGCCATCAAAAACTGTCTCTCCTCCCATACTTTTTAGCATGAAGGTGTTGTTCCCTTGAACCTGTGAAATGATGAAAGGCCCTGTCCAGAAAGCATCAAATTTCCCATGGCTGCCTTTCTTTTCCTTTAATGCATCCCATTTCAAAACCAAGTCACCAACCTGAAAATTATTTGTTTTTGCCTTCTTGTCAAAGGCTTCCTTGATCTTTCTTTGATGTGCTGCATCCTTTTCAATTAGTTGTTCTCTAATCTGGTGCAACTATTCTAAATTAGTGATTCTCTTTGCCATACGTTCTTCCTCATCCTGGTCTTCTTGAACGAATTTTGCCACAGGGAGAGTTAACTGTATTGGGAATACAACCTCAGTGCCATATACCAGCTTGAATGGAGAACTCCCTGTGGATTTCTTAATGGTCACTTTGTCAGCCCACAATGCATACTTGAGCTTTGAATCCCAATTCTTTTTATTGTCCCCTAATAGTTTTCTAATTATCCTGATTAGACTTTTATTAGAGGATTCTGCTAGACCATTTCCCTGAGGGTAATATGAGGTCAAATGAACAAGTTTAATACCCATTGAATCACAGAATTCCACCAATTCTTTTGCCCTGAAAGCTGCTGCATTATCTGTAATTAATTTATGTGGACAGCCAAATCTGCTGAAGATATTTTCTGTTAAAAACTTCATGACCACCTTATGATCAACCTTCCTGGTAGGGACTGCTTCAATCCACTTAGTAAAGTAATCAGTGGCTACTAATATCCATCTGTGCTGGCCACTGGAATGTGGATTGATTTCTCCAATAAAATCCAAGCCCCGCTGCTGAAAAGGTCCTTTTGCAATTATTGGTTTTAGGGGCAGGGATTTCAACTACTGTTTTCCTTCAAATCTTTGGCACCTGTCACAAGATTTAACAAAAGCAAATACATTAGAAAATAAAGTGGGCCAATAGTACCCAGCTCTGAAAATTTTATGGATTGTAGTTTTCCAATAATGGTGCCTTCCACACATGCTGTCATGAAACTGCTGCATAGCTTCTTTTGATTGTTCTTTGTCCAGACACCTTAAAATTATTCTGGATGGATCCCTCCAGTAGAGCAGATTTTCCATAATGCAATACTTTGTTGCTCTAAGCTTTAAAGTTCTAGCTTGACTTTGAGTAAATTCTGAAGGGATTTCTAGCTTCAGCAAGAAATTAATTATTGCAGAATACCAACCACACGAAGCTAGATTCTCGGCCATTGACTGTTCTTTCACTGTTTTAGTTGTTTCATCTTCTTCTGCCTGACCATTTTCTGCCATTGTGCATAGGAAGTCCACATCTAAAGACCTGCAATTTTCTTCAGCCAATAACTTGGCAAGCCCTTGACCTCTGACCAGCCTGGTGGGCTTCAGCTCTATATTAAATTCTATCATTTTTGCAATCCATTTTTCCCTTCTTCAATCAGAATCAGGTTGTGTCAAGACAACTTTAATAGCATCAAAGGGCACATATGCAATTATTTTCGAATGAAGGATGTAAACTCTAAGAGCCTTTAAGGATTTAATAAGAGCATATGCCTGTTTTTCTATAATATCATACCTCAGTTCAGCATCCCTCAAATTCTTGCTGAAAAATGCTATTGGATATTCTAAACCTTCTTCATCTTGCTGCAATAAAATGGCTACAATAGTATCTTCAGAGGCAAATGAAAATATATGAAACTGCTTGCTGTAGTCTAGACTTATTAGTGTGGGAGCTTCCATTATAGCCTTTTTGATGGAATCAAATGACTTTCTTGCTATTTTGGTCCATCTTACCTCTGACCCTTTCCTCAACATGGAGGTTACATGCTTAACCAATTCTGCAAAATTTGGAATAAACCTCCTTACAAAATTTATCTTACCCAGAAAGCACTGGATATCCTTCTTTGATCTTGGGACAAACAAAGACTGTATTGCTTTGACTCTCTCTAGGTCAATCTGAACACCTGCAGCCGACACAATATGTCCCAACAGCTTGCCTTCATTTAAAGCAAATTGAGATTTTTTTGGATTGACTGGTATTCCAAACCTTCTGCACTTCAAAAACACTTTTTTCAAATGTTGCAAATGATTTTGATGGCTGCTGGAGTAAACTGTTATGTCATCAAGGTAGATAAGCACAAATTTGTCCTTCTCTCTCACAAACTCTATGTCCATAGCTCTTTGAAAGGTGGCTCCAGCATTCATCAATCCAAATGGAATTTTGGCATACATAAAAGTGCCCCAAGGAGTGGTGAATGTAGTATTTTCTCGATCATCTCGGTGCACAGCAATCTGATTAAAGCCTGAAAATCCATCCAAAAATGACATCACTTTAGCTCCTGAGACCCTTTGCAACAAGTGCTCCATCTTTGGCAAAGGATAGTTGTCTTTCTTGGAGCATTTGTTCAAATTTCTGAAATCAACACACAGTCTGATTTCTCCACTCTTCTTCCTCACCACCACTAAATTGGCTACCCATTTCGAATATCTGAGAGGTACTATGATCTTGGCAGCCAGCAACTTTTTAATTTCTTTTTCAATCAACGGAAGAAGCATCGGATTTATTGGCCTCAGCTTCTGTTTGAATGGCATAGTGTCTTTTTCCAGAGGGATTTTGTGCTAAATTATGTTCTTGTCATATGTTTTCAGATCACTATATTCCCAAGCAAACACATCAGCAAATTGCCTCATTAAATTGTAGTACTCAGCACTTTGATCAGCAGACAAATGAGTGGACAAATGCACATACATAGGTTGACCTGGACTTCCTATATCATGCTTACAGACTGTAGATTGGTCTTCTTTTTTAGCAGCTTTGTAAGGCACATCATTTTGGTCAAACAACCTTTCAAGAGGAATTACGCCCTTAGGGATATGGTTACTAGGAAGCTTGACTATGCTGTTTTTACCAATCTTATTTCTAAGCCGGGACTGGGGTTTTTCTTCCAAGGCATCATTCTCTTGGTCAATTTGCATTTCGGAAAACTCATCAATGACTTGCAAGAACCTACTCAACTCATCATCATCTTCAAAGACTTTCCAATGGCGGACATTATCGGGCAATGAAGGTCTATACTTGATTTGGACTTCATAAACTAGTTTGGGAGGCAAAGGAGGTATAAGTAGACTGGAAAAAACAGTAAGTGAATCAGCAAGCTGATTTTGGGCTCTAGGAATGTATGAAATACAGAAAAAATCAAAAGAGTCTCTGATTTTCCATACCTCATCTATGTATGCTTTCAGCCTTGGGTACTTTGCTTGAAATGTTTTATTTATTTGCTGAATTATCAGATCAACATCTCCAAATACCTTCAGCTTCTTGATTCCTCTGTCTTTTGTTGCATTAAGGCCCAATAGCAGTGCTTCATATTCTGCTATATTTTTTGTCACTTGAAAAACCAGCTTAAAAGACAGCTAAATTCTTTCTTTCTTTGGAGATACTAGCACCACTCCTACTCTTGCAGTTTCCTTGGAACATGCTCCGTCAAAAAACATTTCCCAAACCTGAGTTCCTTGCTCTTTCTCGGTCTGAATTGTTGTTTGTCTGAGCTGCATTACGGCCTTCTGAGATTTTTCTATTTGGAGAATACATGCTCCAAAATCAGTGTCCACTACATATATGGGATGATTTGTAGGATTCTACTCATCACTAATGATGTATGCGAACTGTGCTTCTCTATATAACCTCCTGCTTTCTCCTCCAAACACTGGAACGATGGCATAAGATAAATCATTTTGTAATGTCCCACCTAGTCTCTTAATCCACCCTCTGGGCAGCAGCATGCCAAACTTAGGAGGGACATATGCTACCACAATATCCATCATCATGCTCTTCATGGGCAGCTGAGTTAAGGTAATGGCCAGATCTTTAATCAATCCAATAAATTTCACCTTCCTTGAATCAAAAGAAAATAAATCATGATAGGGTCTAGTGATATCAAGGCCTAACTCTTCCATGACAGCTTTAGGCATTAAATTGTGGCTGGCCTCTGTGTCTAGCAGGCAATTATGGAGGATTTTATCATGAATGGTCAATGAGACATAAAAAGATGGAGAATTATTATCAGCAGGTTCAATCATGGGGCTGAGCACAATGGCAGCTTTTCATCTTGCAAATTAACAGAGTCAGTGGAGGTTTGTTTGGTTTATAGCTCAAGGGCTTCAAGGATAGGCTTCCTAAATACTTCACTCTTCACCAACTCAACCAGAGGCACAGATATTTTCAATTTCTGAACTTTTGACTCAAAACTAAAAGAAGAATATGATTTATCAAAACTTTTTACCTCTTGAACTAGAGCTTTGAAAATGACTGGATCAGCTGCTGGTCTTCTCTGCTTGATATTCTGTGGTTTTGTTTGAACGGCAGCTCTTTGGGCAGAATTTTCCTTGGCATTTTTTTCATTGGATCTCAGATTATATCTCTGCTGGTCACCGGTTTGTAGAACAGCTCCTCTGTCCCACTCCTGACTATTTTGTTCTTGCAGCAATGATTCTTCATACTTAGCCAATGTAAAAAATGCAACACTGCCTTTATCTTCCATGCAGTGAATTTCATCCTCATCTTCTTCAAATTGTTCCTCCTCCATGACTACATTTTGGAAAGGAGCTTTAACTTTCTGATCTTCTTTTGATTCTTCACCCCTCTGCATAATTTGTAACTACTCATTTGCTCTTCTAAAAGGATTTGGGTTTCTTGGAGCAAATGTGTTCTGCTGCCTTGTTTTTCTTGAATTCTGCTCAACCTCCAACTTGGATATCTTAGCAGCCAATGACTCTATCATTTTAGTCATTTTATCAAATTTGGGGTCGGAAGATGATGCAGAGGAAGTAGAAGCCTGATTTCTCTGCCTCCTTCTGTCAGCTTGACCTTTTAGTTTTTCTGCAGCCATGATATTAGATTCTACTTCTAAGGCTGCATCCTGCATGTCTACCAGTGTAGCACATCTCCTTTCTCTCAATAACAGGCAGAAATCAGAGTCAAAAGCACTGGCATAAGTGAGTTTGGCAGATGTAGGAGTGGGCTTTACCTCAGCTAGTATTTTACTATACGTTCGATTGAATCTTTTATTAAAATCAGGTATTGATTCCCAATTTTCCCTCTTCAGATTACCAAACTCTGTGTGATAATACAGCAAGTCCTTTTTATCTCCCCATTATTTCAAAAATGCATCATCTAATGCTTCAATATCTGTTATGGACCTCTGGGTTAATTCTCTGAACCACTTTCTAACCTCTCCATCAAGGCTCTGGACAAAAACTCTCATCCACACATCATTCTCACTTATATCTAAATTATCAGCATAACTGTAAAAAGCTTCTAGGTGTTCTTCTGTTGTTACTCCCTCTGTACCAGTGAATTTAGGCATATATTTTTTATATTCTCCCACAGGCATAGGATTTAGAGGCACAGGCAATACCAATGGTCCATATCTGGCAGCTACAATTCTTTCTATCTTCGTAGGCGCTTGTTGTCCTGCCATGACTGGAGTATTTGGAAGAATACTAGCAGATTGAATAGTAGGGAGTAAAGTGATGGATGGCAGAGGAAAAGGGATGTTTTGGACTGAATGGGAAGCTTTCTTTGGACTGAGATTCAAAGGGGAACTAACTGCATAAGGGGTTGTACTAATCTCTGAGGATTTTTCCTTATTAACAGTGTTGTGTTCTAATTCTTCAAACTGTAAATCTTCAGCAACAACCTTATCTTTCAGAGATGAATAAGATTTCTTTGGCTTACCTGATCCTGATGCCCCTTTCTGTGATTCTTTCTTCGATCTTATAGTCCTCTCAGGTTCAGGCACTGGTTCAGCTGGAAATTTCTAAGGATTTCTTCAAGTGTGTCTCACAAACTGAGCCAGAACTTCAATGTGGAGTCGCCAAATGATGGTCTTCCTCCAATAGAGTCACCAGACAAATGATTACAACCAGAAACTGTGTTCAAACCTTGTCTGTCATCAAAGCTTGAAGTTGTGTCGTTCTCCCAGGGAAGCTAAGCTTCAATTCTCCTCTCCCCGGCAACGGCGTCAATTAATGTTATCACCCCAAGAAACTCTCCTAGGTTGTATATCAGAGATGCTCGGGAACATTACAAACTCAACAAAAATGTAAAAAAAAATGGTGGATGAATGAAAGAAATGTTGCATATTCAAGCCAAATAACCACTTCTACTATGATTGACCCCAGACATGGGTGAACACCCCTAGACTACAAGGCTTTAGACCACCAATTACTCACATTTCAAAGAAAATGTGATGATGGAGAAGACTGATCACACCAGAAGATGCACAGGACCCTGTGATGGCCAACTGCAACCAGTTAAGAGGTCTGTAATTTTGTTTTCTAATACACAGACAGGATGACAGCTCTCTAGTATTAAAACAACAGAAACCTGCAAACAAATTCAATGATTCATGCTAAATCCTAACACAGAGGTGGGATGACAGCCCCTCAAATGCTAAAAATTAACAGCACATGAAATAATGCAAAACAGGCACAGCCTGGAACAAAGAAGAAGAAGTGGAAAGTGAGCAATCAACAGCAAAAGAAGCTTGTATTAGCTGGAAATGAAAACCAGAAGCTGCAGGTTACACAGTAGTTACAGTCTCTAGAAGTTGAAGCTTACAACAGAATAACACTCATCCAACCTCATTACATTGTTTTTCTAGATATATATAGAATTTGTTTACAAAATTGCTCTGCTAGGCTATGCGTAGAGGTGTCTTAATGGACCACCAACTGCATTTACAAACTACTATGGGTTTTTGATACATTTTGACTATTTTAATGAACAAAATGACCTTTTTTTGGTACTTTTTTGTCCTTTCTGAGCAAATGGAATGTAATGCGTGCAAGGCTCCATGACTGATTCATATCTGGATCTGCTCGAAGCCGTCCTTCTTGTCCTTGACCGTGGTGTCTTTGAATGCAGGTCGCTGAGGAATTAATGTGCCCATTGTTGTATTATCACTCCCTTCTTTACGTGCATGAGCCGAGCCAAAAACATTGAAAAACGCCTTAAAAATGGACAAAGAGCCGAGAATGAATGATGACCGTTAGATGGTTCAAATGGACGGCCTGGATCTGATAGTGGTAAGTAATGGAAGACACAGAGGCAAGATGAATTATAGGTCATCGGATCTGGCAAATCAAACGGCGGATATTAGATCTGAGAGGCTATCGAGAGCAAACAGGGTCAGTTGAACGAGGGTCATTGGATCACGGGCAGCAGATCCAACAGCTGACGAGAACAGAAGGTTCACGACCCATAATGGGTGGGGAGTCGGACCGGAAGGGCGGTAAACGGTTTCCCCGCACCGCTTTACAGGAAAGGTGGTTTCCGTATGTAACAATGCGACGCAATTGGGGTGAGACAAGTGGCCGGCGGTAAACCGCTTCCCCACAGGTTATATGACGTGCAGGTTCACGGAGCAGGGGAAGCATATGGCGTCGGATCAACAGGCAGGATGATCGGATGATCATGGTAAAAGGCACGTGCTCCTGGGTTAATATGACAAGTATGGGCCTACTGGGCTATGTAATTTGCAAAGGCGCGCAGTTATAATAGGTTAGGACCTTTAGCGCCGAGGTAAAACCCCAAATAGGTTAATATGGTTTGCAAAGGGTTATCTGGGCTTTTAAAAGGTTATAACACAAAAATGCCCGGGAGTCGTTAAAATAAAGGGTTTAGGCAGGGTTGTGTAAAACGGAGGAATGGGGAGCCATAAGGGTGCAAGCGGAGTGATAAGGGAAAAAGGCAATATTATCGGGGGTTTTATATGGTTTATGAAAGCAAACTCAAATAATGAAGTTAGGAAGAATAAGGAGAGTTAAATGGAAGGAAGAAACGGGGACAGCGGGAGTTATAAGGGCATAATAAAAATGAAAGAAGAAGGCTCCAACAGACAGCTGCAAACCCTTTACAACCCAAACCAGCACTGTCTGACCTGATTTAATCCATCAAAAGTTGCAGAGCTAACAGGTACAATGCTTCCTGAGCACATGCACCAAGCAATGAGGTAAGACTTTCCAATGTAGTTCATGAGCAGAATGTTGTTCAAGAAGGGAATCAGCGGGAAGTACCCACTTTGATCAGCATTGTCGGGTATAAGAGGAAATGTGTGCACAATCTTGAAGTGGAGAGGAGCCACAAGTTTAAAGCAGATAATATTATTCTTAAAGTGGCCATTGTAGCAGAAAAGAGGAGAAAGGAGTCGAAAGTAGCAACAGGAAGAATAAGAGAGACAGGAGGGGGAGTGGAAAAAAGAAAGGAATGAATGCAGAAAGAACAGGAAAGAAATGAAAAAGAATATATGTAGCAGAGATAAGAACAGCTGGAAAGAAAGAAGAAGAGGAAACTAGAAAGATGGCAGAAGAAGAAACTAGAAATAAACACCATGAGGAAATATGGTAGAAGCAAAGAGAAGAAGAAGAAGATCAATAGAAGTAATTAGAGGAAGAAGAATAGAAAAATCAATTGGAAGATGAAGAAAGTAGGAAGAAGCAGGATGAGGAGCTTGTAAGAGAAATAGAGGAAGAGGTGTAGGCCCAAGATATAGAGGTTGAACGTGAGAATGATAACCAAGAGGCGGACATTGTGCCTATTACAGAACATACCAGTATTTAGCCTTCACCTCCCCTTACGGGTCGCCACATCCCATTCAGTGAGATCGAAATATATCCTCTAGAATATGACTTGGTTATGGATATTTCAAACCTTACCTTTGATCAGTTGAAGAATAGAATAGTGAAAGAAATGCGGAAGTATTTCCCTAATAACTTGTTTCATCCTGTTTCTATACACACACAGAGGGTAATTTTTCCCAATACCAGGAAGAATCTGACAATAGTTGCAGCAGCAAATGCAACCTTTGCAAAAACTAAACATTGACTTCCTGATGAAAGAGAATCGACAATTGGAAAAGGATTTAGTTCTTCAAGGCAGCATATTGATCATCTCCTTGTCGAGAATCAAAGGTTGTCTTCCACTAATTCTAACATGAAGGAGCTATAGGAAGCAATACTTGAGGAAATCCAAGCATTGGGAGACACTATGAGACGATTGTATGAGGAAATTATCACCCTTCATAAGGCATTGGTGCCATTGCATGCAATGCAAAATTAGTCGTGGTGGAATGTGAAAGTCTTAAAGATAGTTCATGCAACCATTGATGAAATATAAGAATGGGGCACTAAGTATAGAAATGCACCATCAAAGTTGGTCAGAAAAACAAGTCAAGAAATTGAATTGGAAAGATTCGAGGTCAAGATGTTTGTACAAGGCAACAAACAACTCAGCACGTATGTGGCCAACATCATATATGCCTACTCGCGACTGTATCATGGGTTAAAGTCCTTGATAAGAGTCCACAAGATACCTTTCGTTGGATCTTTTGTCGAACAAAGGAGAGAAATGTTATTAGGCAAGAAATTGAAGAATTCTTGAGCAACTTAAGGTAGTTGTCCAATAAAGAAGATCTAGATATTACAAGGCAGAATATTCAAAAATTTGTATTCGGACCTGCCAAGTTGAATATGAATTTTCTCTTATTGTGGAATAGTTTTCAGATTGGTTCCAAAACCATCTATCTGGATGCAGTGGAGGCAAGAGGCATATATAAACTAGATATTCCATCAAAATTTGAGAACATAGCAACGCAGTACAAGGCTTGGTACCAATTTGTTACATCAAAAGTAAATGTAGAAGTTGTTGATCTACAGTTTCCTCAAGCTCAAGGATAATGTATTAGTTTTGTCTTATTACTCTCTAGCCACATTTTTTCTTATGTAATTATGTATTTCGAAAATAATAAGAAATGTAAATGTAAGTGGAAGTCCAAGAGTCAAATAGAGAATATGAAGAGTCATTAGGTAGAATAAAGAATAAAGAAGCTCAAGATTCATGAGAGAGATCAAAGATCACAAGAGGAGGTGAAAGGTAAACCCATTTTTATAAATAAACCCTCATAACACAATCAAAGGGCTTGAAACTTAGGATTTCTAGCCTTGGCTTCTCTAGCTTAACATAGGAGTTAATATCATTCTTTGGAGAAGCAAGTCGTAGCTTCATGTTCCACTATTGGGGCTAGTGTCGTATCATTGTATTGTGTAGTTGCAACTTTCACTTAATCATCAAAAGCTCATAGAGCCAGCACAATTTCATGCATGTATCATGGATGTTGTAAGACTATTCTTTAAATGTTTATGCCATATGTTGTTTCATACATGATAAGGTGAATGAACTACTTTTTTAGCTTTAGTATATATCTTATTGAATGTGTGTTGTATTTTCTTTCATGATCATTATTATCTTGTGAACTATTTTGCAGGTTAACTAATGATTCTCTCATGTATGTGTGTGCATCTCTTTTAGGATAGTACTACAACTTTTCTTCTAGAGGATCACTCTCTTTTCCCTTTACGTGAAGGTACCTCTTATGCATTAAAATTGATATTACACAAAGTTTACTCACTTGTTATCCCCAAAGTTATGTGCATGCCTTCTCATGTTGTTTATTGCAACCAAGGCACATCTTTAATATCGCAATTATGACAGTCAGCCTTATTTTTCGGTTGGGGCTCTTACTCCAAATGGCATGAGGTATAATTAGGACTTCATACTAGGGAGACCCCCTTCCCTATTGTTAGCATCCAGCACCGTCAAAAATTTATTTTTCTATTCATCTCTGCAATTCTACCTTTATATTGCTCATTAAGTTTTTGACATTGTGATAAGTCTATTCACGTTTTAAGTTATTGGAAATAAAACAGGGTAATTTCATATCAAGTTTGGTATCATAGAAAGTGTGACAATATTTGCAAGTGTGTATGATAACCATGGGAAAAGCTTTGAAGCGAGAAAGACTTCAAGAGCTTGAAGAGATTAACTAGTAGATTTAGGAAGAGATTTCAGAATTGAGAAGGTTATTGCAAGTCTCTGAAGATGAGAAGAAAAAATAGTAGCTTGAATTGCAAGCCAAGAATGAAATTTTGGAAAAGCTTCATAAAGTTGAAAGAGTGGAGGCAAAAGAAGAATCCACCATATCAATGAGACCACCTTCTACCATAGATTCACAATTTGTCACTGACATATGTAGTTTAAGTGAGTCGTAGTTTTATCATGGTATTATAGTTAAGTTGCTAACAAAAATGGCTTATGATGGAAAGGGTCTTGGAATCAATGGCTCGGGTATGATTAATACCATAGAGCTTGTGGAAATACCTCGCTATGTAGGTTTGGGATATAGCAAAGGAGAAGTTGAAAAATGCTCCAAGTTCATTGAAGCAAGAGATACTTCGAGAGAAGAGCCTAGACCATTACAAAAACAAATTAATCAAAGTGATGGCACATCCCTCCATGAGTGTGACAAAGAATGCAAGGCATCTCGAATTAAAGATTAACATCTAAAAGAAGTGAAGAGAGTTTCTCCTTAGCATATTTACAACAAGAAACGTCATTAAAGGCATAATAAACCTAATCATACCATGGTATTCTTTGGCTATAAGAAGAAGGGAAATGAGAAACATAGTTTATGGTACAAGTATTCACTCATGTTTTACATTTTACATAACCATTGCATTGTCAAATGTTGGAAGAGAAATTCCTTGTTTAGGAAGGTTATTTCTACCAAGAAGGAGGAGACAAGATGTAAAGACCCCTCTCCAAGACTAAATATGGACAATGGAAATAAGGACTTGTGGTCAATGAATCATTTCACTCATTGCAATAAGAGTGGACATCTGATTGAGAAATGCTAGAACCTTCATCCACAGCTTCGTCCATGGCAAGACAAGAAAGTTGTGCATGAACTCGTGAACAAAGAGGTTGGAGATGAAAGAGTTGGTCAAACACTAGAAATACAAGAGGAGTAACCTATAACGAAGAATCCATTAGCTAGGTTTGGTAAAAAGTGGGTAACACATCTTCAAAGTGGTTTGCTTCCATTGTGGTAAACCTCACATATTGTATATGGAACCCCTAGATGGGAAAATTGTATAACTGATGATCTATTATAGCATTACTTATCTGCAACAAAGTCTTTTTATGCTTTTGAGAGTGTACAAATCAAAGAGACAATTCAAACCATGTATGTAGACTTTTGATGGACCAAAAGTTCCTTTTGTGGGGAGGTTTGATCTAGGCGATTTATAAAACCAAGCAAATTTGTGCATCTTGAATTCTATTGTAAATGTACTCAAGTTGAAGAGTTCGTTGAGAGATTTCCAATCATGCTTGAACGAGGTCAAATAGATGTCCTATGAGAAAGTTATAGCCTTTTGAAGTTTTGGTCAAACAGGGAAGAATGTCCAGGTGGAACATGTGGCATCACCAGGAGTTGACACGTGGTTGTACAAATGTTGATGCATAAGTAAGAATGCTTCATGGCAGTACAAATGTTGATGATGTGGAAATATGGGCATTGACATGGCATGTTGACTAGACTACATGGATGCTAACATGGCATGATAAGTGGACCAATCAGAGTGTGACATGTGGCAAGGCATGTTAACATGCCCAATAGGTGAAAACAACAGAATGTGAATCATGGAATTAATGACATCAATGCCATGTGGAGGTCATGTGGCACAAATGTGGTGCTTACATGGCATTGATGCGGTAAGATGATTGAGTAGAGGAGGTTGATGTCATTGCCATGAGGACCAATAAGAGGGTGTTGTGTCACAGTCTCAATTTGGAAATGAGGTTTTGTGAGAAATTCATCAGTAGGTTTGACCCCCCCCCTCTTGGACCTTGCTAGAACAAACAAACCACTTTACCAATGTGCCATCGATCAATCATTCAAATCCATCCAACACAACATACATTTAAAATTAAAATTTTATCACTTGTTCAAAATTGGCATCCTGTGGGGATCAACCCCACAACCTCCCCATGGCGATTCAACGACTTTGTCAACGCATCAATGGAGTTTGTTGTTTTGTGAACTAACATTACTATATTTATAGTTTAATTGTTAAATGTTTCCAAAAACGGGCAGTCTGCAGGATGCATCCCGCACCTTATCTGGCAACAATCCATCATTTTGACCAATACACCAACTATATTCCTTGTAAGGTGAAATGGAGAATCTATTATTTGAAGTTCCAATAACGTAGTAACCCAAAAAATTACAACAAATGAATATTTCACCCTTTGTCCTACAAACTTATAACACAGGGTTTTTAACAATGTGCCAAGAAATTGCAAGTATAGAATGCTTAAGTAATGCCAATTTTGTTTTAGAAATGTTAGTGTTGAATGGAAGTATTTTTCAAGCAAATGGAGGGATGTTGAATGTGGAAACAATTGGCACAATAAATTTTTTATGTTGAGTTTAATTTATGCGGGATTGTAGAATAAGGATATTGTAGCTATTTTCATACAATTCAAGAGTTGTGTGTTGACAAAATGGGGAAAGCCAATTAGTTTTGTTCTAAAACACTGGAGTTGTAGAATGGAAAACTTAGGCAGTTACAAGCACTTTTCAAGCAAATCGAGAGTGGAAAGAGCATGAGATTAGTGAAAATTCTTCCTAGAGCTAGTGAAGACATATTAATGTAGGGTTGAAGTTCCATAGTTGTTGGCTTGTTGGGGCCTGACCCAGGTTTAGAGATGATTTAGCCAAACAAATCCCGGTACTACTGGCCCTTTCGGCAATAGTCCGCGGAGCGAGGACTGAGGTCTCACCCGAAGTAGTATGGGAGGGTGCTAGAACTAGGTTTCCACACCCTGGAGATGTTTGATGATTTCAAGTGTGGTGGGCTCCAGTATTGCAGCAATAATGCTGCAACTCCTGGGACTCCCTTCTTTACTTTTATCAACCCGGTAGTTCGTAACAAACTTAGAAGCGACGGTGTTGTATGCACAAGTACTAGCTCTTGCCACAGCTGTCACTTGGTCAGCTGGCACAAGTCCGCTAGGGGCTTAAGCCAACTTCTATGAGCTCTTAGAAGAAGCTTTTTAACTGATGGATGAAAGCTAACTCAAAGGAAGCTAACCTACTTGCGGAAAGAAACTGAAAGCCAAAAAGTAATACAAACCTTAGCAAACCCTAATTCTACCAGTTAGTCCTACTGATGCAAAGGAGAGAATGAAAACTACTGGAAGGGATGCCATTACTTCTATGAAGGTAAAATACATGTGCCTAGACTACCTCTACCTGAAGAAAACATCTTTTTGTATTTTTGAATAAGTTATTAGAATTATCATGCATGTGCTTTTAACTGGCTTTTTACTGTGCAAGGGTGGATCAGGGAGGAGAAATGCTTGGAAAAGGTTGGGAAGGTTCAGAGAGGGTCTAAGGAGTCCCTAACACCCTTCCAGAGAGTTTCACAAAGTTTGGCTATCAAGAAACCTCATTTTTGAGCTTCTACAGGAAGTCTGCAGGGGTTCTACAGGATGTTCAAAGATTTCTACAGGATGTTCAGAAATTTCTACAGGATGTTTAAAAAGTGGATTTTAGAGGATGGGTGAGTGAGGGAAGATGCATGAATGGATAGGGAGGTAAAATAGGGGCCTGGAGTGACCCAAGGACTGGTGGATGGAGTGGTGAGAGGGTGCAGAAGGCTGACTTGGCTTGAAGAAGGCTAAGACAATGATGGAGCAAGAAGGTAGGGTTACGTGGGCAAAAGGACAGGTGTGAGATGAGGAGATGGAACAGCTGGCTCTGATGAAGCTTAGGTGGATGAGAGAGTGGTAGAGATGCCCTGCACGGTGTACATTTAACCGAATCAACAAAGTCTTACAAATAATCAAATTCCTAGCTAATATAATCTAACATCAATAAAACGAATGAACAACAGCTTTATTTGGAAAGAAAACCATGTACATCAGTCATGCAAAGAAACATTTCAGAGATCTGAACCCATAACTAACTTCTGCAAATGAAAACAGTACACTAAGGATTGCATGGTCAAGCAAACTAGTGTTTTTTGTTGGGGCAGCACTGTTTCTTCAGTTCCAGCCCCTGATCCAATAAGGATGAGGTGAAACTGAGAGTATTGTTGACCCTTTTCTAGGAGCTTTTTCCTATTATTGTCCTACCAATCTATTTTAAACATCTGAAGCAATTCTATTCATAAACAGTGACCTATTTAACCAACACAACTAAATCTGCCCAACAGAAATACGTTTCAAATGCATAAAAGGAAAACAACGATGAATAAGGGAAAGGTAATAGTACAAAATGGAAGCCCTAGGCTCTCAGGTTGGGCCCAACCCTGAGAGCTATGGCTCCTATAGAAAACTCAGAGTTGATATAAAATCGGACTGCTTCTCATTATCAAAAAATAGTCATCAGTCAAGAGTTATGCCAAAATGGCTACAAGAGAACAAAGTAAAGCTAACAGCACTGTAGTGCAAAATATGCAATGGTTTCAAAAGTCCCTTATGAAGGTCGAGGCCTTAACATTTATACACCACGAGGGCCCTAGCTGGCCTCCTAAATCTATGGGACTTCGCTGTCCAAACTGTGAGTAGACAGCCCCTTCCAAAATTTGCTTGGCTGCCTTCTAGATCCGGTTTTGGTGGCCTTTGGAGCTCGGAGTTGGGGGTGAAGATCCCGAGAAGAGCTATTTAATGCCATAGACAACCCCCCTACGAATCCTCACCTCAAGCTTGGCTGTCTTCTAGCCCATGATTGCTCGGTTTTGGCCCAACATGTGTCAAAAAACTTGAAATGAGCACGTGTTAGCCACCTAGGAAGAGTGACTACCCTTATTCGTACAAATGACATAAACATACTAAAAAACAATGCATAAGCTATGAAAAATGAAGGATTGAACAAGAACTAAACAAGGATAATTAGGCCAAATGAGCCCAACAAGTTACCAAATTTGGGGCTCATCATCATCCCCCTGCTAAAAGGGTTGCTCATCCTCTGAGCAGCTAGTCCAGCTCCTCGTCTTTCATTGCTTTAATCGCCACCCTCACATCCCAGGCTTCTGAAGTAGTATCCTCCTCACTGTCATGGAATCCAGCCTTCCTTTCCACCTCTTCCCACTGCTTATGCTCTTCTTCATCTGTGCCTCCTTCTAACTATCCCAAAAGCAAAGGTGGACTTAGCTTGAGGCTTATCCAGCTGGCCTGGAGGTTCTGCATAGACTTCTTGTAGAGAGGCACTCGTGCCAAGGCCTCCCTCATTCTAGTTGGAGTGTGATATTCCCTAATTCTGAGGCTGTGGGACAATGTGTTCCACCTACGGGTGCAAGCATGAACACAATTGTCCCCTAATAATCGCTCCATATCCTCGAAGTGTGCTATGGCCTGAGTCTGCCGATCCATGTACTCTAATAAAGCTTGAGAGTTGGTTGCTAGGTGCTGGTGAGCAGATATCAATGTTGTGGGGTCCCCTGGCTCTGCTCTAATCAGTAGTGGTTCATGTAGTTCTCGGTCCATGACATTTCTGACCTCTGCCGCTCTCCCTTCTTCGTGGTTTAACCATGAGGTCATTGCCATCAGCTGCATGTCCCCTACTGTTGTGTTGGGGTCCCACGAGGTTATGTTTGGAAGGGCCAAATTATGAAGGTAAAACTCTGAAAGCTTAGCCTTATCTTCCGATGAACTGCTGTTACATAAATCCATGAACTGTTGGGGGTTTTGGATTTGAGAGATACCCCTTTGTGCCAATGTGTTGATTTGGAATTGCAGCCACTGGTCCTTTAGGTATAGGCCATAGGATTTGGTCGGCTGCCTACATCGCAGAGCTTCCATTGCCCAACTGGCCATGCAAGCCAGTTGTGCCTCCTTTTCTTGCATCTGTTGTTTTAGAGATTGTATCTCTATGCCTGCCTGCAATTCCCTTTCCTGTAGTTGCCGGTTTAGTTCCTCAAGATCAGCTTGCATTCCTTTTTTTTCTTGAGGTTCTGCTGTGGTGTCCTTGGCTGTTGTGTCCTCTTCTTTCCTCTGTCCCTGTAGCTGTAGCTACTATCTAAGCAGCTCATTCTCTTCTCTTAACTTAGCCTGTTGGGAGCTTTCCACATGCCGTACTCTTTCCAACTCCCTTTGTGTTTCCTTGAGCCTTTCCTCTAGAGGCCCTATATCTGCTACCCCCTTGGATTTAGCGATCCTCATCCAAGTGTGGGTTCGTACTCTTTCTTCCTCTAGTGCTAGAAATAGTGGCACTGTGAATTTTTGAGGAATAATTTTGTCGGCCTCCAAAAAGTTATAATAAGAGCCCAGGATGGGCTGGGGGCTTGGTTCCATGATGACATCAGTCTTCTCCTCCTCCTGTGGTGACTTGGCCGCTCTTTCCTCCATCTGCTCAGTTTCCTTCAGCCTAGCCAAAGTTTCCTGTAGAACCGCCTCGGCATCCTGTAGAGAGGCTTCCGAGTTCAATTTCTCCATCCTTTCCCTCCATGAGGATTTTTTTCGGGCTCCCACGCTCATAAGTAATGGATGCCTTGGAGGGGGACCTATCCCTTGGTGTGGTAGGGCTATCCACAATTGTGATTGGCTCTTTTGATGAAGGCTGGGGTCTACCAGTCTTAATTCTCACACTCTTTCTTGCTTTAAAATATAGAGGAGTCTCCCTCTTTCGTTTTTCCTTTGACTTGGGAGAGGTACCTAGGGTGGCCAGCACAGCTGCTGCCTCCCTAGCTAGAATTTTGGTCGATTTCTCCTTTTGCTGTCCTTTTTCCGGACTTCCTATAGAAAGTCCTGTAGTGGCTGGTTTCTGGCTTCCTGTAGAAGCCGTTTTTAAACTTCCTGTAGAAATAGCCTTCTAGTTTCCTGTAGAAGCAGATGGCACCGTTTAGCCCTGCTTGGCTGAGGGTGCTTTTTCCTTTAGCTTGGCTGAGGCTGCCTTAGGGGTGCCCTCACTGGCTTGGACTTTCTCAGTCCTTTCTACCCTACTCTGTAGTCTTTTCTCCCTGGGTGTTGGTGTAATTTTACCACCCCCTGTTTTGGAAGCTTGGCCTTTTTCTTGTGTTCCTTTCTGTTCTTTCTTTGGTGTTTTGCCCGGGGTTTCTCGTCCTTTAGATTTCTTCTCTGCTTGAGTGTGCTCCTTCTCCTTGCTGCTGGAGGAAGTGAGCTCCTCGGCCAAAACTCGGATGTCATCATCCTTAGACATATTCCGAAAAATTTCCCAGGAGAGAGGGACAGCGTAAGTGTGGAGTGCATCTTCCCCATGATGGGCTAGCTGGTCTGGTGTCCCCTCTCTCAGTTTGGTGGCACACTCAATCATGGATTGCAGGAGGAAGTAAGGAATGCTCAATTTTTGTTCTAAGGGTAGGTCCATTTGGTGCCTGAGTTCTGTGAGCAACCGGAAATGATAGCCATACACGATGCTAAATCACCCCTCACACATAATATACTTCATAATTTGGAGGCTGACTTCACTCCAGAACGGTTGTAGGCTAGTTCTTTGAACTCCATTCTTGTCCTCTGAAAATTGTTCCTCTGGCAAGAAGAACTCTTTTTTAGCTTTCTGACCCAATTTTCTCTCCTCCTTATCCCAGGGTACCCCCATCAGTAGATCAGTTACTCTGCTAATGAGCTGTGGGGTGAGTCTGAGGGTCAATCCTCTGAAGTTGACAACGGCCAATGTCTTTGACTTCGGCTTCAAGGACCTTAGGAATTCTTCTGTAATTTCGTCATCGTGACCTTGAAGCTTGTCACAGAATGACATCCAGTGTGCACGGGAAAACAAGTCCACCACCTCAGGGGTTTCCCGTAATTTCTTGGAGTCCGAAGGTTCTTTTCTAATGAACCCTCCCAGCATGGTAAAAAACTCTGTTTTTGTTGTTCTGAACTTGCCTGCTCGTGTACAGAAGGAGGACTTCGAGATTTCTCTACACATAGTGCAGAGCTACGTCTCCGTTATGCACACAGTCATATAAAGTTCACAATCTTTCACCAGTGAGCCTTGACAGTGTCTCAATTTTTCTACAGGAGGGAATTTAATTCAAGGCCCTGGAGAAAATATCGCATGCAGACTACGAAGACAATTTCATGCAGCGATAAGAAAACAGCTTTTGAATTCATAGATAAACTTGCATTCACATTTTCCCTACCCCCTCAATACGTCGAATTCACCACCTTTTGAATTATTTGCATGGGAAAGTTATGTTCAGGCCTACCTCACTGAGAATTGCCACCCTCGACGTGAACAGTCCAAGCTTCTTCGTAATTCCGGGCTCCCCGTAGCACAGCATCCTGTAGAAATCGTGCACGGCTTCTGGAGGACGTTATGGTGGTTCTGGACGAGTCTGAGTAGCAGCAGGACGTTGGAACAGACCGAGAACTCGGGCTAACAACTTGCAGAGGAGGAGGACGCGTACTCGGCTGCAAAACGGTTGTGAGTGTAAATGACTGCAGTGTATCATAAGTTATTCAACCGGCCGATTTTGAATTGCTGCGGAAATCATGGCACAGGGGTGAGCTGTCCCGGTCGATCCGTTGGCCGACGTCACAGCCATCATTCCTCGGCGTGTCCCTAACTGCCGAATCCTTCCCTCTGCATTCACCACTGCCATTCCTGTCATAATGTCGCTTCTCCCCGACTGGACACTTCCCACGTGTCAATTGCCCGTCTTTTCGGCATAACCAAGCCCATTCGGATCCTACGAGGCCGTCTGACTGGTTGTGGTGGCCAGTTGAATGGCTACCAGACTTGTTCAATCTGTCCATTCTCATAGTCATGCACATTTAGAGTATAGCTTATATAATTTGACGAAATAAGGTTAGGCACTTACCTGTGCGGCCGTGGACGTGGTTTTTTCAGGTTTCGGGACGAGGAATGCTGGATCTGCTTGCTGCTGCTCCGTGCATGGGTGTTGGAGCTCCTTTTCATTGGCTGTTGCTGGCTATGAGACCTTGAGACCCGATTTCCTGGTGGTGAATGCTGCATGCACCGACTTCATGAGCTGCTGGTGTCTCCATGGTATGTGCTCCAGCCGGATCAGCTGCTACAGGATTCCTATAGGACATCCTGTAGCTGTTTCTCCTCCTGGGGTGCATGCTGAAATAAATGAGTGGTGTTCACAGGTGCAGGGTCCTGAGGTTGCCTTGACAGGTAAAGTGTGCGAACCTCTGCATGCTTTATTTCCCACTTAAAAAAATATATATATATCTGATAAAACAGGGTTCTGGTATGGCTGTGCAGGTATATTCGACCAGATGGCAGCAATGGTGGTGAAAGGAGGTGAAACAAGTGGAGGATGAAAGAAAAGAGTGGTTGCATGCCTCCTCAACGGACTTCAAGCTTCAAATCCTTCTCCAAAATCGATCCTGGCCCGCCCAAAGGCTCTACAGGATGGTTCCTGTAGAAATACAGAACTTCCTGTAGAAAGTCCTGTAGCTTCTTGTAGGAGGCTAAACCATGACCAGATTGTGTCCAAACCTTGGAAAAAATGAGTGTTCATGGAGGGAGTGTATGTGAGGTTGCCTGGTAGCTTGGTAGGGACCCTTGTCCTTGAGTTGAGAGGCCTCCTTTTTGCATTGTGTTCCTGCAACCTGCAACAATTTCCAGAGATTAAACTTGTTTTTTTTTCTGTTTCTTCCTTCTTTTTGTTTTTTTCATTTTTTTTTTTTTTTTTTTTTTTTAAGAGACAGCAGGGGCACCTCAATGAGGTTTTCACCCCTACTATCTGCCTTGGGCACCTCAGAGAGGTTTTCACCCAAGGATCTTTTTATTCCAATTCTTTTTTCAGAGAGACAGTAGGGGCGCCTCAATGAGGTTTTCACCCCTACCATCTGCCTTGGGCGCCTCAGAAAGGTTTTCACCCAAGGATCTTTTTTATTGCATTTTTTTTTTTTTCATATATAATGATGCTCAGGGTGTGCCCAAAACAGAGGCAGAACCCTTCTCTATGACCAGCACTGATTTTTCCACAGTTTTGATGAACTCTTGCCTCGAAAGAGGTTTCCTGTAGATCTTTAGTCGATGCCCATTGATGAGCATGGGGATGGCTTCTTCATCAATGGTCTAGATAAGGACAGAACCATTGTCATTACACTTCTCCACTGCATATGGTCCTAGCCATCTTGTCCTCAACTTCCCCTTGAAATCCTTATGTCTGGAATCATACAGCAGCGCCTAATCTCCCAGCTGGAATTGTTTGTCATTGAGGTGTCGGTCATGCCATATCTTCCTCTGAAGTTGAACCACTTCTGAGTGGAGGAGGGCCTACATTCGGTGTTCATCTAACCCATTCAGCTACAATAACCTTTCTTGTTGAGCATGGCTGAGATCTAGGTCCAGCTGAGCTGCCATCCTCAATGTGTTGTACTCAAACTCGATTGACAGCAAAGCTCTCTTCCCATAGACCAGCTCATAAGGTGTGAAACTGGTTGTGGTCTTCCAAGTGGTGTTGTAGGCCCAAGTGGCCTCAACCAGGTGATCTGCCCAATCCTTTCTACTGCTGCTCACCACCTTAGTCAAAATCCCTTCTAATGCTCTATTGGTGACTTCCACTTGCCCATTTGCTTGAGGATGATATGGGGTGGAAGTCCTATGCTTGATCTTGTGATGAGTGAGCAAGTCTTCAATTAAGTTGGAGGTGAACTGGTTTCCTTGATCAGTGACTAACTCTCTTGGGTAGCCAAATTTGTAGAAGATGTTTTCTCTTAAAAACTCAGCCACCTTTTCTTCTCTTGTTGCTTTGATTTCCTTGGTTTCCACCCACTTTGTCAGATAGTCTGTGCACACAATGATGTAAGACCTTTGCCTCGAAGGATGGTTGATAGGACCCACAAAATCCATACCCCACTTCTCAAATGGCTCAAGAGTCACTTGAGGTTGAGGCATTTCGTCCCTTGGAGTCGGTTTCCCCATCCTTTGGCATCGGTCACATTAGGCTGATATATCTTCTGACATCTTGATGAAGAGTGGGCCAATAGTAGCCTTCCTGTAGAATTTTGAAGGCAGTCCTCTTGGCTGCAAAATGTCCTCCACAAGGCCCATCGTGACAAGTTAGGAGGATGTCAAAGACTTCCTCCTCCCTTACACAACGCCTTAAGATCTGATCGGGGCCAAGTTTGAACCGGTTTCCCCCAATCCAAGTGAATGAGGCACTCTTCCTCACGATTCTACTCTTCTCCTTTGAGGATAGATGCAGAGGGAACTGTGCTGAGACTAGATAGTTTTCTATATCAGCAAACCATGGAGAGAGTACTGAGATAGCAAACAGATGTTCATCGTGCATCTGGCCATCCACTGTTCCTTCTTCACCTGCAGGCAAATCCAATCTAGACAAGAAGTCAGCAACAATATTTTCTTTACCTAGTTTGTCAACGATAGTCAAATCAAACTGCTGCAACAAAGGTAACCATCTAATAATACGAGCATTCACATCAGGCTTATTCATTAAATATCTAATTGCAGCATGGTCAGTATGTACAAATGTTTGATAGCCAGTGATGTAGTGTCAGAACTTGTTCAGGGAATGGACCACAGCCAGGAACTCTTTCTCAGTTACAGTATAATTCATTTCTGCCTTGGATAAGTTTTTGCTGACAAAGTATATGGCATATGGAAGTTTTTCTTCAACTTGTCCTAAGGCTGCCCCTATGGCTTTGTTTGAGGCATCAGTGTGGATGTGGAAAGGTAGGGCCCAGTTTGGGCCTCTCAAAATTGGGGCGGACACCAACTTATCCTTTAATTCATTCAGAGCCCTCTGACAGTCGTCCGTCCATTTAAACTCAACATCTTTTGCTAAGAGGCCAAACAATGGCGAGGCTAGCTTACTGAAGTCTTTAATGAATCTTCTATAATATCCCGCTAAGCCTAAGAAACTCTGAACATCTCTTACCTTCTGAGGAGGTGGAACCTTTTTTATGATAGCAATTTTATTAGGATCCACCTGTAATCCTTGGCGATAAATGGTATGACCTAACACAATCCCTTCAGTCATCAGGAATTCACATTTTTCAGGGCTGAGGGATAGGTTCATCTCAATGCACTTGCTTAAAACTTTTCCCAGGTTGGACAAGGCTTCTTGGAAGCTAGACCCATAAGGAGTAAAGTCATCCATATAGATTTCCACCGAATCATGAACCAACTCGGCAAAGATGCTCAATACAGCTCTCTGGAAAGTGGCAGGGGCATTACATAGCCCAAAGGGAAGGACTCGATAGGAAAAGGTACCCCATGGACAAGTGAAGGTGGTCTTATCTTGGTCCTCCGGGCTGATTTGAATCTGATTATACCCGCTGAACCCATCTAGGAAAGAGAAAAATTTCTTCCTTGCCAGTCCATCCAACACTTGATCTATGAAAGGTACAGGGAAGTGGTCTTTCTTGGTGGCTTTGTTCAGTTCTCTGTAGTCCACACAGATTCTCCACTTCCCATTTTTCTTGGGTACCAACACCAGAGGGGAAACCCATTCGCTGTCCGATATGGGGTAGATGAATCCTGCATCCAACAATTTTTGCACTTCGTCTTTAACGATGTCCTTAAGGGCTGGATTCATTCTCCTCTGAGGTTGCCTGACTAGTTTGCAGTCCTCCTTAATGTAAATATGATGGGTACAGACCGAGGGATGGATTCCTTTCATTTCCTTGTAGCTCCAGGCAAAAGCCTCCAAATGGTGGGTCAAGAGGCTACATAGCTCCTTTTCCTGAGATGGAGAGAGAGAGAGGAGCTGATCTTTAAAGTTCTTTCAGGGCCAAACTCCACATTCTTAACTCTGGGAGTGGTCGGATCAGCCGCACATAGGTCCACTAAAGCATTGGCTTGGGTATCTTCCACCAACTCTTCCAAGGATAGTGCACCAGGGGGAGGATTTTGGATTAAGTTCTCAATCAACTCATCCTTGGTTTGAGGACCTCCCCTGGTGGCCTCTACTGTGCATAATGGTGCAGAGTAGACCTCATCCTCTTCTCCTTCTTCCAACCAGAGGGGTAAGTCATGTTCTAGTAGAGGTTGGCAGGAGGGTATAAGACCAACTATTTGGAAATATGCCCATTTTTTATGGTCATGCTTCCTGCTCGACAACTGATGTAAGCATCTGCAGTAGCCAGCCAAGGCCTTCCCAAAATGAGGGGATATCTCGTGAGTTTTGCCTTTGGCTGAAGGACCAAAAAGTCTGCAGGGTACTCCCAGGAGTCAACAGAGACCAAGACATCTTCCACAATCCCTTCAGGAGCCACGGTGGAGCGGTCTGCCAATTGCAACACTATCAAGGTCTTCCTTAAGGAACTCTGAAGGTTGAGCTTAAGCATGGTGTCCCTGGTCATCACATTAATGGCAGCCCCTAGATCAATCAAGGTGAGGGGTATGATGGTGCCATTGATGTGGACATCAACTACAGGACTCCCAGGTTCCAAATACTTTGGACAGATTACTTGCCCCAACATGAGATCGGACAGTTGTCCTATGACATTGATGGTTGAGGCATCTCTCTTTCGCCTGCCTGGGTGCCTGAAACACTTCTCCTTAATCAATTTGTTGTATATCAGTACATCTTTTATGGCCTGGAGAAGTGGTATTTTCACACATAACTGCTTGAGTTCTCCCAGAAGCTCATTCTCTTCTGGGTTGGGTTGTGTGGTTACTGTGAGTCGCTTAGGAAAGGGTGGAATGGCTTGGGGTTCACTTTCCTGTTTCTCTTCCTTCTCCTCTAGGGGAGGAGGTTGGCGCTCTAGAAGGACCTTCCCAAATCGCAGGTTGATCTCCTGGATCTCCACAACATAGGTAGGGCATGTTGTCTCCCCAGTATATACCTGTTGGGCCTGTCTGTTGTTGGGGTTCGGGTTCGATTGAGCAGGCATCTGGGGTTGTCTTGGAGGAGAAGGAGGTAATGGTTGTCGTTGAGCCGGTGGTGGAGGAAAAATGGCGGGAGGAGTGTTGTACTGGGGCCTCCACCCCGGTTGAGGTGCATTCCACTGAGGTTGTGGCTGGGCATGTGAGTGAAACGAATGAGAAGGAGGTTGAATATGGTATAGAGATGGATAAGACCATGGAGGAGGTGTGGACCAGGAAGGATGAGCAGGGGGGCCCCAAGAAGGTATATGAGCGGATTGGTTGGGGTTATAATAAGCTTGGGATGTCCCTTGCATCCCCTGCTGGTAAGGTCTGGGTCCATGTGGCCTCCTCTGGTTGAGGAAGTAGAGAGGTTCAGTAGCCACATCAGCCCCTAGATACATGGCTTTAAATCCAGGCAAGGTAGGGCATTGGTTGGTGGGGTGGTCTTCTTCGCAAACGAAACATACCTCTAATGAGTGCAATGGGCACTCATTCTTGGGATGCTTCCTTGTGCATCTAGGACAAAAAATGGCCAAAGCCCTCTCAGCTTCTTCTTTCTTTTGTTGAATTCGGAAGGTATCAAGTTGCATGGCAATAGTCTGTCTCATCTCACTCTTGAGGTCTTCCATCTGGTTAGCAAACTCATGCTTGGAGAAGGTGGTACTAGCTGAAAGATGATTCCCCCTACCTCTCTTCCAGGCCGCCCTAGAATGGTTTCTAAACACGATCTTTTTGCCCTCATAAGGTAGTTGGTAGATGTCTCCTCCAGCCAGCATGTTAAGGGTGTCCAGAAGGTCTTCGAGGACTCCTCGGAGCAGAACCAGCTTCAAAGATTCCGGGTCAAGTGTGCACCTGGCCCATTTATAACTGAGTTGGAACCTTTCCTCATAGTCTTCTAAAGATTCATCGCTTCCCATGGTCATCCGAAAGATTTCTCCCTTAGTTTCCTTGGATCTACAGTAGTCCCGGTATTTGGCATTGAAAGCTTGCTGCATCTGATCCCAAGTGGTGATACTGTTTCTAGGTAACCCCATGAACCAGCGTAATGCTGCATCCTTGAGGGTAGAGGGAAAGAGTTTCAACTTTTGCTCATCCTCAGCATAGTCATAAGTTCGACAAAGGACAGCAAACTCAAACAGGAAGGTATCGGGGTCTTCAGTAGTCAATCCATGGAAGTGAGGTAAAGCGGAGGGGCTTATGTTTTTCATTTTCATGTCTCCATTGATCTCTCGGATGGGAAAGGCCCCTTCTATTCTCTCTTCTTCTCTTCTACCATTTCGGTTTTCAGCCATGGCTTCAGGTGGAGTGTTCTCTAACTCTTCTTCTGTTATAAGATCTTCGCATATCTCAGGAAGTTCACCTATAGGTTATTCTGGCTCACTGTCACCAGAGAAGAGAGAAGGTTGACTCAGTGATGTGGTGGGGGTGTTGGGTAAGAATTTGCTAGTTTTATCTCTGTTCCTACGAGGCATGAAATGGAAAGACTTTTGATTGCTTTTGTTTTTTTTCTTCTAGTACCTGCAAAACTAAAATAGATTGATCTACAACTAACTATCTTGCTGAAATGAAAATGCGGAATTGAAATGAAAGCATGAAAGGACTAATCTATTTTGCTCAAATGAAATTGCAGGAATTAAATGCTAGTCTACGCTTGCCGAATTGAAACGCTAATCTACGCTTGCAGAATTGAAATTGCGGAATTGAAATTGCGGAATTGAAATGCTAATCTATGAAAGCAAGAAATATCTACTCTACTTTTGCGGAAATGAAATGAAATAAACTACTTAGCAGAAGGTTGTAGGAGAAAATAGAAGAAAAGCAACAATCACCAATACTCTGACGCTTCCCCGGCAACGGCGCCAAAAAGATGGTGGGCTCCAATATTGCAGAAATAATGCTGCAACTCCTGGGACTCCCTTCTTTACTTTTATCAACCCGGTAGTTCGTAACAAACTTGGAAGCGACGGTGCTGTATGCACAAGTACTAGCTCTTGCCGCAGCTGTCACTTGATCAGCTGGCACAAGTCCGCTAGGGGCTTAAGCCAACTTCTATGAGCTCTTAGAAGAAGCTTTTTAGCTGATGGATGAAAGCTAACTCAAAGGAAGCTAATCTACTTGTGGAAAGAAACTGAAAGCCAAAAAGTAACGCAAACCCTAGCAAACCCTAATTCTACCAGCTAGTCCTACTGATGCAAAGGAGAGAATGAAAACTACTGGAAGGGATGCCATTACTTCTATGAAGGTAAAATACATGTGCCTAGACTACCTCTACCTGAAGAAAACATCTTTTTGTATTTTTGAATAAGTTATTAGAATTATCATGCATGTGCTTTTAACTGGCTTTTTACTGTGCAGGGGTGGATCAGGGAGGAGAAATGCTTGGAAAAGGTTGGGAAGGTTCAGAAAGGGTCTAAGGAGTCCCTAACACCCTTCCGAAGAGTTTCACAAAGTTTGGCTATCAAGAAACCTCATTTGTGAGCTTCTACAGGAAGTCTGCAGGGGTTCTACAGGACGTTCAGAGATTTCTACAGGATGTTCAGAAATTTCTACAGGATGTTTAAAAAGTGGATTTTAGAGGATGGGTGAGTGAGGAAAGATGCATGAATGGATAGGGAGACAGGATAGGGGCCTGGAGTGACCCAGGGACTGTTGGATGGAGTGGTGAGAGGGTGAAGAAGGCTGACTTGGCTTGAAGAAGGCTAAGACAATGATGGAGCAAGAAGGTAGGGTTACGTGGGAAAACGGACAGGTGTGAGATGAGGAACCTAGCTAGGAGATGGAACAGCTGGCTCTAATGAATCTTAGGTGGATGAGAGAGTGGTAGAGATGCCCTGCACAGTGTACATTTAACCAAATCAACAAAGTCTTACAAATAATAAAAGTCCTAGCTAATCTAATCTAACTGTCAATAAAACGAATGAACAACAGCTTTATTTGGAAAGAAAACCATGTACATCAATCATGCAAAGAAACATTTCAAAGATCTGAAACCATAACTAACTTCTGCAAATGAAAACAGTACACTAAGGATTGCATGGTCAAGCAAACTAGTGTTTTTTGTTGGGGCAGCACTGTTTCTTCAGTTCCAGCCCCTGATCCAATAAGGATGAGGTGAAACTAAGAGTGTTGTTGACCCTTTTCTTGGAGCTTTTTTCCTGTTATTGTCCTACCAATCTATTTTAAACATCTGAAGCAATTCTATTCATAAACAGTGACCTATTTAACCAACACAACTAAATCTGCCCAACAGAAATACGTTTCAAATGCATAAAAGGAAAACAACGATGCATAAGGGAAAGATAACAATACAAAAAGGAAGCCCTAGGCTCTCAGGTTGGGCCCAACCCTAAGAGCTATGGCTCCTATAGAAAACTCAGAGTTGATATAAAATCAGACTGCTTCTCATTATCAAAAATAGTCATCAGTCAAGAGTTATGCCAAAATGGCTACAAGAGAACAAAGTAAAGCTAACAGCACTGTAGTGCAAAATATGCAATGGTTTCAAAAGTCCCTTACGAAGGCTGAGGCCTTAACATTTATACACCATGAGGGCCCTAGCTGGCCTCCTAAATCTATGGGACTTGGTTGTCCAAACTGTGAGTAGACAGCCCCTTCCAAAATCTGCTTGGCTGCCTTCTAGATCCGGTTTTGGTGGCCTTTGGAGCTCGGAGTTGGGGGTGAAGATCCCGAGGAAGGGCTATTTAATGCCATAGACAACCCCCCTACGAATCCTCACCTCAAGCTTGGCTGTCTTCTAGCCCATGATTGCTCGGTTTTGCTCCAACATGTGTCAAAAAACCTGAAATGAGCACGTGTTAGCCACCTAGGAAGAGTGACTACCCTTATTCGTACAAATGACATAAACATACTGAAAAATAATGCATAAGCTATGAAAAATGAAGGATTGAACAAGGACTGAACAAGGATAATTAGGCCAAATGAGCCCAACAAGTTACCAAATTTGGGGCTCATCAAAGTGGTTCGGGGTTCGATCTTGTGCACACGTCGCTACGTGCACTTACCCATACCTCGCATCCCGAGATGTTGTATTCGCGCAGCCCTACCCGTGGCTCAACAAGTGTTATTACCTGAGTCCCTCCTTGCAGCCGATATTAGGTGATTAATCGAACTTAGTTATACACTTTTAGTTATTCTTAACAATATTCACAATTCATGTAAGTGCGCGCAGTAAATAAACAGTATAATTGCAAGTAATATCAAACATATAATAACTCAGAACAGATACACAGGATTCATATAAAACTTCTCTTTAATATTTTCTTCCTTCTGTTATAGACTCGACACTACCCTGCACACTCAACTGTGGACTCTACTAGGCCTTTGCGCACTTAGTTGCAGAGCCTCTTCCTACTACTATGACCCAAGACACTTAGACTCTTGCTCTATGCCTTGCTATCGTCTAGACTCCATCCATTGGTTCACTTACTTCGTTACTTTACAACTTAGAGCCTCGCTCTATTTATACAATCCCATGGTCCACAGACCATGGGTAGGCCGACACTATATTCAAAACTTAGGGCGGATAACCCTATGACTCTAGCATACAATTCGCGCTCCGCGCCCACAATTCGTGAAGTTTTTACAACAATAACAACTCAAAACATGGGCTTTGAGCCCCAAAACATGCTATGGGGGGATTCCATGCCCAACAGGCCCCTAACACAAACATCGCAACTTGCCCTCGAGTCACTCTGTCGGCACGGTGATTTTTGCACGAAGTCCATCCAGCTGGTCCCAAATGGTCTTGATGTCTGCAACGCACTGAGCTGCTGCTTGTTGAACTTGTTGCATTCTCTCCTCTAAGACCTCTGTAACTGAATTGTTCCCATACAGCTATACCAATATGTATTTATAGTCCCGCATCCTTGTCCAGCTCTCTAAAGCGCAAAGACTGTATTATTGTCATCTAGTCAGATAGTCGGCCCACCTGTGTAAGGCTTCAAGCGGTTGTCCTTCACTTTTCCTAGGAAGGGTTCTCCATTTAATTTGACGAGTTGGATCGTGCCTCCGTCTATGACTTCCTTAACCATGTATGGTCCTAGCCAATGCATTTTGAATTTGCCCAGAAATTTTTCAAACTTACTGTCGTATAGCAATACTAAGTCATTTACTTTGAATGTGTGCAACTTAATATGGCGATCATGCCAAGATTTTTCATGTTGTTTCTAAACCTGCTGATGAAAACCTGGCTAAGAACCGTTCCTCCTCAAGTTCTTCCAATTACGCAAGTCTTTCCCCCAGAGTTTCACAGTCCGACATCCCTGTGAGTGCTGCTATTGACAAACTAGGTACAATATATTCCATTGGCATGAAAACTTCCACACCACAGACTAATCGGAAAGGGGTTTGTCCCGTCATTTTTTTTCACATTGTTTTGTAAGCCCATAGTACTGCAGGGAAGCGCAGGTCCCAATTTCTTGGCTGCACGTTGCACACTTTTGTCAACACGGTTTCCAGTATTTTGTTGAATGCCTCTACTGTCCCATTTTCTTGTGGATGATACAATGTACTCTTCTGATGATACACCTGGAATTCTTCTCTGAGCACACTGATGGTTTCATTCAGGAAATGCATTCCACGATCACTCATTAATATTTTTAGATAGCCAAATTGGGTTAACACGTTTTTTAACAAAAATTTTGTAGCCGTAGCGGCCGTGCAGTCTTTGACCGGCTATGCTTCTGCCCATCATATCAGGTACTCTGTCACGGTGATGTAGCGCGCGCCCGTCTTTCCTTAAGGTTTGATCAGTCCCACAAAGTCGATTGCCCATTTTTCGAATGGCTGCAGTGTCATTTGTGGATTTAACGGAATTTCATCCCTTCACTAGGGTTTTCCCGTCCTTTGACATATATCGCAGGCCTTACAGTGCGCTTTTGCATCCTGGTGGATGGTTGGCCACCATAACCCTGCATGAAGAATCTTCTGTGTGGTCGCGCATCCTAGATAGTGTCCTCTTGTAGTGCCCCCATGTGCTTCCGTGAGGATCTGACTCCGTTCAAATTCAGGTACGTATCTTCGCAATATCTCATCATTTCCCATTTTATATAGGTGCCCCGTGATGACAGAAAAATCTGTCGCGCATACCACCAATTCCTTCTTCTGTTGGACGGATTATTCCTTCGGCGCAGTCCCTGTTGTCAGAAAATGGATTATATTGTCGAAGTGCCCGTCCACGACATGCACCGCAAAGAGCTACGAATCAAGTAGTCCCTCCTCCAAATTAGTGTGTTCCTCACCCACCTCAATGCACGATAAATGATCCGGTCCTGCGCTCAGGCGTCCCGGCTTGACTACGACCTCAAAATCATATTCCTGGAACAATAACAGCCACCTGCATATGCACCCCCCCCAACACAGGCTTATTGACTAGGTATTTCAACGCGGAATGGTCGATATACATCTTGAAATGTCCTCCTAACAAATAATGTCGGTATTTTTGGAGCGCATACACCATTGCCAACCCCATGCGTTCGGTGGTGGAATAGTTCTTCTCGGCTTTAGACAATCTTCGACTTGCAAACGCGATAGGGTGATCCACGCCCTTCGCACCCTCCTGTGTGAGTACTGCTCCCAGCATAATACACGACGCATCAACATGTACATGAAACTCCACATCCCATTTTGGGAAGACCAGGATTGGAGCGGAGGCCAATTTCCCCTTCAGGACATCCAAACTCTTCATGCAATCGTCATTCCAGCAAAATTTAACATCCTTTTTCAATATATTTTCCATCGGCGCTATTATTTGGGCATAGCTTTTGATTAACTTCCTACAATACCCTATGTGTCCCAAAGTAGTGCGCAGCTGTTTAACACTTTGCGGTGCTTCCAAATTTAAAATAATGGCAATCTTCACAGGGTCGACCATTAGCCCTTGTTTGCACACCACGTGTCCCAACAGGTTCCCAAAGGGGACCAGAAATGTGCACTTTTTAAGGTTCAGCGCAATCTGGTGTCTTCGGCAAGTATCCAACATCAAGCATAAGCTTTCTACATGGTGCTTAACCAATCCAAAGACCGTCCAATCATCCAGATAGACCTCAGGAACTTGTGGATGTATTCATTGAACGTGGCGACAACGATGCGCGAAAAAATTACTGGCGTGTTCTTTACCCCAAACGACATGACGGTGTATTGAAAGCATCCCCATGTTGTTGCAAAGGTTGTTTTGCTCCTATCTTCCAATGCGATCTTGATCTGGTGATACCCCGAGAACCCGTCCGTGAACGAGTATGCTTCTTGTCCGCCAACATTTTCCAATATCTCATCTATGAACGGTGTCAGGAATGGATCCTACACACAGGCATCATTCAGCTTTCTGAGGTCAACACATATTCTTATTTCGCCCTTCTGATTTTTCTCTGGTACTACCATAGGACCCACCCAGTCAGATTCTTCCACTGGTTCAATAATTCCGGCTGCAAGCATTTTGTCTAGTTCTACGCAAACCTTTTCCTTGTACTTAGGATTCAAGCAATAAGGCCTTTGCTTGACCGGCTTCACGTCGAGTTTTAGGGTGATCCTCGTCGTTCCTAAGTCAAGAATGATCCCTTTTAAGTCTGTAATTTTGGTTGGGAATAAGTCTTGATATTCACGAAGTAACTCCGTGACCTTATCTACCATGGCATCATCCCAATAGTCTCCAAGCATTGCATACTATGGTTCCGCCTCCGTTCCAATGTTTACCTGTTTAGTTTTTAGCGGCGCGGTGATGTTGGGGTCCTCAATTAAGGGTCCTCGAACCTTGCAACAGCCTTCTGTTTCTGGAATGTTAATATTTCTTGGGTCCTGATCATCCTCCTCAACATTTACATTGTAACACTCTAGCGCGCAACCCAGTTGTGTCGCCCATTCTGACTAAAGCACATCTATTAGCTTCTGGGGTATTTTGAAGATAGTTGCTTTTACTACTTATAGGGCATCATCAACAATATCCCACCAATGATCTTCGAACATGAACATTAACAGAAATCCCTCGCACAAAGCATGCCATTCGCTCATACCATGGTGAAGCTCTGTCTTAGTATACCAATTCATGGGTATGACAGAACAAATGCACCCATTCAGGCTGTGGCTCATCTCCATAGGCCTTGGTCCATTTCGCGAGGTGTGTACATGGATCATCCTATCCGTCATACTTTTCTGCTAGCCGCATCTATAGTTTCCCAAGTCATAGGCACATCATCCTTCTACATCCGCGCCAATCCTCAAAACTTTTCTGATGCGTACCCCCCCACCTTGCTAGCGTAGCGCATAGTGCCCATTTCAGAGCGTCAAAACGCTACCGTTCTGGTACTTCGCTCTCAAATTTGTTCAGAAATTCATCCACTGCCGTCAACCTATCGTACCTAGGTAGACCCCTTATCTTGTTGTCACGCAGCGCAGTGATCTTACCATCATGTTGCAATTGAGAGTTGTTAATTTGTGTAGCCAATTCTGTCATCGTTCTATTTCTTCGTTTGAATCCGAAGTGCAGGAGCTTTCGCGCTTCCACGAAATCCTACCATCTATTGTTGGATTCACCCAATCCTACTCTCACATGGTTATCTTATAAATACAATCAAGATCATCGTCACTATCATCATCGCGCATCGGTTCAGTGTATCGCGCTCCTTCGGTAGGATCTAGCGGTACTACTACGCGTAGTGACTTTTTCTCAGAAATCATTTTGCGCTTCTCACGAGGGCTTCACTCAATGAACCTTTGACATATCACGTGTCGTTCGTGGCATATTAAACAATACCCTTATTTGACTACATATTGGAAAATACCCCTAAAAATCACATTATTTAACCCCTTACTAATACAAACCCAATACACCTTCCCAATTTAAAAAACCCCTACTTAAACTAGATATTGTAGGTATCCATTTTTTCATTAACATTTTTTATACCCCTTTATATATTTTCATTAACTTTGAGGTCCATCTTTAATACCTGCCAATATAAAATCCCTTTACCCCCTATATATCCCCCAATATATTGTGCCATTTTTTCCTCAATATATATCCCCCAATATGAACCCACGTGGTATGTTATTGCTCACTCAGTGAAGCCCCTGTGGCGCTTCTTCAGATTTATGACTATTCATATCAATGGCCCAGTCTATGCCCAGTAGCGCGGGATAGGGATTTCTATCATCGAAAATCTCTATCACTTCGAAATCTGCCAGCACACTCGCACCTTCAATATCCACCATTATTCCTTGCAATCTTCCCATGGGTAAGATCTTCTGTTGGTTCATCATTCGCAATTGAATAGGAGACCATTGTAGCGCGAGTCTGCCCATGCATTCCCATGTTTGTTTTGGCAGTACATTCACGTCTGATCTGAGATCCAGAATTACTTGATCCATTTCGTACTCTCCCATTTGCGCAGTCAATCTCATTTCTCTTCATGTTCGCAATGCATGCTTTCCAAGTTTCCAAACTACGCGTAGTTCTTCTAACCCAACGCACCTAGTGATAAGTTCTTGTAGTCTTTTTATAGCCTTGCTGTTGCATAGCAGTTTCATGTATGTCTCCAGAAAGGTAGTGAGAATTGAAGGATCCATCCCTATTTCTAGTTGATCCTTACTACCTGAAGTGGAGGCCTCCATGAAGCTCTTCTTAGCTTCCATGAATGTCTCCTTCACGCGCTCCAAATCAAATTTAGGTTCCTTTGTAGGAGCCTTGCGAACCCACGCACTTTCTTCTGGCTACTTACCTTTGTCATCTCCGGTTTTGATACCACTTCGAAGCACTATGTTTACATTTGGGTCCTCTTTGCACGGCTCTGACCTCATCATTTGTAGGTTCTAAGTCGGGGGAGGCTGGAGTACTCCTTTATCGCCAATCTCACTAGTAGTGTAGGGCAGTGCTCTGTCTCATAATCAAATTGGGTACAATATAAACATGATTCTCTCGTCAGATTCGTACAATCGCAGGCATAGTGACCTGGCCCTCTGCAATTGTAACAGATTAGTTGTCCGTGACCCCTTCCTGGTCCCATTCCACCTCAACCTCGTCCGCACCCCTGAAATCCAGCACGCGCCATCCCTGCATTCGGATCGAGGGCTCGCGTTTCGGTCTGCACTCTATAGGCAGGGGTTCAATCCATCATCAGCTCGTAACTTCTGCAGGTGCGATCATCATGGCCCACCAACCTGCAGAAATTACAGAACAATTGTTGGCACGTCTACATATACTTCTGCAATAGGTGACAGTTATTCGTAGTGTGTTTTCCTCCTATCTGACAAATCGCACACCATAAACTAGGCATCGTGCTTGGGCCTGCTTGTGCCTCTGGTCTTAATGGCATCAGCCCTCCTCCTGCCAAGTAATTCGCGAAAACTGGACAGTGGTCCTTGTCATGCCCTTGGCCTTTGAATTTTATACACCATACCTCCTCGCGAACCTCTGGCTGAGTTGTCCTGTCCTGTTTTAAACTCTGCATTTCCAGACACAAATTTTGTAGTTGCACGTGGATTTGTTGGACTCCCAAACCAAGATCTTCTATAGGGGTCTCGTGCAATCTCATTGCCATCTCCAAATCTTTGGCCTGGGTGGATAGCTTTTGTTGTGACAGCGTCGTCCTTAAATGCGGTGTTAGTGACACTACAAACCATGTGCAGTGTTGTCCATCCATCAAGGTCATGTTGGCTTTGCGAATCATACTCTTCAGTCTCTGGTCCAGATCCCATGGGGTCTTGCCTAGAAGCATCATGATTTCCTTAAACCCGATAATCAATTATATCTCTGATTTTGGCCTACTAAATTCCCTATTTAGTATCTATGATCCATGCGTTTGGATGGTCATTAGAATTCTTAATGTACCACGTTAGTGTGCGATCCTGGAACGTGCTCACCAGCGTATCCTTCTTTATATTATCATCCACGACTCCTTGTGCTTCCAATACAGCCTTTACTACGAACCAGAATTGGTCTGGGTCTTCGTTCCCTGCTCCTCTAAAAACTAGCAGTTTCATCGTGATCGCCATATTGAACTGGTGGTGGCAGAGGTGGTGTGGGTGGGCATGGGGGTGATGATGGTGAAACTAGTGGTGGCGTAGGTGGGGGTGGTGTGCGCAGAATTCACTGTCTTATCAATCTGATCGCGCTTCTCAGAGAAACTTTCACGAGCTCCTCCTCGCTCTTCTGTGAGGGTGAAATCAAGGGACTAGTTTCTAATTCTTCACTACTTCCGTTTCTGTAGATCTTCCCACTTCGCGTAGTCCCAAACATTAATTTATTTGCATAACCTGTTTTTCACACAATAGCATTTTAATCCAGGTATTCAAAGATTTAAGGTACTTACCTCGCGGTCCCTTGAGGAAGAGACGCTCTACCTCGCTGTAGCTGAGGGTCGTATCTACTACGAACTCGGTGATAAACTCCCCTATAATTCAATCGAGCTAATGGTCCACAGCGCGGGTGATCTTATCTTCTGACGCTTCTAGTTTGCACACTAATTTCGGAGTCCACACAATCGGTTTGTTGAGCCTACACCTTCCCTGACTATCTGCTAGCTTAGCAATCCACTCATATAGCGCAGAGGGGAAGGATGCAAAGAAAATTTTGTGGATTTCCGTATATAAGTAGTGCTCTAACCACTGTTCCTTTGATACTCATGGATTCCTGTTTTCCTGCGCCGCGAACTCGTGAATTTTCTTGTCCAACCACCCTTCAATTTCTTTCTTTGTTGGATTCCAGTGATACGAAATCAGACATCCCTTATGCAGATCCCAGTCCTGGCAACGGAACCATTGTTTAGCTTTTTGGGGCCTGACCTAGGTTCACAGATGATTTAGCCAAACAAATCCTGGTACTACTAGCCTTTTCGACAACAACCACGGAGCACGGACTGGAGTCTCACCCGAAATAGTATGGGAGGGTGCTAGAACTAGGTTTCCACACCCTGGAGATGTATGATGATTTCAAGTGGTATGGGGTTCGATCCTACACACACGTCGCTATGCACGCTTATCCATACCTCACAACCCGAGATTTTGTCTTCACGCAACCCTACATGGGGCTCAAACAGTGTTATTACCCAAGTCCCTTCTCGCAACCGATATTAGGTGATTAACTGAACTTAGTTATACACTTTTAGATATTCTTAACAATATTCACAATTCATGTAAGTGCGTGCAGTAAATAAATAGTATAATTGCAAGTAATATCAAACATGTAATAACTCAAAACAGATACACAGGATTTAGATAAAACTTCTCTTTATTATTTTCTTCCTTTTGTTACAGACTCGACACTACCCTGTGCACTCAGGTGTAGGGGTCTGCGCACTCAGTTGCGGACTCTACTAGGCCTCTGCGCACTCAACTGCAGAGCCTCTTCCTACTACTACGACCCAGACACTTAGACTCTTGCTCTATGCCTCACTGTCGTCTAGACTCCATATGTTGGTTCACTTACTTCGTTACTTTACAACTTAGAGCCTCGCTCTATTTATACAATCCCATGGTCCGCGGACCATGAGTAGGCCAACACTACATTCAAAACTTAGGGTGGACAATCCTATGACTCTAACATACAATTCGCACTCTGCACCCACAATTTGTGGAGTTTTTACAACAATAACAACTCAAAACTTGGGCTTTGAGCCCCAAAACATGCTATGGGGGGATTCCATGCCCAACAATAGTGATATTATAAAGCATTTGAAATGCTTTGCATTATAATAATGGAGAAATTGTGTAGTTGAGCGGACCTGGAAATGTAGCCCAAATTAAGAAAACTTCATTATAAAGTTGTCCCTCTTTGTCTTTCTTCTTGCAATTCATTTTTGCAATTATATCTTTCTATTGCTCATTAAGTTTTTTGAATTTACAATAAGTTCATTCATAGTATAAGTTATTGCAAAACAATAAATGTAATTCCAAATCATTGAAAAATCCTACCTTCCCATTGTTCAAATATTTTAGCTACTTATAAAGCCTTAAGTATTTCCCTTAGTTATTTAATCGTCCCCTCACGGTTTTAGGTGAGAATAAACTCAACTAGTTTGTTGTAGGGGTGGTTTTGCATTTTTGGCATCAACAAGTTTTTTTAAAAAAACAAGAACAACAACAACAATAGGGTACATATATTATACTTTTCATTCAATAGTTTTATCTACGAATTAATTTCATGAGAAAATTGTAAGCTCGGCCAAGGGACCACATGCATTACAATTTTTTCCACCTTCACCCGTCCCACAATAGGACCACCTATATTATGGAAGTTGAGCCACCTAAATTCAGCTTGGGAGAAGGGTTGCACGTATCTAATATAGAAATGATACCGTATACTTTAATATTTAAAGTAAAACCACCTATAATTAGCTCGTAATCAAGGTCACATGCAACTAGTATGGAACTAAGGTGACATGCACCTCATATGAAATTTTCTACAAGAACACTTATTTCCACTCTACGATAGCTTATTCTAAATTTAGGATATCAAAGACACAAATTTGTGTGCTTTAATATTAACAATATTGGAAAGTAATAAAGACATATACTAATCCTTATTGTATTATCATGTCTATTTCAAAAATTATTTTGATGAAAAATGTGTTGTCCTTACTAAGGGACAACAAATGTTGCAATATACACCACCTTCATCTAACTTATAAGTGGAAATTCCTAGGTTTAATCTTCAAATAATTTTACCTATATATAATGTGGTAATGGTACCATCTACATCCAACCCACAGTGAAGATTGCATGCATCTCATTTGTAAGTGCCAAATCTACATCTAGCTTATTATAAATCTAAGACATCAAAATATATATATATATATATATATATACTCTTAAATTGACAGTATTGGGAAGTAACCAAGGAATTTATTTATCCTTATTATACTGTAATGTATATTTAATGAAAAACATGTCATCCTTACCAAGGGATGAAAAACGTTGCAATGTTTACCATCTCCATCCAACTCATAAGTGGAACTTTCTATTACTAACCTTCAAATAGGATTACCTAAATATAATATGCCAATGGTACCATATACACCCAACCCGCAAGGAAGATCACATGCATCTAATTTGTTAGTGGGGTGTTTACATCTAACTTACTCTAAATCTAGGACATCAAAGATATATAAATTGGTATGCTTTAATCTTCAACAATATTGGTATGTAACAAAGACATCTATTGATCCTTATTGTGTTATCATGTTTATTTAGGAAAATAGTGTGATGAAAAATGTGTTGGCCTTACCAAGGGAAAAAAATGTTGCAATATTCATCACTTCCATCCCACTCATAAGTGAATCTAACATTCAAATAAGATTAGTTAAATATAATATGCCAGTGGCATCATCTACATCCAGCCCAGAAAGAATATTGCATGCATC
Organism: Pinus tabuliformis; assembly: GCA_031772625.1. NCBI lineage: Eukaryota > Viridiplantae > Streptophyta > Pinopsida > Pinales > Pinaceae > Pinus > Pinus tabuliformis. The sequence continues at coordinate 1,293,567,737 of CM062819.1, forward strand.
TAATTTTCAAGTGGGAACATCTACATCTATCTTGCAAGTAATGTCACCATGTCATTTAAAGAAGGGTCACATGCACCTAGTATGCATGTTAAGCCACCTACACCTTTTATATAACTAATTGCAAGACTATTTACTTGTTTTCCAACACAACATATTCCAAGTCTCAAATATCAAAATCATGTAAATCCATATGCTTCTATTATCTCAAGTGAAAAAGAGTATTTTATCAAATCATATCATGATAAAATTCATTCCATGATTTTGACAATTAAACAATTTTCAGCTTATATTGAGAATTCCTTTGGATGTTATTTAGCTAGTGGCAAAGGAATTACAGTATATAACATCTACCTATTAAGATATACAATTGACTTAAGGTTATAAGTTCATATAGGGGTATCTCTACATATATATCACATAATAATTATAAGACATTTACCTAAAAGTAGCCCAAGTGGTTAGCCCAATTAGTTTTCACCAGTGTTGTTGGGCACTTGACTAATCCTATCCTAGCAAGTAACCAATTTAAAACTCCTAGGTTATGCGCTCTAATTTACACCAACGAGTTTACTATGGGTTCCATCCACAAATGTATGAAAGAAATCCCTGGGTTTCCCATGAGATTCCCCTTGGAAAGAAAAGACATTAGTTACAAGTATATAAAAATATTATTGTGACTCCCTATAGTTAATCCTATGTGTTTTAACAAGTATAGATACATGCAATACATATAGTTACAAGGGTAATCAATATATTTTTAATACCTACTTTAATATAGAGTATATTCTTACATCCTCTTATACTTATAAGATTACATACCATATGGTTTCATACAATAACTAAGGGTTTATACCCTATAGTATCATAGTATAAGAATATACAACGTGTCTTATGATGAATACCATTGATGATATTGTATATAGGTGGATCAGGGTATATCCCTACATAAATGCACAAAACCTAGTAAACTAAAGCCATGCAGGAATATCTATCAAATATAGGGTATAATCTATATACTACATTAAATTTAGATTTATAGGGTATAATCTATATACTACATTAAATTTAGATTTTGTATACTTAGTACCATATATATCAACCTAGTTATTAACATGTGTTTTATAGTAAATTGATGTGGAGCTTAATATTGTAACTAAATCTTGCCATAAGATCTCCAATTCACCGCCTGCTATCAACTTTAACTACTACCATGTAGGCATATCTATCAAATATAATGTTAATCTCTATATTATATTAAATTTAAATTTTTGTGTACTAAGTACCATATAGATTAACCTATTTCCCCCGATGAGGGTGTCGATCTCTGATGCTTCATCGACGCGTGGGCAATGAAGGGTCCTATACGGTAGATGGGGAGGAGGACAAATAATCTGACCTCCCATTACATAAGGTGTAAGGTGAAAGGATATGTCATGCGTGTGAGATTTCATTCGTCCTCCACGGGAAGGTGTGTTGGTTAGGTAAGGTGATTAATGGCGATTGTTGGGGTTGTTGTAGGTTATATTGGGATGGCAGTGTGGAGGCTAGTAGACTTAGGTCTGAGCAGTTGCAGTTTGGTTGGATTCTTCGGCCCTTGGGTAGTATTGGAGTGGTGGAGAAAACGACATTTTGGAGTGAGTGCATGTGCCCAGTTCGTCACCTCTGTCAGCGAGCTATGGGAAATTTTCATGGTAAGGTGGCCAGACTTGGTGTCCATTCTTGCGGTGCTCGGTGGATATTTCTCTGAGCGGTCTCTGTGGTTGGGGTGGTACCTAGTTATTTTGTCTGCAGTGAGGTTTTTTGGTCATCCTCCTCTCTCCGTTTTTTTCGTGGCCTTCTGAGATGCATGCATGTTGGGGTATAATCTCCTGGGCCTCGAGGAGGAAAAATTTTGAAAAATGAGGTAGTGGGGCTTTGGGTCTTCTTGTTTCGAGTGTGGCCAGAAGCCTAGTTGGACGTTTGCTCAATTGGGTGACTATCATTTGATCTCGTACGTCACCGGGGGGTCTAGTTGTGTTTTCTCTAGATTTTACTTGGCTCCAGTTAGGCTCTTGAGGCACTGCACTCTGGGGTGAAGTCAGTCAGCCCACGACTACGCTTCCAGGTGTTTCCCCTTACAGTAGAGGGGAGAAGCTGTTGGTTTGGATGGCGCATAATTTAGTTATGGTCAAGGTTTTCTCCCTCCTGGCTGGTGTCTAGTGGCTGAAAATTTTGAAGGGGAGGTTATTGCTGGTTGATTTGGGGCTAGCATCATGCTTTCTTTGGCTCACAGTTTGTCGAGAGGTTGTGAGGAGCATTGTAGGTCTCATCTTGGGGGTGTCTTCTTGGGCATTTGCCATGTGACCTGTATCGTGGAGTTCTCACTCCCAACCCTTGCGGATGATCGTCTTGTCCAATCGAGGTGGCTCGAGCAACGATTTGGAGGTGGCGCTGGGGGATAGGGCTACTGCAAGATCCAAGCGGGGAGGGTGTGTCGTTGATGGTGTGGATAGGGCATTGTCTAGTGCTCGAGGTGGCAAAGGAGGTGCGGGTTCTGTGTAGGGTGGATGTTCAACTTGTGGTGGTAGGAATGGGAGTGTGGATCATGGCGTGGAGCAAGCGTGCGGGGTCAAAGTAGAAAGTAGGGGCGTGCAGGTCTTCGAGGGCGTATAATTGCTTGGCAACAGAATCGCTCTACTGCTCAACACAATTTTCTTCACTCAGATTAGGATCGTATGGAAGCATGGATAGGACCAGAAATGAAGTGAATGAGGTTGTCATGGCCACGCTAAACCAGTTGCACTACTTTCAATGCCATGTCAGAGAAAGGATTGTGGTGGTTTGGTGCGGGAAAAAATTTTTAGCAGAGAAGATCAAGAAGCTAGAAACATGGCTTGCTCATTTTGAGAAACATGTTAGATGTTCATATCACCCTACTTCCCCTACAAGTACTAGGTTGGATAATCCAACTTCAATCACTTCTGATGATTGAGTATGGTCACAAGTGTCCTCAGAAAAACCCTATGTGCGAAAACCAGTGCAGTAGTTGAGGGTTTTATTATTTATGCAGCAATAGAAATTCTAAGTACAATAAAATGATGCCAAACTAGCATTTCTATCTGATAAAAATACTAGAAAAATTATCTAAGGGAATTTACCCTCCTCCTCAAGAAATCCCGCAACAAAATGAGCATTAGAACTGGCTTTGGAACCCTCCACATCAGCCTTATGCGCTGCTTCTGCATAGGCCCCACTCTTACTGCCTAGAAACTGCCTCTGATGTGACGTCTAGCCTATTGCTACCACTGGAAATGATTATTCCGGCCTCCTCAAAATTTTCCCGACCTCTGGAAGTTGAATCGACCCTCCTTATGGTTGAATCGAGTTACCTATCTTGAGGTAGTGCACAGTCCCTGCACTGCCTCCTGAGGAATATTTTCAACCTCCTCTTCTGACATTTCTGAAACTAGAGAATCCTCCATAAATCTTCTCCTCTACCCCTCTACCACCTGCAACTCGACCTATGACTCGATTTCTCTTGTTGAATCACCTGCACTGGAAAATTGAACTGTCTAGTTCACTGAGCATCTACACTGGTATGTATTCTCCATGTACCCATTGACTTCTTCTTATAATCCTCTATTAGAGCACCAATGGACAACATTAATACTTAATCAAGGGCCCAGATTAATTCTCTGTTGATCCGTGTGAGTTTTTAGATAACTCTCACCTTGACTTAACTAATTATGATTAATTACCATTTTTCCTAAATTTTATCTTAGGAAACATTAAAATATTGGTTAGTAATATAATTAAGCCATTTCTAGGTGGAATTTCCAAAAACGATTTCTGGGTTATGTACATCTCATGTATTCTAGCCTCTCCACCAAGTTTCGTGGCAAGAACACATTTTATGCTACAAAAAATAACACTCCCTCGTAGCGAGGACTCTGTTCTAGTGCTGCACATCCTACCATAGCACTCTGCCTCTATATCATCCTCTGTCACGCTTATGATGTTTGGATGTTGCTACCAATCAATTACTATGAAACTCTGATGTTGCATTTGTGTTGTTTTTGACACTACCATGTTGTTTTAAACCCTGCATCTGCATTGCAACTCCCTCCCATTTATTCTCATTGCAATTGAAACTACAGCAACTGAGAAGCATCTAAAATAATTTGTCCCTGCTACTGAAATGGGTTCTCCACCATACCCGTATGTTCTCTAAAATAGACGAACTTAGCTCTCCCTAGAGCTTTCGTGAGTATATCTGCAACCTATGCTTTTGTGGGAACATATTGTAGCTAGAATGCTCCATGCTACATGCAATCTCTGATTAAATGACACCTATTATCTATGTGTTTCGACCTGTAATGAAACACGAGATTCTCATAAAGCTTGATGCAACTCTGATTATCATAGTAAACACTTGTTGCCTCCATCCTCTGTCTGAACAAACCTACCAGCAACTTTCGAAGCCATATAGCTTCACACATAGTTGTGCTTGTTTCCATATACTCTACTTTAGCAGAGCTCGGTGTTATTGAATTCTTCTTGTTGTTACACCAAGAAACCATTCTTGATCCAATGCTGAAGCAGTACCCAGAGGTAATTTCCCTGTCTATTGAATTCTCTACCCAATCTACATCTGTGAACCTAGATAGTCTGACATCATCTCCTCGGGTATATCTCAACCCATAGTCGATTATGTCACACACATACCTTAAAATATGCCTTGTTGTTGCCCAATGTACCCTCTTCGGTTCTACCATAAACTAACTGAAGATATTGACTGTGAAGTGGATATCTGGCATAGTGTTGACTAGATACATGAGAGAACCGATAAGTTGTCTATGCAAGGTGGGGTCAACATCCTTGTCGTCTGAAGCATTTATCTCCTTCGAGTTGGTGATCAAGGGCGTAGACATGGGTCTACAATCCTGCATTATAAACCTCTTTAGAATATTTGTAGCATATCTTCCCTGCCCAAGGAAGATCTCCATGTCCTTCTACCACACTTCCAATCCTAGGAAATAGTGCAACAAATCCAAATCATTCATATAAAACTCTGCTGCCAGATTCCTCTTGCAGTCCTCTATGATCCCTAATGATCATGTCAATAAGAGATCATCCACATACAATACAAGGATGAGTGGATCACCTTCTATCATAAAATAAATAAGATTGGGATTTGTGTCACTCTTGATAAATCCCATTTGTTTCAAGTAGTTTTCAATCCGACCATAACATGCCATGGGAGCCTGCTTGAGCCCGTATAGATCTTTCTTCAGTCTGCACACATGAGTCTGCTTCTCATGAGTCTCGAAGCCCTCTAGTCATTCTATGTACACCTCTTCCTCTATCACTCATTCAATAATGTTTTCTTGACGTCCATCTAGTGAATCTTGCATCCCATCTGAGCTGCTAGGGATATAACTGACCAAATAGAAGTGTATCTGGCAAATGGGGAGAAGGTCTCCTCATAATCTATCCCTTCTTTCTATGCATACCCCTTTTCTACGAACCTAGCCTTGTACTTATCCACGTTGTCATCTGCAGCATACTTGATCTTGTAGATCCATCGAGAACCTATAATTGACCTATCCCTAGGCCTTGGCACTACCTCCCAAATAGTGTTCACCATGATAGAGTTGTATTCTTCTAAAATGGCATATACCCACACCTGATGTTGTGTGGCTTCCTGAAAGATGGAAGGTTTTTCAACCTGAGCTACCAATGCTTGATATTTGTCAGGTTGTTTTTTCTCTCTCTTGTTCGTCCTAGGCGCGCCAATAAACTCCTCTGCATCTCCCAATGTCTAACGAGCCTCTCTGCTGGCTTGATCACTAGTAATGGGAGGCTTAAGCAGCTCATCCTCATACTACCTTTGTTGCTCCGTCTCTTGAGATCTCACTATATTCCCAGTGTTTAGTCAATTTAATGTTATTAAATTTCTTACATAAATTATCGCCGGAGTTGGTAAACTTGTGAAGTGCAAGTGCACTATATATGCTAGAAGCCTTTTTGAGTTTATTAGAATGATGATTGTGTTTGTTTTAAGGATTTTCTTTATTCTTATGTTCCTAATGAAATTGAAGATTTACAATTAAATTCCTATGATCAATTCTGAAAAGAAAAGTAAAACAACCTATCATGATCCTATTTAAATGGTTGTCATTAGTTTCAAAAGTACTATGCAAGGTAATGGAAAAGAAAAACTATTTTGTTAATTCTATGAAAACTTGTTTCAAATAAATTGTGTTTTTGAAAAGAAACTAAAAAGAAAGTTATTCTAAAATCTATGAACAAACTACATATGTTCTAGAAAGACAATTGTTTATGCTCTAGAAGCGAATCGCTTCTATTCTAGAATGAATTTATAAAGCATCCTATGTTGAGATCTCCATACTGCAATTAACAATTCTACTTGAAATAATAAAACAAAACCAGAAGGAATGTGATCTAATCAAAAGTATTTGCTATGAAAAGAAGAAGATTATATATAGGTTTCTATTTTAGAAAGCATATAAATGATCGAAATTGGTAGACAACAAACGAAAGACTGTAAACAAATAGCTACAAACAAATTGAAGTTGTGATAATGAAATTCTGGAAATAACGAAAGTGAAATGAACTGAGCTAAAAATAAAAGGTTGAACCTCGACTGTCTGCAGGGTCCCTCCACAAAACAACAGGTTTAGAACTTTAATTCAATTGCTAACGGTGCATGACATTGACGAGAATACTTCTTCAATTAAAAATAACAGAGCTATAAAACTTCAAACTGCCATTTAAAGATTACATATGCGTCCCTTCCTTCTGTTTACAGAGTTATATATATAGGATTCGTGCTCAACAAATTGAGACTTTTACGCCTTATAAAACTTAAAACAATCCTAATCTAAATTCTAATCTATAACGGAGAAATAATGTTTCTCAGTGATTTTCTATTTGGAAAGAAAATCAAGGAGTCGTGATCTATCTGAACTCTCGTTGCTCCGTTCATCCACATATTGGACTGCTTCTTTGACTGCGCCACTGGGTGATTTCCTTGATGATTTGGCTCAAGCAAATAAGAGGAGATCCATGACGAGATCAATCCCCATCTGCCCATGTGCTTCTTTGCTTGGTTGGCATATTGGAATCCGGCAAACCATGGAGATAGTTGCAGAATCACATTAATTATGTAGCTATTGCAATCTTTTTAACTTAATAATAAGACACATTAATAAATATGAAAAATAAGACATCTGAGTAGCTTACCATGTCAAAATCTATAGTTTAATTTTTATTTGAGTTGATAGTAATGATGAAAAGAGGAAAAATGGATGGAAATGGTGTCAAAAACAAAACAATCATGAGACTCTACATTCCCCCATGCTGAGGTCTTTGCATGTACTCATGCAAAACACAAAACTGATGTCTCTTGTTTATTTCTTTTGAGACCTCTGCAAGTACATCCAACTTCATCTTTTTCCCCTTCTTTCTGACCACTGCCATCCTTGGCTTTTTCATGAGAATCTTGTACTTCAGGTTTATGACTTGTCTTTGTAGAGCTCTGTTTTTATGATTCAACTTCTTATTTTTCTTATACCATAGACTTAGGTGTAAAAGGAGATTGCCACTCTTAGCTATTTGGATTTCACTCTATGCCTTTAGGGTTTGATTCTCCTTCTGAATGTACCTGTTTAGTGTCTCCAGCTCAAAACTTTCTTCTTTTAAAACATCTATTACTAGAGGTTCTTGTGGTTTACTAAACTGGACTTCTTCTTGATTTAAAGTTAATGTTCTTGTAGCATCTCTTTTCTCCAGGGACTCAATATAGTCATAAATATCCTATTGTACAGGATCAATTTTAGGTGTTCTTCGGCCTAGGCTCTGAGGAGGTGTGATGAAAGTTGGTGGAGAAACCCTTGAATCTTCCTCTGCTTCTAAGTGGATATGCTCCATACTTTTTTAAGGCAGATATTTTGTTGTTGAATTGAGTCTAGTACTTCTTCTTAAACTTGTCACAGGAGGCATTTGAATTTTTTCTTTCTTTCTTTCTATCTATCTTAGGATTCTCTGTTTTGGGTGTGTTCTCTGTCTTTTTGCTAGATTTATTTCTTCTGACATTTTTCTTGTTTATATTCTCTAAAATTTATGCAAGAGGAATGTCATCCTCTGACGGCTCCTGTGGCTGTTGTTGTTCTTGTTCCACTGGTTCTTCAATTTTTCTTTTTCTCCCTCTCTTGGCTTTGCAGCTACTTGGTTGTTCTTGACTATCTTCCTTAAAATGATTCCTCACTAAAAAGCTTTCACAATTATCACCCATATTTTTAAGATGAAATTCAACGAGGATTATAACAAGACCATGGTGATACATGGTGCTCTCTAAACTGAATTTTCCTTTGAACATTCCTTGATGTCTTTCTTAGACTATTAAGTAAGGAATATGGAAGATTTATTTCATTATCCTCAATAAAATTCATCAGCAGTCGCATATGATAGAAAAACATGCATCTAAACCTCCCTTCGCAAGTAACAATTTTTTGAATTATCAGAAGTAAATTTCTCCACTTACTTTTCAATGTTGTGCTCGGAATACCCTTCTTGAAAATGGTGGTGTTCATGCTAGGGTTCTTCAGAAAAACCTTCTAGTCCTCCCTTTTAATACCTCTATTTTTAAACAATTTCTCTCCAATTCGAGGCAATCCAGTGGCTTCGACAACAAAGGAATCTGTGATTGTAAATTTTATGTCTCTTATCTCGACTCCCACCCCATCAAAATCTCTAGCGAAGGATCTGGGTACTTCTTTGTGGAAACCATCGAATTTCTCTACAAACTCCAACCATTGCGCTTTCTGCAATAATTCTCATGTTTTTGGATATCCTTCTAAAAAATGTCTCCCTGTTGGTTATGTTCTGACTATAACTCCCATGGCTAAGAAGATTTGTCTCAAGATTGTTTGTTTGACAGGGTATGAGGGTTTCAAAGGGTTTCATAGTGATGAGGACAACAATGTGAATGATGGGAGTGTAAGTGGTAAGGGTATAAAGAAGTGCGACAGAATCTAACTGTTGAGAGCATGAATGAGCACGATTTAGGCGATCAGAACAATAAAATCGGGATGTGGGTTGGAGCATAAGTATAATGATGAGGAGTGAATGGTGGATTAGATCTGATTTTACACAATACTATCAACTCTTAGAATAATGATTGTGAATTGTGGTAATGTGATGTCTATATAATTCATACATTTAATGTATTTTTATCCCTATTATCAAGTTAAAGAGTTGTGTACCTTTGAATTATTGCTTTCTAAACTTCGGTTGTTGTCCTTTGTATTCTCTTCAGGTGATTTGCAGTGGAAGGAGTCAATCACTTTTTCAATTATTCCATCAGAATTTTTTGTCAAATTGACTGCAGAAATTTGTTAGAGATGCAGAAACTCAATAATTTTGTAGCTATTTTATTCCTTAAAAGAAAAGAGTGGGATAAAAAGAAGATGGGTTTAGAACAGATGTGACAAAAGTTTAAGGTTTCAAAAATTGATTTTCACCTTAGATTTTATGTATAAGCATGCCAACCATTGTTGGTTTTCAAGTTTATACTCTCTTTTTTTATGTTATTTATTTTTATTTTTAGAAAGAAAAAGGCTTCTGAAGATCAAGTTGGAGAAGAAGTAAAATCCTTCTTTGCCAACTTTAAATCAGTATTATCTTGCAAATATTTGATAAATTCTTCCTTGGTCAATGGCTTATGATAGATTCTCAGTCGATGACCATTCACAAGCAAAGTGGTCATTTCTTCATCAATAGTTCTGATCCTAACTGCACCATTGTCAAATATTGTTTCAATATCATAAGGCCTAAGCCAATGAGTTTGAAATTTCCCTTGGAAATCTTTGAACTTTGAATCAAACAGTAATGCCCAATCTCCTAGTTGGAACTTTCTTTCTTTGATATATTTATCATGCCATCTGGATCTCTATTGTTGAACTAGATTGATTCTTTGGATTGCATCTTGTCTTATCTCATAAAGTTCATTCAGTTGCTCGATTCTTTGTTTTTGTGCCTCTGAAAGATCAAGACCCAATTTGACTGTCGTCTTGAAAGTTTTGACTTAGAACTCAATAGGAAACAATACTTGTTTTCCATATACAAGCTCATAAGGAGTATTCCATGTAGTAATTCTCCATGTGGTATGGTATGCCAATAAAGCTTCTAGACGCTTTTCTGCCCAATCTTTTCTATGCAAATGCACAGTTTTGGTGAGAATTTCTTTAATGACTTTATTGGTGGACTCCACCTATCCATTTTCTTGAGGATGATATGGAATAGACTTCCGATGTTTTATTTTGTATTCCTACATTATCTTCTATACCAACTTGGATGTGAATTGAGTGCCTTGATCTGTTACAATTTATCTTGGGACACCAAAATGAGTAAAGATATTCTCGAAAAGAAATGAAACTACAGCATTTTCTGTAGCAGAAAGAAGTGCTTTAGCTTCTACCCATTTTGTAACATAATCAGTGCAAACAAGAATGTACCTTTTTTGTCTTGAAGGTGGATTGATTGGACCAAAAAAATCCAGAGCCCATTTTTCAAAAGGCTCAATAAGTACCTGAGGTTGTAGAGGCATCTCATCAGAAGGAACAAGTTTCCCCATCCTTTGACAACTATCACATCTCTTAACATACTCCCTAGCATCCTTAAAAAGGGAAGGCTAATAGTATCCTAAGAGAAGGACTTTGTAAGAAGTTCTTTTCTCAACGAAGTGTCCTCCACATGGCTTATCATGACAAGCATTCAATATCTTTGGTACTTCATCTTCTCTAACACACCTTCACATGATCATATTTGGACCTGTTTTATAGAATTCTTCATTTATCCATGAATAAGATGCACTAATTTGAATTACCTTCCCTTTTTCTCGAGGAGACAAGTATGATGGTAATTTTCCTATAGCCAAATAGTTAGCAATATCTGTAAACCATGGAGATTTAGTAGATACTGCAAAAAGATATTCATCAGGGAAATTATCTTCTACAGACATGTCATTGTTATCATTTTGAATCCTTGATAAAAAGTCAGCAACTGTATTTTGTTTTCCAAGTCGATCCAAAATAGTGATTCATTTATTCATTAAGTATCTAATTTCATAATGATCAGTATGTACAAAATTTTCATAGCCAATAATATAATGTCTGAATTTATTGATGGCATGAACAACAGCTAAAAACTCCCTCTCCATGACAGTATAATTTAACTCTACAAGAGTCAAATTTTTACTGGTGTAATAAATGACATATGGAGTTAAGTATTTTTTCCCTAGTACAGCTCCTAAAGCTATGTCTAAAGAATCAGTCTAAATGTGAAAAGGTAATTTCTAATTTGGTCCTCTAAGAATGGGTGCTTCAGAGATTTTCTCTTTTAATGACTCAAAGGCCTTTTGGAAATCAGAATTACAATTGAATTCACAGTCTTTTGTGAGTAGTTTGAAAAGTGGAGATGCAATTTCTATAAAGTTTTCTATGAATCTTCTATAATAACCAGTGAAACCAAGAAAACTCCTAACATCTTGTTGACAGGTTGGAATTGATAATTTAGAAATAACTTCTACTTTAAATGTGTCCATTCTAATTCCATTTCCTAAAAGATGGTGTCCTAAAACAATTCCCTCAGTAAACATCATAAAACATTTTTCATGTCTTAATGAGAGATTTTCCTCTTTACATATAATGAGAACTTTTTCCAATTTTTTAAGAGCTTCTTCAAAAGAATTTCCATAAACTGTAAAATCATCCACATACACTTCCAAACAATCATGAATTAGATCAGAAAAAATGCCTAGTATTGCTCTTTGGAATGTTGCAAGAGCATTACATAATCCAAAATGAAGTACTCGGTAAGCATAAGTTCCCCATGGGTAGGTAAAGGTATTTTTGTCTTGGTCTTCTAGGGCTACTTGGATTTGATTATACTCACTGAAACCATCTAAAAATGAAAAATATTTATTTCCTGCCAATGTATCTAAAACTTGATCTATGAAAGGGACTGGAAAGCGATATTTTAGTGTGGCCTTATTCAATTCCCTATAGTCAATACACACTTTCCATTTTCCATTCTTTTTAGGAACAATTACTAAGGGTGAAACCAAATGATTGTCTGATATTGGATAGATAAAATTGACATTCAACAGTTTTTGTTGTTCTTCCTTAACAATCTCCCTTAGATTTGGATTCATTATTCTTTGAGGTTGTCGAATTGGTTTGGCATTTTCTTCAATGTAGATACGATGTTTACAAGTATTAGGTTCAATTACCTTCATGTCAGTGTATTCTCATGCATAAGCAGAAGAATATTCTTGTAACATCTTGATAAATTCTTTCTTTTAAAATTCTTCCAAATTCTTATTGATATTCAATTTTTTTCCTTGGAATATTTCAATCGTAGAATTGCCAAAATTTTCCAAAGAGTGCAAGGATAGTTGACGAGATGATAAATATTCAATATCGCATTGCTCTTGAAACTTTTTACTAGATTCACAATATGATGAAGATTCATTATTTTCCATTAAATTTAAAATTTGATCTTCTTCATATATTTGTGAAGTAGCAAAGATTGGTCTTATATCAAAGTCATCATCTATCCATTCTTCATTTTCAACCTCTATTGTTGTTTTTTCTGGTGGATACAATGTGAATTTATTTGTTGTACTCCCATTAGAAATGAACATGTCACCGAATCTACAACTTATGAAAGAATCAGTTGTAACTAGCCATGATCTTCCTAGAATCAATGGATGTCCTCCTAAGTTATTATTAGGTGTTAAAATCATAAAATCAACAAGGTATTCCCAAGAATCTAAGGATACATATATTTCTTCTAATACACCATCAGTTTTGATTATAGATCTATCTGCCAATTGTAATAGTGTAGGTGTATATTGAAGATTAGAAAGTTTTAATTGATTCATATTTTGTTTACTCATGCTATTTATGGCTACTCCTAGATCAATAAATGTAATTTGGATCTCCACACCATTGATTTGTGTTTTCACAATGGGACTTCCTAGATCAAGATATTTCTGAATTGTTGTTTTTCCCATCATGATATCTACAATTTTTCCAACAAGTTGGATTCTTTTGATTTCTTTTCTTTTTCTTCCAGGTATTTTTATGCTCAAGTCCCTAATTGTTTTTGCGAAAATTGGTATTTCCTTAATGGCTTGAAGAAAAGGAATATTTATGCAAACATTCTTCAATTCATCTAACATGTCGTAATCAGGGAATAAAATTTGTTTTTCTACCCCTTCATCAATTTTTAATCTTTCAGGGAAAGGTGGTTTTGAAACAGATACTGAATATTGTTCCATAATAGGAGTTGAGTTATTTGAATGTGATGGAGTAACTTGTTTTTGAATTGTTTCTTTTTTATTAAGAGACCTTTCTTCTTTAGAGATATTTTCTTTTTCACTTTCTTGAATAACAACTAAAGGGGAATTCTTTTCTATTATTCTACCAAATCTAAGTTGAACATTATTTAGATCTGGTGGAGTTATCATGTAGGTTTGAAAAAAAAATCCTTCCATATTCTAAACAGGTTGTGAAGTTTTATTATTATTTGGATTTGGAAGTGGTTGGGCATGCAATTGATTTGGTCTTTGAGGAAATGGTAATGAAATTTGTAGATTCACATCGTGAGGTTGAGTTTTTTGAACAGACTGAGGATAATATTGTGGAGGAAAAGTAGGATATGATTGTTGAAATTTTGGAAGTTGAGGATATTGAGGGAATTTTCCATAAGGATTTTGCCACCCTTTTGACCAAGGTTGTGGCCAAGATTGCGAAGGCATTGGGGCAGTCCAATTACTTTTTGAAGATTGTGCTAATGGTTGAGTATTAAAAACTTGAGTTGTATTTGGTTGTGGATTCTGCCAAGGTCTTGTAGAAATAAAACAGAGGGGATCTACCTGATTTGGTACTCCTTCTTGATAAACATCTTTAAGACCTGGTATTGAGGTATATTAATTTGTATCATGTTTTTCCGCACAAATAACACAAGTTTCTACACTTTTTAAATCAAGAGGACATTCTCTCAAGGCATGTTTCTTTCTACACTTAGGGCAAAAAATGGACAATGCGGCATTTTCAGCTTTTTGCTTGTTTTTTATTTTAAGGGTGTCAATTTGTTCACTAAACTCCCTAAAATATATGTTTTAAAATTATCAAGAAAAATTCCTAATTCTTATCTACTTGCTATCCCAGCTGCAGATTTATTAATCCTTGATCGAAGAGGATCTCTTGGATTTTTCTTGGTTCTTGATTTGCCTCTTGAAATGTGTATGCACAACTCACAAATTTCTCCTAGTGACAACTAAGAAATGTCTCCCTTACCCAATATATTGAGAAGATCAATCCACTCATCTCTAAATGATTTCAATAAGAGATCTTTCAAAGTTTCATCGTCTAAATTATTCATTTTTACTCTTTTTACATTGTAAGCAAATCTTTCGACGAAATCTTAAAGATTTTCATCTTATTTTTGTATCATTTTAAAGACTCCATATTCAATGTTATGGTCTATACAATCCTTATATTTCTCTAATAAGGTAGTTTTCATTTGTTCCCATGTTCTTATGGAGTTTATTCCTAAACCCATAAACCATTTTAATGTTGCATCTTTAAGGGTTGCAGGGAATAATTTCAACTTTTGAGCATCATGTAGATAATCATATGATCTACAAAAGACTTCAAATTCAAAGAGAAATGTTTCAAGATCTTCACTCCTTAATCCATGAAAGTTTTGAAGGATATAGGGTGAGATATTTTTCATTGTTACAGTTGCATCTTCATTGAGGATTGGAAATCCAAAGGGTTCTGGATTTATATCCTCTCCTCTTCCTCTTCCTCCACCTCCTCTTCTATCTTGTCTTCCAACTCCTCTTCCCCCTCTAATCCTAGGTTGTTCACCATTCAAATTATGCACCTCTCCTTCCCTTTCTCCAGCCATTGTAGATTCTTCAGAATTAATAGAGGGGTTCTAGTTCTGGTTCTGAGATTGGGTTTTCAACTTCCTCTAGTTCCTCTAGTTCTATCAATAGTTTGAAGTAGGTTTCTTCTTCCTCTTATTCAGTAAGAACTTCCAACCCTTAAGCTATAAGTTGTTCTCCACTTGAAGATAGGAAAATTATTCTTGTTGTTGGGGATAGGGGATCTTCTTCTATTATGGCTTTTTTTGGTGAAGTTGGTGAATCTCTAGGTTGGATTTCGGATTTTAATACCTTAGGATGTTTATGTTTGCCTGATATGGATGAAACTCAAGTTTGTGTGGGTGGCGTGGCACTACAAGGTCGTGGTGGGATAAGTGATGTTGTTGGAATTAAGCTCTTTCCTCTACCTACAAATCTACCCCTAGAGTCTCTTTCCCTATGCATATCAAGTTATTTTTTATTGTTTGTATGTTATATTTCTTTTTAAAAGAAATCAAGACTTCTATTTACACTTCTCTGGCAATGGCACCAAAATGTTTAGTCAATTTAATGTTCTTAAATTTCTTACATAAATTATCGGCCGGAGTTGGTAAACTTGTGAAGTGCAAGTGTACTATATATGCTAGAAGCATTTTTTAGTTTATTAGAATGATGATTGTGTTTGCTTTAAGGATTTTCTTTATCCTTATGTTCCTAATGAAATTGAAGATTTACAGTTAAATTCCTATGATCAATTCTGAAAAGAAAAGTAAAGCAAGCTATCATGATCCTATTTAATTGACTATCGTTAGTTTCAAAAGAACTACTATGCAAAGTAATGGAAAAGAAAAACTATTTTGTTAATTCTATGAAAACTTCTTTAAGATAAATTGTGTTTTTGAAAAGAAAATAAAAAGAAAGTTATTCTAAAATCTATGAATAAACTAATTATGTTCTATAAAGACTATTGTTTATGTTCTAAAAGAGAATCGCTTCTATTCTAGAATGAATTTATAAAGCATCCTATGTTGAGATCTCCATACTGCAATTAACAATTCTACTTGAAATAATAAAACAAAAACAGAAGGAATGAGAACTAATCAAAAGTATTTCCTATGAAAAGAGGAAGATTATATACAAGTTTCTATTTTAGAAATCATATAAACAATTGAAATTGGTAGATAGCAAATGAAAGACTATAAACAAATAACTACAAAGAAATTGAATTTGTGATAATGCAATTCTGGAAATAACGAAAGCGAAATGAACTGAACTAAAAATAAAAGATTGAACCTCGATTGATTGCAGGGGCCCTCCGCAAAACATTGGGTTTAGAACTTTAATTCAACGGCTAATTGTGCATGAGATTGATGAGAACACTTCTTCAATTAAAAAGAACAGAGTTATAAAACTTCAAACTGTCATTTAAAGATTACATATGCGTCCCTGCTTTCTATTTACATATTTATATATATAGGATTCGTGCTCAAAAAATTGAGATTTTTATGCCTTATAAAACTTAAAACAATCCTAATCTAAATTCTAATCTATAATGGAGAAATAAATTTTCTTGACGATTTTCTATTTGGAAAGAAAATCGAAGAGTCATGATCTATTTGAACTTTCGTTGCTCCATTCATCCACTTATTGACCTACTTCTTTGACTGCGCCACTGGGTGATTTCCTTGATGATTTCTCTTGGACAAATAGGAGGAGATCCATGAGGAGATCAATCCCCATATGCCCATGTGCTTCTTTTCTTGGTTGGTGTACTGGAATCCAACAAACCATGGAGATAGCTGCGGAATCATGAAACAGTTGTAGAATCACATTAATTTTGTAGCTATTGCAATATTTTTAACTTAATAATAAGGCACACTAATAAATATTAAAATAAGACATCTGAGTACCTTACCATGTCAAAATATATAGTTTATTGTTTATTTGAGTTGATAGCAATGATGAAAAGAGGAAAAATGGATGGAAATGGTGTCAAAAACAAAACAACCATGAGACTCTACACCCGGCGCCTGAGGAATGCTAGTACTGGTTATTGTACTATATCCTTGTGACTTTCCCACTGGTGGTCCCACTAGCTTCCCCTGGTGTTGGACCAATGGAGCTTCAGCTAGCTGATTCTGGTCACCTATAGGCATCTCACAAGATCTCTTGAAAGCTCAATCTTCCATGAAATTTACATCCTGTCTCGCTACAAATTTCCTACTTTTAGGAATGTAGATCGTGTATGCCTTGTAGGTCTCGCTATACCCAACGAGCAACCCTTTCTCTACAGCCTAATCCAATCTGGTACACTTCTCATCTTGTACGTGGCGATAAGCAATGCTGCCAAAGATTCTGAAGTGACTAACCTTGGGCTTCTTCCTTATGAGGACCCCTTCTTGTGTTTTCTTCCCCAAACCTAGGAAAACCTTGGTCATATAAAATTTCTTTTGTAGCCCCAACTATGGTTCTATTTTTGCGCTTCGCTACCCCATTCTGTTGTGGATTATATGGAGTTGTCCACTCTCTTCTTATGCCTTCGCACAAAAATATGTGAATTCTTTATCAATATACTCTCCACCATTATCTGAGCAAAGCACATTGATCTTCTTTCCTGTCGTATTCTCCATGAGAGCCTTAAACTCCCTGAAATGATCAAAGACCTCATCCTTGGTCTTCAAAAAGTAGATTTAGGTTTTCCTAGAATGGTCATCAATAAAGGTGACAAAGTATTTGGCACCACTGAGAGCTCTAGTGGACATCGGGCCACAAATGTCTTAATGTATGTCTTAACACACCATCTCCTTTGTTGTCACTTCTTTGGAATGTTTCCTTAGCATACTTCCCAAGTACGGATCCTCTACACAGATCATTATGTTTAGTCCCAAGTTCTAGAACCCTTGTAATTGTTTCCCATAGCATCTTGAGTGATCCACGGTGTAGGTGTTTCATTCTCTTATGCCATAACTCATTCAATTCCTTCCCACTGCTATTGTCACTGCCTATTAGTTCCATTGGAGAGTCCAGCTGCAACTTGTATAATATGTTGCTTTGAACTCTAATATGTCTTACCTTCTTCCATCTTGAGTGTTTAACAAACACTTTCTTCCCTACGAAATGGATATCATATCCCTTATTCTATAACTGGGATACTGAAATCAGGTTCATACCCAATCCTGGCACATGCAATACATCTGTAGTGTTAGTGCTTGCTCCTGACTCCCTCTTAAAACCAATGGTACATCTCCCTATTGGAGTACATTTTGTTATGTTCCCCATTGTAATCTAGAAGTCCATTTTCTCCTCCTTGTACCTAGAGAAATATTCTCTAACCCATGTCATGTGAGATGATGCTCCACTCTCTATATACCAGACACCTTGTGAAGTTGATCCTGACAAGCAAGCAAATTCGTCCTCCAACGTGGAAGACAAATCTGAGGCCCCCTTAATGTTAATTTTGTCCATGATCATAGAAAGGACAATTTTGTGTGATATTCTTCTTCCACTCAACATTGATTCTACAAGAGAAAACTGCTACAAAATCCTCTGTGTCCAACTGGAAATTTTCTCAGCGAAAATATGAGTTTCTATTACTTCCTCTGATTGCTCGAATCACTATTCTAGGAAATTCAAATTTTCTTGCCAACCTCAACTAAAAATCAATTTTTTTCCCCGAAAATTTGGCCTACCTGTCAATGAATTGTGTAGCCTATGGAATTTTAGGCTTGTTGTTACTCACTAAATAGAGAAATTCCCTTCTCCGCTTCTGAGCT
Source organism: Pinus tabuliformis (assembly GCA_031772625.1). Classification (NCBI taxonomy): domain Eukaryota; kingdom Viridiplantae; phylum Streptophyta; class Pinopsida; order Pinales; family Pinaceae; genus Pinus; species Pinus tabuliformis. Next base: position 1,293,586,451 of record CM062819.1, read on the forward strand.
TCCTGGATGATTACTCATGCTCTCATACCATGGGAAAGTTTCATCTATTACAGCAACTAGAAATTATTCTCCTAACGGTAAATTTAATTATGTAGTTTACTTGCTACAAAAAGTAATGAATAAAATCACAACTACAATTTTCACTATAAAAAATATTCTGGAAAATAAAATACTAGAAACTGAGAAATTCTAGCACACACACAAGAATTGTTACATCGTTATTTTTGGACAATTGTCCCCAGAAAAACCCAATTTGGAAAAATTGGTACAATGGTTGAGGGTTTTATTATTTATGCAGTAGTAGAAATTCCGAGTACAATAAAATGATGCCAATATTGCATATCTATCTGAGAAAAACACTGGCAAAAATTATCTAAGGGAATTTACCCTCCTCAAGCAATCCCACAATGAACTGAGCCTCGAAACTAGCTCTAGAACCCTTTCGTCAAAATTTTGTGCAAGCCCCACTCATACTAGCTTAGAAACTTCCTCTAATGTGATGTCTAGCCTATCGTTGGCACTGGAAGTCATTCTTCCAGACTCCTAGAAATTTTCCCAGACTCTGGAAGTTGAATTGGCCCTCCTTCTAGCTGAATCGAACAGCTTATCTTGAGGCATTGCACAGTCCTTGCACTACCTCCTAAGGAATATTTTTGACCTTCTCTTCTGACTCTTCTAGAACTGAAGACTCCTCCAGAAATCTGCTACTCTTCCCCTCTACCACCTACAACTCGACCTATGACTCGATTTCTCTTGCTGAATCAACTACACTGGAAAATCGAACTGTCTAGATCACTGATTATCTGCACTGTTATATATTATCCATCTACCCATCGAATTATTCTTATAATCCTCTATTGGAGCACCAACAGCCAAGATTATAACTTAATCAAGGGGCCATATTAATTCCATGTCGATCCTTGTGATTTTCTAGAGAATTCTCACCTTGACTTAATTAATTCTTATTAGTTAACTTGTTTTCCTAAATTTAAGTTTAGGAAACAATAAAAATAGGCTATTAATCTAATTAATAAAATTCTAGGTGGAATTTCCATAAATGATTATTGGGTTGTGTAGATCTCATGTATTCTAGCCTCTCCACTAAGTTTCGTGACTAGAACACATTCGATGCTACAAAAACTAACATTAGATGGCCTACATCTTTTGTTTCTCTTTATTTCTTCTTAGCAGTTTCTTTTTAGTATCACTCTCTTATGCTTTTTGTGATCCATCTTTGTGTCAAAATAGCTTCCCTTGCAGGCATTTCTCCCAAAAAAATTGGGTTTTATCCCCTCACTTCAGGGTTTATACTTTCAATTATTAGTTAATCATGTTAAATATTTTACCATCCACCTTAGAGCATGTCAAGCATCGCTTTCACATTTCTAGATGTGTGTAGAATGTTCTCAATTTTCTATGATACGATATTTGTCATCTATCCCTAAGTTATGGTGCTCCGAAAATATATTTTCCTTGTGACCTTGCACATTTTCTCAATAGTGAATGTGGAAAATCCTAAATTCTATGAACCATCCATGTTATAATTAGAAAATGAGAATCAAGTCTTACCTAACACAAAGTACTTATACCATAAATTCAAGCAAAGTTAACAAATGATATATTTTTGTGGAATGAGTCCAAATCAACTAGACAAGCACAACATGAACTCTAATGAGTCGAGTTGAAAGTATAACTTCCAAGCAAGTCCATGGTACTCCAACAAGATGGTAAAAGAAAATTTTCCTCACCTCCTTTAGTAAAATCTTTTGTGTACTAAAAGCCTGCCAAAATGGAAAGGCATGATCCAAAATGGATATTTATATAGTTTTTCATCTATTTTGGTACATTATGAGTAGAAAATTTGGAGTTAAAAGCTTTTAAGACCCCTTCAAGCACATGTCATATTTTGGTGATTTGCGGTCCAAAAACTTATACATCCCTTTTGGGGCAAGAAACATTACTTTTTGGGTCAACATTTTGCAAGTAATTTCAACCTCTCTATATTTTTCTACACATCAAAAGCTTTCTAACAATGCAAATATCACCTCAATTAGAGTTCATAAGAGGAATCAATGGCTCTCACAAATTGACTTATGCTTTGGATCACCATGGCATCAATTGGATGCCACATTAGCTTCCAATACTCACACATGTGTAACTAATCATTTGTGGAAATTTAGGAAAAAATCTAGAGGGTCCAAAACCCTACCCTAATCAAGAGTTAAGGTATGCATAATCCTTATATCTCACCCTAGACAACTATTAGGCCATGTCAATTATTGGGCAACTAAAAAGGAAAGGGTTCCATTCTTCTTGTATTGATCATTATTCCATAGTTGAGTAGAGCAAAAAAGTGGGATAGTCTCAATGGAACCTCTATAATGAGTTCACATTTATTTTCATTTACATTTCATACTTGAGAAGAAAAGAGTAAGGTGCATGCATCAGTTTCCATCTAGATTTCCCAAGGTACATCTTGTGTTAATTGTGTGCATGGTGTGATATTTATTTTAGCCTATTTTATTTTAGTCTCAATTTATTTCAATATTATGAGTACTAAGATAGTAACACTAGAATTTAATCTTAGGTAAACTGCCACATCACAAAGAGTTCATAGAAAATTCTCAAATTTGTTATGAAAAATCATCCCATTGAAATATCCATGTCAAGCTATAGAATATTGTTCAAACAAAAGAGGTTCACCCCTTTATGTCTTCAATGGTGTCTTAGTTATTTCTCTAATTGGTCCTACCTTTGGAGCGAGATATCCCTTCATTGATTTAAGTCCATATTTTAGTCCCTTTGGATCTAAATTGATGACAAGCATCATAAGATTATATATTCTTATCCTCGTTTTTTCAATTGCGTTTAACCCAAATTGATAAGTTTTTAAACACTACCAAATGCATATCATCTTACTTTTATTTCCATAAGTTTTGGACCCCAAGTGTTTGCTAGAAATACATCTAATAAATTTTTAGGCATCACGAATATTGGAGAAAAGGAACCACCCTTTTTATCAACTTTCACATAGATCCAAAATTCACAATTCCCAACTCTATTGCAATCTTTAAATTTTCAAAAAACAATTATGAATCACACAAAAAAGAGAAATGAACATTTTCAATGTAGGAATTGCCCAATCCACAAGATATTGACATGTGTCAATGAGCACAATATGTGAAGTGATCCAAGTTATCTACAAGGAGGAGCCAAGTTATAGTTATGTCAAAATATCATGATATAAACCAATCATAAAGTGATCTAGAAAGATCTTCACATTCAACAAATTCAAGTTGGTTTCCATTGCTACCAAGATTATCCACACAAAGAAGAGTTTGCAAGGAGATTTCCAACATAATTTGAGCAACATTGAATGGAATTCATACACAAAGATATAGATCATTGATAGTTGTGGAAAAATGGAAAAAGAATAAAATGGAAAGATACAATACTTATTTTAAGCTTAGGTGTTCATCTATTATTGTATTTTTCAATTTTAGTTGTAATAGGTTACTGATGAAAATATGAGAACTATGTAGCATTGGCGCAAAATCTATGTAGCACTGTAGTTTCCTAGTCTCATGGGAAAGTTGAGATTTGCATGGGGAGTTTGGATTTTCCTCAACGTGGTTGAGATATTTCCTCAAATCAATCACTTGAATGGTCATGTTGACGGTGTTGGATATTGTCAACATACATGGGGTCTTCCCGATGTGAAGTCCTAATTAGACCTCACACCGTTTGTAATAGGAGCACCATCCAGAGTATTATCCCGACCACCATAACACAAAGGTTTGTCTTGGTTTCAATGGATAACATAGGAGATTATATACCTAACCCTTGAACAAGCAAGTTGACATTGTGAAACATCAATTGTAATGTGTAAAAGGAGACTTTCACAATCAGGAGACAAAAAGTGAGTCTCTGGAAGGAAAGTAATAGTATTAACCTGAGAGAGACACACGAGAGCATAAAAAGATCGTTAGCAAAATAGTTCACATAACGATGTTAAAGTGAATAAAACACACATTCAACCAGATGAATACTGAAGTCATCGAAATAGTTCAATTTCTCCAGTACATATGAACACAACATATATCGCAAACATCCCAAGGATAGTTTTAAAACATTTGTGATACATGCATGAAAATGTCTTGGCTCATAAAGCTTCAATTATGTGAAATATCCAAGTAAACAATTACAATGATGAGACACTAGTTCCAGTAGTGGAACATTAATTCACTTCTTGCTTCTCCAAGGAATAATTTTATATCATATGCCAAATAAAGAAGCCAGGACTAGCTCTCCAAAGCTTAACCCTCCAAAATCCCTTTGTTTTAGTTATGAGGCTTCTTTTATAACAAGAGGAATTACCTTTCATATCCTTGTGACTCTTGGATTACCCTCATGACTCTTGAACTTCTAGTGTATCCTTTGGACTTCTATACAATCTTGTCCATATATGACTATGACTTTTCATATTCCACATACGACTCTTAGACTTCCACACATTATATTTTGTCCTTCTCCTTAAATATACATAATTATATTCCACATGATGATGTGTTATAACACATGGACACATACTGACCATTAGCATGACACTTGTACAAGTACAACATGACAATGATGACATGGACTTCATGAAGAGGTGGCAATGCCAAGTTGTCTTCCTTGTTTCTTCATCTTGCATCCTTGATGATAAATCTGATCTATGTTTCATTTTCATGGAATATCTGCTTTGTTACTTATCTTCACCCTCCAAAGGATCTTTGATCAATATCGGGATCCTCTGAGTCATCATGAAATGTATTCTTTATGTCTTGGTCCATGATTTGCTTCATGTCTTCATGATTGTTCTTCTTTGTGTTTCTTCTCTGCAAGTGTTCTTTGTTCATCTTCTTTACTATCTTCCTTGAGCATCACTTTGTCATGTTTAGATAGTACTCATGCTAATGAAGATCATTCATGGCAAGGAAGAATCATCTCATTATAGGACTGTGACAGATTTAAAAGAAGAAGGCTTTATTAGAAGGGTACAGTAAAACTCATCAAGGCTCACAAGAGGCGTTCAAGGTGCACTTGTGCACTCAAGCAAGAGAGAGAGAACACCAAGGAATCAAGGGCACACTTTGAAGAGACGAAGAAGTGAGGCTTCAAGCCTTCAAGGTTTTCTCCTGCACTCAAAGAGACTAAGAAAACACAAGGGCGCACTCCAAAGAGACGAAGGAATGAGGCTTCAAGCCTTCAGGCCTTTAAGGTGCGCTCATGTGCTCATGAGAACAAGGAGGGGGCAAGGGTGCATGCCAAAGAGATGAAGGAGAAACACTCAAGCCTTCAGGATGTGTTGATGTGCTCAAAGAGGGCACAATTCTTCATGTCGAAGGAGTGTGCTAAAGCTTCAGGCTTCATGACTGCGCCTTGCCCTCAAAGTGAATGATGAAGCTTCATGACTGCGCCATGCGCTCAAAGGGAATGATGAAGCTTCATTCTTTGTGATTGGACCATGTGCTCTAAGGCTTCATGCTTCGCAAGTGCAACAGGCGCTCTAAGAGAACAATTAAGCTTTATGATTGTTGAGTGTGCCATGTGCTCCAAGGGGCGCAGTTCATTGAGTCGAAGGAGAGCGCTCATGGTCTCGAAGTGCGCTTGTTGTTCTGAAGTGTAATCAAGCTCTCAAAGTGCACTTTTTAAGGCAAGAAGTTCCTTGTTTCTCCAAAGTGTGTTTTTTCACTGAGCATTTGAAGTGCGCTTCGTTGTTTTGAAGTGCATTTTGTTGTCTCGAAGTGCGCTTCATTTTTTCAAAGTGCGCTTCATTTTTTCAAAGTGCACTTCATTTTTTCAAAGTGTGCTTCATTTTTTTGAAGTGCACTCAGGCTTGGAAGGGCGCAACTCTCTCCAATAATGGATACTTGTTAATCTAGAATGCACTTTTCACTAAGGGAGGCAGCACAAGGCTAGGTGACTTATCCTTAGGAAGTACTAATGCACTGTGAGAGGGAGGAGACCTTAGAAAAGACTTAGTGCACAAGTATGGGAGGAAATATATGTCAATGAGGCTCATGAATAAGTTGCGCTTATCACCTAGTAAGAGGATTAATTCCTTTAGAACTTGCACTGGGTTGAAGGACCAAGAAGAGCTCTCACAATGGCTAAGTGTGGGACCGGAAGGGTAGGAGAAAGAAATGCATCCTAACACAACTCAAACATAGGCCACACACATAAATTCCATAAATACAAGCCAGTGAAATGCATGGAACTAATGAACAATAGTCACACCTTAAAACAACAGCAAAGCGACACCTATTTCTAAGTGCAACAGTGGAAATGACATATTACAACACTTAGAAACCATGTTATGACAATTGTGGCGACTATGACTAAAAGGTGCATTAAGTTGTAGGATTGCATCTAGTGCATGTTCCAATGATACGTAAGATTGTCTAATGCATAAAAATGTGAAAGATCTACCTTTGGTGATGTGCAAAGGTGTGACACATGCAGGAGTGAAAACACAAAAGTGACACCTACAATAGGAGGAAAACATGAAAACTACACTTGCAAAATGTGAACGACCTTAAAAGTGACACATTTCAGAGCAAAGATAACATGAAAACGACACTTATTAAAGTAAAAGCAAGTCAAAACGACAGCCACAAATGTGAAAGTGGAAATCTGCAAAAGACAACAGTTGAGAAAACTCACCAAAATAGAAGTACAAATGTAACAAAGTGAGGGTAACTATCAATAAAAATTTGCATTAATTGTCGACATGAGTTGAAAATCACACAGGAACTATCTTGATGGATAGTGTTATGCATGTCCAACCTTGTATAAAGGAAGTGTGCTGATGAACCCATCGGAGACTGAGCATGTGTGTGCAAGTGACTTGACAGTTTGAAACAAGGAATAAGACTTAAAAACTTTTCAAACATCAAACGACCATAGAGTAACCATAGAGAAACAAATAATAAGATCCTCAGTAGTGTGAGCAAAATTTTGGAGGGTGTTGATCACAACGACAACACTTGGTGACACATTGGTGGAACTCCAACTTCTCTGTTTAGTTTTAATTCGCTAAGTGAAAGGTATCAATCTTTCAGGATGTATTGATTCATCTTGTGGATTACCTTAGCTTCCCTACTTAACTCAGTTAGAGATATAGTCCCCTCCATTCCCTTACTCAATTAAACAAATCTCAAGGCTTGCCAAATCACAATTGTTTCGAATTAGGAAATGGAAATATGTGTGGTGAGTTTAAGATGTTCAAAGTATGTGTTTCATATTTGGTTTTGCTTCATTGCCAACAGGCCTATATAGTACCCCAACAAAGTCACTACAGGAGAACAAGTGTTGCTTCGCTACCAGCGAGCCTAGACAGTACCCCAGTGAAATCATTTGCTTCACCTCCTTGCACAAAAAGTCTGTCTCTTCTTTCACCATTTATTTATTTATTCAATAGGACTCTTCTTCAGAACTTATTATTTTCAACAACAAGAAGAGGGATCTCGACTTATTAAGAGTAAAGGAGATTTCCCCTTTAGAGAAGTATTTATATAACCTCTGAGATTGATTTGATCGCTTCATATTTCCCCCTTATCCTTCCTCTACTCGATTGGAACAGTAAGAAAATGTTATTTACTTACAATACCAAGTTGCGGAATGAGGATCCTAGAGAAGATATAGGCTTTATAGTTCGACAAAAGGCTTTGCGTTCAAGTGGATCATATTTTCCGTTCAGACATCATTCAGTTTAAAGATATGTAGACCCAAGATAGAGAAGAGGTAACAGATTATCCAAGCATTGTTCATCATCACTATTTCCCTTTTCAAATTTGCCACATTTCCTTTTGAGCCAACAGGTGTATCTTTCATGCAAAGTCTTATTGAACAAAATGACAAAAGAAAATACATGACAAATCAATGAAACAAAACCTAAAGAACAAAGCAAATGGAGGCAAAACGTAAAAACAACATGCATAATATACAACAATAAAACCAACAAATGCAAAGACTCAATGGAGATCAAGGTAGAGGGTGCATTCAATGCAAGGGAAACTAAATGCAACTAAGCCTACCCATAACCTATCAAGCTAGAAGGTTAGAGATAAGTGTAATGATATTTCCAATGAAGCCATCATAATTGGTCCTGACCTACAAACACAAAGATAAGAGAAATTACAACTGATATATAATAATGCGCAACAGAAAAATGAGGACCTTAATCTCTTCCACAAAAAATAGAAGGTAAGTCTTAAAGGAATAAATATGTGTCATACCACTTGACTTTACCCAACCTACCATTTTACCTTTTTGATAAGAGCTAAGATCATAAAAACCTCTACAACTCCTTGTAAAATCACCTGCATTTGTGTTGTTCTCCTTAGGAAACATCAAGAAAGATAGAAGTTTGTTATTAGCATAAGGGATTGCTAGGTAATATGCTTCTAACTGATGATAGGTTGGATCGTGGAATTCAATACAATCCTCTTGAATATCCTGAAATCCTTGACAAGAAGGATTTGCAATTAATGGTGTGGAATCCAGATGAGAAAATAAATCTAATCATATTCAAAAACCTTGTCAAGATAGTGAGGGCCTAACATAACCATCAATGGAGGTTGAAGTGCCTCGACTACTTGACAAGTGTCTAAATATTGAGATGATAAAACATAACGATAAGCTAATGTAAAAAAACCATCATTAGGTACACTAGTGGGAAAATTTTCAATTGAATGACAGTTGTTCTGAGAATAACCATGATCATGTGGGTTGATTAAGGCATAAGATTCTTGGTCATGAGACATCAAACATAAATCAATTTGAAAACCTTTGCATATGCTTTGAATGAAATAATCATCTTCCTCGTATATTGGATGTGACAAACCATCTACTTGTGACTAGCTACAACCTGAACTGACATCATCATCATTAAAAAGGAATTCCAATATGGCAAACACATGAAACCAATTTATATGTAGTGGATGAAAGAGAGGAACTTGATTCATCAAATAATACAATCATCCATTCACACTGAACAGGACATCTAGTGCCATGAAGAAAATGAGGAGTACCAGAATATTCATAAGAAGCATCAGGAGTTGATTACTTTCAAAAGAATGTGACATGTATGAATCTTTCAACCAAAGATAATCTTTAGCACGATCAACTTCACAGCTTCGCTCATTCATGAAAGGTACACATTCCAAACTTGAGTTTGATATAAGAGATTTGCATGAAGATGAACTAACTCAAACAAAATATTCAATCCAACTGGAAACAAAATCTTGAAAGTTGAAAGATCCATATTCAAAATAACAAACATCTTTCAAGAAGGGAATAACATCCAACAGAACCACGTAAAGAAAAGAGTTGCGTGAGAAAATCCATATCTGGCTTATCTCAGGGATCTTACCAGAGTTGCGAGAACCTAACATAGCAATTAACGGAAGTTGAAGGGCCTCAACTTCTTGATAAGTCCTGGAACTTTCCAATATTATAGAATGAGATATCAAAGAGTGGATCTAATCATGCATGGTGTTTGGACAACTACCATCTCTAATTTCAACAAGATCATTATTATCAAAATGGTAGCCATCTGCATCAGTGATTTGGTCAAAATTTACATTTTCGACAAATAGATTACCCAAGTCAAAAGATTCTTCTAATTGCACATCTAAATATGGATAAATCGAACAAATCTCATGAATAGCCTAGATAGAATATTTGTCTTCATGAAAAATTGGAAATGATAAGGAATGGCATGAATACTTCATAAGTTGTTTACCTTCTTCTTTATCATGGATGACCTCACTACCTTGTGTCAATTCAAAATCCAACTCATTATATAATAAAATTGGAGAGCATGGAGTATCTCCTTCAGAATTTAATGCATTACAAATAGTAGAATGCATGGGATAGTGAAGTGAAGAGAAATTTTCCATAAGAACATTTTCTTGGACCAAACCAGACTTGAGGTCTAAATCTTCCAAAACAAAATCTTCTTGAGAAACTGAAAGATCAAATGGTGGACTTGGGAATTCGTCACCATGTACATCAATAGAATCATCATCATCAAAATGATGGTTTCCCAAGACTTTAGATCAATTAGGAAAATCAATTTCATTTGGTTTGTCACCGATATTACTAGATTCAAAATCAACCAAGGATGGAAGAACATAATCTTGAAAAGGAGGATTTTGGAAAAGAGAAGAAAGATCAAAAGAATCTTCACTTTCCTTCTCCTCCACCTGTGAAGGGTGACTACCTTGCACCTGATCACTGTTTGGATTTCGAAGAGATTGATCAAGAATATCAAGGGGAAAGGGATCATGAGAAAGATATGATAGAGGATGACAAGAATATGAATTTGATTTAAGACTAGAGTTATAAGTGTCAAAGTCGTGTTGAGAAATCAAGGGATTAGCCTTCACCTTGGGCTCCATGAACCATTCCAAGGTTTCCTCCATTGGATCTGAATCATGGAAAGTGGGAGAAGGTTGGGAAGATGGATTAGGAATTTGATTTCTAGATTTCCCAACTTCAACATTATCACAAGGAGGCACCCAAATTGGTACTGGAAAAGGAGGAGGACAAGGAAAAAAATGAATAGTAGGTTCCTCCTCTGGAATTAGAGGTTTCTCACAATTTACAAAAGTTCGGGGAACATTAACATTAAGAGGTTTACATTCTTCATGTAAAGAGATTCAAACCAAACGTTCAAACTTCCTTTTGAGGAAATTGCAATCCAAATTTTCCCTAGGAAACTCACAACATAAGTGAAGGAATCTATTAGAAAAATCTTCAATTGATTCATTAGGACTCATTCTAAGTTGATTGATTCTTTTGAAAACATCTCGGTAATCATATCTACCAAAAGCTTAATGAAGCTCCTTGAGGAAATGAACATATACCATAAACATCCCAAGTACATAGTTACAATGATGAGACACTAGTTTGAGTAGTGGAACATTAAGTCACTTCTTTCTTCTCCAAGGAATAGTTTTCTCTCCTATGCCAAGTAGAGAAGCAAGGACTAGCTCTCCAAATCTTAAGTCTCCAAAATCCTTTTGCTCGAGTTATGAGGTTACTTTTATAACAAGGGGAATGACCTTTCATATCCTCGTGACTCTTGGATTACCCTCATGACTCTTGAACTTCTAGTGTATCCTTTGGACTTCTAAACAACTCTTGGACTTCTAAATGAATTTTGGACTTCTATACAGTCTTGTCCATATATGACTGTGACTTTTCATATTCCACATATGATTCTTGGACTTCCAAACATTACATTTTGTCCTTCTCCTTAAATATACATCACTACATTCCACATGATATGTGTTATAACACATGGACACATATTGACCATTAGCATGACACTTGTGCAAGTAAAACATGACAATGATGACATGGACTTCATGAGGAGGTGGCAATGCCAAGTTGTCTTCCTTGTTGCTTCATCTTGCATCCTTGATGATAAATATGATCTATGTTTCATTTTCATGGAAGATCCGCTTTGTTACTTATCTTCACCATCCAAAGGATCTTTGATCAATATCAGAATCCTCTGAGTCATCATGCAATGTCTTATTTCGGTCCTAGTCCATGATATGCTTCATGTATTCATGATTGTTCTTCTTTGTGCTTCTTCTTTGCAAGTGTTCTTTGTTCATCTTCTTTACTATCTTCCTTGATCATCACCTTGTCATGTTAAGATAGTAATTATACTAATGAAGATCATTCATGGCAAGGCAAAATCAGTGTTAAAACATCTATTCTATCACTACCTAGCTCATTGAATGATCAACTCATAACAGTCCTGTAAGAGGGTTAAAAGAGAAAGGCTTGATTAGGAGGGCGCAATCAAACTCATCAAGGCTCACAAGAGGCCTTCAAGGTGCACTTGAGTTCTCATGCAAGATAGAAATAATACCAAAGGTGCAAGGGCGCAATCTGAAGAGACAGAGTGAGGCTTAAGACCTTCACACCTTCAAAGTGCGCTCATGCGCTCAAAGAGACTAAGAAAGTGCAAGGGCACACTGCGAAGAGACAAAGTCGTGAGGCTTCAGGCCTTCAAGCTCAAAGAGACTAAGAAAGTGCAAGGGCGCACTCCGAAGAGATGAAGGAGTGAGGCTTCAAGGTCCACTCATGAGGACAAGGAGGGCACAAGGGCGTATGCCGAAGAGATGAAGGAGAAACACTCAATCCTTCAGGATGCGCTCATGTACTCAAAGAGGGCGTAGTTATTCGTGCTGAAGGAGTGTGCTCAAGCTTTAGGCTTCGTGACTTCGTCGTGCACTCAAAGGGAAGCATGGAGCTTATGCTTCATTATTGTCACATGCGCTCTAAGGCTTTGTTCTTCGTGGGTGAGCCATATGCTATAAGAGAGTAATGAAGCTTCATGCTTCATGGGTGCGCCATGTGCTGAAGGGGGTCACATTTCCTCAAGTCGAAGGAGTGCGCTCAGGCTCTCAGAGTGCGTATTTTAAGGCAAGAAGGTTATTGTTTTTATGAAATGCACTTTTCACTAAGCGTTTGAAGTGCACTTCATCGTTTTGAAGTTTGTTTCGTTGTCTTGAAGTGCGCTTCATTGTTTTGAAGTGTCCTTCATTGTTTCGAAGTTTGTTTCATTGTTTTGAAGTATGCTTAGGCTTGGAAGGACGTAATTCTCTCCAACACTGGCTACTTGTTCATCTAGAATGTGCCTTTCACTAAGGGAGGAAGCATAAGGCTAGGTGAATTATCCTTAGGAAGTATTAATGCACTCTGAGAGGGAGGAGACCTTAGAAAAGGCTTAGTGCACAAGATGGGAGGCAAGAGACGTTAATGAGGCTAATGAATAAGTTATGCTTATCACCTAGTAGGAGGATTAATGCCTTTAGAACTTGCGTTGGGTTGAAGGACCAAGAAGAGCTCTCATAATGGCTAAGTGTGGGACTAGCAGGGTAGGAGAAATAAATGCATCCTAACACAACTCAAACATATTTCACACACATAAATGCCATCAATACAAGCCAATGGAATGTACAGGACTCATGAAACATAGTCACACCTTAAAACAGCAGCAAAGTGACACCTGTTTCTAAGTGCAACAGTCGAAATGACACATTACAACACTTAGAAATCATGTTACAACAACTATGGTGACTATGACTAAGAGGTGCACTAAGTTGTAGGATTGTGTCTGACGCATGTTCCAATGATACGTATGTTGAAATATGGCAACAAAAATATTCCAATTTAATTTGTCCTTGAATTAAATTGTGAATTAAAATCGAATTTAGTCTTAGCAGCTACTTGGAAATAATTAATTAAGTTATTTTGACTTAATTAGTTGGAGAAATTCAAGTTAGAAGTATTTCTGAAGTCATGCAAGAGTTATCCATTAAATTAAGGAGATAAGATTGAGTTATATTTGAGTTGTAATTAGTTAACTCAGTTTACTGAGTTAAATCTAGTTAAATTAATTCCAAATTGTTTTAGGAACTAATAGAGAGTTAACAGTCAGTCAATGCATGCATGCACTCAACTACTGTTACTCTAGTTAACTAAAGATTCCCTCATCAGAAAATCATGCATGTCTATTCTGAGAAAGACCCAATTGAGATTAAAGTCAAGGACAGTGTACTATCAGTTGCATGTGTTTTCTTATAAAGAAAACTCATGCATGCATTCAAGGCATCATTCCTTGAGGATTACGCAGTTCTGACAGTGTGTGACATCAGGAGATCATCCACTTGGTAAATGAGTTTTCCACTTGGTTGAAGGAGAATCATCCCAGGGGAACAACGCAAGGAAATAGGAGCTTGGAGGGCAGAAAGGAAGGCTGGAGAGAAGCCAAGTTTGCTTGTGAGCATCTGTGAGGATTGTACTGAGAGCTGGCTAGCTGTGAGAGCTAAGGCTTTGTATAATTCCTATGTATTTCCCCCTTGTATGATAATACAGATAGTGGGGCTTTTTGTTGGACACCTAATCCTCAATGGGTTAGTGTGGAAGCCGAATGGACAAAAGGAGTCCAAGAGACCTTGGGATGTGAAACCCAACGGTCACATAATGTACTATAAATGTATATCTCTTGTTAATAAAAATTGTACTCACATGATTTATCTTTCATATTGTTCTTGCTCCCATGTGTGTTTAACATGGTATCAGAGCGGGCGATTGCTGGTCCTGCTCCCTGTTTTAGCGTTGAAGCTGATACGCCACCATCGATGAAGGTCCAGCTCCTTGTATGCGTTGTTGAATGAGATACCTGCGTTCTGTCTGCCACACCTGCGCTGCCCTGACATATTCTATTTATGATTCTGCGCCCTCTTCAGTTGAATACGCTCAAACTCCATAAACGTTTCATATTCTGTGACCACTGACAACTATGACTGTGCATAAACGTTTCTGTCCACAACGCGATGGTCCGACCTGCCGGATTGATGAGCAGCTACCCCCGCCTGTCCGTCAGTCGCACCATTATTGAACGTTTTTTTGACAAACCATGAACATTTGAACGCTTGAATGATCCACGCAGTGCCTGTACGCCTGAATGACCTGCTCCACAGCGAATTATAGTCAAGTTTTGTTCGCCTGGAGCTTCAACACTGCGACCTTCCATAACGTCTTGGATGCTCGCCATCTCAGTCTCAGGTTCGAATCCAACGGCCCACTTATTGAATTTCCCCTAAATTTGGAGAAGATTTTGGTTCAGAACGAGACGCGGCTCGACAATGACCTGTTCCACAGCGTTATATCAGACTTGGTATATGGTAATAACACTGTCCCATTTTTAACACAGCATTCCTTCTCTCTACAAGTTGCTCATTTCATATGATTCCAGGGTATACGAATGGGACATTTGAATGTGCTGTCTCATGGTATGCGTTGTCTAATAATCCAGTGGTATTAACGTTGTTGAATGGTCCAACGTATATATGGTATTGAACTGTGCGGTTGAAATGGTATTTGAACTGCGGCTTTATTGAGTGATATACACCGCTTTATTGAGTGATATACACCGCTTATGAACTGCATTTGAATCCGTTGAATGGTCCAGCGAATGGTCTAGCGTATATATATATATGTATATATATATATATATATATATATATATATATATATATATATATATATATATATATATATATTGAATGGTATTTGAATGCGTTATTGAATGGTATTAACGATGTTGAATGATGCGTATATATGGAATATGAACTGTTGTACGCTATATATGAACTTGTTGAAATCTTGTGCATTGAGGGTGGTATATTGGCTCGACGTTGAACAATTTAGAACTGTGCGTTAAATGTATGATGTGTTGGTTGTATGTTCAACTAAATGTCGTGTATAAATACCTACTATTATGCGTTGAATGAAAAGTTCTTGTTGTGCAAGTTGTAGTGAGTTCAACTCCTAATTGCATTAGTCCCTTGCAGACTGACAATGTCGAAATTCCACAGTCACACAAGGGAAAGAGCTTGAGCCTTGAATGGCGCTCGGGCTTTGCTTTCTTTGCATCAAAATCAAGAGTATATTTGAAGGTTGCGCTGGAAGATGGAATTTTTGAAATTCTGCTGAGAACCGTGGTGAAACTGCCGTGAATAACGTGGAATGCTACCTAGATTGAACGTTGTGAAGACCGTGGTGAACGTTGCCTAAATTTAATGTTGTAAAGACTGTGGTGAATGCTACGAGATAACATTGATGTCATTAAAACAACGTTGTTCCATTTGATGAGTTCATTGATGCACTAAGAGCTGAACAAGAAACAATCAAGAGAAAATGGGCGTTGATGAGTAATAGTCTCAATAACGTCGCCATATTTTGAAGGAGTCAAAAACACTATTGGGCAGAAGTCTGGTTGGGAAATCCTTCACTGTGCATTCAAATCCTACTTTAATTTATGGTGATGTGTTAATTGATTTCCATGTAAAATGCATTAAAATAATTCTGTTGTGTGTTCTCTTTTGGAGGTTGAGCGTTGGAGTCACTAATCATAATATATGTGCATCTATTGAATATTGTGCATACACATTCGATGCAATGAAATTATATGTAATATGGAATATAGTTAGTGCAGCTTTATGAGTTGTGATGGGTATGCGTTGATATTAAATGCCCATGACATGGTGTTCTGATAGCCATCATTTCTGAAGGAGTACTTGAAGGATCCAAGAAAGTTTGCAGTTACTGTTGCCCCAATTGTGGCATTATCCATTATAGTTTCTGTCTACATATATATGCATTGATTCCCTGATTCATTTGTTGCACATTTATACAAAATATTGCTGTTTACTGTGAGTGGATATTACTTTTATGCATTAAGTAATAATTGTGATAAGCTTTTAAGGTGTAAATCTGACATTGAAGAAAAATGGCCAGAATCAGTGAAGTATTAGAGTTCATGAAAACTCTTATACAATCTACTGTTGATGACACATTACAAATCAGCAAAGGATCTCTCTCAGAAATTCAGACATGTCTACAAAATGCACGGGAAAATATCGATTTTTTGCAGCTTGAATCTCAGCTACAACAAGAAGAATTACAGAAATGGAGTCATCATTCTGAACCTGTTTATGTTCAGAAGATTGAAACAGACTCCCATAAACAGCGAGTCAATAATGTTATCGTTCATTCAAATAAAGCAGCAGTTGTACATGCAGATGCAGAAACTCAATCTGCACTTCCCAAGCCCATCATCAGACCTTGGGAACAGCTTGTCCACAACAAGCACAGAACTGGTCTTGGATATGACAAGGACTTGTCCTTTCATATTCCAGACTACGCCAAGCCCATTCAGTTTCAGAGTGCTGGATTCATTCATGATAGTTCAGTTGCTCCTCATGACAGTTCACCTCCAGTTGTTCCAGACTCTGCCTCTCTTCCACAGCAACAGCAACAACAACAACAACAGATTATAAAATGCCAACACTGTGACCGAGTTGGCCATCTGAAAGATCACTGTTTTGATCTTCATCCATGTAAGCACTGTCATAAAACTAGCCATTCTTCACACAGATGCTTCAGCAACAAACGTCCTGCAAGAACAAAGATTCATCTTGGATGGATCGCTTCTTGGCAATGGGCATCAACAGCCAAGAAGATATTCCAAACACATGTCAGAACTTGTTCTAGAGTATTGAACAGTCTTGCAGTTGAGTTTTCTCCATCATCTCACCTTGTATCTGACAGGGGGGAAAATGATGGTCATCTACAAGCTTCAAAGTCACATCAAGCGAGCCTGAGCCACAACCTGCCATACCAGATTCAGAGTTGTAGCCAGAAACAAAGATGCCCCTGAGCATGCCTTCAGTTGGTAATCTGGGACACTTCCTCTAGCAGAAGACTTCAGCTTCTTGCCAATTTCGGAAGAATTCCAGGAACAAAATTGAGAACACTTCCTCTAGCAGAAGATTCCAGCTTCTTGCCAGTTTTGGAAGAGTTCTAGGAATTGCATTAAGAATTCCAGAGTTGTTGGTCATCCTTAAACCATCACAGGTTGAGACTTCCCTTTTCAGGTTGAAGTTCTCCCTTTTATGCGGGGTGAGACCTCCCTTTATTGGTTGAAGGTTTCCCTCTTCAAAACAATAGGAGCACTTCCTCTAGCAGAAGACTTCAGCTTCTTGCCAGTTTTGGAAGAGTTTTGGGAACTGCACTAAGAGTTCCAGTGTTGATGGTCATCCTTAAACCACCACCCTTTATACCAACATTTCAGAGAGCACATTCAGCCTTGTGCTGCCATGCATTTTTGCACATTTTGTATTATAGCTCTCTTCTTGGACTCATACATAACCCTTCGGATTAAGGGGGGAATGTTGGACACCTAATCCTCAATGGGTTAGTGTGGAAGCCGAATGGACAAAAGGAGTCCAAGAGACCTTGGGATGTGAAACCCAACGGTCACATAATGTACTATAAATGTATATCTCTTGTTAAAAAAAATTGTACTCACATGATTTATCTTTCATATTGTTCTTGCTCCCATGTGTGTTTAACACTTTTAGCTAAGGCTTTCCCCAAAGTATTTTCATGTGTATTGTGCATTGATTCTTCTTCTTCTGGTTATATTGTTCAGCTCGATCTTTAAGCTTCCACAAATTGATAGTAGAAATAGGTTATAGTATTCTGGTTTGATTTATATTGCATTATTGGGTTAACCTACCATCAGATTTTCTACATGGTATCAGAGCTGGATTTGTAGAGAATTTCCTACATGGTATCGGAGTTGTGAACAGTATACTAAGAAGAGAATTCGAAGTTTGAAGTTTGGGGTTGCAGGTGCAAATCGAATTCATATCATACTTCAAGGTTGGCCAATGGCATTCTATGGCTTGAGACTCGAGTATGCCTTGGAAGGTAGCTCGAATTACATAGCATGGAAAGATAGAATGGAGGCTGTATTAAAAGACAATGACTTGAAGGAATTCATTGAACAAGAAATCCCAAAGCCAACTTCAACTAATGCACAAGAGTTGGCTGAGTGGAAGAAGCATGCGACGAAGGCAAGACGGATCATCCTTGAGAGAGTTCGAGACCATATTGTCTTGAGTCTCCATGGGAAGGATACTCCATATTCAATGTGGAAGACATTGAAGGACCTCTACCAAAACAGTAGCGACCAGAGGAAATTGGCGCTCAAGGATAAGCTTCGAATAATCAAGATGGAGAAGGGCGATACTATTTCCACATATCGGAACAAGCTCACCACCTATAGAGATGAACTTGGCAGTGTGGGAATAACTACTATCAATGATGATATGGTGAGCCTCGCTCTCCTTCGCCTTCCAAAGTGTTGGAATAGCTACCAGGACTCTGTGAATGGAAGGGAGAAATTGTCGGATTGGGAACGACTGTGGTCGGATCTTATGCAAGAGGAGATCAGGAGGAGCACACGAGATGGTTCTTCATCCAAGAATGATGATGAAGAAAATATGGCCTTAGCAAGTAAGGCAAGGAAAGGGAAGGGCAAGGCTTCCCATTTCAAATCAAATTCTTCTCATGGAGGGAAGAAGGGTGACATGTCTAAAGTAAGATGCTTTAATTTTCACAAGATAGGACATCATGCGACTAATTGCCCATCGAAGAAGTCCAAGAAGGGATCCTCAGAAGGATTGGAAGGTGAGGCATTAGCCTCTCAATTCGAAATGGACTTTACCCTCATCGCATGCATGGTGTCATCAATGATGGGTTGTGTCTGGTATCTTGACAGTGGAGCCTCATTCCACATGACCGATGATAAAAACTTATTCACTGCCTTGGAGGAGAAAGACCTCCAGATGTGCATAGAGATGGGTGACGACAAAAGGTATAGTGTTTCAGTAGTGGGCACGGTTGCTTTTAAGAGGGAGCATGGAGCTCCTATCACCTTGATAGATGTGAAATATGTGCCTCGACTGAAGAAGAACATGGTATTGGTTGCGATGTTGGAGGACAAAGGCTACGATGTTGACTTCAGTAAAGGAAAGGCGTTCCTAAGACACATAGCCACGGGTCAGACCAAGAGGATAGGGATTTGGTTGAAGAATCTCTATAAACTAGAGATAGATGATTGTGCAGCATTGAGTACGAAAGCAGAATTGGTGCAAATCCAAGACATTGGCGAGTTGTGGCATAGGCGGTTGGGCCATTTGCATCATGGGTCTTTAAAGATAATGCAGCAAATATCTACAGGACTTCCCAAACGTAAACTTGAGCAAGTTGACACATGCAAAGGTTGTACCTTGGGAAAGTACACCAAGTCTTCCTTTCATGATTGAGACAGTCGAGCAAAGGCCATCTTAGAGCAAGTTCATACTGATGTGTGTGGACCATTCTCGACGGCATCCACAGCAAAGCAAAGGTATTTTGTGATTTTCATTGATGACTATTCTCGTAAATGTTGGATTTATTTCATGCAGAAGAAGGACCAAACTTTCACAAAGTTTTGCGAGTTCAAAGCTTTGGTCAAGAAAGAGACAGGGAAGAAGATCAAGGCCTTGAGAAGCGACAATGGTGGAGAATATGTCTCTCAAGAGTTTAAGGACTTCTGTGCAGCGGAAGGAATTAAACAAGAGTTGAAGGCACCTCAAAACCCACAGCAGAATGGGGTGGCCAAGAGGAAGAACAGAACTATTGTAGGGGTAGCACGGGCAATGTTGCATGACCAAGGCCTACCACTTCACTTGTGGGCTGAGGCATGCAACACAACGGTCTATTTGCAGAATAGAAGCCCACATTGCATACTTGGGATGAAGACACCAGAGTAAGCTTTCTCCGGTAAGAGACCAGATGTGGGTCAATTTAGGATCTTTGTCTCATCGAGATATTTCCATGTGACAAAGGATTCACGGAAGAAGCTTGAGTCGACAACGGAGTTTGGGATACTTGTGGGGTACACTGATACACCTCACAACTATCAGGTGTACTTGCCTACCAGTCGGAGGGCAGTGGTTCACAAAGATCTCAAGTTCGATGAGCAAAAGGCCATGCGAATTTCCCTTGAGAGGGAGCTCCAACTACAGGCTGTGACGAACTGTTGGTTCCTAAGGAGGAGGAGCCTCAGACTGATGCAAAGCAGCCGCATGCAGAGGTTCCAGGAGTGGAGACATACACTCAAGCAGAGTCTTCGAGAGATGGATGGAAGTGCACAAGAGAAGCTAATAGATTGTTGGAGGATGCGAGAGAGAATGTGGGAGCACCATCTTCTCAGTGAAAACAGAGGAGGTCACCTAAGAGGTACACTGGATACATGGCCCTTGTTGGGGAATGTGTTGAGACCGAGCCATCTTCCTTTGAGGAAGCAGTGCAGCAGCTGATTTGGTTTGATGCTATGGTGGAGGAGTATGACTCCATAGTTCATAACAGTGTTTGGGACGTGGTTCTGAGACCGAAGAACAAGTCAGTTGTGAGTTCTCATTGGCTTTAGAAAGTAAAGCAAGCTACTGATGATGGGAGGATCATGTTTCTGCAGTATATTTCGACAGAAGAGCAAGATGCTGACATTTTGACAAAGGCATTGTCAAAGTGTAAATTCGAGTTCCATAGAGATAAGATACGGGGCTCATCGCTGCTACAATCTTACTCTGCTTCCTCTGTTTAGAGAAGTTTCTCGGCTCAGGAATCGTTTCATGGAGATTTCTCTTAGTCATATATACCGGGAAAGGAATTCTGAAGCGGACCGTCTTTCTAAAGAAGGAGTAGACCGTGAGATGGGGTCATGGGCTGTCTCAGAGGTTGATAATGGGTTTGTTCGGGCTGTTGAACAACCCATCTTCGCTTAATCTTTCTTCTCGTTTCCTCTGTTCCTGTAAATACATGTGTGTTGTTCTGTTTTTTTTCCATGTATCCATCTCTTTTATTTTCTCCCCTGCCAGATTTCTTGGGCTGTTTTCCCTATTTGTGGATGCCCGGGCAGTGGTTCCAGTATTTTCGCAGCGGCTTCCAAATCCTCAATGATATTGTGGATGTTTATTGTGGATCCGCGTGGTCTTTTCTTCCAACGTTGCTGGTGGTTTTGGGGGCTTTGTTCCCCTTGCGGTGGCTCTTCTTTGATTAGCTGCGAGCCGTTAGGGCTGTGCTCAAATGCTTTGAGCAGTTTGGGAGGAGTTCTTCCCTCCTGCGACGGGTTTTCTGTCAGCAAGCAGTTTTGCTAGCTGAGTCTCGCCCTGTTTGCTGGCGGTTTCAGGCTTGGCGTCTTACTTACATATTTTATGTAACCCTTTTTATTAATAAAAGGTTGGAATTTTTCTGTGGAAAAAAAAGATCGGGGTGGCAAATAATCCCTTTCTTGTTGAGAGGCGGTGTTGAAATATGGCAACAAGAATATTCCAATTTAATTTGTTCTTGAATTAAAATGTGAATTAAAATCGAATTTAGTCTTAACAGCTACTTGGAAATAATTAATTAAGTTATTTTGACTTAATTAGTTGGAGAAATTCAAGTTAGAAGTTTTTCTAAAGTCATGTAAGAGTTATCCCTTAAATTAAGGAGATAATATTGAGTTATATTTGAGTTGTAATTAGTTAACTCAGTTTACTGAGTTAAGTCCAGTTAAATTAGTTCCAAACTATTTGAGGAACTAATAGAGAGTTAACATTCAGTTGATGCATGCATGCACTCAACTAGTGCTACTCCAGTTAACTGAAGATTCCCTCATCAGAAACTCATGCATGTCTACTCTAAGAAAGACCCAGTTGAGATTAAAGTCAAGGATAGTGTACTATCAGTTGCATGTGTTTTCTTATAGAGAAAAGTCATGTATGTAGTCAAGGAAACATTCCTTAAGGATTGCGCAGTTTTGACAGTGTGTGAGATCAGGAGATCATCCACTTGGTAAATGAGTTTTCCACTTGGTTGAAGGAGAATCATCGCAAAGGAACAGCGCAAGGAAATAGGAGCTTGGAGGGCAGACAGGACGGTTGGAGAGAAGCCAAGTTTTCCTGTGAGCATATATGAGGATTGTACTGAGAGCTGGCTAGCTGTGAGAGCTAAGGCTTTGTATAATTCCTATGTATTTCCACCTTGTATGATAATACAGATAGTGGGGTTTTTAGCTGAGGCTTTCCCCAAAGTATTTTCATGTGTATTGTGCATTGATTCTTCTTCTTTTGGTTATATTGTTCAGCTCGATCTTTAAGCTTCCGCAAATTGATAGTAGAAGTAGGTTATAGTATGCTGCTTTCATTTATATTGCATTATTGGGTTAGCCTACCAACAGATTTTCTACATGGTATCAGAGTTGGATTTGTAGAGAATTTTCTACAACGTAAGACTGTCTAATACAGAAAAGTGTGCCAAAGCTAACTTTGGTGATGTAAAAAGGTGTGACACATGCAAGAGTGAAAACATAAAAGAGACACTTGTGACAAGAGGAAAACATGAAGACGACACTTGTAAAATGCAAACGACCTTAAAACTGACACATGCTAGAGCGAAGATAACATGAAAATGACACTTATTAAAGTAAAAGCAAGTCAAAATGATAGTTACGAATGTGAAAGTGGAAATGCGCAAAACACGAAAATTGAGAAAACTCACCAAAATAGAAGTACAAACATAACAAAGTGATGGGAACTATCAATAAAAGTGTGCATTAACTATCGACATGAGTTGAACATCACACAAGCACTATCTTGATGGATGGTTCTATGTTTGTCCAAGCTTGTATAAAGGAAGTGTGTTGATGAACACATCAGAGATTAAGCATGTGTGTGCAAGTGACTTTACAGTTTGAAACAAGGAAGAAGACTTGAACACTTTTCAAACATCAATCGAATATGCAGTAACCATAGAGCAACAGATCATAGGATCCTTAGTAGGCTCCAAAATTCAAGTATAACAAAATTTTGGAGGGTGTTGATCACAGTGACAACATGTCCCTAAATCCTAATTTGTGGGATCTTGAGAGTTATTCTCTCCTTGATATGTTGAGCTGGTTCTCAACAATAATGAAGTATTTCAACAAGTTGTATGCTTGTGAACTTTTGGAGAGGAGAAAAAGGATTCATAAACTCAATGAAGGAGAGTAAGCAAGTTGTATGCTTTCTTGTGACTTCATATCCCTTTTTAAAAGAGAATTAGCAGTTGTAGTCTTCCTTATGGATTGTTAGCCCTTTGTAAAGGAGAGTGAGCAAGTTGTACCCTTGCTTGTGAAGAATTCAACTTTTTCTATAAAAGGAGCAACTCTCTTTGAAGGAGAAATAATGAAGTGGTTTATTGATTCCTGAAGACATAATCATAATTTGGTGAACTTCATTATCAATCTAGTTTGCATATTGTTTTATGTGCTTTTTGTTTTAATTTTAGATGTATATGTTTAATTATATTGCCAATTTTCATCTTAAAATGAAGAATTGAGAAATTAGTATAACATCTAGAATGTAGAAAAATTGAGTTAGTTTTATACTTTCTGATTTCGAATCATAAATCGTTGTGTGGCATACCGTCAAATTTCATGTCATCATAATGATATTACTAGGGATTTTTCAATGTGACATGTAGAACAATAAGATTGTGACACTTGGACAAATGATATCATCAAGGACAGGTGGGCATGTCCAAGGGCATAAGATGGAGAAATTTTGTGAAAACTTCTACATACACCAAATCATCATCGCCGAGTGGTTGTCCAAGTTAGGTATAACTAGAATAAACATTTCTTAAATTTTTCAAAGGAGCTAAGCTTTCAACCCTGCCCTCTAAATGTCAATTCCCCATTACAGCTCCATTTAATGAAGTTTTGAGTGAAATAGGTAACCTCTTTCTAGCCTTTCTTGATTTTTATATAGATTCAACACATAAACACAACCAAATTTGAAAACCTTTCAAGTATCGAGAGTAAAAATAAAAGGTATGCCTTGATCTTCTAACATAGACAAGCTTTCCATACAAGAATTGGGGATCATGCCATGTGTTGACAATTAAGAGTGTGCATTTGAAGGATTTGCAGAATAAGGGGCAATTAGCTCAACGCAATAGGCACCAATCACTACACTCTATGTAGCAACTCAAATTTCCCATGCATATGACCATATCATTTCCTAAGGAGAATGAACAAGACAAGTGGAAAAATAAGAGTACTCATAGATAATTATATGTATGTATATGTATATGTATTTATATGTAGGTATGTACATATACATATGCATTTTTTTATATCAGCCATGGACCCATACATGACAATTATGCCACATGGCGATGCTCCAAAGTAACACCTTGGCATTTCAAGCCAAGGGCGGCCCAAGTTGAGCACAAATGGCATGATAGGATAAGAATACAAGATAGTACTTCCCAAGGACATGAGCATTTAGCCTTGCCTTTCAAATGTCAAGTACCTAACAAAGTTGTGTTTGATAAATGTTGTGGTCCACCAACGTCAAATGAAATGATCCTTTCTCTTCATAATTACATGGAAACCCTTTGGGTATCCAACTCATACCATTAAAAAATCCAAGGGGTGGGAAAACAGAGTTTTTGAATAACTATTATGGGTTTCTTAAAAAGTTATAAGTGGAGCCAGGAGAAGATTTCGTTTAGTTATGGGATCTTATGCCTTAGATGCAAAAGGAGACTAACAACTTTTGTACATTTCCTTATAGATTTGAATTTGGTGCTAAGATAGCCATCACAACAGATGACCCTAATAAGGTCACTACATAAGCCAAGGAGTTCCCTAAAAGAAATGCTAACTAATTTGTGAACTGGCATACATACATTTGTTTATTAGCATCACCATGGAATCCATGTACGCGTCCTTAATATTTGTGATGGTTTTGTATTAAAAGAGGTGGCCAAACAATTCATACTTTTACACCTAGAGGCATAAAGCAAAAAAAAAGGTAGTTTATTCCTGTAATTTTCAAGTTCGGGAAAATCATTATCGCTAATAGAACTTATTTTACTCAAAGCTATGAAGGCCTTCGATGATTATTCCCTACAACAAAAGCATGCACTTCCAAGATATGCACCAAAATTATTATCTCGAGATCAAATGCATAATGTTAATTTGAATACTAAGTGGTTGGTGATCGAATACCCTAAGGAAGAAAAGATAGGAAATATTGACTATTATGAAACTATATAGAGGTTGAGAAAGGAAATACCCAACCTTGAAGGTAAAGATGGTAGCGCTTTCATTTCTCTCAAGGGACAATAATGATAATGATGAAGTGACACAAACCCAAGGGGTCTAAAGTCAAGAGTAATGAATGAGGGAGGCCCTGAGGGAAATCTATCACATTTGTTCTCACCAGGTGCACTATGATGATCAAGGCTCCTACTTTTGATATTTTGGTTCAAATTCTCCATTATACCATGAGTTTAATTGCAACATGTACCACACAAACCCTGAGTGTCATTGGAACACCATGTTTAAGCCTACATTTTCAAATTTTCCATATGGTTAAAGTGAGGAATACCCCAGAAATCCTTGGAGGTACTAGGGAAAGGTTTATTTCTTCTAAGGGTGATGTTCTACAAGGATAGGGGTCATATTATCCTCTAGTTTATATTGGGCATGCCTATGAGATTGATGAAGGAGGAGATTATGAGGACTTTAAAGTGTTGAAAAAACTAACAAACCATCAAAACCATGGGCTCTATGAATAAGAATAGAGAGTTGAAAAAACTGACAAACCATCAAAACCATGGGCTCTATAAATAAGAATAAGGATGATCACATTATTTGCCTTTGTTCCAAACCTCGGAATTGCATTCTGCACAAAGGAGAATGGCATTCCTATGGTGAGAAATTATGATGAGGAGCCACAAACAAGGGAACAAACCCAAGAAACATTTGATAAGGTCTTGCGGAAGATAACATAAGATACTAGAGATTTCACTGGAAATGACACGAAGAAAAAAAATGGCACTAAGAAGTTACATTATTTTAAATATTATATTGCCAAAAATGTCCTTTATTACCAAATCAAATAAACTCAAAGGCAACAAGTCAAAAAAAAGATAGATGAAGAGACAAAACCACCTAACACACGTAGAAAATGTATGAAACCACCAACACATCAATATCTATGAATTGGAATCCATAGATGATAATAATTTGCGAATATTAATTTCTTAATGGGTAATGAATAAATTGTTGGAATATATTATAAAACTCACAATATTGGAAGAGATGGTAGAAAACGTACAAGATGAAGTTTCAAATACAATAATTAGCTTGCATCCCCACACCTTCATATAGAACCAACCTCTACCAAGCCTCTAAAGGAAGCTCCAAAAGAAAATCCATTGGAGGAAAGCCAAAAAAAAAAAAAATCCTCGCCAAAACTCCTTTAATGAGTGTGAAAATTGTGACTTTTGAAATCTTAAGGGATTAAGTGAAAGCCTACAACTAAATGCAAAAGAGATAAGGGAGACCCTCAACAACCAAAGTCCACTTATGGGTACATGAGTTGTTATAAGTAGAAGGCTAGACACAAATACTAATTTATTGAAGAATATTTTTCTTCATGTGACTTTCACAAGGCTATGATTCTAAACAAGGACACAATAAGCATGGAACTCCCTATAAATTTTCAATTGAAGGGAATGAAACACAATCAATCTAATGGATAAAAATGTTGAATAAGTGACAAGGACCATGACATATATTAAAACGGTCAAGGGCCAATATTCAACAACTTTTAACCAATCATGTGACAAGTTGGGTGACCCCTCTATGTTTCATGATGGACAACTAACAAATGAAGAAGCCTATACATAAGGTATTGAAAATTCTATGAATGATTTCCAATAAGAATTGGGGAAGATAATGAACTAAGACATGGATATTTCGAAGATGGCTAACAAAGGCTATCGTGGAGAATGCTCATTTAAGAGACAACTCGGAAGTAATAGGTATATTTTTCCCCAAACTAGAAGATGATTATATGCACATTCAAATGAATAACGCCAACATTGGCGATCCTCTAAGAAGGGATAAAAAATGTGTGTTTGGGATGATATAGTGTTTGCTTCATTCCAACAACACACGATCCCATATCAACAGATAATGTCCCCTTGGTGATAGACTCTACCATATTAACAAATTCCTCCTCCATGATCATGTTTCTCAAAGTAGCCAACAATATCTTGGATTGAATTTTGTTCTAGATCAATTCAAGACATTATAAAACTTTCCAATGGTAGGAAACTAAAAGAATCTATCAAGACTAACCAATATTTCAGACGGTGCAACTACAAAGAGAGAAATCAAATCAACAAAGAATTTTAAACCAATACCATTGCTACTATTACTTGTGTGTCTCAATTTATCCTCCTTTTTTTTTGCCCTCACTATTATCCCAATATCCTTCAACTTATTTTAAAGCCTTC
This sequence comes from Pinus tabuliformis, assembly GCA_031772625.1. Lineage (NCBI taxonomy): Eukaryota > Viridiplantae > Streptophyta > Pinopsida > Pinales > Pinaceae > Pinus > Pinus tabuliformis. Next base: position 1,293,614,258 of record CM062819.1, read on the forward strand.
CTCTCATGCTGACTTGCCCCTCTTATAATTACTTGGTCACAACCATCTTATTTGCTTCCTTAAAATCTTGATTGACAGTGAAGACCTGCAACTAAATGCAAAAGAGATAACAGAGACACTCAACAACCAAAGTCCACTTATGGGTACATGAGTTGCTATAAGCAGAAGGATACACACAAATACTAAACTTATTAATGAATATTTTTCTTCATGCGAATTTCATAAGACTATCATTCCAAACAAAGACACAATAGGCATGAAACTCGTTATAAATTTTCGAATGAAGGAAATGAAATATAATGAATCCATTGGATAAAAATGTTGAATAATTTACAAGGACAATCAGATATATGAAAAACAATCAAGGGCCAATATTCAACAAGTTTTAACTAATCATTTCATGAGGCTATGTGGCCCCTCTATGTTTCGTGATGGACAACTCACAAATGAAGAAGCTTATACACAAGGTATTGAAAATTCTAGGAACGATCCAAGAAGAATTGGAGAGAATCAAGTAAGACCTAGAGATTTCGAAGATGGCTAACAAAGGATATTGTGGAGAATTCTCATTTAAGAGACAACATGGAAGTGATATGTAGAGTTTTTACCCAAACTAGAGGATGATTATGTGCACATTCAAATGAAGAAAACCAACATTGAGGATCCTCTAAGAGGGGCTAAAAAATGTGCATTGATGATTCTAAAATGTTTACTTCATTCCAACAACACATGATCCCATGTCAAGAGACAATGTCCTCTCGACAATAGACTCTACCATATCAACAAATTCCTCTCCACGGACATGAGTCTCAAAGTAGCTAACAACATCTTGTATAATTGAATTTTGTTCTGGATGAATTCGAGGCATTGTAAAATTTTCCAATGGTAGGCAACTAAAAGAATATATCAATACTAACCAATATTTTAGATGGTGCAACTATATTGAGAAAGAAATTAAAAGAAGAAAACATTTTAAACCATTACCACTATTACTATTACGTGTGTGTCTAACTTTATCCTCCTTGTATTTTCCCTCATTGTTATCCCAATCTCCTTCAACTTCTTTTAAACTCTCCCTCTCATGTTTACTTTCCCCTCTTATGATTACCATTGGTTGCAACAATCTTATTTGCTTCCTTCATTTGCAACCTGAGGAATTAACTAGGATGTAATTGGCATTTAAAATGAAAAAATTATGCTACTTCACATCCATAACAATCTTCTATTCTAGATTAATTGTTATTCTTGTTTTTTAGTACCATAGTTGGCATTTTGGGTCCATGACATTTCTAATATTATCATCTTGCTATCACCTTCTTTAAAACCTTTGAGCATTCCTCATCTTGAACTCTTTTAGACTTCATGGGGAGAATGTTACCATGTTAAATAGTATGTTTCATCCATGAAATTTCTATTGCAACATGTCAAGGTGTACCCATAACCATATTTTTCTTTATTAGTCAGGTCATATGTGGACCACTTTCTCTTCTTCATCAAGTTCAAAGCTTTGTTGACTTGTGCACTAGTAGAGATCAATGTCCTTACGTTATGCATTATTCTTCATAGGTAATTGCCTCAAGTTGCTCCTCCCAATGACTTATGGATAGTTTTTTGAGGTCAAGTGACTTTCACATCCTGTGGCCATCTCAATGGACAAGCTTCCCCCATTTCAATATTATTTGAATATTCCTAAACAATTATTGCCACATAGGAAAGAGTTGAACAAAATCATTAGATAGAATATTAGCATATGGTACATTAAGATGACATGGGTGGATCAAACCTATAAGCTCAAACACAAGATGACCTTTTATGTAAAGTATTTTCCCTAGTGCTACAAGATTGCCTCGCTTCCAGTGCCATGTACACACTTCAATACTAGATTCATACACTCATGATCACTCTTGGCTAGATTAAGGTGGGTTCACATTGGCTTCAAGAGTAAGTCGATCACCATATACCTTGAGCAAACACAGTTTTCCAAAACTAATATCTATAAAAGACCAAGATAGAGGAACATTTCATTTTTCAATGATCCATCTAATACAAGATCTGAGGTCAAGAGTCCCAAAACTCCCTCTCTGTCTTCTTCAAATATCTATACCTTCAATGCTTTGAATATACATGAAGGAGCCCCTCAAACTTAGATCTTCTTCACATAGACTATCTCCACCACCAAACACTACTAGGATAATCACCTCCCTCCCAATGCTTATAGAGGATCACATCCTTGTAGTGTTTATAGGTAGAGGAACCAAAAAGAAAGGTAGTAGGAAGATCCACCTTAGTTTATAAATCTGTGAGATTACAAGGAGACCTCTAACCTCCACCTATGAGACCCTTACCATAGTTTCATATTCAAGCCTAGTATAGATCTCTTGATTGCAACAAACATTCTTCTCCCTCCTCTAGATTTTATTTGAAGACAACCTCTTCCTAATAGCATCATGCACCACAAGCCCTCTCTTCTATATCTTCTAGTTGATCCAAACAATTTTATATCAAGTGTTTCTTTCCTTCATCCTTAAATGTTAGGAAAGATCCATAAACCATAAACCTAAACACGAAGGCTAGACTCTCCTCCCATTGATCAGAGATGCCACTAGGAGACCATGAGCACTCTTCCAAAGCATATTTAATTGAGATGAACATCTAGATCATGAGCTCTTGATGGACTATTATTTTTTGTTCCTAATTTGCATCTCTATACCAAATGATAGATTATAGTTTCTATATCTTACACCTCATCAATTAGATATGCTTTTATAGGATTTTCATTCCCACTACCACGTGTATTAATTCATATGTACCTAACAGTCCCTTAACTTGTTCATGGTCATTCATTAAACTCAAATAAAATCATCTCATCTTTACTTGCATCACCGTTTCTACTTGTTCAATGTGTGTTATATCTTCAATGATTCCTCTAACGTATTAGATTCCCTTAAGCATTAGTGATGGTGAATGTGTTTGGACAACAAATATTTTTGATCTGAGTCCACTGATTTTCCATTGGAGACATCATTATAATTCTTTATTATGTGCATCTACATTCATTTATATTTACTTTCAACAAATCACCTTTTTCCATTGGTTGGCAATGGAACCAAAAGATCTTGAGCACTTTCCATGCTCATCTTCAATGGAAACAATCATCCAAGCTCTTGAGTTCTTGACAAGTTCTTTCATTGGGATTCCTAGCTTTGTGTTTGGACAACATAAATGTTTTATTTGAGTCGCTCCACTCATTTCCATTGGAGACTTTATTATAATCATTTATTATTATGTGCATTTACATCCATTTATATTTACTTTCTATAAATCTCATTTTTCCATTGGTTGACAATGGCACTAGGAGACCTTAAGCACTCTTCTTGAGAATCGTTAGTGGAGAGACTCATCCAAGCTCGTGAGCTATTTATGAGTTCCTTCTTTGGGGTTCCTAACTTTATATCTCCCTACTAGATGGAAAAATATAGTATCTATGACTAAAAGCTCATAGATTATATATGCTTTTACAGAAGTTGCATCGACACTCCTACTTGTTTATTAATTTTGATGTACCTAGCAATCCCTTTAACCTATCCCTAGTAATTTTTAGATATTAATAGAATTATTGTATCTTATATACATGTGCATTATGGTTTATGTTTATTCAATGTGTGTTATATATTCAGTTATTCCTCTATAGAACTAGATTTCCATCAGGGATTAGTGGTGGTGAATGTATTTGGACAACAAATGTGTTTGATATAAGTCACACCACCCATTTCCCATAAAAGACTTTATTATAATCCTTTATTATGTGCATTTACTTCCATTCGTATTTACTTTCTATGAATCTCCCTTTTCCAGTGGATTTAATGTTATCACATAAAAATTTACTAGTTGAAAATGTGTTTACTCAAAATTGTTTGGAAATGGTTGCATTTCCAGAAGAGGGGGCATCACTTCTTCTTACTTCCTTATCACATGTTGACCTTTTCATCCACTATCTTGGCACAAACATTTCCTCCATTATGACATAGTAAATATAGCAAATTCTAGTCAATATTTATTCAATGCGCGGGATCATGCACCAATAGGCGAAACATGGTTTGCAAAGCACATTGTAGTTGTAGGAGTTTATGGCACCAAATTCATTAACATTTTTCAAATTAAATTTGATAGTCAAACTACTGTTGAACTCAAATATGAATTGATTTAATATGCCACTAAAAAAATTTGTGCAACTTCTTCACAACTCTAAGCAATTTGATAGTCCATGAATAGTTCTATGGTTTCTCCAATGGAATTTTTATAGTAATGACATTCAATATTATAATTCACCAAGTTTTCATCAACTCATTCTCTTTCCATGATTAGTTATGTCCTTTGCAATCCAACCTTTGCTAGTATATTTTGTTTCATTAGATTGTAGCAAAAATTCAAATGGAAGTCTTCACAAAGGCCACATCTAACCTAATGACTCAATAGGGGGAAACAATTAAGATGAAAGGTTGTATCTGCTTCAAAATGTTACAACTATAAAAAAAATAATGCACCCACTTCCCAAGTGTTCTTTTGTCAACCCATGGGGAGATTCTAATACTAACAAGAAATATTGGATTTGTAACTAGACATCTCATGTTTGGAGGCAAAAAGTATGTTTGGAAGAGGTTAACAATAGTATTATTATACTGTGTGTGTGTGTGTGAGAGAGAGAGAGAGAGAGAGAGAATTTTTCAAGTTTCATATGACATTCCATTATATGCTAGGTCAACAAGAATACATTACGGAAGCACTAAAGAGACACAAGAAAACAAGATCAACAAATTGTTAATAGGATTACAACTTAGGTTTATGCCATTAGCTACTTTATGATTATGTGATCCATCTTCCTTCAACATGATGAACTAGATATCCCTTATCCAAAACATCTACTTCATCATTATGGGCAAGTCACCATGGTTATGGTTAATGATCCTTCCAAATGTTTGAAGGGTAGCTCCAAAACATTAAATAACAAGCCATTTTGTTCTACTTGTCCAAGACAAGCAAAATAATAACATATATTGTAACTCATAAGAGGAAGAATGCTATTTAGGTATTATTGAAATCAAGTATAATGATTTTGGCATCCCTTTTCTATTAAGGTGGTTAACAATAAGAAACTCAATTTTTAGCATTAAACATTTGATGTATGCAAGGTTTTCATGTTGTCAAAGAATGTATACAATAGTGTTGACTATGATTTTCCATGGTAGTTATAATGGCCATGTCTTCCACATCCTTGATCAATGAGATTCCATGTTTGGAGAGAAGCATTTGACGTTGTTCAATATATTTATGCTAGGTATGTGCAATATAGTTGTTTTTCTAACATCAACAAGTCACAAGACATCATCATAAGTCTAATGTGTTGAGATTTGTGTAGCTTTTAGTGAAGCTTGTAAGGAGAGAAATTTAATTTTATTATTTTATTATTACTTACAATTGCATCTTTCATAATTTTTGTCATATATATGCATCAGTAGCAATGTGTCTCTAAAGGAGCTTTCGAATGTGGTTGACCAAATAATAACAATTATGATAACGTGAAGTAGATTACTAAGACAATGGCCCTAGTCGTGAAGTCTAATATATGTGTATTTTTAAGTTTCCATCCATGTTCTCTATTCATGTTGGTGTATTGAGAGTATAATGAGGACCAAAAAATATTTTTGTGAATAGGAACTTTAGGGAAAAAGGATTTCAAGTAAGCAACTATGAGTCGTGTTCCAAACCAACAAATTGATGGGAATTCTAAGAACTCACATGCATACAAAATCCTTGTGTGTCAAATGGGTGATTCAAGTAATGGAAGGTAATGAAGCCTTCAAGTTGTTTTTGAGAAATTGCATCTCATTTGAAGCCCCTATCAAGAAAAATAAAAAAATAATAATAATTTATTTATTTACAAAAAAATAAAATTAAAATATTGGCAAGGTGTTCTTAGTCAAACTTTTTTAATCACTATAATTGTGACTAAATTTGAAGGCTCGTTTATCGCATAAAGTATTTGGAAGCCTTATGAAATTGTCAAAATTTTCTACATTATAAGAAGAAATGTCGTAGAACAAGGCACTCATTCAACGATCACTCGACCATATAATGCTCCCCGATTTTCTTACTTATAGAGAGAAGGCTTGGGTCAATATAACTTAGTCAAAATCAAATGGATCAATACATGTGTCATGTTTCTTGGTCTTTCTCCAAGAGCAAGCAAAAGCCTAAGTTAAAATATGTTAGAATTTATTTTGGAATAAACCCTGAAATCAACAATGTTTGGTCTTGAACGTTGGATGCCCATGCCAGGGCCTTCAAAACATATTTCAGGGAAAGAAACCTAAATCATTACTTCAGAGCTTGTCAAGAGATGTGTCACAAAATAATAGTATCACAACCAAAATTTGTAAGTTTGGACAAGTTGAAAGTTTCTTTGTCCACCCACAACTCCATGTGGAATTCATGTTAGCCCCATATTAATCACCCATGTAGAGTTAGAAATGTATGACTTTCCAGGAAGATTCCAAAACACTCAACTAAGTCAAAACCCTAATCTTAATAGCCAAAACAGAGTTAAAGCCCTCACTACCAACAAAGAAAAGTGTTTGACCCCCTTCTCATTTTTGATATATAGAAAAGTAATGCAAGGGTATGAGTGTTAACAAAGAAAAGAAAAGCAAGAAGGGAAACCCTAGAAGTTCATAGCATCTCGTAATGTCATTTACTCAACACATTTTTTTTGTATTTGCATTGTAATCTTAAACAGAATAAGAGCTAGGAATAGTCCTTCATTTCCATTTGGAGTTTTTCCCTCACAGATTTCTCCAAGTATATCATGTCTCCATGGTATTTTTATTGTTGTAGTTTTACTCTTATTATTTCATATAGTTCTCAAAACATAAATTAGGTTTTCCCTTTTTAACAAAAGCTTAAGTAGATTCTTGCATATCAAAGTAGAGTCTCGTTATATTCACAATAGTGTTTTACATAAGTGTAGAAATTTTAGCAAAGTGTGAGCCTTATTGCAACTTCTTAAATTTTACCTCTTTCCTAAAGGTTTCTTGAATCTTAACCATGTCACTCTTCATCCTTATAGCTATTATGATACATGATAATATGAGATATAATAAAAAAATGACAAAAACAACAACAAAAAACAATACTCCACTTTTTAACGACCCTAATCAATAAGAGAATCCAAGAGAAAATATACCAAATGTGTGCCAACAAATTTCAACTCTCTAGGGCAATCATATCATGCATAAACCAAAGTTGAAAATCAATTTATTACTACATAAATCACAATAGTAAATGTCAAGCTAATCAAGGACATAGATTAGGACATGATATTTAAATCAATCAATCTAGGTGTACGTAAACTTAGAAGCACATTACAATATGTACAGAATTAGACTAGATTAATTTCTCATGGTAAACTAGGACTTACATGCTAACCTAACAAAAGGCCTAAAATTTTAAAAGAATAAGATAAAGAAGTATAAAGCAAATCTTATTATAATCAAACTGCTTGGAAAGTAATGCACACATACTTAAAATCCATTGGATGATTAAACATGCATTAAGGTCCCAAGACAAAGGTCAACAACTCATAGTCTCCTACATAATCAAATTCAGTATGCAAGTTTTCAATGACAAGAATTGGAAACAATGCAATAAGAGGTTCAATTTGGTGGATTGGTAATGTACTAGGGGCTTTTCTGTTGGCAAGAGAAAATGGACACTTTGGTAGTCCCTTATTCAATCCAATAAACTTTACCTAATACTACTTGAAAATTTGAGAATGCATTAGGGCCTTCTCCACTTGTGAGAGAGAGTGGATGTCACTCGAGTAGTCTTCTACTCAACTATCAATTGGTGTGTGCTTAAGTCATTAACTATTCTAAGAAAGCAAGAAACTAAGCAAGGAACTATGATGCCTTTTGATGCCTTTTGATGCAACACTAAATGAGAAGCTAAGGGAGTGTTAGGGCCATTTCCACCAAGAAAAGCACTAGATGCACTCATGGTCCTCGACTTAACCTATCAATTAACTTGTCTTCATTAGCAACAATTACTATATGATAATTTCATTCATGTACAACACTCTAATAATGAAATATGGAAAGCAAATTTATGCAAAAACTAACAATGTAATGGCGTAAGACGGCAACTATAAACAAGATAATTGAATTTGAAAACTATGTAAATATATGAACAAAAACAAAACAAAAAATCATATAAACAAGATATACCAACATATACAAGATGAACAACAAATGAAATAAGTTGCACAAGAAGAAGTTGTGGAGGGCCTCCACTTCTTTGCATGCACACTAAAAATTATCAACAGTAGGGACTCAAGAAAGTTACATATAATATATGAAATGAAGTTGAAATAGCTCCAAAGTTGAAGTCTTTGCACACCAAGCTCACTAGAATAATTCTTCAATATCTATAATTACAAACTTACTTAGCAAGCTTCATTTGCTTATTTTTATAGGCAAAAATGAAACTAAAATCTAAAAATGCTCCTTGTTGATTACTATACGCTATCATGGGACTACATATGGATCAAATCAACATCATGCTATGCTCAGATCATGGAGAAAATCTATTAGAATTAGCTATGGGCAAAAATATCATATTGTCTTGTGTTTTTCTCTATAAAGTTGTTTGCGTTGACGAAGCATCTTAAGGTTAATTTCAAGCAAGCGAACAAGTGTCTATCCATCTCGAGATGTTGGGCGACAAAACCCATGTCATGGATTTTTCCCTGGTTCACTGCACATATGAAAACGAATGATCATTTACGAAACTTGCAACCCTCTAAATTTATTTTTTTACAATGTTATTATTCCATAAATTTCTAAAATTAAAAACAACTTAACCAAATACCTTGGAAAACATGTTTATTGTGCAAAATATGACTAGAAAGTATCAAAAGTGACTCGGAATGGATTTCTTAAGAACAAATATAAAGGTGAACCACAACAAAATTAAGCCATAATAAAGAATTGATAGTAAATATGCCCTATTTCACCAAGATTAATGTTGAATCACTTTACAATCTTTAACTTATGTCAAATGTGTAAGACATACAAGGGTTGGAAATTCACAAACCAAGAAGAAAAAGATGGTTGCAAATTTAATCTACAATAAGGCAATTATTGGACAGTTGGAAACTTCATCTATATGCATAAAGATGAAGTTCATGTACATATTAAAGCTTTATCACAAGGATAATACAGTTCTCTAACTCCTCAAAACCCTAAATAGGGAAACCAACAAATCCTTAGCCAATACCAAGGAGTTCTAACATGTCAACGTCACACTTGCAAGTCCTCCTAGGAGATATGTCTCCTCTTCTCCACTCCTCAATAAGTACAATCTAGAGTTTAGTTGCAGAATCCTAGCTTCATTATCTCCAAGGGATGAAACCCTAACCTGTGTTGAGAAGAGTAGCTTGGGAGGTACTCCCATAGCCCCTAAGGTACTAGGTTTGTGTGGAGTTGACCCAAGAAAAAGTGGTTTTGTGGGAAATCTACCCAAGTGGTGGGATTTGGACCCAAAGTTGTGGGTTAAATACCCAAGAGAATTATTATTTATTCTATTGGGTGCATGAGAAGCCAACAATACATATATTCATATGACAAGTAAAGTAGGCCAACAATACATGTGTGGGCCTAAACCCTTACAACCAACCTACAAAGCCATAAGTAGGCTCACACATGTGAAGCGCTACAATCCAAGGGTACACATGTCAAGCTCTAATGTCATGTCACACATAAGCAAGTATCCAATGTAAGGGTGCTCCCTCAAATAAATCCAACACTCCTTCAAGCCTTCAAGGACTCCAATGCTTCTCTTAAGCCATGTGCCCACTAGGTCCACTCTCGTTGTATGAAACCCAAACATCCCCAAATCGACTCCATACCTACATCTAAGTACCCAAGCTAACCCATGTTGTTTAGGGCTCAATGACCTTCTCCAAAATGTCAAATGATCCTCTTACAATATGCTCCAAGCAAGTAACCCCCTCCATGTGTGATCAACATGTAGAATGTCACCATGCTACTCCAAGGAAGAATGTCATGCATGTGTCCAACTAAGGTCAAGCAACCACTGAGTAAGCCACATTCAACATGTAAATCCAACACAAGCCCTCCAAGGGCTAATCATACACCATGTAACCTTAACCTTACAAAGCACTCCTAAACAATTGTAAACACTTCCAAATTAACCCCAAAAACTAACATTCGCTCTGTACAAGGAATTTTTTTTCACTAACACCTAGCAACTTCCTCTACAACTCCACCAAAGCTACCATCTACAAATATGTACCTATTACAATCCAAAATTAATCGTTGTCTTCTAAAAAGGAACTGTCACCTATCTATCACAATCCTCCATCAAGGAATGACATTGAACCTCCTCAAAACAACTACTAAGTTGACAATTGGAAGAAGCCAACACAACATGGTAATAGTATCTGCTAAGTTGTATATTCACCCTCACTAAAGATCTAACCACCCCTACTTGCTCTCAAACCTCCCACAATGCTTGGGTGAGCGATCTCAACTTCTTGTGTACTCGACTAGAAGGTAACGGCATATCCATCCTTAATCTCACTTCTTCTACCCTTAAATATGACTCATCTTGAGTCTATAGACTAATGCTTCAAAGCAAGTCACTCAACGAGATATCTCAAAAGCTCCTCCTTTAAGCCTCCAAGGACTTCAACATCATTCCTAATTAATGTACCCCGAAGATCCACTCCCCCAACATGAACAATATCACAACTGAGATGTCCCCAAGTCAACCCCATGCCTCCATGTAAGCATCTAAGCTACCCCATTCTATCTAGGGCTCAATGCCCTACTTTAAAATGACAAACATTTCTCCTCCAACACAAGGTGTTCTCTAAGCAAGCAACCTCCTCTATGTTGCCAAAATGTTGAATGTCACTAAAAATTTTGAAGATATTTAATGCTCCAAAGAATAATGTCATGCAAGCATCCTATTAACATCAAGCAACCATTAACCCACCTCTAATGTGCAAATCATCATGAACCTTCTAGATGCTAACCATACACCATGGAATTCCAATCTCATGACACAACTTCAAACATAGTGTAAACACTTTTGAAATAACCCCAAACATTAACAATAAAGAGTAAAATGGCATTAAAATTTGTTGTGATGAGTTGACGTTGGAATACCTAAGGTAGTTCAAAGTGTAATTCAACAATTTCTAGATATGTTTATAAGCAACCCCAACAAGATCACAACTTTAGATTTTGTGTGAACTCCATGAAAGAGACCAAAAATGATAACAAATATATTGATTCATTTCTAACCAATTATGATGCAAGTGAAGGGAAGAATATGTGTTTATCATGAAATGTTTGGGTGACAGCCTCATCATCCTATATTTCTACCAAAAAAAATGGATTCCGCAACAATTTATGTTATTGTTACTCAAGTGATCTAGAAAACTACTTTCATGTGCTCGTTGTTTAGTCATGCAAATGTACTCTAAACTAAGGTTGCATTAACTATATGATGGGCCCTTTTTGAATCCCTTCAACAAGGAGACATTATATACATCATATAGTTTTTATCATGAAATTTAGAACCTTAAATGGAAGCAACCATTGAGATGTAAATATCCCTAGCTTTGGCTTAAAACAAGACCATTTTACATAAGAAAACACTAAAGAACTCAAACAATCCATGAAGAGATTAGGTTGTTATAAACAATACAATAAAGAATGGATCATTATAAACAACAATGCAAAGAATGGATCACTATAAACAATATAGTAAAGTTTGATGCCTTGTGTAAGTGGATAGCAAAGCTCAATAATCCAAAATATAAAGCATGTTTACTTTATCTACAAAAGCGCAATCTAAATAAGAATGCTCTACCAAAACAAGAAATATTAAGAATGATCCACCAAAGTAGGTCATGTGCTCAAGTGCCCCAAAACAAGATTGAGCTTCCAACAATCTGCAAAAACAGAATGCACATTCGAATTCCCAAACTCAATCAAAATCAAAACTTGATATGATATCTAACACAATGAGTAAAAGAGTGTTGTCTATACTAACAAAATAAAATACAACTTTTAATTTGCATAAAGTTCAAGCTTTAATGACATAACTAAAAGATAAAGACCAAATTATTAAGGCATGAGAAAAAAAAATGCAACTTAAACTAATCAAGTATGTCAACATGGAAAAAGTAAAATTTAAATAAGTATTATTTACCAAATGAGTTCACCTAACAATTGTTTGAAATATAGCTCATCTAAATGAGAATTTAGCATAAAATCAAGGGACTAAATTTCATCTTAATCAATATGGACTAAAATTCTCCATAACTAGGTCTACAATAAACAAATAAGGTTAATAAAACCTCAAATAACGACGACAAGAAAAAACTAGATTAAACTAGATTGGAGGAAAAAGGGTATAGCACAACATGATGCAATTATTCCATCAAAATCCAAACACACAAAAAGATAATTTATAAGATGTTCCATTCTCTGATAAAACAAAGTAGATATATACATATGCAATAGTGAAATGAACAATAGTTCATTCACTAAAGAATATCTAGTATAAGAATAAAAGATAGTTGAAATTTGTATTCATTCACTAAAGAATATCCAATATAAGAATAAAAAATAATTGAAACTTATATAAGATCAACAATATATTTCATAATGACTAATATAGATAATATATAGTTTGATATGTGACTATATACTTATTAACCAATTAAGATGGTTGATAGATCAAGTTCTTTAGTTAAGATATATATCTTTAATTATTATTATTATATTATTTAATTGATTTTTATTTATATATCTATGTACAGTACATCATCTATCCCTTCAAAGATGCTTCGTTCTCGAAGTATGGTATGTTAAAATTTTCTTTAGTTAAGACATATAGCTTTAATTATTATTATTATTTATTATTTAATTGATGTTTATTTATATATCTATGTACACTACATCATCTATCCCTTCAAAGATGCTTCGTTCTCGAAGTATGGTATGTTAAAATTTTGCGTTACAAATTCCATATTCTTGACATTGTGATGTTTAATGATATAAGACAATGAGATACAAAACATCAAGTAAACTATTTGTAGCAACAACTTCTATTATTTGAGGAATCATAAGATTCCATGTTGAAACTTATCTTCAATATAATAAAATCTTCACTTATCTTCTTAGATTGATTACATCTTTGGTTGTTTTGTGTATTCATTCCACCTTTGGTTAATTTATTGAATAATACAATCATTATCATAATTAGGATCACAAATAGGCATCTTTTTCATCTTGGGTCTTGTTTTGGAGCATTCTTCTATTGATACTTGATTAGAACTACAGTGGTTCCATTCTCCATGGTTTGAATTTTTACATTTGATGATGTGTTCATTTTAGTAGGATTCATTACTCTTTCTTTGTCAATTATTAACTTCTTGCTAATAAGTTGTTCCAACATTTCTTGCAACTTCTTTTCATTTCTTAACTTATTAATCTATGCAATCAAACTTTGACAATGATTTTAAAGGTGAGATATTTATTCATCTTTATTAGCAACAACATTGTCAAATTTTGTTTGCACCTTTTGTTTTAACTTTTAACTATCAGTTGAAGAGTCACCTTTTAGACATCTTTAAAGCCTTCTATCTATGAAGCTTCGGAGTATGACTGTATTGTCAAGTCCTACAAGGTTATGTTCTTCTTACTAGCCCAGAGGATTAGCTCAATTGGTCAACTCTCGATCATTAAAGTACCTTTATTATTTAGAGGCCACAGGTTCAATTTTCTAAACACTCTCAGGGTCAAGCTTCATGGTTGAGTCGGAAAGAAGTGATCCCTTTAGGTGGATCTACTTGGAATAAATATTTTGTGAACGTAGCGTTAACCAATCTCTGAGGTCCATGAACCACTTAGGAAAAATATTCTTCTTCTTACACCTTTAAGAGATCTTTAAAGTCTTTTGATGATGGAGCTTTTGAGCATGTCTATATTGTAAAGTCCTACAAGGTTATATTCTTCTTCTTACACCTTTAAGACATCTTTAAAGTCTTACGATGACGAAGCTTCTGAACATGACTATATTTTAAAGTCATACAAGGTTTTATTCTTCTTCTTTGTCAATCATACTCCTTACTAATAATTTGTGTCAACATTTCTTGCAACTTCATTTCATTTTTTAACTTATCAATCTATGACAATGATTCTTGAGGTGAGAAATTCCTTTGTGCATCATTTGTATTAACTTATAACCATCTTGAAGGGTCACCCTTAAGACATCTTTAAAGTATTTTGTTAATGGAGCTTCCGAGCATGACAATATTGTAAAGTTCTACAAGGTTATATTCTTATTCTTACAACAAATGTCAAACTTTTTATTTATCTTTAAGATGAAAGTACCCAATGTTTCAATCCATGGAACCTACAATTATGTCAACTTCATCTAGATATAAAGTTCTACGATGTGAATAGGGTTAGCCCAAATAGTGGAGAGAAGTGTTATCCTCCCCAACAAAGTTCAATTCCTAAAATTCACAAGATGAGCTCTTAATGAACATGTTTTTATAACAACCTTGATCCTCATGTTGACAATGCCTTGAACTTATGTAAAATCTAGTTTACCCTAGGTACCATAATACAAAATGAAGGGGAGTACTCAACAGGCTTCCCTAGGAAAAAAAAAAAAAAATATATATATATATATATATATATATATATATGAGGTAATAAATTGTGATATGAAGTTATAATCATTACTTATTAATTATAATACCCTAACTTATATATGACAATAAATTGTGATATGAAGTTACAATCATTAATTATTAATTACAAGTCCCTAACTTCAAATTGCTTCTCATCATAAATGTATTTATCTTCCATCAAATTTGACTCTAAAGCTGATAATTGAGTCACCAAGTTGACATTAATGTGATGTTTCTCATCGTACAAACTAATAATGATGCTAATATCCTTTCCTTGAATAACCCCCTTAATTTTTAATAGATCCATAGCATATTTTATGTAAGTGTGAGGAAAACTTCCCTTTTTTCATTACTAAGTCTCATTTTATTTTAATCAAAACTTATGTTAGGTCCCTATAATACTAGTGTAGCCCCTATATTGTTATTGTTGTGCCCCATAGAAGCACATTATTGTTATTATTGTGTATTTACATTATTATTGTTATGTACACCCTGATTATAGTTTTACAATTTAGACTCTTATATATACAAAGGAAGTTTTATTATTCAAATCATCGAAGAATTGTTCATTTATGTGATGTAAAAGGAGAATTTCCCCCTCAAATGGCTTATTATTAATGTGTTGATCTATCTTTTGGTATGTTTTTGCGTTATTTTGATAAAGGTATATAACATTTGGGATCGGAGTAGGAAAATCGTAGGATTGTCTTCCTCAAAACTAATCGTCTTGAAATTTTTATAACCTCTTTTTGGCTCTAGCTAAGGGTCTAAAACTTCTACAGTATGAATATTACAAGTTTCTTGGGGAAAATCATCATCACTTCATATTCGAGCATCCGATTTGAATTCCATAAAAAGCGATTGAAAGTGCACGGACTATAGTTTTTCCCGAGCAAGCTTCAGGGCCAAAGGTTGAGATAGTGAGACGTGGCAACCCGTAAAAGTTCATTACACTGAATGTCCATAAACAAGTCATCATGGGAGATTTGGCACAGCTTTATCTTGATAAATTCAATCTCGGCCTAACTTGTGGGGTTGGAAATAAAACATAGCGAACTACCTTAGAAATTGTTCATTTATGTGATGTAAAATTAGAATTTCCCCCTCAAAATGGCTTATTATCAGTGTGTTGATCTATCTTTCCGTATGTTTTGCATTATTTTGATTAATATATATAACATATCTCGAGATTATCTTCCTCAAAACTAGTCGTCTTGGAATTTTTATAACCTCTTTTCGGTTCTAGTTAAGGGTCTAAAACTTCTACAGTATGAATATTACAAGTGTCTTGGGGAGAATCATCATCACTTCATTTTCGAGCATCCGATTTGAATTACGTAAAACGTGACTGAAAGTGCAGGAACTATAGTTTTTCGGGAACAAGCTTCAGGGCCAAAGGTTGAGATAGTTGGACGTGGCAACCAGGAAAAATTCGTTGTACTGAATTAGCCCATAAACAAGTCATCATGGGAGATTTGGCACAACTTTATCTTGATAAATTCAATCTCGATCTAACTTGTGGGGTTGGAAAGAGAACATAGCAAACTACCTTAGGACGAATTTTTAAACCTTGGGAGGTTGAAATCATAGAGATACAACATATTCAAGGTTGGCCAAATCAACAAGCTCAAAACAAGCTCGTAAAAACAAAAAAGGTGTATTTTTAAAAAATTGTATAAATTTTATTTGAAAAATCAGTTTGAAGTGATTCAAAGGGCGTAGTGAGGTATAAATATCATTATTTGGTTCTAAAATGCCTCCCAAACAAAAAAATGCCACACCTATTAAGTCCCCAGAAAGCTCTACTATGACGCATGAAAAAGAGGAAGAAATGCAACATGATATATCAAAAATTATGGGATCAAGTGCAACAAATTTAACTCTCACAAAGAACGACCAAAGATGAATTGGAAGCAATGATGAATGTTAAGGTGGATCATTTAAAAGCAAAAATAAAAAGGGACATGGAAGGTTTTTTTGTAACTTATTTTTACCTGAGCATTTGATTTTTGAAGTGCATAGTTTTCAAAAATTAAGTTTAAATTTCCTTTCGCACTTTGTAATAAGTGCACAAGTCTAAATGTTGATTTTAAATTTTTATTCACACGAAAAAAATTGTTTAAATAATTATTTTATGCAAATAAAATCATTGTTGTTGAACTAAACATCAAGCACTTTCTAACGCCAAGGATCTTTTCTGCCCCGATCAACATTTATAGCTCAATTGTGGGACCTTCTACACTCCCAACGGTTAACGAAGGGCGGGGGGCGACGATCCGCAAATTGGTTTTTGCTTTTCTGCTCGAGCTTACAGGTCGCGCTCCTAACAATTGCGTGTTGGGAATCACAATTGTCGTTAGACCAAAACCCGTAGGTGTTAGTTAACGATCGCATCCCCAGAGATAAGGATCCACGAGAGGCAGTTAGTCCATGTCACAAAACACAGGGAGCGTTGGTTTATCCAATGTCCAACAATCTCCCCCCAATGCAAGTCGGATGTGTATCGAACTTGTGACCTACGCTCTGATACCACTTGTTGGGAATTACGATTGTCGTTAGACCAAAACCCGTAGGTGTTAGTCAATAATCGCATCGCCAGAGATAAGGATCCACGAGAGGCGATTTGTTCATGTCGCGAAACACACAGTGAGCATTAGTTTATCCAATGTCCAACATTGCGCAACCCCCCCTCCATTTACCACTTACCACCTTCTGCCCCCCGCAAACTGCCTTCACCTACCTTCAACGCCTCCGCCAACGCTTCGATTAAAATAACCATCACTAAACCTCCCAAATTTTTGACGAATTAAACCGTTAAATTATAAATGCTCTCCCACCAATGTTCCAACTAATAAATGTGGACGCGCCAATAACAGTAATTCAAAGTAAACCTTTGGAAACCCCTTCTAAATTTAAATTTTTCCTATTACTTTGTTGCTCATCTGTATGCTATTCTCAGCCAAAACACTTTGTCATACCAAAGTGACCATTTGCAGTGATTGATAGTGCTACCAACGATCGATTCAACCGGGTAATTCCTAAATTATCCTTTGTTTACTTGAACTCTTGAAATGGCGACTTAAACAAGGAAATCTAAGCCAGTTGTAGAAAGTTTGACCTTACCCCCTATAATTAACGTGGATGAACTTCCTTTGATTGATATACAGTTTAAAATCACTGAAACCCAATGTGAATTTAACCTTTACAAACTCCATAATTGGGAATATCAAAAATTTGAGGATGTCAGTGATGAATTATGTTTCTAAGAGTCGATGTTGCCTCAATTTTGTTTCCCCCAAACTCATCACTTGCCTGAATCCATCACCTGGTGTGAAAGCCACTATTTACCCAATCAAAGAACCATAGTTGCGAGAAATAATGAAATCTTGTTTTGTATAACTTATGAGACAATTTGTCAAGCCCTGCAGATTAATCCCCAAGGTCCTCTTTACCTGTTTTCAATTGATTCCCTCATGGAAATTTACCAAAAGCTTTCCTTTCAACAACAAGCCCATATTTTTTAGTATTTTCTGTCTGAAAATTCAGAATTGCCTAGACTAATCCAACACTCTTCTGCAATTTTTCCAAAAACGTCGACGAAAGTTATTTCTATAGTTTCATGTCTTTTAAGGTATCAAATTGATCAATGGGTAGATGAAGTCATCCTAGGATTCCTATCAGTATTTTTATCTAGAAAGAAACCCTCAGTTCTGTTTAATTTTACCCAGTTTTTATCAAATGTCATCCATGACCAATTTTTGAAATTCACTATTGAAGGATCTTTCAAACATCAGTTTATTCGGGTGTATTTGTTTTTGTATCATCAGTTAGAGAGGTTCAAATTCCCCTTACAAAAGCTGGACTCACAGGGTAGACCTCAGTCAGTGATCCATTGGACTTCTATGGTTAGGAAAAACACAAAGGAATATTCTTTTAGTGATTTTATTAATCAGTTTCTACATATGGCATTATGTCTTTTAATGCAGTGATACAATTCCTAGAATCTCCACATAAATTAAAATGATTTTACATCTCAATGAGCAATCTAAGGTTGGAGATTGGTTTCTTTATCAGAATTTTACAGAAATCAGAGTCTATAGTTGTGAACTCCCTCCTTATAAACTATCAATTTTCCTACCTATGAGGATTTTTCATTTAGAATTCATGAAGCATAGGATGAATCTGGATGAAATCCATTTTGTATTAAGGAGACGGAAAGCTCACATTAAGTTTAAAACACAAATTGGACCATTTATTGTTAACACTAGAGCAGTAGAGAAGGAGGTGGATAGTTTACTCAAACAAATGAAATTCAGACTAAGCTTTAGTTGGCCTTATGACCCCCTGGGAGTAATTTCATCAATGAGATCAGAACAGAAATCAGCACCATATGTTCATATAGCAAAACCAGAGATTGAGCAGTATGCAAATCAAGAAGAATGGGAGGAGAATACACTGCAAAAAGTTGAAGAACAAATTTCCAAGTAAACAACATTGAAATCTCCAAGATTAAAGGAAAAGGAACTTAAAAGGCCAATAGAAAGCATGTCACCTACAAGTTCAAGAGTTATAACAGCAAGATTCAAAGTTTTCAAAAGAAGAAAATCAATGAATATGGAAGAGGAATCATCAGAAGCCAAAACTAAAGAGGAACCCACTACAGTGATCCTATCAAGCAAGCCTATATTTTCTTTGCAACAAGTCAAAGAAACTGTCATTGATTCTCCTAATTCTCTTGCTTCGCCTTCTTCAGGACAGCGAAACATCTTTGCCATATTTAGAGATATGAAGGAAAAGAACAAGACATTGAAAACTTCCACTTATTCTGAGTTTTGGAAACAATCATCCACTACTCAACACAAATTCTTATCTGCATTAAACCCTGACATAGGGAAATTTCAATTAGCATTCTTACAGCCAAAGGTCTTGGTTCCTAAAAGTGCAGATGATTATAAGACCTCTATGTTTTCTTTTGATACCAAGCAAATACATCCAATAGAACATATTGTTTTTCACAAACAGGCAAGTGAGATTATTTATTCCTCACTAACAAGCTCAGTTATGGCAGCATCTAAATTGCAAGCACCTTAAACAATATTCATTCACAACTCAAGTTAGAAAGAATATCTTCCTTAGCCAAGGATACCAGAATAAAAGGGTTGGAAGATATGGTTATAAAGTTAGGATTGCATTCTAATGATGTCAATGTTGTTGAAGAACTAATCCAGAACAGAAATGCAGACGACCAAGCTCTCAGAAAACAATTGAAACTACTTACAACAGAGCATCCACAAACTAAAGAAGTAGGGCAGTTAGAGAAAGAAAAATAGAACATGTTGAAGATGATTGTGGAGCAAAATATTCAGATACAGAAAATGGAGGTTGATATGGAAAGCCTATTAAAAGAAAAAGAACAGTAGACAAGTGCAAGGACTTCTACAATACAAACAAAGATAACAAGTGAGGAAGTCGCAGAGAGACTATCAAAGGCCATGGGAGATTTATCCCTAAGAAATGTGGAGATAGAAAAGTTGAAAGCAACACTGCAGAGGATGGAAGAGAACAAAATCAAGTCAAATAATGCATACATAGTTGAAATACAGAAAAATTTCAAGCTAACCAAACAACTTGAAAAATATGCAGATGAATCACTCACAGCACAAACATTATATGAGGCAAAGGAAAAGATCTGGGTTGCCATAAATTCAACAACTTCAAAGCTCTGGACATCTATCGAGATTATCTTTGAACAAGAACAACTGGTAAGAAGAGCAAAAGCAACCATAACAGAAATCAAAGAAAACTTGTATCATAGACCAAGGGAAACAACAAAGATTATCGAAGTGCTAAATTCAAAGACCAAAGATGAATTGGAAGACTTAGGAATTGAAGACATGACTGATACAGTCCTAGAAGTCCAAAAAAATCGACTAAAATAAATTTCATGTTACAATTAGAAAACAAATGTCAAAACTTAGAAATTCAGATAATGAAATTTCATAGAAAGTTTGCCATCCTACAGCAAAAAGGATTTCCATCTCTAAGAGATTCTAGTGGCAAATTGACCCCACTAGAAAATTATCAGCGTAATTGCATGACATAGCAGCAAACAGATTAAAGTTCGCCAAGGTAAAGGAGGTCAAAAGTGGTAAATCTTTTCTAGGACTAGAATATGACTTATTTATCCAGCGTGAAATCCAACATTTATTTATTACTAGGCCTACCTTTGAAAAGTACACAGAAGTGGATGAAGCCTACATGAGAGTGGTTAAATTCTCAATTCCAGATGTTGATAAGTGGGACAAGTTACTCGAGCTAATTGAATAAAACTAAATGCAACGTTTCAGGGCAGAAGCACAAAAAGTAAAAAGTTGAATACATATTTTCAAGTGCTAGTGCAGCAAAAGAAGTACAAAGCACAGAAACAGGTTTCCAGGCAGCAGTTACAAACAACACGTTTGAATAGGGTGCTAAATATGCAAATCAATTTCAGAAAAATCTATTTTTGTATTGAATTAATTTGATATAACCGAATCATTTTGGATAAGACTTTAATTTGTAAAGGATTGTATTAGATTAGATATTTTTAAATTACAATCTATAAATGTTTTGTAATTTGAAGTAAGCAGGGTTGAACCCTTGTGATAGCCAAGATATATTATTGTACTTTTCTGAAAGTTTTTGAAGATAATCAAAGGATTCTAACTTCAACCTTAACAGCACTTGTGTTCATGTGAGTCTTTCTAGTATATTCATCTTTATTTTTCGTTATATCTTCAAGGTAACATAGGAGTTAGGGTAAGGCTAAGTTAAGTATTAACTTCCCTAACAGCCCATTGCAAAGTTATTATCATTAGGGAGACTAGCTAATTGAACAGTTTGTTTAAATTAGTTCCTCTGCATCATTTAATTGTTGCCTTCTGTCATTTCTTAAATATATATGTGTTTGGTTGTAGAATTTTTCTACGCGCATCTACTATATCCAGTTGATTAAGTGAATGTTTAATTACTCATATATCTTCTCATTTTCCTCTTTCAAAATCAATTTAAGGATTGTATGCTGATAGTAATGAAAATCAACCCTTTGAAATTCTCAAGAGTTTTTGGATTATACAGGTGTTAATGGTTTCATGCATTGGTCATCTAATTAAATTAAAATCCTTACTTATATGCTTTGGCCCAGTTCCCCAACCTAGAACTTTGTTCAAAGATACAACAGGTTTAAAGAAAGGTTTGATAAAGCCGCTACAAGAAATGTTTCCTAGTGGTGAATCATGATTTTAGAGACTCCAACTTTAGGTTGAAGACCAACCGCCTCTCAAAAATCGATATGAAGAAGTTTGATGGCAATGATCTGGTAACACGAATACTCAAATGGAGCACTTCTTTGACCTACACGATGTGCAACACACATAAAAGGTACATGATAACACGAATGCCACAGATGGAGCACTTCTTTGACCTACACGATGTTCAACACACATAAAAGGTACACATTGCATATTTATATTTAGAACCCAATCAATTTGTGTGGTATTGATGGCTTTATTCTCGTAAATCACTTGTCATTTGGACAATTGTCCCTGAGTAATTGATAGCACATTATGAGAACACAAAAAGTAATATTTTCTTTAGTTAATTAATAAATCCCAAACAAAGGGGTTTCATTGTGGAGCACATTGAACTTCTGGAAATTGAATATCAAGGTAACTGGTATTCCAAAGGAGCATCTAACTGATGTCTTCATAGGGACTTTAAAAAATAACATCTAACACGAGGTTTGTGTTTGGAAAATAAGTCATTGGTGAATGCATTCAGGGTGGCGAGAAATGTTGAAAGAAAAAATATGTCAATAAGGAGGTCTACCACACACAACTATAAAGATGGAAGTGTTGTTGCTCCTAGCCTCTCACAACCTACAAGGTTAACACCGCAACAACTGGAGGAAAAACAAAAAAAAACAAAAATGGTTTGTTACAGTTGTGATAGCAAATACAATAAAGTCATAACTGCGTTGAAAAGAAATTATTCTACATAGATTGTGAAGAGGAGGAATAAAAAGAACAAGAAACATAAAAAGAAGAAGATATACACCAAGAACCAACTCCAAGGGTTGAAATAGAATAAATGAATTCAGCCATATCTTGCAATGCATTGGTTGGAATTACCACTCCCCAAACTCTCAAGATAGAAGGATAGATCAAGAGGAAAAAGGTAATAGTGTTGATTGATTCGGTTAGTACCCATAATTTTATTCATTATAAGATAGCCAAGGATTTGAATTGCTTTATATGTCTAGCACTAAAGTTTCAAGTGATGGTTGCATATGGAGGAACTATAAATTGCGCAGAGAAGTGTCATAATATCAATCTAACCATGGGGAAATATTATTGAATAGTCCAACAATTGTCATTCCAATGGGTGGTGTTAAAGTTGAATTAGAAGTCCAATGGCTACAATCTTTGCGGACAATAGCTTTTAATTTTCAAAAACTACTCTTGAAATTTTTCTAGGAAGGAAAGGAATTTGAATTAAGTGGTATAGTAAGGATACCTAGAAAACAATCAGCTCTAATGACATGACAGAGTTTTTGAAGAATGGACAATGAGGTGTAATTACGCAATTATGCCCACTAGATGCTCAAACATCTAATTCATCCATTTCTCCAAATCTCGAAAGTGTCCTTAACAATCATTCCAAGAGATTTTAAACTCCCAATGGTCTCCCACCTATTCATGATCATGATCATGTTATTCACTTGATTCCAAGAAGTGTTCCTCTAAACATCAAATCTTACAAATATACCTATGCCCAAAAGAGTGAAATTGAATATATGCTTGTGGAAATGCAAGAGACCGGTATAATTCAAGATGACCAAAGCTTTTTCTCTTCTCCAGTAGTATTGATGCACAAAAAGAATGGATATTGGCATATGTGTCTGGATTACAGAAACCTCACAAGCTCACTATTAAAGATAAATTTTCCATTCTTGGCATTAACAAAATGTTGGATGAAATACATGTAGCAATTTACTTCACTAAGTTGCATCTTCATTCAGGAAATCATCAATTAGAATGAAGACAAAAGACATTCTGAAAAAAACATCCAAAACTCATTAAGGTCATTATGAATTTTTGGTCATGCATTTTGTCCTTACTAATCCACCTTCCACATTTCAAGGTTTGCTTAATTCTACTTTCAAACCCTTTCCTAGAAATTTTGTGTTAATATTTTTTGATGATATACTAATCTACAACAAGTCTTAGAAAGATCATGTTCAACATGTTGACAAGGTGCTCAAACTATTGGAGGAAAAACAATTGTATGTAAAACCCTCCAAATGTTTCTTTGGGGTAAAGGAGGTGGAATAATTGGGTCATATTGTATCTCATGACAGCATTAAGGTAGACCCTAAGAAAATTAAAGCCATCAAGGAATGGAAAATCCCTAAAACATTAAGGCATCTTCGAAGATTTCTCAAGTTGACGGGGTATTACCACAAGCTCGTTAAGAATTATGGGAAAATAGTAACACCTCTAACACCATTACTGAAGAAATATGCATTTTCTTGGACTCTAGAAGCAATTAAGGGCTTTGAACATCATAAAGAAGCAATGTGTCGAGCTTTGGTCTTAGCTACACAAGACTTCACAAAAACCTTTATTGTGGAATGTGATGCCTCAGAAAATGGCATTAGTGTTGTTTTAATGCAAGAAGGAAGCCATGTTGTCTTTGAAATTCGTCCAATCAAGGGAAAGAATTTACACAAACCTATTTATGAGATGGAAATGTTGGCAGTATACATGCCCTTAAGCAATGGCACCATTACCTAATGGGAAGACACTTCAAGGAAAACATATCATGATAGTCTTTAATACTTCTTGGAACAAAGATTGTCTTCAGAAGAGTAGCAAGAGAAGGGTCACAAAGATGTTGGATTATGACTTTGAAATCACCTACAAAAAGGGAAGCAAAATGTTGTTACAAATGCACTCTCAAGAAATGATGAGGATGTGGAGGCATTGACTTGTGTCGTTTCTATTATCTAGCCTGATTAGATAGTTGAAGTAAGGGATGAATGTAAGAATGAAAAAGAGGTGTGGCCACATTCAAATGTTGCAACAAGACCCTAGTGCATCTGATACATTAATCTAGAAAAATGGTTCATTGTGGTAAATATCACTTATATCTATGTAAGAACTCTCAACTCGAATAAAAGGTTCTTTTGGAATTGCACATGTCTCCTATAAGAGGGTACTCGGGATTTTTGAAAACATATTGCAAGGTCAAGAAGGAATTTTTTCGGATGGCTTTAAATCTGATATTTAGAAGTTTATGGTAGAAAGTTTGCTTTGCCAACAAAATAAAGTCAAGACAATTAATACCCCAAGACTTTTACAACCATTATTCATTCCAAGTCAACGTTAGGAGGAGGTCTCAATGGATTTTATCACAAGTCTACCTAAGTCCAAAGGAAAGAGTGTCATCATGATGGTAGTTAATAGACTTACCATGTATGCACACTTTTGTACACTATTTCATCCTTTCAAATCCAGCACAGTCGTTCTTGCATTCGTGGAGGCAGTTCAACAGCTACATGGAAACCCAAAGATTATTCTAAGTGATAGAGATCCCATTTTCACTAGAAATTTTTGGACAAGATTATATTTTCGCCACAGAATTCAATTGGTTCATAGTTCATCTAATCAATGATCAATCTAACAGGGAAACTGAGATAGTAAACAAATGTTTGGAAGGATGTATTCATTGTTTTATATCTAATAAACAAACAGAATGGGTCAAGTGGTTACCTCTGGCAAAATGGTGGTATAACATTTCCTTCCATACCACAACAAAAATGACCTCATTTATGGCACTTTATGGATATCATCCATTGTCCATCACATCGCCTTTGAGACAATCCTAAGGTTCAAGCAATGGAAGATCACATTAAGCATCAACAAGTTCTCCAACTGTTAAAGGATAAGCTAACTTTGGCACAGAATCGAATGAAACAACAAGCAAATTAACATAAGAATTAAAGAAGTTTTGACATTAGCAATTGGCTATTTTTATGGCTACAACCATACAAACAACCTATGGCCTAATTAATTATCACCCAAGCCTAATTAATGTCCCTCAAACAACCTAAAAAGGATAATTAATTATCACCCAAGTACTATGGCCCTTATAAGGTGTTACAAAATATTCGTACTATGGCATACAAATTGGCATTGTCTGCATCTTTGCAAGTACACCTAGTTTTCCAAGTTTCATGCTTAAAAAATGTTATAGGTGACAAGCTCCCAGTTCAAACTATATTGTCAAAAGCTGACAAGGAAGGAAAAATCATTAGAGCCTGAAGTAATCATTGAAACAAGAATATGCCAATTATGGAATCGATCAATTTATGAGTGTCTCATTAAGTGGAAGTACTTACCTACAGAATATTCCACCTGGGAAGTCAAGAACTACTAAAGCATTGAGGACAACACTTTTTTGGAAAGGGGCATGTTAGCTCCCTATAATACTACTGTAGCTCCTATATTGTTATTATTTTGCCCCATTAAAGTCCACTATTATTATTTTTATGCCCTTATATTATTATTGTTATGTAGGCCCTAATTATAGTTTTATATTTTAGACTCTCCTATATATAGAAAGGAGGTCTTGCTATTTGAATCATCAAATAATTGTTCATTTATATGATGTGAAAGGAGGATTGCCCCCTCAAAGTGGCTTATTATCAAGGCATTGATCTACCTTTTCTTATGTTTTTGTATTGTATTGATTTGGGTAGATAACAAAAAAATCCCTCCTTTAATAATAAAAAGGTACACGCTATAAAGGAACCACTTCTACAATGTGTAATTGAGTATTAAAAACACTAAAATTCCCCTTTTATGAGGTATTTTTCTACCACTAAATCTAGCTTCAAGTGAAGATATTAAACTTGATGAAATTTTAATTAATGATGTGTCTTTATGTCCTTAGGACAGTTGATGTGCGATATATTTGTGTTTTGGTAATATAATTATATAACCTTAAAATGTTTAATGAAAACTTTCTTTTATGAGTATTGTGACATGACAACTTGATTTTTTATTAATTTCACGAGTAATATATCAACCATATACGCTTAAGCATTCATTCATAACTCTTCATGAGAATAGTGATTTATACGAGCAATGGCAATATATTTAGTTTATTTATTTTTCATGTATTTCCAATTTATCTCAACATGGGCCTATTAAAAATAGGTTGAAAGTGTACTCATTGATTATTGAATTTAAATCAACATGTCCCTAAACTTCAAAATTGACTAAACCTATAAAGAAATAAATCAAAATATGATTAGAAAAAATAATTGTATTTTTCCCTTTGAAAATTGATTATTCTTATTTTATTATTTTAACTATTATTTTAATGTTTTACTTTGATAACCATTTTAGTCTTAAAATTTATGTGAAGTTTTTTATTTGTTTTAATCATTTCATAGATTTTTTTAATTAACTTATGACTTCAAAATGACAACTCATCTTTGCATATTTAATGATTCCTTGCCAATTAATATTGATGTTTTTTGGTTTTCAAAATGCAAAACTTGGCTTGATTTTTTATTTTTATTTTTTTTGAGACTTTACATTTTATTCTCAAGTTTTTCTTCATGATTTTTTACTTGTTTTAAACATTTTGCAATTTTTTTAGTCAACTTATGCTTTCAAAATGACAACTCATCTTTGCATATTTAATTATTCCTTGCCAATTAATATCGATCTTTTTTGGTTTTCGAATGCACAAATTGGCTTGAATTTTTGGTTTTCGAATGCACAACTTGACTTGAATGTTTTTTTAAGACTTTCTTGTATGTTAATTGTGGTCGAAGATCAATTTGTGGTCAAAGACATAAGGAACAAAGAAATTCCAATACAATTATTTTGGTAAAAAGTAAAACAAAACAAGGTGGTAAAGTGTAACAAAAGGTTAGAATTAGAATGTGGTTTTGACGCCAAATGAGACTAACAATAATCCATTCATTAAGGAATATCCAACATAGCAATGAAAAATAATTTAAACAAATGTAGGATCAATAATATATATTTAATAATGAATAAGATAAATTATAAATTCTTTGAAACAATGCCATCTAATAATATATTTATATGCATTGACTAGTTATGATGGCCGATAGGTGATGTCCCTTGGTTAGGTCATTTCTTTTAGTTATGATATATTACTTATTTTATTTTTATTATTTATTTGATGTTTATTTATATATGTATATTCATTTTGAAGGTTTTTTCATTTGAACAAATAAATAAAACCCAATTCATAATTGCATCATAAGAATAAAATAGTCTCACAACAACAATAAAGGACACCCAAAATAGGCAAAACATTGATGCATTTCACAGACTATAAGATAATGGCACCAATAACTATTCGTGGGATGTAGGTATTTGACAAAATAGCTAGGCCACCATAGTCTTCACAACCCTTAAGTATGATCTAAGATTATCAACCTTATCTCCCACACTTTTTTGTTGTATATGGCAATGCATACTATCAAATCATCTAAAGTGAACAAATTTTAACTCATATAAACCCCTAGGGACATCAACAGCTTCTAAATTGTAAACTTTGACAATAGGCCAAATGCTTACAAAATCTTATTTACAAATTTGGTTTTGCATTATGTTAGTAGACAAACTTTATCTCTAACTTAGCACCCCCCAACAACTTTATGTCCATGCCACCCTAAGAAGCTCAATGTAATTTCTGCAATCTTTAGCTATTCTTACTACCATAATCTATTTATGTTGCATAGTTTGACATTAACATCATTAATAAGTTAATTGTCATCTACTATTGTTGTGTCCATAGTAACCTTCAACTAGACTTACAAAACAAGTCGATTGTCATCCATTCCTTTTCTCTCAATAGCAACATTCAACAAGACTTGCAAAGCAGGGTTTTGAGGTTAGGCCAACCCACAAGTTCATTGAAGCCATTACAGAGTATAAAGCCCAAGTCAAGTAGACCTACTAAATAACTGTAGCAATTCAATTAATGTTAATAAGAAGTTGTTCAAGTCAAAAAAGAGTTGAAAAGTCTATCAATATCAACCAATGAATGTATGAGGCCATCTTTGTAAAAAAAGAAAATACAACTCTTAAAGCAAAACATCTAAGTTGGTCCCTTGCAATCTGTTTTTGTGAGTTAATATTGAATGGTGGTGATAGTTTTAATCAATGATGTAATGTAATAATGAGTTTTTCATTATAGAGATTAGTATTTTCTACTTCGACCCAAATCATTTTTTGTTATTGAGATTAACCTTGTGTAGTTGAATGGGTCTCAATGGTGGGTTTATATTACTAGGTTGAGTATAAATCAAAGTTTTGTTGCATGTGTGTTTTCTCACCCATGCCAAGATGAAAATTCGAGACCTTTCTACTATGCGTTAATGTGATGCATGTCCCAATAATTAGTGTGCACGAGAATTTTGCGAGAGATCAATCATTCGTGGATTTCTAAACTTCACACCATGGATTAGCAAGTTTGGTATTAGTTCTACTTGTTGTCAACACATGGTGATAATGTTTGGGACTCTCATCAAGGACTAAGAATGTGATAAGTGAATTTGAATCTCTAGATGTTTTCAAGGTACACACCACCTAATCAATGACTACATATTGACAAGAACCAATCTTGTGTTACTAAGAGTTTGAAGCATTTCAAAAGCATATGAACTTTCTTTTTTCCAATGAAAACCCTTACACAAAAGCCCAAGGGATGCTTCCCCACATTAGCATATAACATCCCTAATAAACTCGTCAACATAAGCTAACGATCTTAGCAAAGGAGATTCAAGAACAAATTAAGTTTCATATAGGGAATATAGCTACATTTTTTTAATAGCAAGGATTATTATAATGGGCATGTCTTTATTCACCTTAATATATAAAGGGCACTCTCCTTAATTGCATGTAACCATCTTCATAGTGGTTGTATATGATATATTATAAATCTCATAACATTAAATATATATGTTCATTACCTAACCTATATACGTTGATATCTAGGGTACAGAGATTGATAAATGGGTTTATCTAGTTGCATAGGTCAAAGAAATGTGAACAGATCAACTCTAGGAGCTCCATACATGTAAATTAGATATATTTCTTATAACTTTTAACAAAGCAAGTTTAAGGTGTGAGATTGGCAAAGAGATATACTTTGTCAATGGGATCCTTTGCTACAATCATGTTAAGATCACTATATTGATTGGCATAAGATGAATGTAATGATGAATGGGGAACATTTACAATGGAAAGATGCAATTTCGGCTAACTAATTCTCAAGTATTCTAAAATAGGATATCACTAAAATATTCACAAATTTCATTCATAAATTCATGGAAAGTTGCTTAAATAAATTAATTTAATGAACATGGCCTAATATTTGATCAATTGTCCAACATTATAATGTGAAATATCCCTCCATCACAAAATACACATCCAATGTATCCTTCACGGAAAGAGATAATATTCACTATCAATTAAAAAGGGTGGAAAGTCAATCATAACAATAATCATCAAGGGATAAACTACACAAAGCCAGATAATTGTAGTTCCAACTAGGCCAACTAACCTATGCAACTACACCATTATTTATCATACTAAATTAAGCTTTTGTGCAAGCTAAAAAGTTTTATAAAATAACCCTTACAATGTTCAAGCCTTGGATGCAACACAATAGCACATTATCCAAACGACAATGAACAAATGAGCAAACATGATCATATTCAATTTGTTGATGCCCTAGATTGGGATATCAACGGAACAAAAACAACTTTAAAAACTTGATACCAACATATGTGCAATTTTCTTAAAGATGATGAACTCAAGAATAAATATCTTTAATTTAACCTCTTAGAAAAGTGTCACATAAATGATTGTCTGGTAGAAGATGAATAACTATAAATTGTTGCAAAGCATCGTATTTATAAAGGTTGCAGTGGTCGTAAAAGTGACAATACTAGTGAACACTATAACGGTCACAACAAGGACAATGGCAACAAGAGTTTTCTAGACCATATAGTTGGAAGATAATTTATAATACGGATGTAACATATAGTTAGATGTTAATTTATAATAGGGATGTTAATTTATATTTTCAAGGATATTCCTAGTGCAAACTAGACATTAATCTTCTTGATTGAGTTCAATCCCACAAGCATAGAAAACTCCATCATTTATACCTACACTATTGTTGAATCAAATGCTTATGCCACCAAGTTCTAACATCAAATATTAAAGATTGATTTGTTTCTTAGTTGCCCAATAAATAGGGGAAATTAAGCTTACCTTACATAGCATACTTACCACAAGTAAGATTTTACTATTATGTAAGAATTTCTTGAAAAAATTCGAGAATCAAATTTATTTTCCAACAAATTAATTTGTCCTACTTTCTTTCAACAACTTTACACCAAAATCTCTATCTAAATGTGTATTTATTGTTATACATGATCATAAAATAACTTTCATCTTTATATTAATATAAATTTTATAAATAAAATCCCTTAACAAAATTATATGGATCCTAATATACATTACTTAATTATTATGTCTTAATTATCCTTCTAAATAAAGACCATGCTTTTTCCATTTATAAAAAAAGTTCTTACTAATGAAATCATTGTGCAAACCAAAACTCATACAAAATATTCCGAAGAAGGTGAAAGCAAAAATTGCATTTTTTTTTTATGTTGTTCGCGAACAACAACCGCATCGTATAACATATCGCTCACCAACAACATCATCTTAATAAATGGTTGAGGCACTACTCATGCAAGACACCCAAAAAAAAAGAGTTTAAAGTTGCATCCTTTATCTGGATGACTAAGAAGAATATTTTATATAAATGCAATGATCAAGTCACTAACACACCAATGATACATGGAGTGCTAAGTCGATTATTGGATGGTGGTGACTATATGAAGTTATAGGTACCAAAGTATGAAATTAGAGATTAAAATGATTTTTTCCAAATAGTTGTTTATATGGAATATTTTAAGTTATAAATATATGGTTCATCTAAATTATTGTAAAATTTGTAAGATGTGTAAAAGAATTTTTATATGGAATATTTTAAGTTATAAATATATGATTCACTTAAATTATTGTAAAATTTGTAAGATGTGTAAAAGAATTTTTATATTGAATATTTTAAGTTATAAATCTATGGTTCACTTAAATTATTGTGAAATTTGTGAAATAAGGATTTTTTTTACGAATAGTCATTTTTATGAAATAAGATAGTAATATTTTGTGACGTAGTAATTGGTGAGAGCAATTATGAAAATCACATTTTAAATAAATTAGGTTTAAAAAAATTATTTAACACTTAAAAGTAAAAAATAGTAAAAATAGCAAGTTATTTATAATTTTTAATCTTTTAATAAAGTTTTAGAATTTTTTATCTGATAGGTAATGTTGGCAGGTTAACTTCTGAGTAGCCACGACCAAAGAGCATTTGAGTTATCAAAATCACCTGGAATCACACCTAGCCTATAGTACACCAACCCTTAACATGGCTAAACTTTTACCCATCAAATATCTTAACAAAACACCATATCACTATCTACTCTATACCCATAAACTAAACTTTAATATTTTTTATTTTAACAAAATTGAAAATATTACAACCTACATCTAAATTAACAAAACATTATTATATCTTATTCGAAAAATATTACATGATTGACTATAATTTTTGGAGCAATAATAAAAAAATATAAATGATTTGAATTGATAATTAAAAATAAATCTTAACATATATTAAAAATGATGAATACTTTGTAATAAACCATAATTGTAAACTATTTTTCTTTGTTAAAATTAGATTAAATATTAAAAATTACATTTAAAACCAAGAGTCCACCGTAGTCGTGATATGTGCCTTGCATTCCCTCTCCCTTCAAAGTAACAAAGTAACTAGGAAGACACATTTGTTTATCATTATAATGCACCAAAAATAATGCGAATTGAAAGTTGGAAGATGTTGATTGATATAGTTCAACAGTATAAATTAATTTTGATGCACCAAACATAATGTTATTTGAAAGTTTGAAAATGTTGATTAATATGGTTTAATTTGTTTATCATTATAATGCACCAAAAATAATGGGCATTGAAAGTTGGGAAATGTTGATTGATAAAGTACAAAATTATATATTAATTTTGATGCACCAAACACAATGTTATTTGAAAGTTTGAAAATGTTAATTAATATAGTGTAATTTTGATGGCTTATCATTATAATGCACCAAACATAGTGTGATTTGAAAGTTTGAAAAGTTTTGATTGTTTATTATTATAATGCACCATGATTTGAAAGTTGGGAAATGTTGATTGATAGTTTAATATTAAATTTATTTGATTAATGTAATCAATAAAAAAAAAAAAATTATACTATAAATAATATTGTAAATTAATTTTGATTAATTTTATAAATAATATTATAAATTAATTTGTTTTCAATTGGGGTGTGAAATAGTTGGAGGTTTGTTTCGGTTTGATTAATATGATAAAGCATTTATTGGTTTGGCACGGTGGGTGGTATCCTCATGCTCTCACACGCTTATTCACTATGATAACATGAAGCGTCGTAGATTAAGGCAGATCCACGACGTGAAGGTTGGTAACCCTCGATGCTTACAGGTGTTGGGAATAGAGGTGGAGTTAAGACCATTTGTCTGGAGTATAAACGTGGGTCCTTAGCTAATTAGGGAGCCTAAGTTTGATGTTTACAATTTTGCGTCGCTGGGAACGCGAGGGTATACCCAATTGTTGCATGTCTTAGTTCAAGGTTGGCGTATAAAGTCTGGTATGTTATAATGTTATCCTTGTATCCTAGGTTAAGGGTTGCTACTCATGATAAGCCTTGTGTCCGAAGGGGAAAGAAAACACTGGTTAAATTAGCAATTTCTGTCACTAGGAATATTGGCCTTCTTGACTATGTAATGTTAATTTCTATATTTTTTGGCAACATCCTTTCTCGCATGGGCATGTTTACTGGTTTCCGGTTTTTTCTCATAATGTTTTCTCCACATGTTGATATGGGTTCCCCATTTTAAGCTTGAATTGTTTGCGAAAGCTCTGTGGAGACTAAGGGTTTCAGTAAATGATCAAGGCCAAGTGTATAGACTCAAGGCTCAAGGGTGCATGGGGGGCAACGTTTTTATTCTGGGGGGTACTTCCCACTCCGGGAGAGTTGTTGTTTATGTATGCTTGTTGGCCCGGGTGGTGGAATTATGAAGGGACGCAATGTTGTCCGGCACTTCATTTGTTTTTCTGGTCATACATTAAATTAATGCTTGTCTTTCAGGTGGTTCTCTGTATAAATCATATTCCATGTCTGCCTACATTGTATCCACTTCTGGCCTCTGTACAGTGGGTTGGTTTACGAGCACGGGAAGGTGGAAGAAGGGTGAAGAAAGGGGGCCCAGCCTTGGCAGATATGGTGAAGTCTTAGCCTCGCGATGGAGCCTTGGGCTGAGGTGGAAGGCGACGCAAACACCAGGAGGGCCAAGGAAAGGAATTTGGTTCGTCTTCCAGTCAAACTGTGCGGTAGAGTACCGCGCAACAGAGTATTGCGCGGCAGAGGGGTCGAAAAACGAACTCTAAGATTCTAAAGGCCATGGTTCAAGCATACTGCGAAGGGACCCCGACGTAAGTGAAACAATTGATCGCGACCTGGGAGGCAGAGTTGAATTTGAAAGTCGAGCTTGAACTGCCAGCCAAAGATTGGGGGAGCTAATCACGGACCCTAGGTACACTCGCTGCCATCTCGCTCTGTTTAAACAATTTGTCCATCTTACTGGTTGATGAAACGCATAGTGGCCAGAGCAATGGTTGCAACCACCAACACAACAGTGCAAAGTGAGGTCGAGTTGGGGGCCTCCGAGACATTCAAAACGAGCACCAACTTATTCAACTTCAGTTGCAGAATTAGAACACTTGCTCGGGCCGCATTGAATGGCATATCCCATGTCTGTCGCAATCTAACTCGCCCGGATCAAGTGATAAAGATCCTACTCTAGTGGAATCGTTAGATGATTAATTGGTCGAAGTTATGCATATTAATTTTGGCTAAATTTTGGTTGTATATGTCGGGTAGCATTTATGTTTTTAGCGTTATGCTTACTAGTTGGTTTCTAGACTATCAGCCTTATAAGGCTTGGTTAAATAGACTCAAACTATTTATGTTTTGGATGGCTTATAATGTGATTTGGTGGTCAACGGAACTAGTTTCCCACTGGCCAAGTTGAGGCCACCAAATGACTTATATATTTGTAACATCCTTGTTTATAGATGAATGAATGAAAGGTACTGCTAGGCTTAAAAGAAATATCATAAATTAATTTTGATTATTATATAAATTGATATTGTAAATCAATTTTGATTAACATAAAGAATAATATTGTTGGTAAATCAAACAAATTAAATAAAAAAAGAGTGTTGTAACTATTCAAAGGAGTAAACCTCATATTCGAGTGTCTTCTCGTTCAATGCAAATATCGATGCCCCCCATCCCAACGCATTTTAGAGCATTAATGGCCAGGGTTGAGTGGCAATTTCACTATGTATCTCATGTAGCCTACATTCATAACGCAGGGTTACCCCTGCTTTACCCACAGTTTACATGTATTATGCATACATCTTGTCTGTCCCAAGAATTTTAACTCTCGAGTTAAAATCTTCATTAACTAAGGTTTAAGGCCCATCCATCAATTTCCTATGTTGAATGATTTATTAAAGCCCAACATGGTCTAGCCCTTCATTCATTAAACATGTATCGGACTTAAATCACCCCTTATCCTTCACTTATTACTTTATTAAAGTCCTTCATTATATTTTGTCCTATCGGGACATTATACCATATCAATCCTTCATATCTGGACATTAAAACCCCTTCACAACCTTCGTTATCCTTTATTTAAACCATAATTCGTGCATTAAACCTTCATCGTTGGACTTATATATAAATCCGATATACCATGCCTAATCCTTTATAGACTAATTACAAAGGAAATATATACGCAACCATACATTTTCCGCCCTGGTATGGTTTTGGCACATTTCCCGAGGTTTACCTTTATCGCAATCGACAATCGCTTCTCCGCGGGTCACATTACCATGTGTTCCCCATCTCCTCTGATATGCGATTAACCTTCGGATTCCAAATAACATTAACTATGCTTCATTTCCCTATCAGGTCCGCTCTCATCGGCCCTTTGCATAATCGCATGTCGCATGTATTAAAGCCAAGGTCTATTCCTTTAAATATTGTGATCCAATCACATCCCCATCGTTGATCCACCTTCCGATCCAACGGTCCTTAACTCTCCTGATCTCCAAAGCTGCTCCGACAGTTCTCTACCGTTGATCTGCACTTAGCAGATCCAATGGTTCACAATAATTTCGGGTTGATAACAAGCCCAACAGTTATTCAGCTATACGGACCCGATGGAAATTATAAGTTCCCAATCTAATAAAGTTCGGGTCCGGCTTCTCAATTAAACCCCGATTACTTTAGCGCTCGATGTCTGTCCGATGGCGAGATCTCTCGATCGCCGATGCGATTTAATCCCGACCATTGATCATAAAGATCCAACGGCTATGATTTGCCCATACTCCATTTCTTCCACCTTTCTCTATACTTAGATTTTTGTGCATTTCTTCAGTTTTCTATGGTTTGGATTTTCTCCAAGGTTTCGGCCCTTGGCTCTTCCGCTGCTTAATTCACTTCCGAGGTTGATTTCTGTGCATTCTCCCTTGATCCCTGTCTCTATTGAGTTTTACCTTGTCTTATAATGGATTCAAATATCCATCGTGATCCTCTGTCATGTTCTCCTCTTCTCTTTGTGTTCACTGCACTTCGCCTGCATAAATATATATATGCAATCCTCTGTTGCACTCAATCTATCATTCAACACTCAATCACGCATTTATACAGATTTTAATCACTCTCTGTATATATAAACACAACAAATAATTACAAATTGAGACTCTGTCTCTCGACCTGATTTTCTAATATCAGTGGCCTCTGTTTACATTCTGCCCATAGGCTCAAAACCACACTCTAGCTTAACCAGCTAATTATCTGACTTTCTAACCTATCTAACCCTCGTCTTTGCCTTTTAGGCTTACATTTATACATAAGGACTCTAAAACCAATCCCTGGTTTAGATCCATGAATTCCTTAACAAAATTCCTAAATCTCTTCCTTGTTCCTAAAACTCCTCTCTAATCCCTAAATTCATGAACTGACTCCTAATCTAGGATTTACAATCAATTCTCAAATCCCTCAATCTCTCAACTATCCTAAATCTCTCATGTTCTCCTATATTCGAGAACATTTACAAATATTCCTCACAATATTCAATTAATTCCCTACTCTAGCTTCTCTCATTAAAATCACTCAAAACATTAATAATTACATTTAATTCCCTCTTAGGAACCCAACTTCCTTGAAAACACAATACCCCTATGTCTACTAGAATACAATGAGTCTTCTTGGCCTGAATGCTCCTGCATCAATTCAAATTAAAGGGAAGTGTGACAGACGAACAAGGACTAGGCATTTACACCACGCTTGGGATATGGAATTTGGAGTTTAATCACAGGGGAACATTCATTCCCTCACTTAGCATGCTTTGCAAGCAACTGACCTCTATCACATTTGTTGGCTTTTGTTGCAAGCCTTTATTTCATTAGCTAATCTCTATTATTGATCTTAGTTGTGCTTGCTAGCCTCTGTTGTTGGCCTTGGTTGCACTTGATGGGTAGTGAAATTAAGGAGATTTGAATTGTGCGCAAAAACTCTCTTTACCTGACACCCCTATTTCGAAAAAGAGGTCATTCTAGGAGAGGAGAATAGGGACGAGGGAATCAACCTCCCCCCCCCCCTAGCACGGTCAAGGGGTGGAGCAATTTGGAAAAGACATGCATCAACATATCACATGCCTAGTTATCACTATGGAAGCTGAGGAGCTTAGGAATACTGGCAATTGTCATTGCATTGTTCAGAACTTTTTAGGTCATCATCTGAGGGACTAGGAAGAGATCCTTTGTGTGGTGGAAGGCAAAATTACGGACATGCACTTCCATCTAGTCCAGGCTCATTTGGCTTTGGGGGTTCTTTTAGGAGCTCTGAGAATTCAATTCCATCCTCCTCCCCCATCTCTAACTTCATCAAATTTGCCAAAGAACTCAAACGACTCAAAATCGCTCTTTTAAGGATCCAACCTACCATCCCTGAGCTCCTAGGGCATCTGAAAAAGAAGGAAAAGCAACCAGGTAGACTTAGCACTTCCAACCTCGCGAAGATAGCGCAAACTTCAACCAACAAAACCACTATTATAGACAATCCAAAAGATGAAACTTCGTAACAGAAGGACAACACCAGAATATACTTATCTCAAACATAATCCACTCATATTTACCATGCATGTACTCTATGTAATTTTTTGAACATCTAATAAAATTATGCTTACAAACAAACAAAACAATAAAAGCGAATAAAATAATTTTTTTAATTAAATAATTTAAATATACAGTATTTTTTTAAATAAATAATTAAATATTTAAGTTTAATCTTTGCCAATTGAAAAGTAAACTATTATTCAAAAATATTACATATTAAGATTTTTGCCACATTTTAGATTTAAAAATAAAAATTAAAAAATAATAATAATAAATATTAATGTGATGTCATATAATAAAATAATAATAATAAATTTAATATGCAATAATTAAAGAAAAAAACTAGTATAAAAACAAGTTAATAATTAATAACACTAAATTATT
Organism: Pinus tabuliformis; assembly: GCA_031772625.1. NCBI lineage: Eukaryota > Viridiplantae > Streptophyta > Pinopsida > Pinales > Pinaceae > Pinus > Pinus tabuliformis. The sequence goes on from CM062819.1 coordinate 1,293,652,928, forward strand.
TTGAAATGTTAAATTATTTTAACATGGTAAGTTTCACTTAGGGTATTTAACAACCACGCAAAAGATATTTATTCCTCGTATCACATATAAAAGTATTTATTAAAAATAAAAATAAATAAACATAAAACTATTTCACAATATTAAAAATTACATAATAATAATTATTTATTTTATTTATTTATGGGATATTTAATTATGTTTCACTTAGGGTATTTAACAACCACCCAAAAGATATTTATTCCTCGTATCACATATAAAAGTATTTATTAAAAATAAAAATAAATAAGCATAAAACTATTTCACAATATTAAAAATTACATAATAATAATTATTTATTTTATTTATTTAAATTATTTGTTTATAATGTATTAGTATATAAAGATGAACAGTTTAATTGAGTTCAAGTTTTAATATCCCTTATAATCAAAATCATATTGACGATATTTAAATGGTTGGTAATATTTATCTATATTATTTATTTATAATCAAAATCATATTGACGATATTTAAATGGTTGGTAATATTTATTTATATTATTGGTTTATAATGTATTAGTATATAAAAATGAACAGTGTAATTCAGTTCAATTTTTAATATCACTTATAATCAAAAATCATATTGACGATATTTAAATGGTATATTTATTAAAAATAAAAATAAATAAACATAAAACTATTTCACAATAATAAAAATTACATCATAATAATTATTTATTTTATTTATTTATATTATTTGTTTATAATGTATTAGTATATAAAGATGAACAGTTTAATTGAGTTCAAGTTTTAATATCTCTTATAATCAAAATCATATTGACAATATTTAAATGGTTGGTAATATTTATTTATATTTTAATATCTTTTATAATCAAAATTATATGGAAAATATTTAAATGGTTGGTAATATTTATTTAAATTATTTGTTTATAATGTATTAGTCTATAAAGATAAACCGTTTAATTGAGTTCAATTTTTAATATCCCTTATGATCAAAAATCATATTGACGATATTTAAATGATATATTTATTAAAAATAAAAATAAATAAACATAAACTATTTCACGATATTAAAAATTACATAATAATAATTATTTATTTTATTTATTTATATTATTTGTTTATAATGTATTAGTATATAAAGATGAACAGTTTAATTGAGTTCAAGTTTTAATATCCCTTATAATCAAAATCATATTGACGATATTAAAAATTACATAATAATAATTATTTATTTTATTTATTTATATTATTGGTTTTTAATGTATTAGTATATAAAGATGAACAGTTTAATTGAGTTCAAGTTTTAATATTCCTTATAATCAAAATCATATTGACGATATTTAAATGGTTGGTAATATTTATTTATATTATTTGTTTATAATGTATAGTATATAAAGATGAACAGTTTAATTGAGTTCAATTTTTAATATCCCTTATAATCAAAAATCATATTGACAATATTTAAATGGTTGATAATATTCTTTAGAAATGACTTCATTTTTATCTTTTACTTTGATTTTAGTTTAGAATTTTATAATAATAATAATTTATTTTTTAAATTATCACCAAGTCAATAGTAAATAAGTATAGAAAACATTCCACAATAATTATTGATTTTATTGGTTTATAATTATTTATTTTATTTATTTATGATTTAGACATTTAATAAAGTTGTTATGTTATTTAACAGCAAATCGAGTTAAAGTGAAATAAGGACAGTTTCCTCGCCTTCAACCCATTATTGTCTGGTCTGGTATCTCACCAAATGAATTAAGGATTCATGCATTCACACAGAAATCAATTAAAGATTCATGCACTCACACGAAGAATGTAATTGATACACATCCTTGTTAAAACATGTCACACTAAACCTTGTAAAATGAAACCTCATCCTGTGAGCCAAGTTGCAATCCAAATTTTGTAATTTCCCTCCACGAGAGTTGTTTCTATGTAAGGGGCAAGGGAGAGCACAATTCCTTCTAACATGACCCCCCCTTTGGTTATCTGTGAAGGCATTTAGCAACGTTGTGGAGAGGAAGAATCCATGTCAACCCAGGCTCTACATGCGAGACCATTCGCTCGCAATAAGGAGAAGACCTGGGCTTGCTCGCAGATTTGAGGACACAAGGTTCGCTCACCTCGAGAGTTTGATAACGCTTCTCAGCACTAGCAAGGGCATTCAGGGGATTTCTTTCACGGCTCGTCCTCTACTTAATTGGGTAAATTATAAAGTTTTTATTGTCAAAGTGTCGACCTTCCTTCACTTGCACTGGGATCCAATCAATCAATATTGTCTCATTCATTATCACCCTACTCTAACTTTTGGTTGCATGTTGGATTTATGTGAGTTCCTTCCCCCTGAGAATAACTTTTGTTTTGGCAACAGCCCTATCCCCTGCCTACTCCCTCACCCAACTGGTTCCAATTATTCCTCGAGTCCGCATGCATACTTTAATAATCTAGCACACCTTCCTATTTTGCCATCTTTCAGGGTGACTTACAACCCACTTTAGTGCCCCTGACATATAACAACTATTTTGCTCTTACTCCAAATCACTCCACAATGCCAAGACAAAAAATGAGATGTCAATGTGGCTCGTCAAGTCGAGGGCAGGGAGTTTGTATGAAGTTATAGAGATTCCACGCTAGAGCATATCCAGAAGACAGTGGATAGGGCTACCTTAGAAGCAATGGGGGAGAGAAATGTTTACACGAATGACCATGTTCTTGGTTATGCACTGGATTGGATCCCTAATCCAAGCCATTTGTGTTGCCAACAAAACTTATATTTGTGCATTGTAGAGCTTTACCAACGCCTCCAAATGTTGATAAGCAAGGCATGAAAGAAAAGGAGGGCAACAAAATTAAAATTGTTCTTCAACTAATCATCTTGCGTATGGAAAACCACCAAATGTCACTTGAACACAAGGATATGGCAGTGTTTTAACTAGGATTGAAACCTTGCTCTCCAAAGGCAAGGGTCCATCTTCTCAAAGTGTCCCTTTAGCATTGATTGATGTATCTACCTCCACCTAGATGGTTCCATGATTCACTATCTTGTTTACAATCCACTTTTTGAATGGTCTTAGTTATGTGCAGCCTTCTTAGGCTATGGACGCAAGAGTTGTAATGCCACTCTTCGTTTTATTGACTTTTATGTTACTCTTATTAAGAGTTTGAATGACTAGTTTATTTGTCATACTTATGAGTATCATATAAATTTTTAAACTAAGGTTTTATTTTCTCCTTGTCATGTATGCCATCTTTCAGATAATCAATAGAATAATTTTCTTTAAAACAAAACAAAACAAAAATTCTCATTTCTTATTTCAATGATTCGAATATAATGTGTTAATTGTATTAAGATGAATGGTTTAATTGAATTTCATTCTTAGAATCCTTTATGATAAACAACCATATTTAAAAATTAACATGGTTGATAACATTTTCATGAAATTACTTTATTTTATAATTTTAAATGGTTAATAATAATATTACATGAATTGATAATAATTACACTAATAAATATCTCTATTTCAAAGTAGGGATTCCACAATTTTAATTTATTAATTGTTAATAATTATTACGTAGATGGTAGAAATTTAATCTCCCAAAAATATTCTAGAATATTCATAGTAATATACATAAATCAAAGGTTGAGATTACGAGAGTCGTTTCTAAGGGGCAAGGGAGAGCACTAAGCCCCTCTAACATTGCCCCCCCTTTAGTTATCTGTGTAGGCATTTAGCAACGTTGTGGAGAGGAAGAATCCATATCCACCCAGGCTCTGCAAGCGAGACCATCCGCTCGCAATGAGGAGGCGACCTGGGCTTGCTCGCAAATGAGAGGACACAAGGTCTGCTCACCTCAAGAGTTTGATAATGCTTCTCAAAACTAGCAAGGGCATTCAGGGGATTTCTTTCACGAATCGTCCTCTACTTAATTGGGTAAATTATAAAAATTTTATTGTCAGAGTATCAACCTTCATTCACTTGTATTGGGATCCAATCAATCGGTATTGTCTCATTCATTCTCACCCTACTCTGACTTTTGGTTGCATGTTGGATTTATGCAAGTTCCTTCCCCCTAAGAATAACTCTTGTTTTGACAACAGCCACGACCCCTGCCCACACCCTCACCCCACTGGTTCCAATTATTCCTCAAGTCAACACCCATACATTATTAATCTAGCACGCCCACCTATTTTGCCATCTTTCAGAGTGACTTACAACCCCCTTTACTACGCATATAACAACTCTTTTGCTCTTACTCGAAATTACTCCACAATGCCAAGACAAAAAATGAGATGTCAATGGGCTCATTAAACAGAGGGGCAAGAAGTTCGTAGGAGGTTATAAGGATTCCACACTGGAATCCCCAAGTAATGGTGGAGAAATGCTTACATGAATGACCATGTTCTTCATCGTGCCACTGATTGGATCCCTAATCCAAGCCATTCGTGTTGCCAACAAAACTTATATTTGTGCATTGTAGAGCTCTATCAATGCCTCCAAATGTTGACAAGCAAAGCATGAAAGAAAAGGAGCACAACAAAAGTAAAATTGTTCTTCAACTAATCATCTTGCATATCGAAAACCACGAGATGTCACTTGAACACAAGGATATGGCAGTGTTTAACTAGGATTGAAACCTTGCTCTCGAAAGGCAAGGATCCAGCTTCTCAAAGTGCCTCTTTAGCATTGATTGATGTATCTACCTCCACCTAGATGGTTCCATGATTCACTATTTTGTTTACAATCCACTTTTTGAATGGTCTTAGTTGTGTGTAACGTTCTTAGACTATGGACAAAGCAAGAGTTGTAATGCCACTCTTAGTTTTATTGACATTACGTTACTCTTCTTAACAATTTGAATGACGTGTTTATTTGTAGTACTTATAAGTATCATATAAATTTTTAAACAATGGTCTTATTTTCTCGTTGTCATGTATGCCATCTTTTAGATAATCAATAGAATAATTTGCTTTAAAACAAAACAAAACAAAAACTCTTATCTTATTTCAATGATTCCAATATAATGTGTTAAATGTATTAAGATGAATGGTTTAATTGAATTCCATTCTTAATATCCTTTATAATAAACAAACATATTAAATATTTACACAGTTGATAACATTTCCTTGAAATGACTTTATTTTATAAATTTAAATGGTTAATAATAATATTTCATGAATTTATAATAATTACACCAATAAATATCTCTATTTCAGAGTACGGATTCCACAATTTTAATTTATTAATTATCAATAATTATTAGGTAGATGGTAGAGATTTAACCTCACAAAAATATTCTAGAATATTTATAATAGTATACTCAAATCAAAGGTTGAGATTTATCTCTAAAGTAATTCTGCATTTTTTATCCTACTAATTAAAATGATTAATTGAAAAAAATGGTATATAAACAAGGGATATTTGAAGTAAGTTATATAATTTTTTGAGCCTACGATATTCATAACTCATGGTATTATAACAAAGTTTATTTACAAATTAAAAATCTCCATAGTTTTTATGAATTTTTTAATTTTAACACCAAGTGTTGTCATGTTTATTATGACTTGATAACGTTTTACCATTTACCAATCATTCAATTTATATAGTTGATCTATTTTTAAGACCATGACCAAGTCAAACATCAAATTGGTGTATAACACTTCTTATTTATGGGAAATGGGATAAATTGTACTAAAATCTTCATAAATGCATATGTTTTAAATGGAAAGCCTTACTCCTAACCATTAGACCCAATTAAATAGATTAAAATGAATATAAATAAGTTTAGTTCTGAATACTAACATTGATATAATAATAATCAAGGTTGGCAGGAGCGAGGGAGGTGATCTTCTGCCCCACTTAACATAAAGAAATTCAGTTTGCTTGGGGGTTGGGCACTCTAACAAACATCCAAGTTGAATGTACGACTTTTTAGAAAGTACTAGAATTAGCCATTAGTAGAGGCATACAGAGAATGATGGTCCTTGGAGATTCAATATTGGGGGGGAGTGACTAACTCGGAAATATTGAGAGGAATCACTCTACAGTTGAGGAAATTTCAGGAGTTAGACTTTGTTTCACATCTACAGACATTTGAAAGTAGAAGTGGATAAAGTGGCCAATAAAGGAGTAAGTTTGAGGCAAGGAATTAGGGAATTAAACCAAACTCAAAGGATACTTTGCCCAATCCCATGAGGTGCATCCAAAAGAAGTCATGCAAAAAAGTTGGCCAACCTAGCCATCAAACTAAGGAAAAAACATGAATTAAAGTTTTGTTGGAACCCTCTAAGGAGGTGTCACTAGGCCTAAGTACTCCACATATGATGGTCATTGTAAGCTCTTAACTGTACATGGTGTGCATATGTACAATGTCCATCACTTCAAGAGTTGAGGTGCAAGTCGATACGCCAGATGGCAGAGAGGAAATTCTAAGTATAAGCAGGGTGTGAGCATCCATAATATGCCACTTATTCCTAGGCGCTTACCTTTCAATTTTGCACTCGAGATTTAAATGCATGTCATTTAAGTTCAAGCTATGACATAAATTCCTTGATAGAAGTGGATCGACTTCATGGTTTTTGTATTTGGGGACATATGGCATTAAATACTCCTCGCGAGCGATGTCACCTTAAATCCCAAGCTTCGTCTTTATATATTGAGTTGGCCTTCTGGAGGGCTTCATCAAACTTATCTGGGCCCTAGTTAACCACTTGGTCAAGCGCGATGAGCCTTAAAATAAAAGAATTGGCGAAACATGAATCAGATCCTGAAGAGAATCAACAAAATCAAACAGACAGTTGGAACGAGCAGAGGAGAAGAGCATGAAGTTTCACTTGTTGGAAAATAATTGGTAATGGTTGCAGAGAAAGCTGGATAAGAAGTTGGGAATTATGAAGGCAAAGATAACAGTTCTGAAGCTTAAACTTAATGGAATGGAATCCCACCGGCCGATGAGTACGAGCCCAAGTTAAAAGAGTGGGAAGTTGGCAAAGGACAACAGAAATCAAAGGTTTGAGGATCAACTAAGCAAGGAGAAAAAGCATACTATGTAGCAGAAGAGAACTTGAGCGCAACCGCAGAAAATAGGCCATATAGTACATTTTTATTTACAATGTTTTGATCAATATGTTACAAATATGCTCTTTTTTGGATTTCTTTTGTAGAATCTATGTCAAATTGCAATGTAGAAATGTAAACAAGAGAAAACCTACAAATGCAAAAAAAATTGCTATAAATATATTAAAATAGTACAACCCGCAAAAATACTAAAAAATATAAAAAGTACTTGAATGATGTCCAATTATTTTATATTTCACTAAAAAAAATATTAATATAATTTTAATATTACCATTACCATACAAAATACACATTATAATTATAAAGAAACATTGTTATTATTATTATATATTTTCACAAATATAAAAACCCTACTTTCAACCAAAAAAACCCACTCATAAATAGTTTAATTACCATTCTTTGTATCACTTATAATAATAATAATAAATTATATTAAATACATTTAAATAATCCCTAATATTCCCTCGAAATGAGTTTCCTTATGAATGGCAATGTTAATAAAAACCCTACTTTCAACCAACAAACCCACTCATAAATAGTTTAATTACCATTCTTTGTATCACTTATAATAATAATAATAAATTAGATTAAATACATTTAAATAATCCCTAATATTCCCTCGAGATGAGTTTCCTTATGAATGGCAATGTTAATATTACCATTCGAAATGCACATTATTATTATATCACTTGTAATAAAAAAAATTATATCAAATACATTTAAATGATCCCTAATATTCCCTCGAAATGAGTTTCCTGATGAATGGAAATGTTAATATTTACCCTACGAAATTATAAGCATAAATTTTCCATTTATTTATGTTTTAATATAATTTATTTTTATTTGTAAATTTTACTGGTAATCAAATGTAAAAATCATAAAAATCACATTACAAATACGCTCAAACTGTTTGATTGCGTCACTAACTTGAATCTATTGTTCTGAGAAAAGGACCATTTATGCATTTAGTTACTGGACATGTAAATTCTCTTATTTTATTAAGAGATTTTATCGGTAAATTAAATGCAGCTCACTATTTTGCAATATACAAAAGGAAAATAATAAATTATCACAGTTATTTTAGTTTAGTTATTGGACATGTAAATACTTTTATTCTTTTATTTTATTAAGAGATTAATAAAAGATTCGATAAATTAAATGCAGCTCACTATTTTGCAACATACAAAAGGAAAATAATAAATTGTCACAGTTATTTTAGTTTAGTTACTGGACATGTAAATAACATACAAAAGGAAAATAATAAATTGTCACAGTTATTTTAGTTTAGTTACTGGACATGTAAATACTTTTATTATTAATCTGATTAATAAGAGATTTTATCAAATTTCGGTAAATTTAAATGCAGCTTACTATTTGCAATATAAAAAAAAAATTTGTCACAGTTATTTAATTAACACGACATACATGTTACTTATTAATTATAAAATATAAAATTATTTAATAAAATTAATTATTTTAATATAATCAAATTATACTAATTAAAACATAACCAAATTAAAAAAGGGAAATCATAAATTGTGACAGTTATCTTAATTTACAAGATGTAAATGTTACAGCATCGCTCCTTAGTAATTATTAAGTATAAAATATAAGATTATTTAATATAATCAAATTATACTAATTAAAAACATACCCAAACTAAAAAAGGGAAATAATAAATTGTGACAGTTATTTTAATTTACAAGATGTACATGTTACAGCATCGCTCCTTAGTAATTATTAATCTTAAAATATAAGATTATTTAATATAATTAATTATTTTATAATTAATTTTACATATTTTATAATTAATTTTACTTTTTCCTCTGGAATGTGCATGATCGTATAATATAATATAATATAAAATTATTTAATGCAATGTGCATGATCGTATAATATAAAATTATTTAATAAAATTAATTAATTTTTAATTAATTTTACTTTTTCCTCTTTAATGTGTGTAATCCAATTATACTAATTAAAAGCATAACTAAAATTAAAAAACAAAAAGGTAAACATGTATGGGAAGATCACATGTAAACTTTAGCCCACGATCTAAAAATTAAAATTAGAAAAACAAAAAATATATATAAATTTTTAATTAATATATAATTTTAAATTTTCAAAATTAAATAACTTTTAATATATAAATTTCAAATTTTCATTTCCTCTCACGTCTATAATCAAATTATACTAATTGAAAACATAACCAAATTAAAAAAAAAAAAAGTAAACACGTATAGGAAGATCCACATGTTAACTCTAGCCTAACGTGTTTTAACAAAACACCCCTTGAACATCAATCCAAAGCCCACAAACTAATTTTTTTAAAATTAAAATTACAAAAACAAAAAATATTTAAAAATAACTTTTAAATAATATATAATTTCAAATTTTACAAAAAGCTTTTTAATTTCAAATTTTAAAAAAGCTTTTTAATTTAAAATAAATATAAAAAGCAAAACAAGATCCTAAATCTTTCATAGAAGACTATTAAAATAAAATAACTTTCCATATATATACTCAAAACTAATCTTTCACAAAATATAATTGCAGGAGAGCGAAAAACAAATATCACAATGGTTTATATATATATATATACTCAAAACTAACCTTTCACCAAAAAACAAGTAGAGACCACGAAAAAAAAAGAGTTAATATATAAGAAATTAGCTTTCTCAGGGAACAATGGTTATATAACAAATATTAAAATAAACTAACCACAGAGCGAAAAACAAACACTATAGACAATGAAAAACAAGGTTAATATATTAGAAATTACCTCATGTAACAATCCTTTAATACAATAAGGTATTCGTATATAAGAAATTAGCTTTCTCAGGGAACAATGGTTATATATAACAAATATTAAAATAAACTAACCACAGAGCGAAAAACAAACACTATAGACAATGAAAAACAAGGGAAATTACCTCTCATGTAACAATCCTTTAATACAATAAGGTATTCGTACTTTTTAGTTAAAGACCATTTATATTTAGTACAGTAAGGTATTACTATTCTTATGTACATTAGTACAGTAAGGTATGTAAGGTATTACTATTCTACACCGTTTATATTTTTGAAATTTAATGTTTTCTCATGTCAGAATGTACATTAGTACAGTAAGGTATTACTATTCTTATGTACATTAGTACAGTAAGGTATGTAAGGTATTACTATTCTTATGTACATTAGTACAGTAAGGTATGTAAGGTATTACTATTCTACACCGTTTACATTTTTGAAATTTAATGTTTTCTCATGTCAGAATGTACATTAGTTCAGAATGTACATTAGTACAGTAAGGTATTAGTATTCTTATGTACATTAGTACAGTAAGGTATGTAAGGTATTACTATTCTTATGGTAGAGATAATTTATAAAATTAAAAAATGAAAAGTTAAATAATTTATTTATTTTAAAAGATAATTTTATATTAGAAATTACCTCTCTCGTGTAACAAATCCTTTAATACAATAAGGCATTCGTACTTTTTAGTTAAAGAGAGTTTATATATTTAAAACTTAATGGTTTCTCATGTCACAATGTACATTAGTACTTTAAGGTATTAAAGTATTACTACTTTATGGTAGAGATAATTTATAAAATTAAAAAAAATGTCAAGTTACATAATTTATTTATTTTGAAAGATAACTTTCAAAATAAAAATTAATTAAAACTTATAAGAAAAATTAATCTAGATAATTTATTTATTTTAAAAGATAAATTTCACAATAAAAATAATTAAAACTTAAATAAATAATTTTTAAAATTATAAATGTTTAAATAATTTAATTAATTAAAAAAATCACAATAAAAATAATTAAAACGTAAAGAGATAATTTATTTATTTTAAAAGATAAATTCCACAATAAAAATAATTAAATAATTAAAATTGACAAATAATTTATGTTAGATATAAGTTATAAAATTGAAAAATAAAAATAATTAAAACTTAAAATTGAGAGAATATTTATGTTAGAGATAAGTTATAAAATTAAAAAAAGATAAGTTTGATCATTTATTTATCTTAAAAGATAATTATTAAAATTAAGAATCAATTTTATCCCCATGTCGCAATAATTAAAAATTAAAAATTGAGAATTTATGTCAAAATAATTAAAACTTAAATACAAACCTTAATCTTTAATTGAGAATAGTTAATATGTTTGAAATTTAATCCTTTCTCATGTCATAATGTGACTTTGTACCTTGTGCCGTTTGGACAATAAACAAATTGCCGTTTGGACAATAAACAAATTGATTATTAGGTTTGAAGATTAAATACAATAATGTAATATTAGGTATTCTAGTGCTTTTATAATAAATTTTAAATAAATCAATCATGTTATATTTATTATTTATATAATATCCTATAAATAATATATGATATAATATAAATTATTATCTCATGTCACAATGGGGAATAAATTTTAAATAAATCAATCATGTTATATTTATTATTTATATAATATCCTATAAATAATATATGATATAATATAAATTATTATTTCAGGTCACAATGGGTAACGATATTATTATTATTATTTATTTTTTATTATTATTTAATTGGTAAAGATATTATTATTATTATTATCATCTAATTTTCCATGTCTTAATAGGTAAAGATATTATTATTATTATTATTATCAACTAATTTTAAGATCACTGTAAACAGTGAGACTAGATATATGAAACCACTTATTTGTGGGACAATGCACCCACTTTTTCACTGTTGTCTAGAAAAACATACTTCTTAATAGGAAAGACGTATTATTAACCATTAAACCCACACAAACTGTATAATAATAATTATATATATTTGTGGGACAAGGGACCCACTTTTTGACTGTTAAGTCTAGAAAGACGATGTGATTAGACATCATTGATGTAGTGATAGTTGAATTTGATATATTAATGATGATTTGACTTTTTAATTTTTATTTTGAAGATTGACTTTCATTTTAAAATTAGAATTTAATATCGATTCAATTGACGATGAGATTAGACATAAAAGTTCATTGATGTAGTGATAGTTGAATATGCTATATTAATGATGATTTGACTTTTTAATTTTTATTTTGAAGATTGACTTTCATTTTAAAATTAGAATTTAATATCAATTCAATTGACGTAATGGTAGTTGAATTTGATATATTAATGATGGTTCAACTTTCCTTTTAATTTTGATGATCGACTTTCATTATAAAATTAGAATTTAATATCGATTCAATTGTAATTAATAATTGAAATTTCAACCTTGTTTGAAATTTCGATAAGAGGGCTATGTTTAAAAAAAATTGAAATATCGATTAACTCAATGCAAATTGTCAAATTGTTTCTTTATCCGGTGGAAAACTTACAAATCTCCACTTTCGAATACATATTTTAATATATTATTAAAACCATAATAAGCGGTTTATGTTAAAACGAGCGTTTGAAATATCGGTAAACTCCATGCAAATTCTTATTTACTTGAAAATTTGTAGTAGTAAAATCTCCAATTTTGAATACAAATTTTAATATGAATGATTTCTTAATATAGTTGAAAACCTAGAATAGTTAAACCTTCACATTTTCAATACAAGCTTTAATATGGCATCAAATCCACAATGGAGAAGGCAAAATCCAAAAGACGAGGTGAACAAAGGTAAGTTGAATGTTGAATGATTGCAAGATATAAGACATAAGAAGTATAAGAAGTTTAGCAAGTAGAATTCCTATCAAAGCGAAATTGCATCTCATGTATTTGTTAAAAGAGAATTCAATATGTCAACGGACAATACGAGGAAATACCAATATGCAGTTCAAAGGGAAAGCACCAAGGTGAAGAGTGCAGAATGCAAATTTCAAGATAAAGCACACATAATTGGAACAAAATACACAATTCCAAGACAGCAACGCATAATTCAGTGATTAGTGCACAATTTTCAAAACGACGACACACAATTGGAAGAGAAGACGCGTACAATCAGAAACAATTCACGACGATGCCAAGTAACCTCAGACTAACATGCAGGCGAACACAAAGATGGTTAAAAAGAGCATAAAATTAAATCCAAATTGTCAATCTCCAAATTAAAGTTTTGATCTGTTTGGGATAGCTTAATTGGCAATGGCCATAGAAATGAAGTCTCACCAAACCAGAAGTCTTGGGTTCAAATTTTGTGTTATCCCCAGATCAGGGTGAGAAGTTGGACATGATGAATGATGAAAATGTGGGTTCATCTCACCAAACCGGAAGCCTTGGGTTCAAATCTTGTGCTATCCCCAAGTTGGACATGATGAATGATGAAAATGTGCGTTCTAATCTTGTGCTATCCCCAGATCGGGGTGAGAAGTTAGACAAGATAAATGATGAAAATGTAGCCCTACCCCGCTTTTAAAAAAATAAAAACTTTATTACATAAAATAAAAATAAAAAACTAAATGAAAAGTAAAGTTTTGACCCAAAAAAAATCAACAACTTCTACACACTATTTTTTTTAACACTACTTTTTTTTTCGAAGGTCAGGCCAACAAAAACATTTATACCGCGAAACAATAGAACAATAGTGATGTGGGCCTCGTGTCGTGTTATTAGTTGGTACAACAAACTACCTAGAGTTGTTGGAATTAATTCAATGATGCTTCGGATTTATTTCTTGATTAAAATAAGAAAAAATATAAAATGGTCAGCATTCCAAATATAATTTTGGAGCCTAATGAATGTTGGGAAAGGTGTCATACACCTTGTAATTGTTAGAATTAATTCATTGATGCTTCGGATTTATTTCTTGATTAAAATAAGAAAAAAATATAAAATGGTGAGCGTTCCAAATATAACTAGGGAGCCTAATGAATGTTGGGAAAGGTGTCATACACCTTGTAGTGTAGTATTTTTCCAGCTTTGCGGGAAATATTACATTGTTGGCAATAGTAAGAATATAACAATAACAATAACAATGTTGTGGAGAATTTCTGCAGCAACACAGAGTATAACAATGTGGCAAAAAAATCCTTCAGTGTTACTAAGATCATTATGGCATTGTGGAAAATTTCTGCAACGCTGCTGAGAATGGACTTCTGTAGTGCTGTTGAAAGATTATACTGTCACAAAGAACTTCTGCATTGCCACACAGAAATTCAATAGCTACGCAGAAAATATTTCAACAGTGGGGAAGAAAATTGTTTTAGCGATTGTGAAGAAAATATTTCAGCAATGTTATGCCGAAAATATTTTAATTGTTGTGAAGAGAATAATTTCCACTATTATGCAGAAAATAATTCAGCAATGTGCAGAGAACAATTTCAGCTGTTATATACAAATTAATTTGGCATGTGCAAAAAAATATTCTAATGGTTAGGCAGCGAATATTTCAGAGGCTGTGAAGGGAATGTTTTAGCAGCTGTGTAAAGAGATAAAGCTGTTGTAGCTGCATTAATGAAATGCGAATTTGTTGATATCGCGAATTTATCGCCAAAAAGCCCCTCCCCAATATTATCGCCAGCATTTATCGCGATAATTTCCAAAATTGTCGTGAGTCGATCGAAATTATCGCCCTGTTGCAAGTTATTTTGGTTAAAAGCATCCGGGGCAGGTTTGTTTGGTCATTTGGGTTTTTCTCTTGCTGCGATTGAGCTCTGAGAGGAAAAGAACCTTGTGACCATTTTTCAACCAGCACACAAGAAAATTCCTAGTTTTATTTGCCCTTAGTTGAGCATTTGTGGAGTGGATATCTACTCCAATATACCATTCCTTATTTCCAAGTATGTAAAATAAAATTCCCTTTTCTTTGTTTTTCAAGATCTAGTATAGGTCATGCTATGCTCATTAGATATGCATTCTTTTTCTCTCTTTGAAAAAGATGATTTAATACTTCTGTAGCTAGGGTATTTTAATTGGAGCATTTTTCATGTTTTTTCAATTTTATGGATTTGTATTCTATTTCAAAATTTATAATTCTAAGTCCCTCTCAGTTTTTTGTCCCATAGGTTTACAAATTGCATCAGTGCTCTAGACTCTAGAGTCTACACATCTCAAAAATTAAAATGTCAAAGCCATTGGATCCAATGTGGAAGTACGGTCTTATACCCTATGAGGGTCATAATAGAATGAGGTTGAATTGCAAGTTATGTGTTGTAGACTCTAGAGTCTACACATCTCAAAATTAAGATGTCAAAGCCATTGGATCAATGTGGAAGTACGGTCTTATACCCTATGAGGGTCATAATAGAATGAGGTTGAATTGCAAGTTATGTGCTGTAGACTCTAGAGTCTACGCATCTCAAAAATTAAAATGTCAAAGCCATTGGATCCAATGTGGAAGTACGTCTTATACGCTACAAGGGCCATAATAGAATGAGGTTGAATTGCAAATTATGTGGTATGGAAATGTTTGGTGGAATCAGCCATCTGAAAACCACCTTGCCAGAATACCAGGAAAAGAAGTTTTACTTTTGCCAGCGTCCACCCCACTAATTATCCATATTGCAAACCAATCCATTTTTCAAATGGATAAGAAGAGAGATCAAAATGAAGCAAGGATTCAGCTTGCAAATAGATCCACAAGCTTCTCAAGAGTGGTGGAAAGCCAATCCTCGGTCTCTCACATTCTGCAATGCCTTGTCTCTCGGCATCCTCACCCTTCTTTGTGCCAAGATTCATGCCTAGGGTACAGCCTTTTATTTGGTCAAATGTGAAATTGAAGGAGAAGGAAGAGGCCAACAAGATTGTGATGAAATGCTTTCTATGAGTGTCATACCATTCAGCATTGCCAAGAACAACCCATTCTAGCATTCCATGTTTGAAGTTGTTGCCATTGTTGGTCCGGGCTACAAGGGCCCTTCTTATGACTTGAGAACAGGCTAAGAAGATTGTGATGAAATGCTTTCTATGAGTGACATACCATTCAGCATTGCCGAGAACAACCCATTCTACCATTCCATGTTTGAAGTTGCTGCCATTGTTGGTCTGGGCTACAAGAGCCCTTCTTATGACTTGAAAGGGCATCTCCTTCAAGGGGAAAAGGTTAATTGCACAAGGTGATTGGCTGAGTTGAAAGAATCTTGGGAGATCATGGGATGCACCGTTATGTAAGATGGGAAGGACAGGTCCATTCTGAATTTCTTGGTTAATTGTCTCAAGGGTGCAATGTTTAAAACATCTATTGAGGCATATGCACATGTTAGAGATGCATAGTTATTATGTGATTTATTGGATAACTTCATTCAGGGGATATGTCTGCAGTATGTTGTCCAGGTCATTACAGATAATGCTATTAACTATGTTGTTGTTGACAAGTTGCTCATGGAGAGGTATCAAAGCTTATATTGGATTACTTATGTTGCCCATTGCATTGATTTGATGCTAGCGGACATGGGAAAGATTCCTTAGATCAAGGAAATTGTTGAGTCGGCTAGGAGTGTTACAAAATATATTTATAGTCATACATTTGTTCTAACACTCATAACACAGTTCACATGGGACAATGAGTTGGTTTGTCCTGCTATCACAAGTTTTGCTACTAGTTTCATTTCTCTTCAATCACTATGCAATTCAATGTTGGAGTGACAAAGAATGTTCCTCTCAGATGAGTGGAATGCTTGTGTCTATAGCACTAAAGTGGATGGGAAAAACATAGCCCGACTTGTGAGACACAACGAGAGGGATTCACTAGACTGCGATGAGATATGGGGTGTGATTGATGAGCAATAAATCAACGCTCTCCATCGTCTAGTTCATGCAACAGGGTTCTACCTCAACCCTGCATTCTCCTATGCATGTGGATTTATGTTTGATGCAAAGGTTATGGATGTATTTTTCCAATGTATTCAAAGGATCATATTGACTTCCACTGAACATAATGAGATTTCCAAACAACTTGAGGTATATAAGTTGAGTTTTGGGGCAATAGGGTATATGATATAGCTATCTAAGACAAGACCGCTAGGATGTCCGGTAAGCTACAAGTAAAATTTATTTCAATTTTCACTTTCAAATTTCAATGTGTTTTCTTTTTATGACTATCTATGATTCTATTTGAAATTTTGACATTTGTTACTTAATGGAAAATTGAAATATAAGTCATTGTCTTTCCTTGGAAATTCAAATCCAATCCATTTATTTGTTGTAGATGTATGGTGGGCAAACGATGGTAGAAGAGTCCCAAAGTTGCAAAAACTTGCAACGCTTCAGGGTGTGAGCACAATTGGAGTGTCTTTGAAAAGATACACCCCAAGAAGAGCAAGAAGTTAGAAATTTTCAAATTTAAATTTAATGTTTTTTTATAAGTTCATTAATTTAATGTATGGCATATGTGGGCCACCATCCTAAATCCTAATTGCTCTAATATTTAATCACAAAATTCCCCTCGTGTAGGTTAGATGTCCATTGACTCAATGACATGGTATATGTGTACTACAATCTCAGGGTATGAGTCACACAAATAAACAAAACACCTAATACAAACGCCATTTCAATGGAGGCACTTGACACCACGAGTCCATGGAGGGTGGAGACCCAAAAACCTATCACAAAGGAGGCACCTAAGTGGTTGGAGCAAGAGGAGGGGTAGGTAGTGGAAGAGGAGAAGGATGAAGAGGAGGATGCTCCACTTGTAGGAGAGAAATATTTAGAGCAAGGGGAGGGTATCGAATTTCAGAGTGTGCCAAAGCCACAATAACTGCTACCACGACCACCTCCACAGACATTGCGAACTAGGTGAAGAGGTGAAAGACAACCCACTTCATCTTCCACATTTTCCCCAAGAGTTTCACCTTCCACTTCAGGGTCAAGCTCAACAAGTCCACCTATTGCTTCTAGAGGAAGAGCAAGAAGTTAGAAATTTTCAAATTTAAATTCAATGTTTTTTTATAAGTCATTAATTTAATGTATGGCATATGTGGGCCACCATCCTAAATCCTAATTGTTCTAATATTTAATCACAAAATTCCCTTCATGTAGTCTAGATGTCCATTGCCTTAATGACATGGTACATGTCTACTACAATCTCAGGTTATGGGTCACACAAATAAACAAAATACCTAATACAAACACCATTTCATTGGAGGCACTTGACACCACGAGTCCATGGAGGGTGGAGATCGAGAAGCCTATCTTGGAGCAGGCAGCATGGTTAGAGCAAGAGGAGGGGGAGGTGGTGGAAGAGGAGGATGAAGAGGAGGATGCTCCACTTATAGGAGAGAAATATTTAGAGCAAGGGGAGGGTATTGAATTTCAGAGTGTGCCAAAGCCACAATAACTGCTACCATGACCACCTCCACAGACATTGCGAACTAGGTGAAGAGGCGAAAGAAAACCCACTTTATCTTCCACATTTTCCCCAAGAGTTTCACCTTCCACTTCAAGCTCAAGCTCAACACGTCCACCTATTGCTCTAGAGGAAGAATGACACTAGTGACCTTTGCCTATAAAAGAGGTACATGGAATCATCGAAACTTGATATTTTGGTGCATCATGATTAGCCTCGTAGGCTTGTAATATCTAGAAGTATCATGATCATCATCTCATGAGATACACCTTTTTGTTTTGATGCAATTTTCTTTGATCCTTTCTTGAGACTTGTGACTCATGAGACTCAGAATAGATATCATATCTCAATATTGATGTTTGATGTACAAGTTTACATTCTATACATTTATATAGGAATTTTATCTTCATATTTATGTGACAATGTGTTTGTTTGATGTTGATGTTGTTTTAGAAGTTAAAAATTTTGAAAAAAAATATAATAAATTTTTTTATTTTTGAAGTTTCCAAATAATTTCCCCGACATTGCCAATAATTAAAGTTTTGGACTCCCGACAGTGATTTGTCAATAACAATAAATGTAACATTGCAGATAATTAGATAGTGCAAAGAATTATTTAGTGGTAAGCAGTGGCAAAAATAAGCAATGAGTAGCGGTAGAAACTCGTTGGTGGTTTTTCTATGCTAAAAAAATCAATGGTTTATGGTTTTATTATGCATTATAAATTAAGTATTAGAGTGGAAGAAAGTGTGAGAATATTTTGTCCTCACTGTTACGCAACCAAATTTTCGCCATAATTAAGCCATCGTCGTTGAACACTCTTTGAGAAAGCACAGATATTTTGTATTGTAGCGATTAGGTGTTGAATAATACAAATGTGTTTTAAAATGAGGGTTTTCTCCCAGAAAAGTTTTTCTCGGGATATCTTGATGCTAATAGTGTGATGTTTATCTCATATGTTTGAAATTATTTTAATTTGAAATTTTTGCACATTCTTCTCTCATAGATTAGTGTAAGAAGCATATCCCACACGTCACCGTCCTTTCTTTTGGTATCAAATTTTGATCAATTTGAATCCAAGTTGTTAGCGAAAAGGTTTTTATCTAATAATTGATTGAGCGGGAGGTTGTGTAAAAGTAAGTTTGGTTGCAAGAAAACGACAAGGGTCTCTAAAAAAAATGAAAAAGTTTAATAGCACTACCTTTGAACTTTGAAACCTCAAGATGGAGAATCTTCTTGTAGACAGAAATTTATGGATTGCAATATCAAGAACCCAACCCATCAATATGAAAAAGGGGTGGTAATGGAGAGAAATGCAAGGAGCCTCATCAAGCTTTGTTTGGTTGATTTAGTATTATTGAATGTTTCTGAAGAAAAAACTATAGCCACTTTGTTGAAGAAGTTGGTGGATTTGTATTAAGCTAAATTTCGGATTAATAAACTTTTTTTACAGAAAAAAGTTGATTTCCTTGGGAATAGGTGATGAGAACAAGTGATGGTGATTATGTAGTTGAGCACCCAAATGCATTTAATACTATTGTGACACAATTGGTCTACATTGGAGTGAAGATAGACGAGGAGGATCATAATAGGACTCTTTTGTGTTCTTTGCCAAATTCATGGATAACATAGTAATGGCCAGTGCAATAAATGTAAAAACATTAATGCTTTAATGAGGGTGTTGATTCCTTACTATCATAGTAGGTGAGGTAAAAAAGCCTTTGAATCCACCCATGAGGCTTTGAGCATTCGTGAAAGATCACAGAATAAAATCCAAAACAGAGAAAACAATAGGTCTAGATCTTGAGTGAGACAAAAGTCTCCTTGAAAGTAGAAACGCAAAATGTTGGGACTATGGCAAAGTTGGGCACCTCATAAAGGATCGCAAGGAAGAGAAAATGAAAAAGAAAAAAGAAGATGATAGTGATGCCTTCGTTGCAACTTTGGCAACCACTCCATGCCAAAGTGCATAGCTCATTGTCTCTAGAGATTCCTTCCCATATGGCTTCTTCTCATTACCACCAGCTTTCAACATATAAGAAATATAATGGTGCGTTTGTGTACCTTGCAATGACACTCCTCTAAGCATAATTGGTCGTAGTAGTCTTAATTACATTGCTTGATTGTAGAGTAAAGGGGATCAATTCAATTTTGCACATTTCAAGTTTAGCACAAAATCTACTATCAATAAGCAAAACTAAATGATGCAAGTGCGCAAGTTGTTTCCTTTAACAAAGGATGCAAGATGTTGCATGTAGCCATGGTACTCGCTAAGGGTGTTTCATGTCGATACCTTAAACAAAGAGATCTAATGAATCTACTCAATCACAACCAAAACCTCTTGAAAAATCTCTCAATTTAGAAATCAAGTTAAATGAGCTAGGTGAAAAGGGGTCATGGGGCTTCAAAAACAAAATCATGTAGATAGATTGAATAATTGTTCTCTTGAATTTGATTTCTATAAGCATTGCATATATGAAAAACAAAATTGCCAAACTAAATGATGCAAGTGCGCAAGTTGTTTCCTTTAACAAAGGATGCAAGATGTTGCATGTAGCCATGGTACTCACTAAGGATGTTCGTGTCGATACTTCAACAAAGAGATCTAATGAATCTACTCAATCACAACAACCAAAACCTCTTGAAAAAGCTCTCGATTTAGAAATCAAGTTACATGAGCTAGGTGAAAAGGGGTTATGGGGCTTCAAAACCAAAATCATGTCGATAGATTGAATAATTGTTCTCTTGAATTTGATTTCTATAAGCATTGCATATATGAAAAACAGAATTGTGTTCAAATTTATCCCAATTCTCCTGAATCTTCTCGATTGCCAGAATTAGTTCTCATGAATCTTCTCGATTGTTGGACTTAATTCATTTTCGTGTATTTGGTCTAGTTGTAGTTCCTTTAATTTCTAAAGCTTTGTATTATGTCTCATTATTGATAATTCTTCTAGAAGGACAAGGGTGTACTTCCTTGGAACTAAAATCCAGGTTTTTAGATTATTTAAGGAGCTTAAAGCTCTTTTGAAAAATCAAATTGGTACGAAGATTAAAGTGTTAAGCACTAATAATGGCAACAAGTTTTGCTCTACAGAGGTTTGATAAGTTTTGCAAGGAAAATGGCATTGAAAAACATAAGACAACTTCACATACCCTTCAACAAAATGGAGTCATAGAAAGGATGAATAGAACATTGATTATAAGAGCTATGAGTATGCATAGTGGAGTTGGACTGGAGAAGAAGCTTTGGGCTTAAATGGTTACTATTGCATGTCCCTTGCTTAATAAGTCTTCTACAATAGCAATTGTGGATAAAATTCCTATGGAGGTTTGGATAGGAAACAAGCCCTCTCTTTATTATCTTTGTGTCTTTGGTTGTGAAGCATATGTTCTTTTGCCTAAGGAGAAGCCTTCTAAGTTGGATAACAAAGCAATAAATGTATCTTCATTTACTATGTTGGTATTTGGCTGCAAAAGTTTCGTATAATAGAAATGTTATTTTTAGAGAAATTAAGCCTTCTTCCACAGTGGAACAACCAAAAGAGGATGAAAAGAATTTAGTGGTTCAACTACCACTAAAGATCCAGAAAGTGACCAAGAAGTTCATGACAAACTTGAAGAGGAGGAGGGTTCAAAGAGTCCAAAAGAAGAGGAAGAAACTCCACCTAAAACTTTGGGGAGGCCCACTCAATAAAGAAGACAACCAAACAAATATAATTATAGTCCTTTCAATTTCAGATGTATATTTGTTCTATCTACTAACACTTACGAGCCTAAGATTTTGAAAGAGGCAATGGAGATGAAAGATAAGGAATCTTGGAGACTAGCCATGGATGAAGAAATGGACACACCTTATACACACACAAATACACACATGGGACTTGGTCCCATCCCCTGATGAACAAAAACCCATTGGTCGTAAAAGAGTGTTCAACAAGGTCATCAATTTAGATGGTAGTGTTGAAAAGAAAAAAACAATGTTTGTTGCAAGAGCTTATTCCCGAGTTGAGGGAATAGATTTTGGTGGGAACATCTACCCAATTGCTAAGTTAACATCTATTAAGTTTATATTATATGTTGCAATAGTACTTGATTTAAAGATAAAACATGACACAAAGGGAAGCAATAGGTTGAAAGAGGTAAAGAGTCATTGGTTTGCAAATTAATAAATTCTTCATGCGATCTCAAAGAGTCTCCTAGAAGTTTGATTATTTTATGTCTAGATTAGAATTTCTTAGATCCAAATCAGATCACTATGTGTATTACAAACATCACTATGTGTATTACAAACAAGAAAGTGAGCATTTCCTTATTATCACTCTATATGTTGATGATATATTATTCTTTGGAAAAAATAAGGATATGATTTTTGATATGAGGTTTTAGCTTGTAATGCAATTTGAAATGAGGGGTTGTAAAATGCATCTTAAGAAAGGTGATCATGAGAGACAGAGCCACTAAAAGACTTTGATTCAATTGGAATAAGCATGTAGAGTTTTGGATATGACTATTTCGAATGGCAAATTGCAAACCACTTATTGTTCCAATTCTTGTAGGAACTAAGATTTGACTCAAGCAGTGTCCTATAACACCTATAAAATGTTGAAAAAATGCAGCAAAAAAAATCTCAATAGATTTTTGCCTTGATTAAATTGAGAAAAAATTGAATTTCAACATCAGCGTACAACTTGGATCCAGTTAACTTGTGTGACATGGCTTGTGTCACTCACTTTACTCAGTAAATTCGAGTTGGAGTTAGAGTTCAATCAAGCATATGTGATTGCTAATTTGTAGCAATCAAGGTCAATTATCTCAAGTTGTTTTCAGTTAAACTAGTTCTAATTATTGAAGGAACTAGTGGAAGGTCAATTGTGCAGTGGGACTTCAGTCAAACTCAATGATCATCAAGTTAGCTGATCAATCAGCGAGTCCAAAATAGTTTGTGCATCCAAAGAATTTGAGTTACTCGGGTTTGGTGGAGATTCCAAGGCAGTGTCACATCAATTATATACTAGTCTTGAGTGTACAGGTGTTGCATGCAATCAGACGATCAGCGTAAGGAATATCACAATCCATTTTGGAGAAAATCCTAAATAATAGGGGTCGAATTTCTCTAGATCAGAGCTTCTCAGTGGTCAAAGAGATAGATTATGCACTTGCAATTTGTGTTAAGATGAGCAAAGCAATTGTAATACATCTCTATTCTTTTGATTTAAAGCAACCAGGCATTGGGGTTTTTAGGAGATTGCTTTCCCCGGGAAAAATACTATTTGCATGTGTGTGATTTCTTATTGCATGTATGAAATTATCGTTCTAGATTATGAATTACTTTCCATAAAGCAATAGAGTAGATTTGTGTCTTGTGACTTTGATTAAAATTTCATTAGCAGTTGCAAATCTACAACATAATTTCTACATGGTATCAGAGCAGGATTCACATTAGAGTAGAAATTTTGAAGTTGTTTCTCAGGGGGTTCGAATTTGGAGTTCAGTCCAGCGAGATCTCTTTGGAGCTGAGAAGATGGCCTTCAATGGACTAAGGCTCGAGTATGCCTTGAAAGGCACCTCTAATTTTGTTCCACAAAACGATCGCATTGAGGCATTATTGGATGACAATGGATTGCTAGAATACATCAACACAGATCTTGCAAAACCACAGGAATTTAATGTCGATAAATTTGCTCAGTGGAAGAAAAATGTATCCAAGGCAAGGAGAATAATCTTGGAGGGAGTACAGGATCACAATGTCTCAAATCTCCAAGTAAATGGAACTTCGTTCGTAATGTGGAAATCACTGATAGAATTGTTCGACAATAGTAGTGACCATAGGAAGTTGGCGCTCAAGGATAAACATTGAAGTATCAAAATGCAGAAGAATGACACTATTCCGCAGTATGTGAGCAGGTTTACACAATGTCGTGATGAACTTGGAGGGCTTGGTGTAAATGTTCCTGAAGAAGACTTGGTAAGCCTAACCCTTTTAGGCCTTCCCAAGAGCTGGCATAACTATCAAGATTCGGTGAACGGGGGTTGAAACTACCGAATTGGGAACGCGCTTATGGTCTGATTTGGTACAGGAGGAAATAACGCAGAATATCAGAGATGGGACTTCATCCAAGGACAAGGATGAAGAAAACTTTACATTGGCTGGAAAGGCAAAGAAGGGAAAAGGGAAGAAATTTCAATCCAAACCAAAATCCAGCTAAGGGGGCAAGAAGAAAGATTTGTCGAAAATTAAATGCTTCCATTGTCATGAATTCAGGCACTATGTCACGAAGTGTACACACAAAAAGGCAAGCAAGAAGACCTCAGGAGTAGCAGCAAGTGAAGCCTTGGCTTCACAATTCGGGCTTGACTTTACCCTTATCCCATGCATGGCCAACACAGCGATGGGGAGTGTGTGGTACTAGGACTCAAGTGCACCGTTCCACATAATAAGGTGTACAGACTTTTTCAATGACCTAGAAGAAAAAGATTTGCGGATGCACATCGAGATGGGGGGTGACGGAAGGTATAGCGCGATCGGGATTAGTATCGTCACCTTTTAGAGGGAGTCAGGCTCCCCCTCAAGCTCAAAGATGCCATGTTCGTTTCGGGCCTAAATAAAATCTCATCTTTGTTGCAGTTTTGGAACACTGTGGTTATGATGTGATCTTCAGCAAAGAAAATCCATTCCCGAGACACAGAGCCACAAGACATATAAAGCAAATCGAGGTTCGTGTGAAGAACCTATATAAGCTAAATGTGGAAGACTGTGTTGCATTAAGCACAAAGGCGGAGAAGATGCAGAGTCGAGATGTTGGTGAACTTTGGCACAAAAGACTTGGCCATTTGTATCATGGTGCCCTAAAGATTATGCAGCAAATAACCACAGACCTCCCCAAGGGAGCACTTGAGCAGTAGGATGTATGCAAAGAATGTACTTTGGGGAAGTACACAAAATCCACATTCCTTGATCAAAACAGCAAAGCACATGCAATTCTAAAAAAGATCCACTCTGATGTCCATGAACAATTCTCGACAACCTAAACTGCCATGCACAAATATTTTTTCATTTTTATTGATGACTTCTCACGAAAGTGTTGGATCTTCTTCACGCAGAAGAAAGATGAGACATTCTCCAAGTTCGTACAGTTCAAGGCACTGGTTGAAAAAGAAGCCACCAAGAAAGTGAAGGCTCTCAAGAGCGATAATGGCGGTGAGTATGTGTCGAATGAATTTTTAAAAAAATGTGCAAAAGGTGGGGCATTCGACGAGAATTGAGCACCCCACAACCCACAACATAATGGGGTGGCTAAGAGAAAGAACCGTAGCATTGTGGGAGCAGCGAAGGCGATGCAGCATGACCAAGGCCTACCTCTATATTTGTGGATCGAGGCAATGCAACATAGCAGTCTATTTGCAGAATCATAGTCCTCATCAAATTATGGGCATGATTACACCTTAGGAGGCTTTCTCGAGGAGAAAGTAGGATGTGTCGCACTTTAGGATTTTTGGAGCCTTTGTTCACTGCCATGTCTCTAAAGAATCAAGGAAGAAGCTCGAGCCACAGATGAATTGGGGTTATTTGTGGGTTACACAGAAACTCCCCACAACTATCGTGTGTACTTGCCATCCCTCAAAATGACAGTTGTGCAAAGGAATGTAAAGTTTGATGAGGATAAAGCGATGTCATGCTCTCTTGAGAGGGAGCTTCAGATCTCACCAGAAGAGGAGCTTTTAGCTACAAAGGAGGAGCCTCAGAAAGTTATGGAGTAGCCACAAATTGAGGAGCAGAGAGTGGAGACAACCACTCAAGCAAAACCAACCAGAGAAGGCAGGAAAAGAACCAGTGAAGTTGAGAGACTTGTTCAGGATTTGAGGAGAATGTGGGTGCTCCTTCAAATTTTGCACAAGCAAAGAAGGTTGCCAGATCGGTACACTAGCTACATGGCTCTAATGACTAAGCTTGTATAGGCTGAGCCATTCTCTTTCGAGGAAACAGTAGAGCAACTTGTATGGGTTGATGCAATGGTAGAGGAATATGAATCCATTGTAAGAAACAGTGTTTGGGAAGTACTCCCAAGACCAGCAAATAAATCATTTGTGGGTTCGAAATGGATCTTCAAGGTAAAGCAGGCAGCAGACAGAAGCATAGAAGTACAAGGCCAAATTTGTGGCCAAGGGTTACTCTAAAGTTAAAGGGATTGACTATGAGGAGACATTTGCTATTGTCGCAAGGTACAAATCCATTAGATCAATTCTTGCTCTAGTAGCGCAAATGGGGTGCAAGATCCACCAAATGGATGTAAAAACAGCGTTTCTCAATGGATTTATTGAGGAGGAGGTGCACATCAAGCAACAAGAAGGCTTTGAGACTTTTGTTCGAGGGTCTCATGTGTGCAGACTCAAGCAAGCGTTGTACAATCTTACACGAGCAGCTTGTGCTAGGTACACCAAGATCGATAGATATCTCTCTCGTTTGGGCTTCACCAAAAGCGAAGCAAATGCAAACATCTATCACATCTTGGAAGAAGGTAAATTGCTCATTATTGTCTTATATGTTGATGATTTAATTTTAACTGGTGATAAGCAGTTGATTAGATCTTGCAAGGAGGACCTTGCAAGGGAATTTGAAACACATGACATGGTTCTCATGCACTATTTCCTCGAATTGGAAGTATGGAAAGGAGATGGAGAATTGTTTGTCTCTCAAAGCAAGTATGCAAATGAGATACTATAGAGGTTCTACATGGAGAGTTGCAAACCCATGGAGACACCTTTAGCGACCCACTAGAGGAAGGAGGATGTCACTTGAAGTGAGGAAGTGATGTTACTATTTATCGACAGTTGGTGGGTTCATTGATGTATCTTGTGAACACCTGACCAGATATGTGCTATGAAATCAACCAGTTGAGCCAAGCTATGGTTAGGCCAACCAAATTATTTTGGAATGCAGTTAAGCATGTTTTACGGTGCCTCGAAGGCACTACCCAATTTGGACTATGGTACAGACCGAGAGAGGGAGTGAAGTTGTGTGGCTTCACAGATGCAGATTGGGCAGGGAGTCCATCAGACCTAAAGAGTACATCAGGTGGAATTTTCTGTGTTGGGTTCGTAGTTGTTTCCAGATATAGCGGGAAGCAAAGATCTATGGCACCCAACTCGACAGAAGCAAAATACATTGTTGTCAGTCAAGCAGCATGTGAGGCGATCTAGATGAGAAGGATACTTGTGGGACTATTTGGTCAGATGATGGATCCAACTATGATTTACTGTGATAATCAAAGTTGCATCAAGCTCTCTGAAAATCTTGTTTTACACAATCGA
The DNA here is from genome assembly GCA_031772625.1 of Pinus tabuliformis. Lineage (NCBI taxonomy): Eukaryota > Viridiplantae > Streptophyta > Pinopsida > Pinales > Pinaceae > Pinus > Pinus tabuliformis. Next base: position 1,293,680,585 of record CM062819.1, read on the forward strand.
TCCAAGCATATAGATATTTGGTATCACCATCTACGAGATTGTGTGCAGAGGCGAATAATGTTGTCGCAGTACATTCCGATAGAAGAACAAGATGCTGACATTTTGACAAAGGCCTTGTCAAGAGGGAAGTTCGAGTTACATAGGTGCAAGATAGGTGTGGCTAATAATCCCTTTCTTACTGAGAGGGAGTGTTGAAAAATGCAATAAGAAATTCTCAATTTGAATTTTCCTTGATTAATTTGAGAAAATTCGAGTTCCCTAGGCTTGGTGGAGATTCCAAGGCAGTGTAACATCAGTTGTTGACTATTTTTTAGTGTACAAGTGTTGCATGCAGTCAGATGATCAACCTAAAGAAATGCGCAATCCATTTTGAAGAAATTCCTAAATAATAGGGGCCTAATTTCTCAAGGAATAGTGCAAAGAAATAGGGTTGAAGCAGAGGTAAAATTTGACAAAGTCTAGGCCAGAGCTTCTCAATGAGCAGAGATATAGGTTATGCACTTGCAAGTTGTGGTCAATTGAGCAAAGCAATTGTAATACATCTTTATTCTTATTATTCAATGCAAGCATGCATTGGGGTTTTTAGAAAATTGCTTTCCTCAGAGGAAAAAACAAACAAATAAACAAAAAATAAAAAATTATTTGCATGTGTGTGATTTCTTATTTCATGTTTGAAATTATTGTTCTAGATTGTGAATTACTTTCTGCAGAGCAGTAGAGTAGGTTTGTGTCTTGTGATTTTGATTAAAACTTCATAAGCGGTTGCAAATCTACAACATAATTTCAACAAGGTATCAAAGCAGGATTCACATTAGAGTAGAAATTTCGAAGTTGTTTCTTAGTAGGTTCGAATTTCGAGTTCAGTGCAGCAAGATCTCTTTAGCACTGAGAAGATGGTCTTCAATGGACTAAGGCTAGAGTATGCCTTGGAAGGCACTTCCAATTTTCTTGCATGGAAGGATCGCATTGAGGTCATATTGGATGACAATGGATTGTTAGAATACATCAAGACAGATGTTGCAAAACCATCGGAATTTCATGCCCAGAACCTTGCTTAGTGGAAAAAAAACGTAGCCAAAGCGAGGAGAATAATCTTGGAGGGAGTACAAGATCACATTGTCTCAAATCTCCACAGAAAAGAAACTCTGTTCGCAATGTGGAAATCACTGATAGAATTGTTCGAGAATAGTAGTGACCATAGGAAGTTGGCACTCAAGAATAAACTTGAATATCAAGATGCAAAAGAATGACACTATTTCGTCGTATCTAAGCAAGTTCACATAATGTTGTGTTGAACTTGGCGGGGTTGGTGTAAATGTTCCTGAAGAAGACTTGGTAAGCCTAGCCCTTCCAAGCCTTCCCAAGAGCTAGCATAACTATCAAGATTCAATGAACGAGAGGGAGAAACTACCATCGTGGGAGCGTGCTTATGGTCTGATTTGGTACAGGGGGAAATAAGGCGAAATACCAAAGATGGGACTTCATCCAAGGGCAAGGATGAAGAAAACTCTACACTGGCTGGAAAGGCAAAGAAGGGAAAAGGGGAGAAATCTCAATCCAAACCAGAATCCAGCCAAGGTGGCAAAAAGAAAGATTTGTCGAAAATTAAATGCTTCCATTATTAGGAATTCAGGCACTATGCCACAAAGAGTCCCCACAAAACGGCAAGCAAGAAGACTTCAGGGGTAGCAGCAAGTGAAGGCTTGGCTTCACAGTTCGCATGCATGGCCAACGCAATGATGGGGAGCATGTGGTACTTGGAGTCAGGTGCATCATTCCACATGGCAAGGCATATAGACTTTTCCAGTGACCTAGAAGAAAAAGATTTTCAAATGCACATTGAGATGGGGGACGACTGAATGTATAGCACGACCCGCATTGGTACCATCACCTTTGAGAGGAGTCGGGCTTCCCCTTAGGCTCAAGGATGCCATGTTCTTTCTGGCCCTAAAGAAAAATCTCATCTTTGTTGCAGTTTTAGAAGACTGTGGTTATGATGTGATCTTCAACAAAGAAAATCCATTCCCGAGACATGAAACCACAAGACATATAAAGCAGATCAAGTTTCGTGTGAAGAACCTATATAAGCTAGATGTGGATGATTGTGTTGTATTAAGCACAAACGCGGAGAAGGTGCATAGTCGCGATGTTGGTGAACTTTGGCACAAAAGACTTGGCCATTTGTATCATGGCGCCCCGAAGATTATGTAGCAAATAATTACAAACCTCCCCAAGGGAGCACTTGAGCAGTAGGATGTATGCAAAGAATGTACTTTGGGGAAATACACAAAATCCACATTCCTTGATCAAAACAGCAAAGCACATGCAATTCTAAAAAAGATACACTCTAATGTCAATGACACTTCTCGACAACCTAAACTACCATGCACAAATATTTTTTCATTTTTATTGATGACTTCTCACGGAAGTGTTGAATCTTCTTCACGCAAAAGAAAGATGAGAAATTCTCGAAAGTTTGTAGAGTTCAAGACGCTCGTTGAAAAAGAAATTGGCAAGAATGGAAGTGAGTACGTGTTGTATGAATTTAAAATTGTTTGTGCAAAAGAAGGCATTCGACGAGAGTTGACAGCACCCCACAAACCACAACAGAATGGAGTGGCTAAGGGAAAGAATAGTAGCATTATGGGAGCAGCAAGGGCAATGTTGCATGACCAAGGCCTACCTCTACATTTGTGGGCCGAGGCATGCAACACAGCAGTGTATTTGCAAAACTAGAGTCCCCATTGAATTATGGGCATGATTACACAAGAGGAGGCTTTCTCGGGGAGAAAGTCGAAAGTGTCGCACTTTAGGATTTTTGCAACCTTTGTTTATTACCATGTCTCCAACAAATCAAGGAAGAAGCTCGAGCCGACAAAAGAATTGGGGTTATTTGTGGGTTACACAGAAAATCCCCACAACTACCGTGTGTAATTTCCATCCTTCAGAATGACAATTGTGCGAAGGGATGTAAAGTTTGATGAGAAGATGAGAAGAAAGCGATGGCATGCTCTCTTGAGAGGGAGCTTCAGATCTCACCAAAAGAGGTGCTTTTAGCTCCAAAGGACGAGCCTCGGGAAGTTGTGGAGCAACCATAAATTGAGGAGCAGAGAGTGGAGACAACCCCTCAAGCATAACCATCTAGAGAAGGCAGTTAAATAACCAAGGAAGCTGAGAGACTTATGCGGTATGTGAGGGAAAATGTGGGTGCTCCATCCTCTTTAGAAAGAGCAGTAGAGTAACTTGTATGGGTTCATGCAATGGTGGAGGAATATGAATCCATTGTAAGGAACATTGTTTGGGTAGTGGTCCCAAGAATAGCAAATAAAACAGTTGTGGGTTCAAAATGGATCTTCAATGTATAGCAGGGAGCAGACGTAAGCATAGAGAACTACAAGGCCAGATTTATGGCCAAGAGGTACTCTCAAGTTAAAGGATTTCACTATGAGGAGACCTTTGCTCCTGTATCAATGTTACTCATCCATTAGATCAATGCTTGCTCTGGTTGCGCAGATGGGGTGAAAGATCCACCAGATGGATGTAAAAACAACATTTATTAATGGAGTTATTGAGGAGAAGGTGTACATCGAGCAACCAAAAAGCTTTAAGACTTTTGATCGAGAGTCTCATGTGTGTAGACTCAAGCGAGCATTGTACACTCTCAAACAATCACCTTGTGCTTGGTACAACAAGATCGATAGCTATCTCACCAGATCAGGCTTCACCAAAAGTGAAAAGGATGCAAACCTCTATCACATCTTGGTAGAAGGTAAATTGCTCATTATTGTCTTATATGTTGATGATTTAATTTTCACTGGCGATGAGCAGTTGATCAGATCTTGCATTGAGGACCTGCAAGGGAATTTGAAATGAAGGACATGGGTCTCATGCACTACTTCCTCGAATTTGAAGTATGGCAAGGAGATGGGGAATTGTTTCTCTCAAGGCAAGTATGCAAATGAGATACTACAGACGTTCCACATGGAGAGTTGCAAACCCATGGAGACACCTCTAGCAACCAATTGGAGGGAGGATGCCACTTCAGCTGAGGAAGTGATGCTATTATTTACCAACAATTGGTAGGTTCATTGATGTATCTTGTGAACACCCGACCAAATATGTGTTATGCAATCATCGAGCTAAGCCAAGTTATGGTTAGGCCAACCAAATTATTTTGGAATGCGGCTAAGCATGTTTTACAGTACCTCAGAGGCACTACCCAATTTCTACTATGGTACAAACAGGGAGAGGGAGTGAACTTGTGTGGCTTCATAGATGCAGATTGGGTGGGGAGTCCAACAGATCGAAGGAGTACATTAGGTGGAATTTTCAGTGTTAGGTCTGCACTTGTTTCCTAGTACAGTAGGAAACAAAGATATGTGCCACTTAGCTTGACAAAAGCAAAATACATGGCTGTCGGTCAAGCAGCGTGTGAGGCGATCTAGATGAGAAACATACTTATGGCACTGTTTGGTCAGACGATGGATCCAACTGTGATCTATTGTGATAATCAAAGTTGCATCAAGCTTTCTGAGAATCTTGTTTTTCACAATCGATCCAATCATATAGATATTCGGTATCACCATTTAAGGGATTGTGTGCAAAGGCAGATAATGTTGTCGCAGTACATTCTGACAGAGGAACAAGATGCTGACATTTTGACAAAGGCTTTGTCAAGAAGAAAGTTTGAATTCCACAGGTGCAACATAAGGGTGGTTTATAATCCCTTTCTTGCTGAGAGGGAGTGTTAAAAAATGCAAGAAGAAATTCTCAAATTGATTTTGCTTTGATTAAATTGAGAAAATTCGAATTTGCACATCAGCAGACATTTTGGATGCAATTAACTCAGTTTACTCAGTAAATTCGAGTTGGAGGAGTTATGGTTCAGTTAAGCATGTGTGATTGATAATTTGTAGCAATCAAGTTCAATTATCTCAAGTTGTTTTCAGTGAAACTAGTTCTAATTGTTGAAGGGACTAGTGAAGGGTCAATTGTGCAATGAGACTTCAGTCAAACTCAGTGATCATCCAGTTAATTAATCAATCAGCCCAAAATAACTAGTGCATGTAACGAATTTGAGTTCCCCGGGTTTAGTGGAGATTCCAAGGCAATGTAACATCAATTGTAGACTAGTCTAGAGTGTACAGGTGTTCCATGTAGCTAGATGATCAGTCTAAGGAATTGCACAATCCATTTTGGAGAAATTCCTAAAGAATAGGGGCCTAATTTCTCATGTATGAACACAATGAAATAGGAGCTCAAGCAGAGGTAAAATTTGACTAAGTTTGGGTCAGAGCTTCTAAGTGAGCAGAGAGATAGGTTATGCACTTGCATGTTGTGCTCAATTGAGATGGAGTTAAGCTCTGACAAGGATATGTGGACTCTAACTCCACAGGGAATGTAAATAGTAGGAGATCTACTAATGGATATGTGTTTTGTCTATTTGGTGGCACAATGAGTGGATGAGCAAACGATAACTTGTGGCCACATTGTCTTCTACAACGACAATACATGAGAGCTACTCATGTCGATAAGGAGTCCATTTCTTTGACTAAAACTCCAACCTTTCATGCCAAGCCAAAGCATAGAGATATTCAATACCATTTCGTTAAGGACATCGTAAAGGATGAAAATATGATACTTAAGAAAGTAGAAACCATGCAAAATGTTATAGATCCATTGATGAAACCAGAAAGCACATATAGGTTCAAGTGGTGTTGAAAGTCCATGGGGCTTATAGGGATCAACAATTAGCTTGTAGTTTGATGTGTTCTCCTCTTTACTCTTACAACGTATACGACAAACGGGTGAATGTTGGGAAAAGTGTCTTGCACACTTTATTGTTATGGGGTATTTCTCCAGCGTTGCAAGGGAAAAAATGATATTTGCATGTGTGTGATTTCTTATTGCATCTCTAAAATTGTTGTACTAAATTGTCAATTACTTTTCGCAAAGCAGTAGAGTAGGTTTGTGTCTTGTGATTTTGATTAGAACTTCATGAGCGATTGCAAATCTACAACATAATTTCTACATAAAATTGGAGGATATGGCTTATATCCCTTATGTTAGTGTAGTTAACAATCTAGTGTATGCTATGGTTTGTACTAAACTAGATATTGCTCAAGTTATGGGAGTCTTGACCCGATCCATGGCTAATCTTGGATGTGAACATTAGGCTACAGTGAAAAGAATCTTCAGATATTTGTGAGGTACATATTAGTATTATTTTTGCTGATGTTCCATAGGACCTACACTCAGTAGATATACAAGGATATGTGGACTCTAACTCGACAGTGAATGTAAATAGATGGAGATCTACTAGTGGATATGTGTTTCGTCTATTTGGTGGCGCAGTGGGTGGATGAGCAAACGATAACTTGTGGTCATGTCTTCTACAAGACAGCGTATGAGAGTTACTCCTGCCGATGAGGCCATTTCTTTAACTAAAAATCCAACCTTTCATGCCAAGACAAAGCATAGAAATATTCAATACCATTTTGTTAAGGACATGGTAAAGAATGAAAAGGTGATATTTCAAAAAGTTGAAACCAAACAAAACTTTGCAAATGCATTGATGAACCAGTCAGCACATATAAGTTCAAGTGGTGTTATGAGTCCATGGGGCTTCTAGGGATCAACAATTAGCTTTTCGTTTGATGTGTTCTCCTCTTTACTTTTGCAAGGTATACGACAAGTGGGAAAATGTTGGGAAAAGTGTCTTGCACCTTGCATTGAGAATATTTCAGTTGTTGTAAAGAATAGTTCAGATGTTGTGAAGAGAATAATTTCAGTTATTATGCAAGAAATAATTCAACAATGTGCAGAGAATAATTTCAATTGTTATGCAAGAAATAACAAGAAGTTGAAAATATTTCAATTGTTATGCAAGGAATATTTTTGCAGCTATGAAGGGAATATTTTGGTAGTTATGAAGGGAATGCTTCAATAGTTGTGTAAAGAAATAATTCAACATTATGCAAAGAATTATTTCAACTATTAGCAATGCAAAGAATAATTTGTTGGTAGTTTTCTCTATACAAAAATAAAAAACCATAAGTGGTTTATGGTTTTATTATGCATTATAAATTAAGAGCTAAAGTAAAGAGTGAATAATTTTCCTTACTGTTATGCTGCCAAATCTTCTCCAGAATTAAGCAACCGCTGATCACTCCTAGAGAAAGAATAGTATTTTGTATTCCAACGATTAGTTGCTAAAAAATGAAAATGTGCTTTACAGTGTAGGGTTTTCCTTTTACAAGGGTTTTCCCTAGGATATCTTGATGTTAATTATTTTTTTTGTTTATTTCTTATGTTTACAACTATTTTAATTTGAATTTTCCACAAGTCCATGTGGGGCAGCTCAATTGGTGATTGTCGTGTTATGAAGTATAATATAAACTATGAGATTCAAGGTTCAAATCCCACATGGGTCAAGTCGACAAAAAAGAAATAATTCGAATTTTCCATACATTCTTCTCTCATATCATAACTTCTACTCGTTCCATACCCCGATCCATTAATGCACGAATAACATTTTCTGTTGCAGTCTGGCCAGCAAATGGTGTACCTCTCCTTGTACCTTTGAATCCACAGGCAGGTATGCTTGTAACAATAGGGACAAAATTTATTTGATTCCAATCGAATAGGTGTATTGTGTCGATTTTTCTGTCCTACGCATACAATATCAACTATCCACATTGAAACTATCACCATGCATTGTATTATAAGCAATTGGTATCTCTCTATCAGGGGAAAGAATCCCAATCAACTACCAACAGAGACTTCCCTTGCTACAACTCGGGGTTACCTCGTCGTCACCCGGATTCACCAGGTCCCATAGATTAGTGTGGAAAGTGTACTTTGTAACTCAACTTCCTATGAAAATTTCAATAATTACAATTTCAAATCATGGAGGTAGCCAATAATTACCATATTCCATAGAAACTAAGATTGGCAAATGGTTACATGGAAGGTTAAAAAAGTTAAGAGACAAGAAAATGCTCATGGAGGATCAGTAAGCCTTTGACCCAGAGAATAGAGAGACCTTATGGAGTTGATTAGGGTTGTGGGGGAGCGTTGCCCACCCCACGAATCTAATCTCGAAGCGCGCTCTACTCAAAAAAGTTAGGGAGCAACCCCGAGAGCACCCTCCCTATTCGTACCAATTTGGGAACGAATTTCGGGAGCACGCTCTGAGTAAAAAAAAATCACTCCTTGGTTTCCAAGAAGCGATATAGGGAATAATCGCTCCCATATCACTACCCACCGCTCCAGGAGCGATATGAGAGAAATCGCTCCCATCAAAAAAATTGCACCCGCCTCTTGAAAACGCATGTGGGGCCAAGGGAGAGAGGCGACTTTTTTGAGGGAAATGAGGGGAAAAACAATAAAAGGCCTCCTCCCCTCCCTCATTATCACCATTTCATTTGTGTGAAAGAGAGATTGAGAGCATTTCGTGTGTGAGAGAAAGATTGAGAGGGTTTGAGATTGAGGAGCTTGTGTGAGATGGTTGGAGCTTACAAGCTTGGGAGATTGAAGGGAGATTGTTGGGCAGCGAAAGGGACATTGTTGTAGAGCCAAAGAGGTAGGGTCTAATCCCATTCTTTTTTTCCATGTAACATTTGTGTAGAAATATGTTGAAAGTTCAATAGATCTAGAATCTAGATGTTCTTCTTCTCTTCTCCTACTCTTTCCCACTCCTCCCTCATTATCTTATCCTACTCTTTCCCGCTCCTCCCTCATTTTATTGCAAGCAATAATATCAACCTTCAACAAACATGATGGGTATATGGCTTAGCCTTATCTTGTTGGTTCCATTTTTTGCTATGATGATGGTGTTGGGAAGTAGAAGAAGAAATGATGAAGATGATGAAGAAGTGGGTAGTGGTGGAGGATACCCTAGAGAAGAGGAGTACCAAGAGGAAGAGGAAGAGGAGGATAATGGGAGTGAAGATGATGAAAAAAACTAGGTAGACCAAACACCCTTGTGGAAATATGTCACAAGGCTTGGAGGAGGGAAAGGGGGTGGAACCACTAAATTTGTATGCCCCCATTGCAATGCTACTTACACAGGTTCATATACCCGTGCCAGAAAGCATCTATGTGGGAAAATGGCATGGGATGGGAATAAACAAATAGGAATCAAAACTTGTGCAAATGTGTCAACACAACAAAGAACCAAATATATAAGGGAAGAGGAGGAAGCACAATACCAATCAAAAAGATCAAAGGGTGAACATGACACCACTAACACACGTAGAGCAACTGCAAGAACTCCATCAACATCCACCCATTGTAGTGGATTTGCAGCCACATGCACAGACATCCCTTCAAGGCGTAAAACAATATCAAAATACTTGGACCAAGACTGCAGGGATGACGTGCATGCAAAAAATTTCCGATTTCTCGAAACATGGGGCATACCATTCAATGTTCTTCGCTCACCTTGTTAGCATGAAATGGTTGTTGCCATCACTGATGCCCATAAAGGATACAAGAGCCATGGGTATAACAAAGCTAGAAAAGTGGGACTTGACCGGAAAGAAGCCAAGATAAAAAAAAAAAAAAAAAATGCTTTGGGTAGATTCCCAAATTCTTGGAATGAACATGAGGTATCCATTATATTTGATGGTTGGACAAATGAAAAACGCAATTCATTGATAAATTTTCTTGATGTGTCTGCTACTAGTGCATTCTTCCTTTCATCTCATGACTATTCATTTAAGCTTAAGACCAACGTCAACATTGCAGAACCATTAATTCAAACAATTGAATGTATTGGATCATACAATGTCATCCAACTCATCATTGATAATGCTTCTAATTGTAAGACAGTAGGAGTAATTATTGAGGATGGATACCCCAACATATTTTGGTCTAGGTGTTTGGTTCACACAATGAACCTTTTGATGCATGATATCATTAGGACAAAGGAACCTCAATATAAATGGATTGGTCCATTATACAAGAAAGGCGAGAAAATGATGAGATTCATTACCAACCATAGCAATAACCATGGCCTTTTCCATAATCACTCAAGGTTGGAGCTATTGAAGATAGCAAAGACTAGATTTGCTAGTTATTACCTCCCCTTCATATGCCTTTTGAAGGTAAGAGAGGCATTGGCTAGCATGGTATCAAGTGAATCATGGCAGATATTAAAGGACAAGGTTGCAATGGTAACTGACAAGGAATATATTCAAGAGGTGGAGGACATCATTCTCGATGGTCAGTTTTGGGCAGGTGTGTGGAATGTTTTGCAAATCAACAAGCCCATTTGTAACAGGATTCGTTTTGCAAATACAGATGCGCCAGTGATTAAAGGACAGGGCTACAGCGGTATCTGTCAGGGAAGATTTTCAAGAAGTGGAGGACATCGTTCTTGATGGTCAGTTTTGGACAGGTGTGAGGAATGTTTTGCAGTTCACCAAGCCTATTTATAACATGATATGTTTTCCAAATACAAATGTGCCAGTGATTGAAGACATGTATGAGCAGATGGAGAGCATACTAAGGAAAATCAAGTATATTGTTGAACCAAAACATCCATCTTGTATGATCATATTCAGATACATGTGGTCAAAAAGGTGGGATAATCTTAGTGTTCCACTCCATGCCTTGGCCTATGACCTTACGCCAAAATATTATTCTCCACCTTTGTTGGCCCAACCTACACCTGGGGTTGGGGTTAGGAGAAAACCCCATACAAATCCAAAGGTACAAAATGGGTATATTACCGCATTAGACAAGTTGGTGTCTAACAGCGAGGAGTGTGCCAGTTTGCGTGGAGAATTAAGAAAATACTTCAATCAAACTAGAGTGTTTAGTTCTTTGCATGCTATTGATGATAGAGATAGAATGGATCATATTGAGAGGGGTAACACGTTCTAAGGGGCCTTATGAAAAATTGGCAGTTAAAGTGCTTCCACAAGGAGTTAATACTTCTTCTACAAAGAGGTGTTGGAGCACCTATAGCTAGCTTCATTCACAATATCAAAAGAAACTCCCTCAATGAAAATAGGGCAAAAGTTTGGTTTATGTACACTATAACTTGAGGTTGTTGACACATTATAGTGACCAGGCTCGATATGATAGAGCCTGTGTCACTTGGGACAACAACCCGAAGGAGGACAGTTAGGAGGATGGAGCCTTACATTTGGAACAATTGGTAGTAGAACTTTTGAAAGATGGAAATGAAGCACCATCAATAGTCATGCGACCTCCATCATCCACTAGTAGTGCTCGAGTGTTATGAAACCAGCTCACAAAAAGATAAAAAAGAGAGCTAAACACCTTAGAATTCAGCCTCTTCGAGGGGGAAACCTCCTTTACGTTATATAAATGAACAATTCTTCGATGATACAAATGAAAAAACCTCCTTTCTATATATAGGAGTCTAAGGGGTCATAATATAATCAGAGTCGAGATAACAATAATAATGTAAGGGCACAATAATAACAATAGTGGGCTTCTATGGGGCACAATAGTAACAATATGGGGACTACATGTGTACAACAATATAATAAGGGGGTTGTATTAATAGCAATAAGGGGTTACATTAGTAGTAGAGGCCTAACATGCCTCTCTCTTTCAAAAAGTGTTGTCCTCAACGCTTGAGTAGTTCTTGATGCTTCTGTATAAAATTCTTGGCCTCCCATGTGGAATCTTCAGTGGGTAAGTTCTTCCACTTTATGAAATACTCTGAAATTGATCGATTTCGTAGCTGTCGAGTTCTTGTTTCTGTGACTGCTCCGAGTTCCAATATGATTTTTCCTTCCTCTTCAAGTTCTGACAATATTGTTTGAATTGGGATCTTTTGCGAGTTTTGAATGAGTGGCCATACTTCTTCGTCCTTCTTCCATTCATCCCTTACTTTGTTTATCCTATCTGGTTGGATAATAGAAATAGCACAAAACAATGCTTCCACATCCTCATCCTTTCTTGAGAGTGCATCTGCAACAAAATTTTGCTTCCCTTTTCTATAAATGATGTCAAAGTCATAACCCAACATATTTGTGACCCATTTTTTCTGTTCTTTTAACAATAATAGTTGTTCTAAAAAGTATTTAAGAATATCATGATCCATTTTTACCGTGAAGTGTCTTCCCATTCAGTGAGGTCACCCTTTCTTAAGTGCAGGTAGTATTGCCAACATTTCCTTCTCATAAATAGCTTGCTTGAGATGTAGCAGTAAAAATACCCAATCACCTACATCAAAACATTTTTCACTATGATGTTGATCTACCTGTTGTTTCATTCGATTTTGCACCAAAGTGGCGTTATCCTTTAAAAGTTGGAGAACTTGTTGTTGATGCTCGATGTGATCTTTCACTGCTTAACCTTTTTCTTCTTGATATGTCCTTCTATCTTGAGAGTTTGAGGAGTGGTAATTTCTTCTGATGCTTTACAAGATATGGTTGGATTCATTTCTTGATGCTCGATGTGATCTTTTACTTCTTGAACATTTTTTTTCTTGATATGTCCTTCTATCTGGATAGTTTGAGGAGTGGTAATTTCGGCCAATGCATTACAAGATATGGTTGAATTCATTTATTCTTTCTTGATGTGATCTTTCACTTCTTGAACCTTTTTCCTCTTGATATGTCCTTCTATCTTGAGAGTTTGAGGAGTGGTAATTCTTGCCAATGCTTTACAAAATATGGTCGGATTCATTTCTTCTTTCTCTGGGGTTGGGTCCTGGTGCATATCCTCTTCTTTTGATGTTCTTTGATCATTTTCTTCCTCCTCTTCATACTCTATGTAAAACAATTTCTTCTCAGTACACTTATGACCTTTAGTGCATTTATTATCACAATTGTAACAAAGCCCTTTTTTTTCTTTTTTCTTCCAATTGTTGTGGTGTAACCCTTGTAGGTTGTGGAAGGCTAGGATAAACAACACTTCCATTATTATAGTTGTGAGGGGTAGACTTCCTTGTTGCCATAATTTTACTTTCCACTTTGTAACAAAGCCCTTTTTCTCTTTCCAATTGTTGTGGTGTTGCTCTAAAGAAAGTGTTGCTCTTTGTATCCTCATAATGTGCTATCATTTCCTCCATGAAAATTGACCACGTAACAAGTTGTTTACGAGAACAAAGCCTTTATACCATAAAAATTGATCTGGTTCTAAATATGAAGATGCAATACATACATTTTGTAACAGTGGTACACCATGTAGATCAAAATATTGCTCCATCTGAGGTATCCAATTTACCGAATCCTTGCCATCAAACTTCTTCATATCGCCTTTTCTTGATTTTAAGAGCTCGATATTGAAACGCCTGTAACTCTGTACTTTCGAATCTTTAAGTTCTGAATTTGCGACCTGCAGTAGCCCTCTGCGTCCTCTTTCCAATGCCACCAATCTGATCGAATTTAGATTCTCCAATAAAGAGTTATGCACAATCTCCCAAAATGACCTAATAATATACCTTTTCAAAAGAGCGAACTTGTATGAAGTGCCACATGTCACTGTTTTGACCTTAGGATCTGACAAATATACACATGAAACTACAATCCGTCCTCTTTCTGCCACTTCTTACGAAGTTTCAATCTGATGCTCAAAACAAAAGTTATGACAATTTTCCCCAGGTCACCTGTTTGGAATGTATTTCGGGAGTCTGCAAAAAGGCCAACTTCCTTAGATCATATCTCTGCAAATATAGCACGAAAAGCTTTGAAATTCAGACCCGAGCTTCAGCGCGATTTCGTATCAAATGGGTTTTTCTTTTCATTTCTGAAACGTCGCAAACAAAAAGTTATAGTGCAAATGCCACGATGACCTGTTTGGAGCAGCGAAACCCTAGAATCCAAAGCTCTAATACGAAATGTTATGAAACCAGCTAACAAAAAGATAGAAAAGAGAGATAAACACCTCAGAATTCAGCCTCTTCGAGGGGGCAACCTCCTTTACATTACATAAATGAACAATTCTTCGATAATACAAATGAAAATACCTCCTTTCCATATATAGGAGTCTAAGGGGTCATAATATAATCAGAGCCGACATAACAATAATAATGTAAAGGCACAATAATAAGAATAGTGGGCTTCTATGGGGCACAATAGTAGCAATATGGGGACTACATGGATACAACAATATAATAAGGGGGTTGTACTAATAACAATAAGGGGTTACACTAGTAGTATAGAGACCTAACATCGAGTTGCATCAACTTTGTCGCCACCTCCATCTGCAACCTCACATGGAGGTCATGTGCCAGCTGGTTTTGGACATGGCCATCCAACTATGCGGGAGGAGACTCCCAATAAAATACGAGAAAAGTAATTACAAAATTCTCATGGCAAGAGGAAAATATAGTAGACAATAGATTTACTCATCTTTTCGACGAGGACAATTAGGAGGATGGAGCCTTACATTTGGAACGAGTAGCAGAACTTTCGAAAGATGGGGATGAAGCAGCATCAACAGTCATGCGACCTCCATCATCCGCTAGTGGTGCTTGAGTTGCACCAGCTTTGTCACCACCTCCATCTGCAACCTCACATGGAGGTCATGTGCCTGTTGGTTTTGGACATGGCCATCCGACTATGCAGGAGGAGACTCCCAATAAAATACAAGAAAAGAAATTAGAAAATTCTCATGGCAAGAGGAAAATATAGTAGACAATAGATTTACTCATCTTTTCTAGTTTCTAATACTTTGACTCTTTCATATTTATTATGGAATTTTAATATATGACAATTTAAGTTTGAAGTTGGCAATTATAACTTATTGGTAATGAATTATGAATATGATGCTTCATGAAAGTCGAAACATTTCATTTCATGGTTGATATTCTTTGTTATAGTTTGGTAACGACAAGTATAACTTTGGTGATGACAAGTGTTATATATTGAATTCCGAAACTTTGAAACTTCAATAATGATGAATCATGAGAATCAAGATGTTGTGACTCGTAACTTGTGGACTTGTGGTTTAATCCATGTTTTTATGTTTTTTATAACTAATTCATCATTCTACATGTTTTTGATGACATATATGAATCAAATATATAAAAATATATATTGTATAAAAATTTCTCTCGCCCCAGAAGCTTCTACAAATTGTTGTTCCTGATCCTGCTCCGACTTCCAAGTAGTCTTGGAGCTAATAAAGTCACAAAAATAAATGATATGTTCTCATGAGTGCAAGAGGTCAAGGATGCTTTCACATTGTGGACAACATCAAAGGAAATGCGTGAAACATTGGATGTATGTAGCATTTTTCACAAACACTACATGTTCTCAATAAAAATAGGCTAGGATTGATTCAATTTTACATGCCATAGTTTAATGAGGTGACTTTTTTTCCCTTTCTTGGGCAGATTTTACAGGGCATTTTTTCTAGGAAAATGTTTTGGTTGATTTCCCTCAAAATCCAACTAAAATTTGAGAAAATCATAGTTTTTAGTTGTTCAATCGTCACAATCCAAGCATTCCAGGGGATATCTAATGCACTAAAGCCATTTTCGCAATAAAATACAATTTAAACAAAAGAACATTGTCATTTCACAAGAATTGCATCACTCACTACATTCAACCTATAAAAAGTCAAATTATCACTTCATTGGACAATTTCCTTTGAGACCACTTCAAGAATTGGAATACATTTGTGATTTGCTAGTAGAACTCGATAAAGACGTAAATTTATAACCGAGATTTTACCTAGGAGTGGTCACCTTCTTCCCTTCTCAAATTTGGATGAAACGTTGAATGTCACTTCCACTAACATCATACTAAATTATTATATAAGCACAAACAGAAAACATGGCATAAGAGCAATCATGAAGTACAACATCCAACAGTGCCTTTGCAAAAGAGAATTGAAAGAAAGCATAGGAAAAAGCATCAATGGCAAGCTTACAAGGTAAAGGAAATATTATATGAATATTAATTGTTTATAACGCGGTAACTATAGTCACATGGAGGACTACAAAGTAACATACGAGATGAACAACACATCTATAGCCAAATTGGAAAGAAGCGACCTAATGTTGCAAAGCATGAAGAACAACTTATGCCATTATATGGCTTGTCAAGCCAAAGGTAAGTCATTAGATTGGTTTTTCAATTTGGGGACATCTAATCATCTAAGCATCAAGGGTGGCTCATTAGTTGAGGATGTAAAAGACAACCAAAAGGATGGTGATACAAAGTTATCATAAGCATGAGGAAATGTGAATAAAGATGTGTTGGACTATTAGTCCCTAGACAATCACAAAGTATGAGAATACAATTCTCATGAGTTGTAATTCTTATCTTGATGAGGTGTTGTCATGATCCATTAATGAGTTGCTAGTGAGACCTAGATCTATATCTAGAGGATCTAGAAGGTCAAATTTATGTATTATAGTTTACATTTATTGGGATCAATATAGAGCAATACAATAACATTAAGCCTTTTTCTGTCAAATTGTTTGTCTTGTCTTGCTCTTTAATGTCTCCAAAGAAGACCTAAATACTCCATTTTCCTACAAAACCCCTTTAAAATGCAAAAAATGCATCAAGCTCAGCGATTCAAAATCGTAGAAACTAAAAAACTCTCGCTCTTCAGACTCATTACACAATACAAGAGTCTACAAAGAGCCAATAAAATATATCCTTGCACCTCACCTTCCATGGATCAATAACATCCAACAACCTCTCTTCACCACAACTTTGATATATCATTGCACCTCACCTTCCATGGATCAATAACATCCAACAACCTCTCTTCACCACAACTTTTGATAAATGTCAACTCTCTTAACCTCACTAACCTTGCTTTGATAACATGTTAAGAATTAACAAGATGAAAACAATAAATTTCATTCACAAAATGCATAAAAAGAACGTGATTGTATCAAGGGTTTATGACAACACGCGAAATCACAAAGTTTTGGTGACCAGTGGCTTCAAGGGCATCAATGTTTCAATTTGAAGTTTCAATATAATTTCTCAATGATAGAATGAAAACAAAGTAATTGGAGATCCATATGTTCATGATACAAAACGATAAATTTATTAAAAATATCTAGCAAAGTAACAACATAGATTGCCCTTTGAAGAGAGAACAACATGGAGAGATGGGAGTTTCATATTTGTACCATGGTGATTTTGTGGTCCTACAAAGATTGTTTTAGCCTCTAGGGTAAGGCATTTTTTAACAATTGTTGACTAACTTCTAAAGAAAATGTGCTTTAATTTTCTCATAATAAATAAATTAGCATAGAAACAAATGTTGGAAAAATATGAGACATAAAATTTCAATGTAGTTAACGCTAGAAATAAGCATAGAATTGCCGAAAGCATACATGAGGTGAGTCGTGGGAACTTTTTTCTTACAAAGATGCATTGTAGTCAAATTATGATCATATTTTTAGTACCATGGATGGAAGCCAACAAACATGGAGCATGTGTGGAACCCCAAATCAGTATGGGTGGAAACATCCACTTCTACACAATGTTGCATAGAAATGTGCCCACATGGTGTGGGGGCACGCCCCCCCATATTTCAGGAGGGGTTTCCAAGGGGGAAATTTAGAAGAACACATGGGGAGCACATTTCTCCAATGAGGGGGGCACATTTCCCCAAAAAGGAGATGTCTAAGCACCCACACCCCCAACAACCCACAAAGATAGAAAGAAGATATATGGAGCTTTGAGTCATCTATGACCTTAGTAATTATTGGTAAATATTAAATTCTTAAGGTAAAATGATATAAAAGGTAAAAGTGAACCATTACCATTAGTTGTTTCAAGATGTTTAAGAGTGATTCCAACTTCAACAGACTTTATATGGACAAAGAAGATTTCATATCCCATTTGAAATTCAAGAGACTTTAACAATGTTTAGAATTTCAAAATTGGCAACATTATAATGTTTCCACTAGATTGCGCAATGATGAATTTGCATGGTATGAATTGTTGTTGTTGGAATTGTATCATTTTTATTTTAAATATTATAATTTTGGATATGGAGACCCCTATGCTAGGGGCCCAACATCCCCCCACCCCCCTTGAATTTCCCTACAATTTGGGGGTGGTCCCACACATCACCCTTTTGTGTTTCCTCGCTCTCGTTCTCGTTCCCCCTTGTCTCACAAATACTTGGTGGAACATAGCTTTTATACAATATCTTAGATCCATAACGAGATATTTTTCTAACAAATTTCACAAAGGGTAATCTTATCTTTGATCACCCATTAAATAATGAATACTAACCGATATCCTCTATCGTAGAGGTTAGTCTTGGAGTTACCCTATGTGATAGGAGTTAGGGTTGTAATTACTCAAACTAGTTTACCTCAATCAATAGAAAAATTGGTAGAAACTTTGAATCACCTGTAAGTATTTAAAACCTACAATTGGTAGGTGGCCAACCTATGTTTTGCAAAAAAGGCAATGGAAAAAGCAATTCAAATGTATTCAAGCATCAGTACTTTCAAAATATTCAAGTATCATGTTATTTACCACAAACGTCTAATGGTCAAAACCATAATGTGTGAAAGTATAAGATAATTGTGTACATATAGAAGATCCCAAATAACATGCATTGTACCTTGCATTTTTCCAATAGATTTGACAAAGGATACTAAGGACTTCATTATCCAATAACATTTAAGAATAACACAGATTCACGATATAGAGGTTAGGGTTGGAGATACTCCAAGACGTTTGCCTCATCTTTTGAAAATTTTACTAGAAACTTTAAATCACAACTTCCTAATAAATTTGACAAAGGAAGCTAAGAATGACATGGATTCATGATATAGAGGCCAGGAGTGGAGTTGCTCCATGTAATTTTCCTCTTCTTTGTGAAATTTTAGTATAGACTTTAAATCACATATAAGTCTTATAAACTCACAATTGAGTAGCAGTCGAGCTATATTTTACAAAAGGAAAAACGAAGACCAAAATGCAAAGGTGTTAAAGTGTCAATGAGTGTATCTTTGTAACGAAATATAAAAACCATAGAAGAACACCAATCTAGATAAAATGGTAGTTCTAATTATGCGTCCACAACTAATTCTAGTGCCATTTCCATAAATAACATGTTGTTATTACTGCAAAAACCGTGGACTAAGAAGCATGCAGATGTTGCAAAGTGTGAAGAGAGCAATGAGTATATCTCTATTGATTCCCGTGGATGTGGTGGTTATCAAATGAATGATACCTTGATTCAAAAGAATCAAAGCATAATACTAAAAGGAGGCATTAGTTTATTTCCTTCGTTGAGGATTATTCCAAATTAAATGTCATTTTAGGTGATCATAGAATTCCCACTATGAAAAGTTGTGGCCATGGTGAAGTGAAATTATTTGATAGTAAGATCATTTTCCAGAAAGTTCTTTATATTTTGTGTATTAATAAGAATATTTTTTCAGTTTGTGAGATAACAAAGCAAATCCACATTTGAAGCTGGTGTTACTTCGAGTACTTGTTCAAAGATGACTACATCTTTGACTACAAGTAGTCAAAGGGTTATTGCATCAAGTATAAAGGACGTGACTTGTATTGATAACTAGCATTGACATAAGTTAATGGAAGAGGCACTAACAAAAGCACTACTAACATGCCTTGTATTAAGATCAAGACGTTCATTTTCCAAAATGTTCTTTACAGTCTATGAATTAACACAAATATCCTTTTAATTAGTGAGATAACAAAGCAAATCCACATTTGAAGGTGTTACTTAGAGAAGACATTTACTTGTTGAAAGATAAAGGGATTGAAGGGTTATTACATCCAGTATAAAGGATGTGACTTGTATTGATGGCTAGCAATGAAACAAGTTTATGGAAACAATAACATAAGAACACGGTATAAACATTACTTGTGTTGATGCCTAGAGTTGACACAAGTTATGAAAGAGTGACTAAAGCATTGACAATAGGAGAGATATGTTATGGCATCAAAGGCATACCCATCACAATTTCAAGTATCTTTATCCCTACAAGTATTTTATAATATGTTATGATTGGATTGGACATTAAAGCAAAGGAGGTCAAAAGTTAAACATTATGAACTGATTATGGAACGGAATTCAAATCAAATAACTTCCTCAAATTTTGTGGAAGGAAATTGAAAGAAAACAACCATTCATTATGCACCTCAACAAAATGGCATAATTGATTTTTGAAGGCTTATATCATTGTTGTAAATTGAACACTAGTTCTACAAAGGAAATTCAAGGCATTAGCCTTGAAGGCTACCATTAATTTATGCTTTAACTCTCAATATGAAGAAAAGCAAGTGGAGACTACAAAAGAAAGTTTATATTGAAAGAAAGTCTTCATTGATAAGTTTTAGTGCCGAAAACAAGACATATATATATTGTTTGATCTTCTTACCAACTTACTTTTCTATCAACTTAAATGTCTGCTGGAAAAGTAGGTATGAACCAAGGTGTTTCAGTTACAAAATTTGGTAGTGGTTGCTAGTTTAATGCCGAATAAATTAGTTACACTTTAATAAAAACTACTTCCAGCCTAGATCCACCTTAACTCCGAATCTACCAAGCACCGCGAGGGATCAAATCTTTTAGAATAAAAAGAGATTTGACCCCTCTCAATGCTTGGTAGATCCAAAGTTAAAGTGGATCTAGGCTAGTTTAATTATTTTTATGTATTTTGACCAAATCAAAATGTTTTAATGATAATTATAACTATTGATTATTTTATTTTATTTTATTTTATTTTTATGTAATTTGACAGGGTCAAAATGTTAAACATAACATTACATTACAACCATTGATACCATATTGGGTTTGAGAGCACCTCTCAGCACAAGAAGTTCATATGCAAACATCAAGAGTTTGATTTGTTGTTGATTCAATTGAAAAGGAAACAAAACACAAACCAAAATGGTACTATTTCACTATAAGCTGAAAAGGAGGTGGGTTCTTCCAAGCCCAGAGTTGTAGAAGCAAGTGGAGCACTTAATTGGTAACCACTTAGATCACCATTAGACAGATTAATTATTCCTTAATGGCTGAATGTTTTAAACGTTTTTGAACCTCGCACTCTGAATGTAGGACAGTTCAAAGATGAGTGAGAATGCACTCCTAGAGAACGATGATGAAATTCTCATATAACACAGAAAGTCATAATGCCATGGCAGTACAACTTGACTAGCACAACTTGACTAGGAGGTTTGCAAAATGTACTTGAACATTGTCTTCCTCAACAGCGAATTGGGAAATGAAGTTTGCAAGGAAATGAAGTTTGCAAGGATTAACCCCACGGGGCTAAATATGAGTTAAAGAGCCAAATATAGTAAGTGACAAACTTACTATATAGTCAAATATAGTACGTGACAAACTTTTCTCGCTAGGTGGAAAGTTTTGACAGATTAACAGTTGTATTCTGATCTCAAAAGGAAAAATGCCAAAACCTTGCCTTAAAAATTTACGAGTGCAAATCAGCATCTACACATATGACATTTTGGCTGAAGTTTTCAGCTTCTGTTCCCTCAACGGGCAATTGAGTAAAAAGAGAAACATATGATTTATTGTGTAGGGAGCTAAATTTCTCGAGTTATGACAGCTTCAAAAGAGGTTCATTAGAATGCAGTTGGACAAATTTTGCAAAGCATACAGGTGAATTGGATTATTGATATATGTACAACTCAACAAAGATTTTCTTGCTTTTGAGGTTCAGCCCTGGCTCATTCAACAGCTTACTGGAGGTGATAAGATAGCACTGCAATTATCTGCAACTCGGGAGCAGACTTCTGACATCTTCATCCGTACACTTGGTCAAAATAAGTTTTAAAAACTGCAATCTTTTGTATTCACTCCGGGGGGTTAACAATTGTTATATAAATAAAAGTCATATTGTACTTGTGTACATATGTCTTTTAAGTTAGAATTACTATAGCCAATAAATGTAGTCGCAGAAACAGTATTAAAAGTCAACAACACTTAATTACCTTGCATTACTCGTCTTTGTTTAATGAAGATGGGTGGCTGATAGTCTCCATTGTGAGACATAACAATGTAGGCTGGGTAGTTGATAGTCTCCTTTTTAAGGCATAATAATGTACGTCTTCATCTTTGATATGCATAATATAGGATTTTTTCTTCTCTGCAACTCTAGGTTTAGGCCTACTGTGTGCTTAATTATTTCATTGCCTTTTAACTGCCTTGGAATAGATGTTATATTCAATTTAAATAGCAAATTAAGGTGATTAAAAATTGGGATATTTTTGCGGTTAACCTAGTCCCAAAAAAATAAATGTTGATATCTTATTTACTCAATCTCATAGAACAATTTGATAGGAATGCTCACTAAAGGAATTTTGCAAATTTATTAAGACGACATCATAATCATCATTCCCTACATCATTTATAAATTATTTGGATTCTGGAATAGGAAGAACGGAGGAAGACGCACTTTTGTCAACAATTTTAAGTTTATAGAACTAGGTTTGAAGCTGAAGTTAACCCATTCTCAAGTGAAAAGGAGGCATCTCACACAAATAATCACGAGGAATGATCATTAAAACCTTGTTAGAACCTTAACTAGATAGAACCGTGTTAGTTAGTATCGAACACTACTGATAAGGGACGATTAAGAATAAATTGGGGTGCAAAATAAAAATTTAGTAAATACAGAAACGCAGTTGATTTCCATTATTAAGTTGTACCCTGTGCAATCTATGTTGCAAGATGCATTCAAATTTCAAACTAGATATTTATCTTTTTTACCCAAGAGTATCAGAGGACAAGATATTTCCTTTATTTTTTGATGGCAGGATATTGATTTGTTTTTCAATGGTAAGATATTGCTTAAGCTTCTTTTATAGTTTATAACAAGCATCATGTAACATTGATATATTACAACCCTAATGGATGTTTTTAAGAATTAGAATATATTAGATCCAATCGAAGAATGATTCATAGATGTATTGATATTATAATGTCACTTGTCCATCTCTCGCATTTGACAGGTTTAGCAATTAGGATTTCCTTTGGGAAATATGCAATTTCTCTGAGCATAAATCATTAATGATAGATTGTTTGTCTATATTTTTTAGGCAGTAGAAAGATTGTTGACTTCGAAGTAACACGTTCACTATGTAAGAAATGGGTAGTTGAATGAACACTAAATTAGAGTTAATGTTTAGTGGTATGAAATCAGATTATAGGACGCACAATCATTTCAATTGTTTGTTTTTACAACTAAATTTAATTCCTATTCACATGCCGGCAGTCCATATCTCAGCAATTGATAATTATTGTGCTTGCTTCAAAATGGTTTCCACACATGTAAATTGACAATTTTTTAACATAGAACATCTACACTAGTTGATTTTACGTTTCTTGGATTTTTCTTCAACTGACAATCTCAGAAGCAGGCATGCAAAAGAAACTGGAATGTATACAAATTAGACATACACTCAATACTACTACACAATACAGACGAGACGACCTCTCAGAAAACATAAAAGAGATTATTATTGAATCCCAAAGCTACTTGGAAAATTAATCTACAATATTTATCTGGCTCTTGAAAAACATATGCCATAATAAGATATAATATTAATCCGAAGGGAACTCCCCCTGAAAAACCTATAGCTATATTATATATAATGGCAACTATGATCAAGGTAACAAGGTATTTTAGTGCAAAGAAATTTATCAGAACGCTAGAATTTATGCAATGACAGAACTAATTACTATTTTCTACATGTAAGAACTTTCACAATCTAAAATAGATTTTACTGTACTATTTTACACTGATTAGTGGTATGAACTTATGAAGGTTACCTCCTTGCCTCCTCAAGCATCCTATCAGAAATTCTATCCAAAGTGCATGCAATTTGTCATCACACAAAAAAACATAAAAGCTAAATTTCCTTAACAATGCAAATTATATTAAATAAATCATTTATTAGAGAAACCATACCTGGTAGCAGATGGACCCCTTATTGCTGATGTTGAGAGCTTCCCATAACATTCTTATTTGCCGCTTGTTTTTGTTGAAGTTGTATCAAAAGGTTGGCTGCAAATTGCAATGTTGACTGATACCTCTGATTCTTATCTGTATCGCTTTTGGAGTTTTCCTGGCCATGTCCAAGGAGAGAACCCCCAAGTCCCTGAAGCTGCTGTACTTGACTTGCTAGTTGTGGGTTTCCTTCATTAGATCCTAATTGCACATTTGGAAATGTTTGAGACCCACCTCCTCCTTGAACTGGGTCAGGTGATCTCAATGACACAGATTTCGGCTGCGGTGAAGCTGATGATTGAATATTTTCAGATACCTCCATCGAGACCATCTGACTATAAGATCTCTGAGAATTAAAAGATGCTTCTGGTATACGATTCTGGTTAGCATGAAGCATTGTAAGTTGTCCACTATGTGGGTCACTGCTTTGGGCCTGAACTGATGGCAGCTGAGCATTGCCAGTAGTAATTCGAGATAATGCATATGATTGCTGCCCCTTCTGATTGGGATCCTGGAACAGCTGACTGACTGCAGCCCCATGAACACTGTGTTCAAGTGTACTATTGGAGTTTGATAGAGAACTTGCAGCAAGATGATGAAAGGATGTTTGACTATTATGTTGGCGATGGTGCTGTTCAGAGTCGGGTTCTTGTCTTGGTATATGTGAAGTCAAAGGTAGTGGTTGCTGATGCTGCCTCCACAGTTCTGATGATCTAGGTGAAGAACCCAGCCTTCTATTGTCAGAGGCATCATAACCACCACTAGAATCACACGGATCGTGCCTTGTGGAAGTGTTTGGAACTGCAGCTGAGCCACCTGAACTGGAAGCTTGAAAGGTGTTGGGAAGAAGGGATGTTAATGTAGCAATCAGCTCAGGTGTTAAAGAAATGGCAGCTGATTGTGTGCCTGGTATCTGATTTATCCTTTCTGGAACAGTAGTTTGTCCACTGTGCATATCCTCTGGAGGTGAAAGTGACCTTGGCATGCCTGTTGCACATATTGTTGGATCCCCTTTTATGGGCATTTGAGTGTAGCCCACATGTGAGATAGGAAACTGCTCACTTTGAACATAAAGCTGCTGCAGAGGATCATGTAAATTTGTCTGAGATGGATTTGGCTGCATAACGCTGCCTGATTGCTGTAGAAACTTGAGAACGACCCCAAAAAGATGGTTGCCACGAGGGGCCTTCAGAACATGCTCTGAAAAGTCAGAGGGAGGCACCAAAAACAGTGTTGTCCCATCGCTAAATTTTGCAACACCAGCACGATGTTTTGAACCCAGGTAGCGCAGAAACTCTTGATAGGGATGCACGTCTTGGTCTTGTTCCGGTACAAAAAAAACTAGTCCAAAACCACTCGCCTGTGAAAAGTGTTTGGTGAGCATATCCAGATCTGTTCTTGCAGAGCAATTCACTACTTCTGGACTGTAAAACCAGATAAATTGAACTTCAGATGTCATATTGATATTATCACTCAAATATACAAAAAGAACAACACCTATTACACAAACATATTTCCTTACTTACAATTTTGATTCAATGCTTTTACCCACTGATATGCATCTTGCATGGCAAACAGGAGTTCCACCTTTAGCAATTGTCCCCTGCCAGCAAATATTTTCCTCAACACGTCCAAAACGTTCTCCTTGGCCTTGCAAACTTTGAGTTCTAGCAGAAGGCATAGGTGCCATATGACACGGGCCAACTGCAAGCCGATCACCACCATTTAAATATGATCCTGGATTTCCTCTCTGACCCGTAATCTGATTGTCACTATTGATATTAACATACCCTGAAAATCCTCTAAAGGGTTGTGGCCCAATAGCCCCTTGAACTGGTGTTCTAGCATCTAAAGCTCCTGTGTTTGCATTATTGACATCAATTCTTGGTTTTTTTAATTCCCTCTGTGCAGCATTTGCATCGAATCCATCCCAAGAACTTGATAGAGGCCTGACAGGCCTTAGACCTATATCTGTAGGAGGGGGTGGTTTTCCCCAACTACCAGGCCCAGGACTATTTACATTGACATCCAAAAAATTGTTAAACATATCTGGCCTTGACAATGAAATTCTTCCTTCAGTTGCATGGTGCTCATCAAAGCCCCGTGGCCCAACATTTGTTCCTGCAGGATTACTGGAATCAATTATGCCCACAGGCCCAAACCTTTCAATCGAACCAAACTGTGATCCACTTCTAGTGGGAGTTTCATGTGGAAGTGATCCACAAAATTGAGTCACAAAAGTTGAATTATCTTTGGAATTTTCCATTGGCCCAAACTCACTACTTGAATAAAGAATTTGTATCCTAGGATCATTTAAAAGCCTTCCTTGACTGCCATCTTTTGCACGCCTAGCTTCATCGACACTTCTAAATTCAACAAATGCATAATGCCTTGATGGAAAACTCTTGATCCGCTCTATCTCACCAAAGAGAATCAGAGAATTATGGAGCCGTTGTTCATCAATGTTTACAGAATCAGGGTACCTTATCCACAAGATCTTGCTTGGGCTGCATTGCTTTCTCCCACCTTCAATCCCATGCACATTCTTTTGCAAAAAAGGAATAAAAAAGTAAAAGCAAACAATGCAATTAGAAACTAGGAGAAACTCCCATCAAATCAGAATATAAACAAATGAATTCCACAAGTTAGTGCCAGAATTTCACAAGTCATTAACAAAAGATTCCCAAATGACAACATTTAGGTCCACTATGAACATTAGGAAATAACAATTTATGCCGCCATTAAAAGCATAAGCACATGCTTAAAAATAGAGTTGGAAAAGAATCTAGGTACACATGAACCACCTGAGTTTTGACCTGCATGCCAATAAGAGGTTCAGGCTGACAAGTGACAGTGTCTGAATACTTCCTTACTAGATCTGACATACCCATAAGCATTCTCTGGTTATTGGCATGGACATCCCTTGCCTCATCTGCATGAAAATTAGGGTTCACTGCATTCTCCTGATGAATCACAAACAAAGTATATGAGCAAATGAAGAAAAACAAACTCATCCAAAACAACAACTTAAGTCTGAAACGTATCACACAAAATAACAACAGAGAGAATTTCACTTGACCACATGGACCATCGTTCTTGTGTCTAAACATATTTAGGGTGAACTGACCAAATACATACTCGTTTCAGAGATTGAGACCTCAGAAAATCCACACGAATAGGATCACTGCCTAGCTGTCTTCCATTTAAATATTTGACAGCTGACACAGCATCCTCTAGTTTTGAATAGGCAACAATGGCACTGTTCCGATCACGAAATAATTTGAGGTCTTCCACATGTCCAAATTTCAGAAACTCGGCTTCTATCTGTTCTTTTGTGACAGTTTGAATTATGCCGCCTACCCAAAGGTACTTATTAGGTTTTGCCTGCAGCAAACGGCAAAATGCATTCATTAACAATAGCATTCATAG
This sequence comes from Pinus tabuliformis, assembly GCA_031772625.1. Lineage (NCBI taxonomy): Eukaryota > Viridiplantae > Streptophyta > Pinopsida > Pinales > Pinaceae > Pinus > Pinus tabuliformis. Next base: position 1,293,707,943 of record CM062819.1, read on the forward strand.
TCGAACATATCTAATTCCACTTTTTATGCAGCTCCGATGTACTTGTTAGGATTTCAAGTTGACAAAAAAAAAAATACAACTATATGCACATAGACCCAGTAAAATAATGTTCCACAGAAACCAAACAGTATAAAGTTTAAACGTTATGTCTGAAAGACATGGTGTGGGGTAAACATAGTCAGGTGATATTATTATATTACGTTTTAAATTTCGCATGCTTTGAAATGTGCTTTGAAATGTTGATATTTATCAATCACACCACGGTGCTTCATACCATCAAGCTGTACTAATTCATACAGGAGAGATTGTTCAGTGCACATGGACTGAATAAATTTAGATTTTAATGTGTAATGGATTTATGAATCATATTAAGGTTGTTAATGGCCTCCTTGAGATTTTTTTGATGACCTAACCATATTGGTAAAATAGCAGAAACAATAGGATTTTTCAAGCCCATTGCTTTTGAGATCAATAGATTTGGCAGTCTCTCTGACTTGACCATATTCAATGTGATTCATAAATGGAGTTCTTGATTATTGTATCCATCTGAAGAAGATTGACATTTTAGGACTTCAATGGAATCATCTTGTTCTCTCGTGGAATTCATTACATGCATTAGTGAAAACCACGTGCTTATAAGGATACACTATGGTAATAATTGTCTAGTATCCTTCTTTATCAGCTCATACTATCACTACTACAACCATAATGTCAAACATAAAAAGCAAGCTGAAATACATTTCTTAAAGAACTGTTCGATGGTTGGTATAACATCCAAAAATGCATACTACATTGCAAAATTACTTGTTCTCAGGGTACTATAAAGGAATGCTCCTCGATAATTAAATCCGAAACATCAAAGCTCTCTTTTGAAACTGTCCCCCAAAGCTTGATTGGCAGCACCCTTTGACCACAGAAAAGTCAGGATGGATAACAAGACCCCAGTCTTAACCGATAAGTAAATTGATCAAGTGTAGTATTTTCAAAAGTCCTAATAAAGAATGATGATGTTGACAAACAACTTAGGTCTATTGGTCTGATTAACATAAATTGATTACCTTGATTTATCATGTTGTTTCTGTGATCACATAAATTGGAAATGACATTTCCAAGCTCTATTTGATTTTTATAGGTTAGCAAGTTATGCAGTTCAATTTATTGCAAATGTTTTGAAAGTTAGATCTAGTGTATTTGTAGGCCAGGCAATCCAGAAGAAAGTGTTTCTCATCATCTACTTTATTTGTCTCATTTCTACAGACTATTTTGTGCCAAGCTGTTTTAGGCTTATTGATGCCCCAACTATAACCACAAAAAACCTGCAATTAAGAAAGTAATATTCATGTGTTTCCATATTCTCTTGAAATGACCATGCAGCAGTAAACCTACCATTTAAAATGTGCAATTTAGTATTTAAATGGAAGTCTCTATATGGCTCCGCGAGCAGGGCCACAAGTGTTTGGCCCTAATTGCTCACTCCAACTCCTCTGTAGTTCTCAATGGGTGCCCCTGCCCCACTATGTTCACATCCTTAATTTTTCTTACTACGTAGCAAAGTTTCCTCCTCCATTGATGGTTTTTTGGTGCTTTGGATCCCTTTCCATGGTGACAACATCATCTCATTCTATCGGAACATCCACTGGGGCTTCCCTCCCATCCAACTTTCCTTCACTCGCATGCGTCTCAACTCCTTCAAGTATTGAGGCTCCCACAATTCACTCTACTACAATTTATTTGCAGATTAAATGAAAATCAGCTGTACTACTTTAGCAACCACATCTTCCCAATCTACTCAATCTGTTAATGGGGCTTGTAATCTTTATGATTCTACTCCTCCTTCAACATGTGTAGCTTCATCCTTTAGTATGGCTAATGTTTCCTTTGCATATGTGATCAAAAATGGCTTACCAAGTGCATCCAAACCCCTTAGACCTCATATCATTGAAGAAGCCCCTACTCTAACCATTCATATCATTAAGGATGTTGTAGATCAGGTAGACTTCTACAGATCCAGAGGTTTTAACTGATTTGCACAAATACATCATGTGTGTTTGAAAGTAAATCTCAAAGAGAGCTTGGTGGCTGCACCCTAGCTGTCTGCGCCCCTCGTTTTGTGCTGCATGTTCCTTTTCACTTGGCTCGGGCTTTGCCATCGCCTCCATCTCCCTTTGCGGGTGTTGTTCTCGACGTTTGCGTGGCTCGTGAGTTGGGCTTGTTTGTTTTCAAAGTTGATGTTAAAGCTCACATTGTTGTTTCAAATCTTACTACATAAGCCCTGAGAGTGATTAACACCAAATCCAACAAAGGTGAAGTACAAGGACAAGAAATATAGTGTTGAAGAAAATCCAAAATGGCTCCGCAAATTGTTTTCTACATATTTATTCTTGGTTTTTTCTACACATTTTGATTTTGGGATTTTTCATAGGTCTTCATCAAGGTTCTCTATCTAAACCTATAAGTCTACATATCTTATTGTAAACTTTTGTAGTTGGAAAATTGGACTTTTTCTGTACAATTCGTGTTTTGCAAAATGAAAAATTACAAAGTATGAAGACAATGATATTCATATCAAATAGATAGAAGGTTCTATCGCGATGGCCCTAAGCAATTGATTCGATTGTTCTATGTGATGATTCTACTCCTCTCTGCATACCTCCATCACCATGGCAGTCACCCAAACTTCTTGAGGGTGTCACTCTTGTATCTCGATCATCCTTACGCAAGCCAACATTTAATCAAATACATTGGTGCTTCTAGTTCGTAGCATCCCCATTGTTCTACTTCCACTGGTACCTAGAGGTCACTCTTCAATCTCATATCAATTCTACCAAGCGTGTGAGTACCCTCTCATTTTCAAATATATTGATGATTATAGTTCAAAATGGAACAACTCGATGGGGAATATATAGATTTTCCATTGCCGAGCCCCACCAACAAAAGCTTAGTCTACAATTAAAAACTCTTAGTCATCCACTTTAAGCTTCTCGATATGGAAAATGAAATCTTGTGGTAAAGCATTACTTTGGCCCCCTAGCATGTTATTATTATAGAGGCTTTGCCATTATTATTTTCTACTTGGACGCAGGCCATATCACAATCTCCAAAATGGGTCATGGTTTTAGAAATATTATGCCTTATGGTTGAATCCCTAACATTTAGGTTTAACTCCAACCACAAAGTAAATAACTATGTTGTGTTTTTGGGATGAAGAGGTTCCAAAATATCATGTGTACTCTTATGCCAATTTGTGTAACTAAATGAAGTTATTAGTGGGTTTTGCAGAGTTAGGAATTATGGATAATGAAAATATAGCTTTGTACTATAGATGCACGAAAAATATCGCCTTTCCTCTTCGTGCTAAACCATAGGAAGATATTTGGAGACCATAGGAAGATATTTCGAGTTGAAGGAGAGAGATACAATTCGATGAGGAAAATATTAGTCATTAAAGATATATCCAAAGAAAACAATGATCATACACGAGAGGATTCTTCAAATACAGTGAAGGAATTCCTCGAAATGAAAAACCTCAATGAACCACAAAGGAATTCTCTAATCATCGAAAATTTCAGTCAAATTAGGACACTTCTGCCCATCTAAATTCCCAACCGGATCTTCATTGCAATCACATTCAGCTTGTGAAAGATAACAAGCTAGGTGATAATAACATTCTTGTATCATTTTCAAATATTAGAAAACAAAACAAACAAACAAAAATCAATGCTTAAAAAGCTTAACAAATAATACCCAAGTTTAGAAGGTTATGATGGATCCACCTCAATATGTTACTAGTTCTTATTGCTGGTGCATTTATAATATACTTTGTCGATTTGGATATAAATGGTCCAAATGTTATCTTCTTTGGTTCCTTGCATGTTGCTTGTTTGGCTACATTATTCAATTAAGTTGTATTTCATTCAACTAGGTAGCATTTGATTTATCTTATGTTTCAGCCCGGAATTGCCTTGATTTCATCACATTACTCGATGTTTCAGTTTTGTTAGGGCAAGGTAGTCAATAATTCAATAGGTTGCATTTAATTTATCTCATGTTTCAGAATTGCTGTTGAATGTAAATTATCTCATATTTCAGTTTGGAATTTCCTTTGATTTACTCAATTTAAGGCCAAGGTATTCGAAAATTCAATTGGTTTGCATTTATTTGTTAATATTTTTCAATTATGTCGAATTTAATTTATCTGATATTTCATTTGGAATTACCTTTGATTTACTCGACACTTTATTTTATGTACAAGGTAAGTCAAAATTTAAAAGTTAAGTTCAATTGCAAAGGTAGTAAAAAATTGCAAAAAATATTTCTAGTTGTAATATTAGTCCAAAATTCAAAGAAGCTCACTGCCTATTGTTGTTTTTTTATCTCAATGTAACTTTATTCTTTACCTTTTTAACCAACGTAGCTTGATTTACCAATAATCGACACCACCTTTTTAAGGAAATTGTATTAATACCACTCACTATTAATTTAGCTATGAAACTCTATCCGAAAATCCAGTGACTACAGCTATGTACTCTTTTCTTCATCAAAAGAAAATTATTACTTGTTTTAAGAATATTAGCAACAAATTGATAAAGTGAGGACCCTAGACTTCTCATTGGGTTATCAACACCCACACTATTGGAATACAATCTAATAATGTCTCAACCCCTTTCGTAGGCAAAATAAATCGATATGAGAATGTCCTAACATAGCTTTCCTTATCTCAAGTACTTTCATGTCTTAGGTTGCTTGAACATTATCCTTCTTAATTCTGGCTAATGGTTTTTCCTTCAAACGAAATGGTTAATCCTACGAAAATCTTCTTAAAGCAATGTGCTTCTTTTTCTTTCTTTTTACTAGTCTTTTCCAACTTCTTGATAATCAAGTGGGCCAACAAAGGGCTTAACTTTGCCAATATTTTGTCATTTTGCATGAAGGTATAAAACACTTTGCAACGCTTGGTAGATTATTCCTTGAATTTCTTAAATATTTTGAAGACTAATTTTCATTGTGTCTTCTTCTGGTGTTTGAAGCTTTCTTTTAAGGGTCTACGAAGCGGAAAATTTCAAAAGCTAGTTAATGCCAAGTGCCCATATTCATAGCATGAGTAGCACTTAAACAAGTTCTACACCATCATCCATCATTTGAATAGGTATCCACTTTCTCAATTGCAGATTAATGGATTTTCGAAGCCCTTCCTCAAAATCAACCTCTAACACGCATTCAGGCACATGCATAAATCCCAAATTTAATGTTCAATTTTCTCAACATAATCATGATTTCCTCCAACGTCTTGTCATCCCAAAAAAATAGCCCTAACCCAAACAAGCACCATCAATAGCATTTCCTCCCATTGGAGACTCGAATACACAATGTTGAACCACATTGGTTCTGCGCTACATATTCTTTTTAATGCGGGTTTGGCAAAAGATTAGCCCTAACCCAAACAATCATCATCAATAGCATTTCCTCTCATTGGAGACTCGAATACACAATGTTGAACCACATTGGCTCTGTGCTGCATATTCTTTTTAATATGGGTTTGGCAAAAAATTAGCCCCAACCCAAACAAGAACCATCAATAGCATTTCCTCTCATCGGAGACTCAAATACACAATGTTGAACCACATTGGTTCTGCGCTACATATTCTTTTTAATATGGGTTTGGATTCTGGAAACACTTCGCAACCGAAAAGCGGAATTAATATTAATGGTATATTGGAGTAAGACTTTTAAATTCACATCAATTGGGAAAGGAGTAGAATTAGAGATAGGGCGGCTATTGCCATCATGGCATCATGGCATAGATAAAAAGAAACGAGGAAACAACACTTAGGTTGGCCATGCGTCTCAACAAGGTATACGTAATCTTTAAGAGGAAAATACAAACCCCTCTCCTTCAGAGTATGTTGCCTTAAATTCAATTATTCCCCCTACCACTATAACAGTGGCTCAACGTCTTTCGCCTTTGAGCTACGAGAAGTCCCATTAAACTCAATCATTCATAGCACGCCTTGCAAAATAGCAAGCTTTCCATACTTGAAACTGGGCAGCTCCCTCCATCCGCTTAATAAATGCAGATATGCGGCCATAATTTATCTCCTTGATTGATTTTGTTGTTAAATTTAGAACGGCTTTGAAGGCCTCCACAACCTGGGCAGAGGAATAAGGCTCCATAGGAGCGTGAGGGGACTCTTGAAACCCTAACAGTGCTTTCGAGACTAACTCTTCATCGGCTGCAAACACTTAAATATATGCCAAATAGTAATTAGCATTGATATTATAAATGAGTATTTGTATTTCATGCTTTAACTTATTTAAAACTAAAACAACATAAATTTGTATTTTTATTATACACCTAAGGATTAGGGAAGCATTTAATTATTTTAGCTTCAATTCTAGTTCAAGTGAAAAATGGATAATAAACTTGCTGTTGAACAATCAACCAAATTAATATATTGCCATTGAAAAATATAGTTATTGATCTTACAAGTATTGCAAAGGCTATATTATACTTTCAATACTTCAATTAGTTAATAAACCAAAAATGATATTGATGATAATCATATTTCTTTTGAATAGAAGTTGCATAAGTGCTCACAGATGCATTTTTTTAATAGGTGTATAGCGTATTGCAAACACTAATTTTAGACATGAATACTTCCAAATTTTGTAGAGGAAACTGAAAATTTTGTTGTTGATAATTATCTCTTTTGAATAGAGGATAACATTTTTTTATGAAGAACGTGTTTTGTTTTTCCGGTTGCATTGTGATTGAAAATCATTAAAACCATAGCATTTGAACAGATATAGACGCATACACGCTTTTTCTTTATCAGAAAAAGGCCTGTACTGCTTTCCCTTGAAGAATATCGCATTATGGTTGCATTATCATTAAAAATCATTAATATCGTAGCATGTTAATGAGATGCTTAATATTAATTAAATCTAAGCCATTTTGTTAATTTCTCCATGATCCACAAGATTTAAATCTACTTACAACTCAAGATCAACGAGTCTTATTTTGGAAAATTATTTTACATTCTATTGCTTCCTCAATGTTTCCATAACATATACTATCATATTCTTTCGATACATGATATAAAATGGCTCGGATTTGGAGTAGATTTCATTAAAAAATAATATTTAAGTTCATTATATTATTAAATTTACATCATTGTTTCACGTATATAAAACACGCAAAGAATTGTGAGTAGCATGAAAATGATATGCTAATTCAAGTAAGGCACATAAGATGTCCTTCCAAAATTCTAAAATCCATTTTGAATCCTGAAACAACGGCCCCTTAACGATAGTACAATCCCAACCAGCTAAGTTGGTATGGAAGAATAGCCTCACACAATTGGTGGGAAGGAATCTCCACACTATTCCAATAGTGGGAAGGAACTGCTATATTCGGATAGTAAAGTCCCATGCAGCTAAAAGTCGGTATGGAAGAATAGCCTCACCCAATTGGTGGAAAGGAATTTCCACACTATTCCAATAGTGGGAAGGAACTGCTCTATTCGATTCGTGTTGAAAAAACCTGTGTTATCGTCTCAAATTCGAGTCACACTCAGTCTCAAACACGAGCTTTTTGTCAACCATAAATTGTTAAAAGGATTTATACATATGTTGCAAGTACTTTCATTCTGGTTCACTCCAAGCTTCTCGTGGAGAGCAGCAAACATCAGCCAAGACAACTAAACCTAAAACCCTATGCCTGGGCATAATCATATAACTTGGTATTGTAGGAATTACTAGAATACCAGAGTAAATAATTGTTTCTCTTCCTAAGTGAGAAAAGAGGATAGATATATTCTGGGATTCATTGTCACCCTATACAGTCTATCCAGTTTCCACTACCAATCCCCAACATTTAGTAAGGCATCCAGGAGCAAGTAACTCACATGCGTCTAGCACTAGCACTAGCAAAGGGTTAGGAGTATGTAACTAGCAAAAACTTTGTTGTAAAAGTGCAATTTCATTAATTCAACACTACATATGAAAATTCTAGCTCTCACCATGCCTATACACAAATTCATTATTTCAGAACTAGTTATAAGAATTATAGCTCTCACCATGACTATACAAATTCCTGAATCCAACGTGATGACAAACAAGCACGGATAAACCAATAAGGACCACAAGAGAATACAAATGAAAGAAAAATTTCCCGATGTTAAGGGTTAAAATTGATCTCTGCTTCTTTGTTTTCGGTTCATTAAACTTCAATTAATAATGAAATTCTTCATTCCCTTGTACAATATATTCAAGAATTTTGCTGAATGGCATCGGTATTCAAGAATTTTGGCAAATGGCGTTGGTATTCAATGTATTTAAATATTCCACCTTTCCATTTACTGGATTCATATTATTGTGCATTCAAATTTTTTTTTAAATGGAGCACCCAAAAAAAGTGAATTTTGGCACCATTCTTTGCATTCCCTTTTTTTAATTAGGAATTTAAAATTTATGAAGATAAACCATAATTTGAAAATCATTTTATTCAGGGCTTTATTCTCTTCGGGCTCAACTAGACTTGCGAAATATATAGTTCTGAAACAGATCAATCAAATAACATTATAGCAATTTTACAATTCTTGTGCTTGTTGAAACAAAGGTTGAACATCAATGATACCATTTATACTAGTAACACCTTAATTTCTTCAGCTTTTATATGCTCAATGAAACAATTACTTAGCTAGCTAGTCTTGTAACCAAATAATGCAAACCATTATTAGAATTCGACGATTGTTTTACGCCACTTTGCAGAACTAGAATTTATAAATTACCCAATATCACTATTAGTAATATTTTCAAGGCCGCTTTGCACAGCTAGAAATTATGAATATCCAAATCCTTTCTACTAATGGTTTCAAGTCTTTGCTAGCTTTGGATCTTCGTCAGCTGTGTTGGATCTCCACTAGAATGTACCTGAGTCTAATCACATATTTTTTCACTATGATGTGAACATCAGTAATGTTGTTAGAAATCTACAGGGAAATGCTAATATTAGGATTGCAATCACTTGTTAGACATCTGTCGGAAATATACTACACACGCCTGGTAGTATGTCACATCACACGTTTAATAGTTACAATTTCATTTCTTAAGAGCTTCGCACTTCCAAAACACTAAAACACGGCAAATCTTTTATATTCCGGCAATAATAACTCTCTTGTTAACTTAATAGCTTAGTTAACTGCATATTGATAATGCATATAATTGCAATTCTAAAGTTCAAATCTACTCTATAAAAACAGATTTAATTTGGACACCAGACAGCTTCTTTATCAGTGAAACAGTGATGGTCCTGCTCATGCTCATCTAATCACAGCAAACCAGTTAAACTGAATTTTGGTTGCGCTTTAAAATCGAGTGATACAAGTAGATTACTCCTGAAGGAAGATTGGTCATGGCCTGATCTCTTTTGCCACGGTGTCCACATATGTGCCATCACAAATGGTCTTTGACTTCAATATTATTTCTAAAGTTAATGCATTTATTAGGGCATAGAGCATTACAGGATTGGCAATCTAACAATCTAACGAGTAGATAACAAATCAACATTAAAAAAGAGGAAAATAACTACATTGCGATCAAAGTTTTCAGCGCTAGACTTAAGGCGGATTTTGATTTCTCTAGGGCACACTTAGATTTTGAGTTAGCAAGCACACTGGATGACATTATTTACTCTCTGTACAGTGTAAAGACTGGAACAGACTCTAGGCTAAAAGAACTTACTCTAATTTTGCTACCAATACTAACAAATCCTGGAGCATGTTATACATCGGTCCATCTTCTTTACTTCAATGGTTGTCTGTTCAAACATATGGAAACATAACTAACAGCTAATATTGGACTCTAAAAGTAACGTTCCTTGAAGACGTAATCGATTCCTTCATTTAAAATAAAAATCAATGAAAATTGGAACCACAACAAACAAAAGTCTTTGAGGAAACTGACTCGGATAATACCTTCCATTAGTAGAATTAATTTATCATGGCACGAAATGAGCACCCTACATTTCTTACAACATGAAGCATGTATGGATAATACATTATAGGTGCACTTCAGGGGAAATAATTGTAAGAGGGAACCACAGAGCAAGTGAAAATATAGAGCCTATGCTACCAGTACAACGGCAACCTATGTGCTATTCACTGAATATCTGCCCATTCACTTTAAAACAGGGGAAAATCAGATTCACAAAAGAATCTGGAAAACCATTTCGCATTAATGAACACAGCCAGAGAGATTTATTTCAGACTTCAACCAAAACACTGTTTTAAAATCCTAGTACTCGGAATATGTTTTCCCTTTGCTAACGATATCCTCGAAGTTACCTCATTGTGTAGTTTCTTCCATGAAAATACAAAATTGGCAAAATTTTGAGCTTATGGTATATAGAAAAGCAAACATTAAACGTATTTCATAGATCATTCAAAGAAGAAAACAATCAGATCCTCCTAAAACATCATAGTAAAAAAGATGCTTGGAATTGGCGATGATCTATAAGTTGGAAACAAACAAAATCACACTCACCTTAAGTTTGCACATAACCGGTGGCCATGAAATAGGTATATACTAATTACTTATGGCCAACTAACCATAAAATTTATTCGGAATGTCCATTGTTGAAATCCAAATGGAGTCATGTCTTCTGAAAGCGTGTACATAAAATGGACAATTCTAAGGTGGCCAAAATTTTGGATCCAACGTATTCAATGTGTGTGTGCATTTGAACCCTTGTGATTCACAATCCTAGGAAGGCTTAAAAATGTTGCAGAACAATGAATAGCATTGGAGAATCCAAGAAAACCTTCACGGAATGCCCAGAACATTTCTGTGGTACATGGACACACTTTCATGACCAGAATGGAAGAAGAATATGCTATTGGATACTAAGCAAGAGTAGAATTTCGTTGATTATATAAGACAAAATGGCAATAGTAGAAACCTAATAACTAAATATAAATTGACGTTTACTATGTTACATCTGTAATGCTGTAGCCTGAGATGTACATTTCTATTTAACATACATCACAGTTAGAGGACTGCTAGTTGGATAAAGAGAAAATAGTTGTTCTTATATCAGGTTTATTGCCGTCCCTGATTGCCTTCGAGGAGTTAAAGCTGACAGATAGTTTGGATAGCATTTGTAGAGTAATGAAGCTACGTTTACAGACCAGAATTTTGCCTAGGCTGACTTTTTGCACAGGAGACAAGTTTGGTGATTTATTCAGCATGGGCAGAAAATATTGAAGAAATATTGAAGCACTCGTGGAGGGCAGAAGTTTTTGTCAAGCTTTGCCAAGTTGACAAGTTTATTCTTCATTTTGTGTTTATCGAGCTGCTGAGTCTCAGTCATGTGATTTTGATTTCATGTATTTCAAACATTTTCTATTTCTTCAGTCTAAAGATGAATATATTTTTTACATGGATGCTCACCTTTCATGACATAGATATGGCTTTATAAGCCATAATTAACGATCAAATGGAAGCAAGTTTGTTTTCAAATTCTAAAAGCTTGTTGATTTCCATTACTACTGAATTTGTTAAAAGGGATTTTTCCCATATAATTTAATGCATGTAACATGTCCGTTTATTTCATTTTGCTCTCTCTAAACATATATTTAATCATGATTACAACGTATTCTCACATATCCATTTAGGACACAGATATACAGCCTATATGCATATACGTCCATACATACAGAAACACAGCTACTATATGTTGATTGTATTTGGCTATATTTCAGCTATATGTTCACTGGATTCAGCCAGATTTTGAATACAAACTACTGTATTTCAGCCATATTTGATTTTTTTTTTCAATTACATATTTTCGCTTTTGTATCGGATCTGTAAAAGTATCTGTACACTTATATTATGCATATGCTTTTATTATTTAATACAGTATTTCTAGTAGCCCGATACAATTACTTATGCAGATATTGACATACTTCCATATTTAAAAGGAGGGCAAATTTTTCTGCATCGTTTAGTCAATATATCTCCAATATCTCTTGCACAGTGGATTGTTCAGTAGACGTAAAAGAAACCACACCACACTGGCAGCCTTCCAACCTGGACATTAAACGACCAACTGAATTCTAGAGCGTTAAATGGCAAATCCCACCCTCCAATTCTGTCCATTGAAGTCACACTAACACCTATAAAGGAAGAACAAAAAAATCCAAGGCATAAATGATAACAATTGCAAGTCTCCAACAGCCATCCAGCATGCTGGATATGTTGAAACAAATGCTGAAAAAGTTACGTATCTCTCTCTCTCTCACACACACACACACATGGCAACCTGCAATGCAAAATTATACATTAACCAAGAAATAGCACACCAAGAAAAGGATAGCAATAATTCAAATTGCATTTCAAGGGAATAACACAAAACAGGTGCCTCTTAAACCATGATTGGGATATGAACAAAACAACTGGGTAAGTCCTGTTCAATCCACAAACATGGAATGATAAAACAAACCTGCCTAAACAAGAGTGATTGCATTTGGGCCTAAAGCAGCTATGACAACAATGACGGTCAAGCTCTAGGTTCATCTTGTAGTCCATCAGATCAATTGTTTTCAGCACGTTAATGGTAAAATAAAGAAAGCGCTATAAAAGCTAACTAGTGCCGTTAGTGATTTATATGCACATAAAAGTTGCAATGTTATTCCTAAACAACGCATAAATTCTACATTTCAAAATGTGTTGTTTAAAAGAAATAGTGATTCAAAATAATGTCAGAACAGTGACTCTTCGAATCCAATGAATCATAGGTAAATAAAACAGCTAAATTTGAGAAAGTGGACTATTCAGAAAAGGAAAGGAGACAAATGTCTAGAAGCTTTACAATTGTAAATTGTAATATGACAACAAATGTTCATCGTCAACTATATTAGAACTGTGTAACCACTAAATGCTGAATATTTAAGACCTATGTAAATGGTGTAAGCTTAACTTGGATATTTCATTTTGGATAATCATATTTCAATCATGTGATTAAACATGAAAGGTTGATTCAGTCTCAACTGGAGTGCAATAGAGTTTATTCAGGATCTTATTTCCACGATGAGAATGTCTACATAGGATCCCTCTGCGCCATTATGCAGATACTCAATTCCTTCAGCAGTGAGCACATATATAGATGGATAATCACAAATCCATTTATCTGATTGCAAAATTTATATTCCATTATTCAGCCAAAGAAGATCTTCAAAAAACATATAGTTGTGTCAATAAAACTATATCAGAAATACACTAGTTAATCAATATCCTTTTATCTAAAATGAAATGTGAGAATCAGAAATCAAATACTTCTAGTAAGACAAAATTAAAAATTCTATTGATGTGTAAAAATTCCTAGTGGCATAGAAGTTCAGCGCACGTAACCTTGTATTGTTACAAATGTCCGAAGATGAACATGCAATGCGGCATGAAATTTGTATGAGCAATTATTTTGACATCCCCTATCCCACTTACATAATCAAAACCCTATAAAACTATCTGTGTATTTTAACTTTTAAGTATATCGATACATAGATTTTGAAAAGTTCGTCATAAAAACTACCACCCAAAGCTCATCAGAACTACATGATTCAAACCGTAAAAGATTGTGTATATTTGAAATTTTGAAATAAATATGCAAAATAATATTGCTATAGATAGCTAAATAGTGAATGAACTATCACCGATGTCTGTACTCAAGAAGTAAAATCAGTGACCAGAAGCAATTCAAATAGATACCAAGATTATCCAAAAGTGTGAGCTTGTATGTTGAACCTCACTAGTTAAAGCACATAATCTTCATAAGTAATCCTTTAATTCTCACCAAACTTATGGACTATGTTATGAAAAAGAGAAGTATAATCAGTGACCAGAAGCAATTCAAATAGATACCAAGATTATCTAAAAGTGTGACCTTGTATGTTGAACCTCACTAGTTAATGAACTATCACATAATCTTCATAAGTAATCCTTTAATTCTCACCAAACTTATGGACTATGTTATGTTGTTTTCATTGCTCGAATTAAGCTATGTTTCTAAAACAAGAAAAAATAAAAGCTTCTCAACCTCAAAAGATTCTACATAAATCAAAAGCAGAGTCCTTGTACTATAAATATATTTATGAATCAAATTTTGAAACGTGCAAATTTCTTGTAAACAAGCCAATAATAGACATCTCATGCATAGAGAGCAGAAAAACATCGACTGGCCAAGGTAATAGGAGCCTAGATTGTCCATTGCTTCAAGCAGTTTGCAATAAAGAAGATCATATGGTGCCGAGTGCAAATGTCACATGAATCCATAGGTATTCATATCAAGAATCACAATTATAATAAATTGAATCCCAGAATCATCTGCTACTAGATATATCAATCCTCATCTGTGTTTTACTTCTGATATATTCTTATACGACAAGTCTTAAGACAGTGGAACATTGACACCCCAACGTAATTACTGACTGGGCTGCCCATTGCTTCAAGCAGATGATAAGTGCATATGTCACATAATATAAGTATTCATTTCACGACAAACAGTCACAACATATAGAAGCCCAAAAGTTGGTCTTGTATCTTATATACTTTTATCGTATGTTTATTTTCATGTGCATCTGCCGTTATAAAATCTTAGTGTAATGATATGCTTTTATCTTGTATTTATTTTCGCGTGCATCTGCTGTTATAAAATCTTAGTGTCATGATATACTTTTATCTCATATTTATTTTCATGTGCATCTGCTGTTATAAAATCTAAGTGTCGTGATGATTTTATGTGAACTGTGCTTTTGTAGATTATACACACTGGAAGTACTTTTAATGGGAAGTACTCTGCCATCGTGGAAGAAAACTACTCTCTACAAACAAAATCTACTTTGATCAAATGTTACTAATGCCAGAGGTATTAATAGTTGTATTCGACCCTATTCTGGTAGAGCCTACTTTATTACCTAATGGTCTAGATACAGACCACTGCAAGGGTTCCAAATTTATTCAATTACATAATTAATTGATGATTCTTGAGCTTAAATTACCAAAAAATAATGATTCTCTGAGATGAAGTACATTATAGAGGCATTACTCTAAGTTCTACACAGATTAGAACGGTGTTGCAGCCTGCAGGAACCAACCCAAGCCCCTCACTCCCAGTCCTGGAACCATGCTCCAAGCAAGAGTGCTCAGGGAGTGCCCTTGGGACACAATCCATACTTTTTGTGGACACTCCCAAAGTGAAGGAACAAGCTCCCAAGGCGCTCCCTAATGGTAATGTTAAAGATTCCATTTCCTCATCTTTCAGTTTTATCCTTTTACTTCAATTTTTAACACTACCATTAATTTAAGTATGGGGGTTTACGCAGTGCATTATATTAGATATCATTTTGAGATTCAACTGCGTTAAGTAAGTCATTCACGTATGACCATTTCCATGAGAGGTAGTCGTAACTGACTAATTTCTCATGATTTTTGAATAGTTCACTTAGCACTCATTGCATCGGGTGATGCTCACAGGGGTGAAGAAGTGGGATTGAAACTAGTGAAATGAATCACATAGCATCAATCATCACTTCCGGGGCTTGCACCCGGTAACCAGGACTTCCCAGGAGGTCACCCATCCCAGAACTCCTCTGGCTCAAGCGCGCTTAACTGTGGAGTTTTCCCCACAATCAAGCCCACTTAGCTTGCTATGTGATTGAAACTAGTGAAATGAATCACATAGCAAGCTAAGTGGGCTTGATTGTGGGGAAAACTCCACAGTTAAGCGCGCTTGAGCCAGAGGAGTCCTGGGATGGGTGACCTCCTGGGAAGTCCTGGTTACCGGGTGCAAGCCCCGGAAGTGATGATTGATGCTATGTGATTCATTTCACTAGTTTCAATCCCACTTCTTCACCCCTGTGAGCATCACCCGATGCAATGAGTGCTAAGTGAACTATTCAAAAATCATGAGAAATTAGTCAGTTACGACTACCTCTCCTCTCATGGAAATGGTCATACGTGAATGACTTACTTAATGCAGTTGAAACTACCATTAATTGTTTTAGGATGTTTGAGAGTAGTTCCAACCTCATCGGGCTTCATAGGGAGAAAATATGAATCAGAATTTCATATCCAATTCAAGGTTCAGCAGAATAAACAGATTTCAGGATTTAAGGATCAATGGGAATGCAGCATTTCATTGGGGTCTCTCTCATATGAGGGCATGTGATTGGCATTTAATCAAAAGCACCAAGCCCTTTGGGGGTTGGGGCCCTCCGAACTTTTTGGTCACACTTCCAAAGCCCAACGAGCACGCTCTGAAGTTACTGCCAAAGCCCTCCCTAATGGTAATGTTAAAGATTTTATTTCTTCATCTTTCCTTTTTATACTTTCACTTGTATTTTTAACATTATCAATGAATGTTTCAAGACGTTTGAGAGTGGTTCCAACCTTGTCAGACTTCACAGGGAGAAAATACGAATTTCATACCCCATTCAAAATTCAGAATACTTTACAGATTTCAGGATTTAAGGATCGATGGGATTGCGGCATTTCACTGGATTCTCTCACATTTGAGGGCATCTGATCGGCACCATGCCCTATATGTACCTTGTGTTGACGGTGTTGGTTGTTGAACTCCTTTGCCATTGCCTTAGCAAAAATGTACCCCTTCACTCACACCAAATCATTGATCATGCATGTTAAGCTTTTTCTACCATATTTTAAGGCTTGAATTCATCACAATCGGGTGGTGTATGTCCCTAGAGGATCGAGATAGAGGCAAAGGTTAAACAAGAGAAAAAGAAAGAAGGATGATGCTAATGATGAGGATCCCCATATAAGCGATGGTGAAACATTACTTAGGTGTTGTAGAACATGCATGGAGATGCTACTCCACATCTACAAACAATTTCGCAACATGACGGCTTTCACAATTGGTGAACACTTCAGATTATTGTTTTGACCTTTCAGTGTTCATACAGATGGCCTATTTTGTAAACATAACTATTTGGTCATGTTATTGTTTGACAGTTCCCAAGTAAACCTATTTCAATCCATAAGTTAATGGTCTACTTTCTATTATATGGCTTAAAAATATGTATGTTTATTTGTAATTGATAGAACCTAGATTCTATATGGTTGATGCTCGAATGATTAATCATCGATGTACTATGGACAACATTTCTAGATGGTTTTTTTGGTTTATAATTGTAGCTCTGACAAGTATTTCTGCAAAAGCAAAGTGTCCAAGTTTATTAATTAATTAATTAAGTGACACTTTAATAAAGTGCCTAAGTCTGGGTACTCATGATTTAAGTTGAATTTAGGAATTTGGACCAACTCAAAATTATAAAAGGAAACCAAATGAAAGAGAGGACACATCGAATGTTTTCTCAGGACAGAATTTGAAAAAGAGAGAAAACCAGAAGACTTATTTTCTAGGCGTGGAGAAGAATTGCAGCAGCAGCAGCAGCAAAGGAGAGGGCAGCCATTTGCAGGCCGTACATATTGTACGGTCCAGAATAGAGGTGATTCAGGGGAGATTTCTGTGAGCTGAAATTCAGGTTTGCTGGGTTTCATTTGTATGTTTTTTCTCTCAATCATCTTCCGAATATGGGAGCTCTTGTAAGTTCAAAATTTATTTGAATTTTTGAATGATGAACTGATGTTGAAGAGCAGAAAATTTGTGCATGCTTGAGATTTGTTTCTTCTCTCTTTTCTAAGTTTTTCCACTGCTTTATTTGGTTAGAGAATTCCTATACTATAAATCTAGATCTGATCTATTTACCTAGGCAATGGTTTTCAAAAATTAAAATGGTATCAAAGCTTCGGCTTTTTGAAGAGAAAAGCAGATCTAAAATTGAGTGCAGATCTATCAGATTGGGAGGTCTCAACATCACATCTACATCTACGGAGTACTTGAAGAATTAAGCACATAAAAGCCATGCAGGAAGCAGCCTTAGGTTCAAGGACAGACTAGATGGAGTTTCAAATTTCTTGTCTTAGCAGGCAAGAGTCAGACTACTCTTGAAAGAGCAGGACTTGTGGGTGAATATGTAGGTCCTTCCAATGCCAGGAGATCCACAGATCAGGTAGCACAGGACAAGAAGGGTGTTAAAGCACAAAGGGTTATATTATGATGTGAAAGATCACCTGATCCCGCATGTGGAAGAAAAGACCACAGCCAAGAACATGTTTGATGCCTTTGCTGGTCTCTTCCAGAGTGACAATCTGAACCAGAAGATGGTTCTGAAAAAAAGCTTCAAGAGTGCCAAATGACCCAATATGACAATGTCATCAGTTACCTTATGAGGATCAGATCGCTGATCAACTTGCAGCAGTTGGAGAAAATATTGTGAATGTAGAAGTAGTGAATGCAGCTCTAAATGGATTCACCAAGCCTTGGGAACTGTTTGTGAAGCGGATCTTTGCCCGAGAGAACCTTCCAAACTAGCAGAGTATGGGATGACTGCATTCAAGAGGAGACTCGAGTGGAGTCTAGATCCAACAAGCATGGAGATGGTGATGAAAACTTGGCCCTCATCTACATGACAAAGAAGCGAAAAGGGAATGGTTTCACCAAGAAGGGTAAAAGTGTCAGAGAAGGGCATCAGCCTGTAAAGAAGAATGATGTGAGCACGATCAAGTGCTTTGTTTGCCATAAGCAATGTCACTATGGTTCTTAGTGTCCAGAGAAGAAGAAAGGCACAGAGAAGACACAGCAGGTAGAACGGCAACAAAGACCCAGCTATACAGCCCAGTTTCTTGCCTTCCTACCAGGACTATTGTCAAGAGTGCATGCACGAGATTTGTTTTTCTTGCTTTTCTAAGTTTTTCCACTGATGGTGATGAAAACTTGGCCCTCATCAACATGACAAAGAAGGGAAAAGGGAATGTTTTCACCAAGAAGGGTAAAAGTGTCAGAGAAGGACGTCAGCCTGGAAAGAAGAACAATGTGAGCACGATAAAGTGCTTTGTTTGTCGTAAGCAAGGTCACTATGCCTCTTAGTGTCCAAAGAAGAAGAAAGGCACAGAGAAGACACAGCAGGTAGAACGGCAACAAAGGCCCAGCTTTACAGCCCAGTTTCTTACCTTTCTACCAGGACTATTGTCAAGAGTGCATGCATGAGATTTGACTATTGTCAAGAGTGCATGCATGAGATTTGTTTTTCTTGCTTTTCTAAGTTTTTCCACTTGTTTATTTGGTTAAAGAATTCTAGTAGTGTAAATCTAGATCTGATCTATCTACCTAGGCACTGATTTTCAAAATTAACATTTTAATGTAAATGCAATTATATATATATATATATATATATTAATGCTCCTGAAATACTCCATCCCCAAGGATTTTTGGAAAATGACAGTCCCAATGCTCCCACTCTCAAAAACGCTCCTGCAACATGCAACCTTGGAATAGAAGATAACGATAAGGCACTGTGAAAAAACTAACAAATTCATGGGGATGAAATGAACATGAATATCTCACATAAGATGAAAGGTAGGACAAATAAAGATGAGTCATCAGTACATGATTGCCCTTAGGACAAATAACGATGAGTCATCAGTACATGATTGCCCTCAAGTTTTTCAAACATGTTTAGAATCTGATAATAATAACCTCTTGCTTCACAAATTGAAGTTTACCAGATGTTTAACTTGACATTATAAAAGTGCAATCACAAATGGAAGACTCAAACTCGATGATATTACACTCCCAATGAGTCACTGCTCTGATAACCTTCAGAAGAAAGATACTGCAGTTCAAACTTCAAACTCATCAAAAGTTGTAAGACAAGCGGGTCACAAAACCTTCCAACTTGTAATGGTGCCACAACCATAGAGGTGGTAAGGTAATCTAGGAAAATATCTCCTCAGTGTGGTCAGATTGGGTACTCCAGCTAAAAAACCCAAGTTGCACGAGTTTCCAGAATGGGGGACCAGAGGACAAGAAGTAGGGTCTAGCACATCTAGAAGCTCCCCCAATCTTTCCAGGAAATGGCAAGCTGGAAACAGCAAAACAATAGATTCCAAAATTTTAAAAGATATATAATATATAAAAATAAATAAAACAGATAACCTGGCATAAAACAATAATGCTACCACCTTTAACAAAAATAAGGTCCCTTCAAAAAACAGAACATGTGGTTTGGCTCTATTAATTTAGGGACATGTTAAAAATAGCACCTTTGTAAGAATATCCTCCCTTGTCACCAAAATCATAACACACAATGGCAGATTTGAAAAAAAAAAATAATGCAATTGAATCAAAGCAACTTTGGGGTTTTTGATCCATAGTCAGCAATGACCTATTTCTTCATAGCATTAGCCATAAGACGAGCCAAATTGATGGGTAGTATGCAACACAAAATGGATTGCTTGATCTGTTGGATTGCTTCAAACACCACTGCAAGTAAACTGAACAGGCACCAAATGATGACAAAACACAGTTTAACAGAAAAACTTAAAATGCAGAAATTATTTGCATGATCCAACGCTGCAATAGACAGACAAATCAAAGCACTGCAGGAAAAAACTCTACACACTCCCGCGCTGACTCTGCATTCAAACCAAGCATTTTACAGGCAGGTTTCAACACATGATTTGGCTCTATCAATTTAGGGATAGATGTTAAAAACAACACCTATTTTAAAATCTCCTCGCATGTGACCAAAAACATAATACAAACTGGTAAATTTGAAATATACTTTACAATATAGTTAAAACAGTTTTGGGTGTTTGTGATCCACCTTCATCCATGAACTATTCATTCACAGTATAGCCATGTAATATGAACCAAATCAATGGTCTATATTACACACAGAATGGATGGCTTGATCTTTTAAAATGCAGAACACAAGTGACTGTTTTGAACACCACCTACAATTGAATCAGGCAGCCAAGCCAAGCATGACAGAGAGATATAAACTGCAGCAGTAGTTTGCATGGATCCAAACACTGCCATACATAGATGAAACGAATTATTGCAAGAACTCTACAAACTCCTGGGTTGACTGTGCATTGAAACCAAGCATTTTGCAGTTCTGTTTCAATACATTAACAAGCGCACGGGAATGTCTGAGCATCCAGCAGCCTGTCACTGATTGGGAACATCCAGATACTCCCTTCCCTATAAAGGTACACCAACATGCAGAATGTCTCATGGATATTCTCAAAATGGACTTGGATCTGTACGAGAATATCCAGAACATTGACAATGAAAATCACACCAAATTCGAAACATTTCACTCCCATTCCCTTGTTCCCTGTAACAAGGCAACCCCAGGAATCGGGACCAGTTATTTCTCATGCTTCACTGTAAAAAACCATCAGCAAAGTTGGTTTAACATAATAAAAGTAAAGCATAGAGGAGATGATCCAAAAGAAGACCTTTCTCCAAATTGACCCACAATGAAGGTAACAGTGTGTAGCAGTGCACGAGGTATTCCACGAACAGAAGATAATGACCTGATGGCTTGAAAGGGAATTGATATGCTTCAGAGCTCAAGGACAATTGTCAGCGTCATACAAGGACTAGAATATTCAGCTGGTGGCTCATAACATGGATGAATCTAAACATGACCTTTCTCCACATTGACCCAAGATGAAATTGGCAGTGTCATACTGAGCAAGGTATTCCATGACCAGAATATTAGGATCTCATACACAATCAAGGGTTGCAAAACTTTTGGTAGGGACGTCATACACCAGCAAGAGCTACAGAATTTTCATCTGGGATCACGAATGCCCATTGAAGCACAAATTAAGTGAGAATAAATAGATGTTGGATATTGGTTGCAAGAGTAAACCCGAAAATTTTACTGTGTTTATAAGAGAAACGTGTCCTAAGAAAGGTGATGAAATCATGAACCATTCGTATGAATCTTAAGGAATGAAGTTGAGAGACTTGAGAGGGAATTGTCTTGTACAGTGTAACACAGGAGGATTTTAATACAATATTACTCTCTCCAAAGCTCTGTTCTTGTGTGTAACTGTTTTAGTCATGTATCCTAAATTTCTCATGACATTGAATCTATATTAACTTGCAAATTGTATGGTATACCACAAGGATCTTTTTAATGCAAAGACACTGATAACATCAGATATTTATAACTTTTTGTATATTTCATTGAAAGATTACAACTATAAAAACATCATTAGCAGGTCTTTGTTATAAAAAGGTTCGTTTGTGAAGGGCATCTGTGCACAAGAGAACCTTCCAAACTAGCAGACAGTATGGGATAACTGCACTCAAAAGGAGACTCTAGCGGCGTCTAGATCCAACAAGCAGGGAGATGGTGATGAAAACTTGGCCTTCATCAACAAGACAAAGAAAGGGAAAACGGAAAGTTTTCACCAAGGCAGGTAAAAGTGACAGAGAAGGACATCAGCCTGGAAAGAAGAACGACGTGAACATGATCAAGTGCTTTGTTTGCAGCAAGGTCACTATGCTTCTTAGTGTCCAAAGAAGAAGAAGGGCAACGAGAAGACACAGCAGGTAGCAACAGCAACAAAAACCTAAAACTATGTCAACATTCCCTTAGGATCCCCTCGTGGTAGGTTTGAGTGTCACTGGACCTGCCTCCAAAAATCAGGAACGACCTCCACGCTATTTAGATAGTACTTAGCTGGCCGATATTACATGCATCCATATCCAAGGTTAAGAGCCCACAGTAACATAGACCAATACACAAGCATAAAATATCTCTTTCATCTAGCCACGAACATCTTCATTCCCAGTTAAACAACATAATGCCATGAATTCTTAAGGGAAATATAATGGCATCATCTGGGATAAGACAAGGGAATGCCATGAATTACTAAGGGAAATATATAGGCTTCTAAGATCTAACAGGACTACCCTGAATAAGAACGTTCAATTTCATGCAATCAACCCCATATTGGTAAAACAATATATATGCAATCAAGACCAGAAGGGCCTAGGCACTCCTGGATAGGTTGGCAGTCCCTGCAAGGCCCTTAGAGACAAAAGCAAGGATAGATCACCAACAGGTGCTCCTAGAATATTATAGACACTCCCAGAGCCACTCCCAAGGGTTTTTGAACATTCCATTGTAACCCTCAAATACCCAAAAACAAAGAAAATTTGGAAAAGGGTTTCCCCCACCCTAAGAGGGACTCTTGCGCAGCTATGGTTTGTTATGATATCAAACAGAATTATATGGCAAGATGCTAGCTAAGGAGAGGCACAAATACATGTTGACCCAGATCTATTAGGCACCAAGAGGAAACAAATATACCCCAAATCTATGATCATAATCTTGCAATATAGTATAATAATATCAATACTCGTAGCATACCCAAGCATAGTAACAAGAATCCATCAAGTCATTCAAACACATAAGTTTTAAAAATATATATATAAATGACTAGGTAGAAACAACAACCAAAATAACATAGCCATTGCGCCCAAATTAGCATTTTAAGGGATAGATGGTCATAATCTTGCAATATAGTATAGAAATATCAATTATTTACCAACCATCTAATATTACAAATGGTACTAGATTTTAACTAATCACGAGAAAGGAATGTGTCAAGTGCATGTGACGTGGTTGATCGTTGAACACATGTTCAATTGTTTGTCAGCTCACCACTATAGCTAGTCTATCAAAAAAGAGTAAAAACTCCAAAGGTTAACTTAAAGCAGATGATAGGGTCATATTGGTGCATCACTATCATTTGTTATTATTTTACCGTGTACAAGTATTCATTATTATGCTATTCTATATGGGCAAAGCAATAAAGATTTAATGTAGGCACCTTTCCATTGCCATTAACCGATTATTAATTTAATTATCATGTTTACACCTCGAACCTAAGAAAAATATGACTATAAAATTTGCATTGGCAAAATGGTTATTATCTAGCATTTCCAATGTCATTGAATGTTGAATATAATCAAGATATTTCTTTCAAACAATTTTAGCTTTCAACAAACTCTCCTTCACAGCCAATTTTTTGCCAAGAAAAAAATGTATGGCTACTTTGTCAGACATAGCATGTTTTACACGAGAAAAAACTTCACTGAGAAATTATAAAGTGAAACAAAGTAAAGAAGTTCATATTTTACTCAATTGTCTTCCTGGGTCACATTTGATGGGTAAAACTGCCTCTAAGCCATGGATTAGATGGAAGGGTGTAAACCCCATGAACTTACTAGATACTTACATTCACATAATTTAAAATTAACCAAAAAATACTATCAATTGGCAAACTTCTATCAATCCCCTATGGTGAGAGTTTTAATCATTCAATCATTAATGAATTAAAATATGCCCAAAATATCCCTAAATGCTAATGAAAAAATTAGTAATATGGCAACTATATTTGCTTAAAATCCCATCTATGTAAGCATTCACAGTCAACACATCGATTATCATTTCAATAATGAGACTCACATTGACAAACACGTAATTCAGCATTTATGCTCACATTTCTAACATGTCCTTTCAAATAATAAGACTCGCATTAACAAACACAATTCTACATTCCGCTGGCATTTCTAACATATGACAGCCTGTAAGTTGTATAACAAACTACACAAACTCACACAAATGACATCTCAGTATTGTTGGAAATCTCCAATTCACCAAATTGCCCCCAAAAATCCAGCTCACCCTTGATATTTGGGTGGGTGGATACATCCAAAGAAGATATCATTAGACAAAATGCAAGAGGACACAAATTCACCTCTCCATGTGCTAAAAAAGGGCAAGCCTTAGTTCAAACTCAAAGAAGTGACATCCCATAACTGTCAGAAATCTCAAATTTGCCAAAATGCTCCCAAAAATCCAGCATACCTTTGATATTTTGGTTGTTACATCCAAAGAAGACGCCATTGGACAAAATGCAAAAACCTAAAACCATGAGACGTGTGTGTGCAGTGTTGCTTGTGAGTAACATTGCGTATAAAATATAATATTACTTGTACATCATTTACATTGAACTCATACAATATGTTTGTTCCCCTTTGAAAAATATAAAAAATAGACTTTTGACCATGTTTAAATATAACATATTTTAAGTTTTCAGACTGAGAAACTTAAAATAATGAAAGAAACCTTTTAAGGAATCCACAGCCTTTGAATGATTTACATCAATAATTAATGATCCATATGAATAAGTGATTACCTTCATATTGTTGAATTTTGGTATCTTTGGTTGGTATTCAAGTCCACCCATGAAAGAAACGAAAGGAGGGAAATTAAAAATTCAAATTTGAATTAAACTGTTCAAGTTGGCCCTAAAGTATATGCCTGCCCAGTTAAAGGACGCATCACTTGGGGTTCCTACAAACACTATATAAAGACACTCAACCTCCTAATTTTGGACACACAGAACAAACATTTATCTCTCTCACAAGTGAGGAGAGGACTGAGCAAGAGGCCGAATTTCCTGAAGAAGAGTAAGTTTTTCTGAGGCTTTGACTGAACTATTCTGAGGTCTGTTTGACCAAGTTTTCTGAGGCTTTGACCAAACTGTTCTGTGGTCAGTTTGACCAAGTTTTCTAAGGCCTTGACCAAACTGTTCTGAGGCCAGTTTGACTGAGATTTCCGAGGCTTTGACCAAACTGTTCTGAGGTCAGTTTGTCGGAGTTTTCTGAGGCTTTGACCAAACTGTTCTGAGGTCAGTTTGACCGCATTTCTGAGGGAGTTGACCGAGCTATTCTATGGGCAGTTTGACCAAGTTGCTGTTCTGACCAGGTTTGACCTGTGGTATCTGTGGTCTGTTTGACATAATTTGACTTATGAATATCAGATTGTTAGTTGTGACTCTGCTTAACTGAAGGATTTCTCCTAGAAAAGATTGCTGGGATTTCTACCAAGTTTGGTTTTCCCATGTGAAAATTTGTCTCTGTGTGCTTGGCTGTCTCTTTATGATACTACTGTCATTATTGCATTACTGTTGAGATTTTCTATGTATAATTGCTTAATGATTTATGTGATATAAGACAACTTGATTAAGAAATCATTGGAAAGCAATATCAGATTAGAAGATCAAATTTCTCCTTGAAAAATCAACATGGTATAAGAGACTAGGTGAAAGAGAAGCCATTAAAGAGTAAAAGAAAGCCAAGTTTCTGTGATAAAAATGACTGATAAAGAGATCCAAACCCTAGAGAAGGCTGGTATCTGCGGCCAAGTATGTTCAGCCCTATAAGAAGAATCTAAAGAAGACTGAGACATCTATTCTGGAGCAAGCTTGGAGTATTGATTGGCAATCTGAAATAGGACATTGCTGAGAATGTTTTGAAGCTGTTTTTTAACATCGGAGAATTAGCATCAGGCCTGCTCAAGCTCTACATTTAAAACTGGCCCGAGACAACTCTGTGAAGCCTGTTTCGGCCCTCACAGAGGCAGCTCGTTCACCCCTGAAAACCTATACAAGATCAAGCATACAATAGATGGCAACATAGAGAAGTACAAAGTGAGATCCATGGCAAGAGGGTTCTCCCAAAAAGAGGAAGAGGACTATGAAGAGACACTTCCCAGGGACACTTGTGTTAGAATTATTTTTGCTTCTGTTATCAAATTATATCATATGGATGTAAAAGTTGCTTTCCTCAATGGCGTGATTGAGGAAGAAGTGTGTACATAGAAAAAACTCAGGACTTTGAGGTACATGAGGAGGTTCATGTCTGCAGACTGAAGAAAGCTTTATACAGACCTCAGGTATGGTATTCCCGGATTGATGGGTATCTAATGAGTCTTGGTTGATCTTGTTATAACTTATTATATGACTTGTTTCTGATGGGAGGAGGACTCTTGTGACAGATGGAGCAGAAGTGGCAGGAGTATTTGCTTCCATGATAGAGGGAGCAGTCAAGCCTTGCTTCAGTGTCAGAGGTAGTTGACCTCTGAGTTCGATATGAAGAATCTAGATTTGATGCATTACATCCTTTTTCAAGGGAAGTATACTATTGAGATCCTTCAGATCATGTATTGCAAGCTAAGTTGCACAAAACACCGAAACATCTGGGAGTTTACAAAACGGGGACGGCCCAAAAACACGACCCCTGGAAAATGGAAACGCGACCAAATATATATATATATATATATATATATATTAAATAACACACTATTTTCCAAGAAAAGAAAGAATGAGACATATAAATGACATTTTAGAAAGAAATCCAAATTTATATTAACTCCAACAGATGATTACATGAAGCAAATATCCAAAATTAGCCTTATAGATGAGGCTTTACATCTAAGTTACCAGGATTCGGATACGGATACGGATTCGGATCCGGATTCGCTAGTTTTTTGAAAATCCAGGATCCGGATACGGCAAGGATACGTCAAGTACAAAAAATATAATAATATATTTTAAATTTTAATACGTCAAGTACAAAAAATATAATAATATATTTTAAATTTTAATACGTCAAGTACAAAAAAATATAATAATATTTTTTAAATTTTAATAACCACATTAATTTATGTGACTAGACATTTATAAAAAAACCACATATTTATACTTTGGTGGAGGGTATATATTTTTTTACATTTCAGTTAGCTACCAGTGAGGGTAATATATAACTTTCGTTGAATATAACTGTTATATAACATATATTATGATATATTAAACATTAATATATAAATATATTAATATAACTGTTATTATTATGTAACATATATATATAAATATATGAATATCATTGTTATATTTATATATAACATATATTACCCTATATAACTGATAACTGATATATTAAATATTAATGTGCATAACTGATAACTAATATATTAAATATTAATATATAATATTAATATTAAACATAGTGTTGGTGCTATGCGGCTATATAACTGATAACTAATATATTAATTAGAATGCTTAAAATTCAACCCCGTAAAAATTCAGAAATAGACATCTTATAAATATTTAAATAAATTGTTTTATCAAAATTTTAAAATTATTAAATTTATAATATAATATTAAAAATTTCAAAAACATCTGTTATCAATTATTTATTAATCCAATTAAAACAAATTCTAAATTATAACCATTACATATTACAAACCATTAAATATTATAATTTAATATTAACTCAAATTTTCAATAATTTTTTTTATCAATGCTGTCATCTCATCGATCCAAAAGGAATTTTGAAGAGAGGATGGTACGATAAATCTGTATTCTGATTGGAAACCGGCTCCGCTGTGCCTCTAAACAGAATAAGCTAAATCTAACACCTTTAATGGAAAGTTATATACAATTTTAACTTTTAATCGTATGCAATTTCATGGATGGGAAAGGGTTTATGAAGAGCCCATGGCCACGTGGAAAACTGCTGGGCTCTCCTGTAAACTAAATATGCCGTACCGAACCTCGAATGGGTGAATTAATTCACGTAGTGAATCGAACCGCCGTATTTTCGAATTTTTTTTCCAATTCGGTCCTAAGTAAACAGCTGCTTCTGTTCCTGCGTCGGATTAGGTGCATCTATATAATATAATACTTTGTTTTTCGTTTTAGCTAAAGTGTATAGTGGACACGGCGGTATGGGTCTGTTGGTTGATTTTTATATGAGGTGTTGGTGCTATGCGGCTATATAACTGATAACTAATATATTAAATATTAATATGTGCATATATTAACATAACACTACGCTATGCGGCTATATAACTGATAACAATAAATGAATGTTAAAAATTTAATGACCTTGTGAACAGTTAAACCCTTGCCGTTTTTAAATTTTTTGCGGGCGTGAATAGTGCTGCCGTGAATAATACTGTGTGCGGGCGTGAATAGCACTGCGTGCTGCGTGCAGGGGGCCCAGCAAGGTGTGCGTGCTGCGTGCAGTGGTAAGCCCGCAACAAAAAATCCCGTGCGGGATCCGTATCCTGTAAAGGTTGTCCGTTTCCAAAAACCGTCTATTTAAAAAATACGTATTTTAACCGTATTTTTGGAGTATCCGGATCCGGATCCGGTTCAGATCCGTGGATCCGGCAATACTCCTCCTGCCTGTGCCGGATCCGGTAACTTAGCTTTACATCCAAAACTCCAAAATCAACCTTTATATGTGAGGCTATATGTGTTAAAACTGAAATAAAACATGAGCCAAAGACAATTATGGCTACATTAACATATCATTACTTATAAAATTCTTCATCCTCATCAGCAACGATAGATCAAGATGCGACCAAATATATATATATATATATATATATATTAAATAACACACTATTTTCCAAGAAAAGAAAGAATGAGACATATAAATGACATTTTAGAAAGAAATCCAAATTTATATTAACTCCAACAGATGATTACATGAAGCAAATATCCAAAATTAGCCTTATAGATGAGGCTTTACATCCAAAACTCCAAAATCAACCTTTATATGTGAGACTATATGTGTTAAAACTGAAATAAAACATGAGCCAAAGACAATTATGGCTACATTAACATATCATTACTTATAAAATTCTTCATCCTCATCAGCAACGATAGATCAAGATGCGACCAAATATATATATATATTAAATAACACACTATTTTCCAAGAAAAGAAAGAATGAGACATATAAATGACATTTTAGAAAGAAATCCAAATTTATATTAACTCCAACAGATGATTACATGAAGCAAATATCCAAAATTAGCCTTATAGATGAGGCTTTACATCCAAAACTCCAAAATCAACCTTTATATGTGAGGCTATATGTGTTAAAACTGAAATAAAACATGAGCCAAAGACAATTATGGCTACATTAACATATCATTACTTATAAAATTCTTCATCCTCATCAGCAACGATAGATCAAGATGCTTGTTCAATACAAGAGGCAACTCTACTGGTACTTCTAGTTGCACTTGCACCACCACTGGCACAAATATCAAGAACAGAAAGAGAGAGCTCTAAATATGGACATTTGGGTGTTAGAATGGGCCCACGCCCTTCTTCACCCCTTGGGCTGGCCGAAAAAGGTAATAAAAAAAAAATTTAAAAATTATAAATTATAAAGAAAGAAAATAAAATAAAACACAACAGAGAGGAGAGAGAGAAGAAAAAAAAAATATTAATAATAATAATAATTTCGCCTTTCTGCTGCCCAAAACGCGGCCTAAAGTCGCTGAAACATCGTTGGTTACCGTACGGTGTTTCGAAATAGTGAAACGACATATGGTACGGCCAACGGCGTTTCAGCCACATTTCAAGGTCGTTTCAGCGTTTCAGGGCATCCCCCATACCGGTACGCCACCTTTTTAGGTGTTTCCTGCAACATAGATTGCAAGATTGCCAGACTAGATGCTCAGAGACAAGAGGTCTCTAAGAGAAATATGCCTTCTATGAGTGGACCATGCCAATCAATGTTAAAGGGAGCACCTAGTCAGGGTAGCTAAAAAGCAACTATTGTGATGGATCCAATAATGTAAGCCAATCAATTTATGGTTGAGCTGAGGCATGCGGCACATGTGTTGAGGTAATGCCTTCTATGAGTGGACCATGCCAATCAATGTTAAAGGGAGCACCTAGTCAAGGTAGCTAAAAAGCAACTATTGTGATGTATCCAATAATGTAAGCCGATTAGTTTATGGTTGAGCCGAGGCATGCAGCACATGTGTTGAGGTATTGGCACGACACAGTTAGCTATGGATTGAGATATGTCTCAAATGATGAAGTACAGTTGCAAGGGCATACAGATTCAAATTGAGCAGAGAGTGCAGAAGACAGGAAGAGCACATTAGGATGTTGCTTCAATTTAAATTTGTTGTGATATCTTGGATGAGCAGGAAGCAAACATTTGTCACACTTAGCACTACAGAGTGCTAAGTATATTGCAACTAGTTTGGCAAGCTATGAAGCAATATGGTTTCAGAAGCTACTCGTAGGATTGTTTGACAAAGTCCTAGAGATGACTGTGATGACCAGTCGAAGCACATTGAGATCAAGTACTGAGACATGGTACAGAAAGGAGCAACATGGCTCCAACACATTTCTATAAACGAGCAAGTTGTTGACATTCTCACAAAGCCGTTGTCCCAAAATGAAGTTTTTTTATTTCAGGGACAAGCTTAGAGTGGTTATGAATGCTTCCCTCGATTAGAGGGAGTGTTGATGGTTTAGCATCAAGGGGCAAATATTCTTTCTAGGTCAAGAGTATTGACCAGGAGCCATGTAATGTGGCTAAGAAGATTGGCAAGAGAGCATCAAAACCCGTAGTGCTACCTCAATCAGAAGGTTTTAACCATATTGCCAAGGGTTACCTAGTTATTGTGTAGTTGTCGAGAATTTATGTCGCTATGTGCTAGAATTGAGAATTTGAAGGAGAAATTCAGTTATTGTCATCTACAAGTAGGCCTAATAAGATCCACAAGTCGGCCCATTAGGGCAAATTAGCCCACGTGACACACATATATGACCTCTTTGGCATTCATTTGGAGACCATCTTATCACAAGTTCAGTCCACAATCTCAGAACTTCTTCATGCATGCAAAGATCGGATAGAAGACTCCTTTCAACTACATTGACTTTTTCTTTCAAGCGTACGTTAACTATATTTGACTTGGGACTTCAGTTCAATTCATACTTGGAGGCCGAAAATTTTGTAAGTACATTGACTCTTGTTGATTGTGATTCCGCTCTCTCATTGGATGTTGACCTGAGTTTACTACATTATTTGACTGTGGGTTTGACCTGAGTTGATCTGACTAATGTGTTGACTTTTCTGCGAAAGATTAAGGGCTGAATTTCAGCCTATTATTACAATCACTTGAGGACCAAATTTCAGCCTTATTGAGTAGGCCATTACAGTTGACTTGGAGCTAACTTTTCTCTTTGTTGACCTAACTTTGACCAGTGTTCTATTGAGGTCAGATTTGTATTTGTTGGAATATTCTTGATGCAATTTTGATTAATAGAATCCCTCTCTCATAAAGAAAAATTTGGTTGGGTTTTCCCATTGTCGGTTTTGCCTTGGTGTCTCTTCTCTCTTGCTTATTGTTCATCATCTATTGTGGTCTCTATTTACTGCTCTTATTGAAGAATTGAATGGTTGAAGTTTTTCATGTATAAAGAAGGAAATGATTACATCAATAGAAGTAGTTATCAATTGTGAAAAACTATTCTAATCCTAGCTACACTAGAATTTCAACATGGTATCAGAGCTTTGGTGAAGGAGAAAGAGAAGAGAGATCATCTTGAAGAGCATCCAAAAGGTACTTTAAAGAGTTTTGGTTTTTGTCCTCTATTGTGACCAACAATCTTCATCATGAATTCCTTCATGAAGACTGAAAGCAAGCTTGAAGGAGCCACTAACTACAGGGCATGGAAGGCAAGGGTTGAAATCATTCTTGAAAGGAACAAAGTCTTGGGAATTGTCACAGGTCAAGTTACTGAACCATCTAATCAAACAAAAAAGATAAGTATCATAAAGAGGATATTTTGGCAAGAAGTATTATATTGGATTATGTTGGGGATGATTTGATCCCCTATATTGATGAACATAAGACCGCTAAGGCTATGTACGATGTCATTATTGGATTGTATACCATCAATAATGTAAATTAATCCATCAATCTAAGAAGACAGCGTCGTAATATCATGATGACATAGAATAATAGAGTGGCATCATATTTTGTCAAGATATCTCAAATTAGAGACCAACTCAATGCCATTAATGAAGAAGTATCCGATAAGAAGTTGGTAGTTGTTGTTTTGGGTGGTCCTCCTAGATCTTGGGACTCGTTTGCATTAGGTATTAGTGCAAGGGAAAATTCTCCAACTTTTGATAAGTTAAGCACAACGTGTACTCAAAAAGAGTCAAGACTCTTTTCTAGAAGAGACATTGAAGGTCCAAGTATAGAAGCATTTGCAGCTCATGCGAAGGGATATAAGACAAAACCAAATTTTGCAAGTTTCAAAGAAGTGTTGGTACAAAACAAGGGCCCTAGATCTACTTCAAAGAAAGATTCTACTTTACAAAGAAGACCTTCTCCTCACTCTCAAGATAGAAGAGATATAAGAGATGGAAGAGGCAGAAGATATAAAAGAGATCTATCAAACGTTCAGTGCTTTCATTGTCAAGCTTATGGTCATTATCAAGCTTAGTGTCCTCAAAAGAATCAAAGAAATGACTATGAAAGGAATGATTATCGTAAAATAAGAGGAAGGCATCATGCATATGTCGTTGATCTAAATGAGCCATCTTCAACGAGGAGTCATAGGAGACATGATTATGAATTTGAATACTCATTTATTTGTGCTCTTACAAGTTCCATTGAAAATCATGATGAAATTTGGCCTATGGACAATGATGCTTTTAACAATATCTTATATTTTCCTGGTTTGAAGAAAAATTTGTTATCCATATCATCTCTTGAAGACAAAGTATATAGAGTTGCTTTTGTTGATAGACAAACCTTATAATATGGAAGAAAAATGCATCTTTTGAATCTGCTAAAGTCATTAGGGTACGAATTGGAGGACTATATCATCTCCTTGGTCACTCAATCCAAGCTCTTCTACACAACACTACTGAACTTGGTGAGATTTGGCATCAAAGGTACGCTCATATGCACTACAAAGCTTTGGGAAGATTGAAAGATTTTGTTAAAGGTGTACCTGAACTTAAAGCAGACCATGATGGAATATGCAAGTGATGTGCTCTTGGGAAAAATGTTTAAAGGAAGCTCCACTCGCAGTGATAGTAGATCGAAACATATATTGGCGCTTGTGCATTCTGATGTCTGTGGGCCCATGCCTGATAAAACCTTGGGTGGATGCTTGTATTATGTATCTTTCATTGATGACTATTCTTGCAAAACATGGATATATCTCTTGAAGACCAAGGATCAAGTATTTGAAAAGTTTCGTCAGTTCAAAAGCACAAATTGAAATTTCTATAGAAAGAAGAATCAAGACTCTAAGGTCTGATAATGTTGGGGAATATGTATCAAATGAATTAATTGATTTCTGCAAGGACGTTGGAATTAAGAGGGAGGTGATAATTCCCTACTACCTTGAACAAAATGGAACCATAGAGAGAGAGAATAGAACCATAGTGGAAGTTGTCAAAGCCATGCTTCATGATCAAGAGTTACCTATGTTACTTTGTGGTGAAGCTGCAAGGGCTACTGTCTACATTCAAATTCGGTCCCCACATCGAATTTTGGATTACAAGACTTCTGAAGAAACCTTTACAAGTGAGAGACCAAATGTTGAACATTTAAGAATCTTTGGTTGTCATGTTTTTGTTCATGTGCCCAAAGGGAAAAGGACAAAGTTGGAACCATCCAAAAAGAAGGAAACCTTTGTTGGTTACAATGAGAATTCAATAGGGTCTACATTCCAAGACAATGATATATTGAGACTTGCAGAGATGTTATTTTTTATGAGGATGCTTCATTCTAGAAGTCCAAGGGTTCACACTTGGACTCTAATGATGAAGTACAAGTAGCCCCAAAGAATGTGGAATCAAGGTCCACAAACCTAAACCTATGAATGAAGACCAACACATAGAAGACACTAATCATGAACTTGTTGAATCTTCAAAAGACCCTATAGCTGAGACAAGAAAGAGACTAGCCTGGTCAGAGAAAACACTGAAGGAAGTCAAAGGTCATGCTGTTGCTCGTGGAACTTTTAGGGAGATCAAGAAGCCAAAGAAGTATTTTGGATATACAGCCTTCATGTGTAAGATCATTGAGTCTGAACCATCTTCCTATGAAGTTGTTGAAGAACAAGTATTGAAAGAAGAAATGACCAAAGAATATCAATCCATATTAAAAATGATATTTGGAAAAATTCGTTGTCTTCCAAATGGATCTACAAGACAAAAGATGTTGATGGAAGTATTGAAAAATACAAGGCTAGATTCATGGCTCGTGGATTCTCCCAAAAAGAGGGAGAGGATTGTGAAGACACCTTTGCTCCCACCAGTGTCACAGGGTTCGCCGAACTTGAACCTTGAGGTTCGAAATTCGGCGAACCTCAAAAAAAAAATCAAGTTCGGGTTAAGTTCGATAAAATTCGGTTTTAACTGGTCTGTCCAATTGTGCGAAAGATTTTGGCTAAAAAGGAATAACTAGTCTGCCCCATTGCACGAATAAATTGGAGTAGTTACATCTGTGAATAGGGCAAAGAATTTAACTCGTCTGCCCAATTGCGCCAATAATTTCATACATCTGTAAATAGGGCGTCCACCATATGGATCCTCGATGATCGATCTATGCCATCCTCATGACGCTGGACTTCGCATGATTGATCATGTCATTCTCGTGATAAGACTTTCTCAAGATTATTGGGAATGGGAATTTTTCTTGAACATCAAACAGTCTTGTAAATTTAATACATGAAAAATCAAATGGTTCGCCGAAATCAAATGGTTTTAACTTTTTCATTTTTCCCCTTTTTAAAAAAATTTGAATCACATTCATATAATTTTATAATTTTCTTTTAGATACGTATTCTTTTATACATATTAAAAAAATAATATATTCATAATAATGAATTATATATTAAATTTTATTTGAATATCTTTTCTCATTAAAATTGTATTATAAAAAATTTACTTTATTTATTTATTATTCTCTTACATATATTAAAAAATAATATATTAATATTATAGTGAGATGCATATTAAGTTCAATTAAATTCTATGTTAAATATAATAATGCTTGTGTATATAGAGGATTACAAATTTTATATATAGATATTATATTAGATTATATTAAAAATATTATTTATATATATTCGAACTTAATGGCGAACCCCATTCGAACTTTATTAGAAAATTCGAATTCGAATCGAACTTAATCATTGTCAAACTCGAATTCGAACCCGAACCATGTGACATTGGCTCCCACTGTCAAATGCATCTATTGCAACTTCAAAGATGCATCAAATGGATGTCAAAACAGCTTTTCTGAATGCGGTCATTGAAGGAGAAGTCTATATTGAACAACCTCATGGGTTTGAGGTCCATGATAAAGAGACACATGTTTGTGATTTGAAGGCCCTATATGGCCTGAAGCAGGCCCCTCGTGCATTGTACTCATGCTTTCTGACAAGAGTTAAAGTACTGATTGTCCAGTGTAATAGGGAGTTGGTTTCCAAATTCGAGATGAAGGAACTTAGCCTCAAGCATTACTATTTGGGACTGAAAATTTGGCCAAAACCTAATGGGATCTTTGTAGGCCAAGGCAAGTACATTATTATTATTCTTCAAAGATTTGGCATGATGGACTGCAAGTCCATGGACACTCGTATGGTGACAAATTTGAGGAATATTCGAGACAGTGATTCT
The DNA here is from genome assembly GCA_031772625.1 of Pinus tabuliformis. NCBI lineage: Eukaryota > Viridiplantae > Streptophyta > Pinopsida > Pinales > Pinaceae > Pinus > Pinus tabuliformis. The sequence continues at coordinate 1,293,744,205 of CM062819.1, forward strand.
GATTGTCGCTGAAATATCTTGTGAACACCAAGCCTAATATTTGCTATGCAGTGAATACATTAAGCCAATTCTTGGTCGAGCCTCGTCATGTACATTGAGTTGCGAGGTACCATTAAGTATGGTTTGATGTATGCTTCTAAAGGAGAATGGCAACTGTATAGTTTCACTAATGTTGATTAGGCTTGTAGCTCTAATGATAGCACCTCTCGATATTGTTTTAGCCTAGGCTCAGCTTTGGTTTCTTGGTCTAGTAGAAAGCAAACCTCTATTGCTTTGAGTATAGTTGAAGCTAAATACATTGTTGCTAATGCTGCTTGTTGTGAGGCTATATGGTTTCGAAAATCATTCTCTAATTTATTTGATCAAATGTTGGAGTTGACTTTCATATATTGTGATAACCAAAGTTGTGTCAAGCTATCTAAGAACCCAGTGTTTCATGATAGATCAAAGCATATTGAAATCAAATATCACTACATTTGGAATAATGTCAAGAGAGGAGTCGTGAGGCTCAAATATGTTCCTACTAATGAGTAGGTTCTTAATGTATTGACAAAGTCGTGTCCCAGATGAAGTTTGGTTATTTCAGAGAACTTGGAGTTGTTGAGAACCTCTCTTTGAGAGAGAGGGACCATTGATTACATACCATCATATTATGGACCATCACCCATAGGTTGTGTTTTGTGAGACCTTGTGGTCCAGAAGATGTATTGTTGATTCCTCCCATGGGTTGTGTGTCGTGAGACCTTGTGGTCTGCGAGATGTATTGATGATTCCTCCTGTAGGTTATGTCATGAGACCTTGTGGTTCAGGAGATGTATAGTTGATTCCTCCTATAGGTTATGCGTTGTGAGACCTTGTGGTCCAAGAGATGTATTGTTGATTTCTCCTGTAGGTGGTGTATCGTGAGAACTTGTGGTCTGAGAGATGTATTATTGATTCCTCCTATACATTGTGTGCCGTGAGACCTTGTGGTCCAAGAGATGCATTGTTGGTTACTCCCTTAGGTTGTGTGCTAAGAGACCTCGTGGTCAAGAAGATGCTTTGAGATGGATGCTATGCATCTTTCCTTATGAAGAGATTGAGAGAGAAACTTGGATTGTGATTTCTTGCTTTAGTTGTGGGTCGTGAGACCTATGAACTAGTCAAAAAGATTGATCTTGAGAGAGAATGAAAAACTACCTCCCTAGCTAAGAGGGAGTGTTGAGAATTTATGTAGCTATGGTCAGCATTTTCATTACAAAAATTTGAAGGAGGAATTCATTTATTGTCATATCCAAGTTGGATAAATAAGATCCTCAAGTCGGCCCCATTAGGGCTAATTAGCCCACATGTGACACACACACACACACACACACACATATGACCTCGTTGGCATTCATTTGGAGACCATCGTATCACAAGTTTTGGTCTACAACCTCATAACTTCTCCACATGTGCGAAGATCAGTTAGTATACTCCTTTCAGCTGTGTTGACTTTTTCTTTCAAGGGTAAATTGACTATATTTGACTTGCGTTATTTTGGCATTGTTCATACTTGGAGGCCAAAAGCTTCAGAAGTACATTAACTCTCGCTGACTATGATTTCGCTCTCTCATTGGATGTTGACTTGAGTTGACTACATTACTCGACTATCGATTTGACAAAGTTACTTTGACAGGTGCATTGACTTTTCTGTGGAGGATTCAAGTCTGAATTTCTGCCTATTATTTCAATCACTTCAAGACTGAATTTTGGACTTATTAAGTAGACAATTATAGTTGACTTGGAGTTGGCATTTCTCTCTTTCTTGGCCTACTTTAATTGGTATTCTATTGAGGTCAGATTTGTATTAGTTGGAATATTCTTGATGTAATTTTGATGAAGAGAATCTCTCTCATAAGGAAAAATTTGGTTGGGTTTTGTCTCTTGCTTATTATTCATTATCTATTGCGATCTATATTTACTACTCTTCTTAAAGAATTGAATGGTTGAAGTTTTTCGTGTATAGCAACTAGTTGTTGATTAAAGTCTAAAGAAAGAATTGATTGCATCAATACAAGTAGTTATCAATTGTGAAAAACTATTCTAGTCATAGCTACACTAGAATGTCAACAATAGTATCAGGCAAGTGTTTTACCATTCAAGTATCATGTGATGACATGAAGGAATGGTAAATTGGCCTAGGGTTTCACCATTGGTCAAGGATACTGACCTGGCTCCAACTTCCAAGTGACGACTTAAAGTTGGTGACCCAGGACTAGTCTTTAGTTTACTTCGATAAGGGGTACCTAACCATATCGCTAAGGGTTATAATGTATTTGGCCAGTGGATGACTGGATCCATTTGCAAAGGGTATTTGACTAGTGGGTAACGAGATCCTTTGCATGTTGTTGATGCCAGATGTTTTCCACATGGTTCTAGGATAGAACATGGAGTAGATGGATACATTAACATAGCAAGCTCATTCAATCTTTTCTTGGGATGGAAAAAATGTTCAGCAAAGAGAACATTTGAGAAAGTCAAAGTTGAATACCTCCCCAACTAAGGGTGTTGAATTTTGGTGGTTGTAGCCGACGTTCAAGTCAGCCCATGAAAGAAATAAAATGAGGGAAATTAAAAATTTGAACTTGAATTAAATTATTCAAGTTCACCCTAAGTATAGGTCGACTTAGTTAAAGGATGCATCACTTGGATGCTCCTACAAACACTATATAAAGGCGAGTTACCTCCTCATTTTGGACACACACACACACAACAAACATTTCTCTCTCACACATGCGAAGAAGACTCAGGAAGAGGCCAAATTTTCTAAGGAAGACGAAGCCTTTTTTAGGCTTTGACCGAGATGTTTTGAAGTCAATTTGACTCAGTGTTCTGAGGCTTTGATCGAACTATTTTGGGGTCAATTTGGCTGAGTTTTCTAAGACTTTGACCGAACTATTCTAAGGTCAATTTAAGACTTTGACCAAGTTTTCTAAGGATTTGACCAAACTATTATCAAGTCCGTTTGATTGAGTTTTTTTATGCTTTTGAGTTTTTTGAGGCTTTGATCGAGCTATTTTAAAGTCAACTTGACTGAGTTTTTGGAGGGCTTTGACTGAACTATTCTAAGGTTAGTTTAAACAAGTTTTCTGATTCTTTGACCAAATTGTTTTGAGTTCAATTTGACCAAGTTTTTTGATGTTTTGACCGAGTTTGTAATGGGCAATTTGACCACATTTCAGAGGAAGTTGACCAAGTTCTGTTATGGGTAATTTGACCAAGATCTGTTATGGGTAATGTTGACCAAGCTTGACCTATGGGATTTTTGTGGTTTGTTTGACCTAATTTGACTTATGAATATCAAATTGTAACTTTGCTTAATTGAAGAATTTCTCCTAGAAAAGAATAAGATTGTTTGAGTTCTCCTGAGTTTAGGTTTCCTAAGTGAAAATTTGTCTCTCTGTGTTTGGTTGTCTCTTTATGAGACTACTATCATTATTGCATTACTGTTGAGATTTTCTATGTAGGATTGCTTAATGATTTATGTGACATACGACAACTTGATTAAGAAATCACTAGAAAGTAATTATCAAATTAGAAAATCAAATTTCTCCTTGAAAAAAAGTGAATTACATTATAATTAAGAAAAATTATCTAAACATTTTTAAGGATTCATGTCTAATTGAGTATTTACATTGATAACAACATGGTCAACATTAGCCTAGAGGGTTAGCTCAATTGGTCGAGTCCCCGTCATTAAAGCACCTTCGCATTGAGAGGTCGCAAATTCAATTCTCTCGACACTCTCGAGGTTAGGCTCCAAGGTTGAGCTGATAGGAAGTGATCCCTTCGAGTGGATCTACCTGGTACAAATATTTTGTGGATATAGCGATCATTGATCTATGGGGTCCATGAACCACATAGAAAATAGTAAAAAAACATGGTCAACATCTTTGTGTATGTACTTGTCGAAATTTGAACAATTTGTACTAAACTCATTTCTTGTTTCTTTTTAGTTAGTTATTTCTATTAACATTGATATCACCCATTCAACAACATAAAGGTTGTCCAATTGTACCTATTGATTGAAACCATAAAATGGCAACAATTGTAGAAGCCATTCAACCATAAAAAGTCTTACTTCAAATCCCTAAACTTGATCAAGTCAACTTTGGATGAAATATGTACATTTTGATTCTAGTGTGATGATTTTCGGACTCACGAGGCCATTTAAAACCTCAATTTTATGTATTTCCTCATAACTTTAATTTTCTACAATCAAAATTAGCAAACTTCACACATAATTGGTGTCAAATAATTTGTATTTACAATGATGTACAAATATATGTATTTTTTAATTAAAATTGGAATATTTTATGTATTTTTTAATTAAAATTGGAATATTTTATGTATTTTTTATTCAATCAAAACATTTATCAAATCTACAATTAATTTTGTCAATTATAATTCAAGTCAGAATTTTAGACAAAACAATTCCAATCAGACTTCAAGTATAATCATTGATTAACAAATAAGCATACAAGCATAAGCTTGTCATGTTAGTTAAAAGGAAGCATTTCAAGAGTTCATGCAAGTGAATGTTTAGGAAGCTAATCAATATTCCAACTAAACATAGCAAGCCCAAATACACTTGACCCACCATCATTCACAATTTTTCATCCAAAGTAGAGTAAGAGTTCATGCAAGTGAATGTTGAGAAATCTAATCACTATTCTAACTCAACATACCAAGCCCAAATGCCATTGACACACCATCATTAAGTAGATGAGATTTCAACAAAATATTACCTTGATCGTGCCAAGATGTTAGCATTCAGCGAATTTCAAGTCAAACTTCAAGCCAAAATCTTTCAGGTTGAATTTCATGTTGATCTTCAAACCAAATATTTTTAAAAATTATTTAAAGCTGATTTTTAGATGGAAAGAGGGTAAAAAAAACCCACCAAAAAAAAAAAAAATTGGTATCAAGGGACCATCTTTTGAAATGTTTGTTTAATTTTGGCATGTAGTTTTAATTTTTACCATATATATTTAGTGAGTCCATGGAATTTTATTATGTATATTTTAAATATAAAAATTAGATTAAATTTGAATCACATGAAACACCAAAACATCTAGAAGTTTCCAAAACAAGTACAGCTAGAATAATGACCCCTAAAAAATGGAGACATCAGCCAAAATGTTATTTATACATACATACATACTATTACCTTGATCGTGTCAAGACCTTAGTGTTCAGCAAATTTCAAGTCAAACATCAGGCCAAAATCTTTCAAGCTGAATTTCAAGTCGAACTTCAAACCACATATTTTTAAAGTTTATTCAAATTTGACTTGTGGATAGAAAGAGGAAACAAAAACAAAAAACAAAAATGGAGTACGACTGGAAACATGACCCCCAAAAAATGGAAATGTTAACCAAGTCTATATTAACTCTCATAAATTATTTACATTATGCAAAAATCCAAAATTAGCCTTTATAGATGAGATTGTACATCGAAGGTACCAAAATCAACCTTTCTACATGAGGTTATATGTGTTAAAGCTGAAATAAAACATGAACTAAGGTCATTTATTGCCTACCCTTATCCTCATCAATAAAAATAGAACAAGATGCTTGTTCAATAGAAGAGGTGACTCTATTGTACATGCACTTGCAGTTCCACTTGCATCAACACTGGCACTAATATCAAGAGTTGCTTCCACATTTGAATCTTTATGAGGTCCACTTGTATATTCTTCACCCCTATGCGACACAAGGCGCAGGTTTGAATGAACATATACAAAAACCTTAGCCTTTTGTGATCCCAACTGTTTTGCTTCACAAAGTGAACGAAACTATAAGTGCTCCAACTACATTTTGTTAATGATAGGTCCACCACTTAACTAGGTCCATGGTCCTCCCATCCAAAGTTGACGTCTGCAAAATCCTCTAATCCAATAGCAAAATAGGCAAACCTCTCTTACATCACTTTGTAAAGAAGTTGGGAACAACCTCAAAAAGGCTTTCTTCACTCCATTAGCCACCTCCTTGCCCTTATGTGGGGCTTTCCTCTTCCCATTGCCTTGACGAATGAATTCTTCATCATAAAATTTTGGATTTAGAGCATGTGTCAAAGTGTACAATGGAGTTTTGAAGCCATTCCACATAACAATGATGGTCCTCACGTGTAGCAAAATCACAATCCACAAAAGGAAGAGTGGGAGCTTCTTGTGTAATAATTTACAAGATTTTCTCGACCATGGTATCCATACCATCATAAACCTCTCTCAAGAAAGGTTTCTTTGTGTTTGCATCTCAGAGAAGATCAAATGCAGGCAATGTGAACTTGAGCAAGAAATCAATCTTACTCCACCAATCTTCATTAATCAACACCCTCACCATAATTCCCTTCTCTGAATTTGCCTATCTCTACTCGGCCCAAGTTCCACCCACCACCATACTCATTAATGTAGTTTTAAGTTCAACAAGGCAACACAACATGCTAAAGTTCGAGGCATACCTTGTCTTAAAACTTTTGTACAACTCAAATCTGGAGTTTTCTTGATACATAGCTTGAGATTAGTGGTGGTTGGTGATGAATTTTATAATCTCTCTAGCCTATCCTGTGACCTCCTTAATCCATTTGGTTTTGGCCTCATTCTCTTCTAAAATCAAATTCAAATTGTGGACAATGCAAGAATCCAAAATATGTGATTGTATCTACTCTCAATAATTAAGCCTACAACTTTGCAAACAAGAGCATTATCTATGATACTTGCACCACATTTTTTGGCCCTACTTGTCCAATAGCAACAATTAAAATTTCAACAATGAACTTATTATCCTCTCCTGAACAATCTTTTGCTTTTATGAACATTGCTCGTTTTGGTGATGATGCAATGACATTAATCAATGGCCTACGCCTCATATTAGTCCAGCCATCTAGGATAATGGAAACCCTTGTGCTACCCCATGAGTTATGAATTAGTCCCAAAACATCATCAAGAAGTTGTCTCTTTTTCAAGCAAAATTGTTCCAAGTTTTTCATAGTTTTGGCCCCTTAAAACCTTGAGGGGGTGTGTTAATCGCTCTCACCAAATCTTTCCAATATGGGGATAGAACCACATTAAAAGGGATGCCACAAGCAAAGATTGCCTTCACAACTCTTGAGTCAACTTCTTCTCTCCCTTGATTATTAAGCATTTTCAATAATTTATTGTCTTTAACAGGATTTGTTGGTTTCGATAACTCTTTTGCTACTAGCGCCTTCATCTTTCTTGCTTCATGAACAATTATTGGGTCATTGCTAGCACCCAGGCGAGGATAGCTAGTGCCACCCATGCTAATTTTGCTTCTTTGATCCTTCAACCTAAGTGCATTATTTTGATCTTTCTTGCTCTCTCTTGAATGTAACCCTCACCTCCAAATTTCTAGTATGTGCACACGATTCAATACCCTTATCTCTTCATGCCAAAATGTGGGCCTTTCACTCTTGTGTAAGAGCCCTTGAAGGTCCTATCACTTTTGCATAAATTGCACTCTCATTCCCATGTACAACTAACACCCATTTCCTTGACTTTAGTAACACTTCCGAAGACAATAGTATTTTTGCAACTTGGTTGCTTGAGTAGATCTATGGACACTAGAAACACCACTTTGAGACGCTGTGAAACGACACCTAAATACCACCAGTCGTACAATATGACATCTTGAAATCACAAAACACCATATGGTATGGTCGGTGGCATTTCAAGGCCATTTCAACCGCATTTCGATGTTTCACTAAGTTTATAGTACCAATATAGCTTCCAATTGTGCATTTCCTACAACATATAATTAAATTGTATAATTTTCAAACTCACCGAATTTTATTCCATTGTTTTGCCTTATCAAAAAAATTTTCTGAAATTTATGGTCACCAAACTTGAACCCAAACACAAACTTGATCATCACGAAACCTAAGTTAGACTTCCTAGTATGGGTTTACATATTGCATTATCTTTCCCTAACATATGGGCCTTCCACAGAAAATAAAAGGAAACATGCATATAAAAAGTAACTTATCTAGTGAAAATAATTAGCAACACTCCTTCCATCACATAATCGCATAGCAAACAACAACAAACACATTTGTGAATGATGATATTACAAAGGAATACAAGCCATCTATTAACAAAATAAGAAAACAAACAAAACTAATGTTTAAAAAAGCAAGGGGTTCAAGTGGCAACTGCCTATTCTCTAAGGAGCTCAATGAATATACAAATGTTATAGTTCTTACTTTTTCAACCACACTAATACTTTTATGTCTCCTGCAATTTCCAGCTAAAAAATGAAGCTTACAATGAAGTCTCCCATGAGTAGATTTAAATTATGGGCTCAATACTTCAAATAATTATCAATTATCACATGCCTTGCTCCAAGTCATGCATGGAACTAAGGTCTACATAAAGTCCTAAGGTAGAGTAAAAAAACATGGATATAATCAAAATCAAAGTTTATTGGCTTCAATATCAAAATATATAACATAGAGAACATAAGTTTGGTGATAGATCTGTGTTGTATAAGTTTAACCTTGGCATCATGCATATGCACGTTGCCTTATATTTAGATTATTCAAAACTTAAAGATTGTTTAGGTTTACCATTTGCTTTCCATTGTTTGAAAGGATAGATGGGATCACCTTTGAGATGCAAGAGAAGTAAAGCAGCTACAGTCTAACCAAATAATTGAATAAAGAAAATGTGAATAAAGGCCCTATTGGAGGATGCAAAGGGAAACAAATCCTAGAGGAAAAAAGCATACTAAAAAAAATCATAGCCACATTATATGCCCTAGAAGTTTCCAAATGAACAAAACTAGCATTTTTAAAGGGGGGGTAGAAATGATGACGTTAGAGACACAAGTAAAAAAGCTTTCATTGCAAGTGAAGACAATGGTGACAAAATGTGTTTATTAATGTGTAAGAAATGACCAAAACTAGGTCAATGGAGCTATGTAATACAAAAGTATCAATGCAAAGAGGGAGTGCTATGGCCAATCCTATTGTGCATATGCCTACATTTCTGTAAGACCCCTCATTGATAGTAAGATAATTTGCACTCAACTTTGTCTATGTATCAAGTTTAACCCAAGAAATACAACATTGAATGACTTAAGTAAGACCTTTAAAGAGTCAAGACCTTACAATCTCACTCAAGTAAGACCAGCTACTAAACAAAGGTCTAACTTGAGCTACTAGCTATGCTAAGGTAACTAAGGTTAACCTGCCATGTAAGAGGGGAAAAGGTAGGACACTACTTCCAAGGGATCTTCCATTAATATCATTGATAAATAAATTGGTATATGCAATGGCAATTCTCAAGGGAAGAAAGTGATTAATGAATTAATCATTTTCTTATCCACCCTCACCCATTTTTAGCAACAATGATATGATCCTCTATTACAATATAATTCTTTTGGATTTCTCCTCTAATCATAAGCATCTTAGTAGCAGTGTTGATGCAAGTTGATTTTAATATTATATCATACAATGCTACATTAGGATCCTTGTAATTTGCACTTCATAAAATACCCAAATCTACTAAAAAGAAGGATAAAATATACGTAGGAAAAAAATTGTTAGCCTCACTCTCATATGTTAAAACAATTCTACGTCCAAATAATTAAATTAATTAAAATCATGAAAGTTAGGATTTAATCCTACCTTTCTAGATTGAGTTTGCTCCTCATGGGTAAGAGTCAGTTTAGGCCTAGTTGGTTGAGAGATTCTCTCCAACTAGTTGGGCTCCTAGATTATTGTGTTGTTGAGATATTTTCTCAACCACAGTGTCCAAGATAGACATACTATCTTGAGACAAAATTCCTCGTGTATTTATTTGTACTATTATCATTCTTTGTACGTTGGATTACATTGAGAGTGTAAAGAATATAATACAGTGAGGCTCTAGCCTTTTCCGTTGTGTCTGGTTTGGGTATATTTCTGCTATTTATTTTATGAGTGTTTTATTAGTTGTTTATTAAATTTCTACATGTGGTATCAAAGCAGTAGCCTGTTGAGGAATCGACTGTGCATTCAAACACCATGTATTCTCTTTTTGTGGAGCGTTGAGTATTGAAACATGTGAAGTAGCTATCACCTTTGTTGATGAATGATGCATTTTAAAAAGTGCTACCAATCATAACGAGTTTTCTTTCGCCAAATAATGGCGTATGATGGCATCCTGCAATTTCGCAGCCCACCATTGATACGCAGAGCAACGGTGAATGGGATGTCTAGTGAAATCCTTTGTCCAGATGTTGACAATAAGTTTCTGGTCACCAAATAGCATAGTTTCAACTAAATTAGCAATTTCTTTCTTATGGATTTCCTCCCGGATTTACGTTATTTCTCCTCAGTTTAGAAAATGCTCAGCTTTTAGTATAGCGACTACGAAAACAAGGGTTTTTCTGTTTTTTCTTTTCATCAAAAAAATGATTTCAGATTGTTATAGAACGCTTTAGTTTATTGGTTTTAAACTCTTGAAAGATACATATTGGCTCTCTATCAGCTATTTAAGAAAAATACATGTGCTTGATATGGAGTCTGAATCACTGTCATCACACATTGTAGCCGAATTGCTAAATCGACTGATGCAATGCGATGCGGTTGTCGGCAAGTCAGAGGTTGATCTAATTTCATGAGAATTTCCAGAACCAGCAAGCCATAACCAGGTCGAAGGGGTCAATAATGTGGGCCGATAGAATCATATTGTCGAAGCAGAGCCAACAAAGTCGATGAGGATGCAATTGTTACAGGTGTGAGTCTCCTGAAGGACGTCGAGCAAATTAAGCCAAGTTAGTGAAGGTTCCAATGGAAGCTCTGCCATTTGCCTTCCAATTTTAGTTATCAATCCATCCTCATCAATCGCATCGATTAGGTACAATTGCTTTAAAGCATCCTCAAAGGACTCACATGATGGCTGGCCAAAGTCACCAAGCAAGAAAGATTTCAATGGGAAAGTCTCTTTGCAACAAGGGCTCGGGCCAAGAAAGCTGCTTGCAATAGACGGGTCGCCCTTGACACAGCTATTCTTTTGTTCCATTAACCACAAAGAAATAACGCATTTCCCGTTTCCAATGCTCCCAGGCCTCGCGTTCCAATTCAATTCGAAATATAACACAAGCTCCGCTGGAATCAATCTCTGACCAACGCTGAACGAGCCCATTGAATTGGAGGATAGGAAATCCAAAAGGCAGTAAGAGAATTGGCCGCCAAATTTGCTTCTTGTCTGGTTAGGAAAGCCAATTGGAGCCCGCCCCAATCCTAAAAGCCCAGACGTCCCATTAAAGCTCCCTTCATTGATATGCCCGCATCCAAAGGCAAAGCCCTCGAAAGAATCGGAACCCAGAGTCAAGGTGTCATGGCTGTAATCTCCCATGCTTGACGATAAATCCACATAAGTGACTTGATAAACGCATAACTCGTTACCATCGCAAGGGGACGGATCATATTGGCATTTGCTTAATACAGTACAAGCGTCCGAAGTACAAGGTATGCGTTTATAAGAAGATGACGCATTGGGATTGAATATGGGATCTTGCTGTGAATAACAGTCTCTACAATTATTGCATTGTATCCATGACATATCGCTGGCCGTATTAATTACCAGCAACTGTCTCTTTGGTGGTGTGCCAATCCCTGTTGTTACAATATATTGTGTTGAACCCATAATGTTTCCAGATTGAATAGGAACATCGCTCTGTGGAGAATAAGTGTTGTCGTTTTTTGACCTGCCCTAAATTGTATTCAAACGAGCATTGTCTCTTTCGAAAATCTGAGACACCAAGGGTATCCATGGGCTCGAGGTGGTGGGCTTGAGGGGTGAGCAGGCCCTGTGAATATGATCCAGTCTTATATTCACTCCTCACTTTAGCGCTTCCTCACTTGTAAGTGTTGTGATGCTTATGGAATGGAAGAAAGCCAGATCCAACAGAAACCAGCATGAGCCAGCGGACCATTTTCACCTACCCTTGAAGTTGACACAGCAGCGTGAGGGCCTGAGTTGCATCGAAAAGAAGCATTAGGACCAACGAAGCCGAGCACCATCGTGGAAGTAGTTATTTGCTGCACAAAACATCGAGTATGAGAGAAGATTCATCATGTATGTATTGTCTCAGTGTGTGATTATAAATCTCTCTTTTGGGATGAATGTCTAGGTTGTCGTGAGCGTTGAAAAGTATTCCTCCCCACAATAAAAAATACAATTGAAGTGTTCGGGTTTGCACTCTTCGTGGATCGTTATTGCCCATTGAATGATGAAGACCTGTGTGAAGAATGATGCATAGAGTTTTTGAGTGAAGATGTGAAAGGAGAATGGAGTTCTGCGAAGATAGGGTGCAATTGGTTGGTCATGCTAGAAATTACGTGCCTTGTAGGGTGTTCTTTAAATCTGAAACGACAATTCCTTTTTTTTAAAGTGACTTCATGCAACTTTTTAATTTTTTAATGCAATTTTAAAAGGGGAGTATCTAAAAGTCATTATAAAGGCTTTTTAAAGAATGATCATAATTTTTTTTATGGAGGGATAAGATTGGTATGTAATAGTGAGGGCATTTTTTGTATTTGGAGTGATAAGGTGAAAGTATTTTGAAATTTGGAGCGATAAGGTGTGATTTATAAATCTTTAGAGTGATAAGGTTGTAACTTGTGGTTTGAAAAGTTCCTTTTATTTTTGAACACAAGTTGCTTCAAGAATTTGTTAGCTTGGCATTCTCATTGTTTGATAAATTTCAATCACAATGTTGTGAAGGTTGATGTACTTCAATACTTAATAAAAACATAATTTTTGTGTTGTTGAAGTGTCCTAGATCCGCCTGAAATTGAATAAGGGGATCTTAGGTACACCTTGTGTAGTGATTGATTGTGCATGTTTTGTGTCTAGTTTTGACACTATCCTTCTAATATGGTACACATGAAGTACACAACAAATTAAGGCAATGCATGCACATAATCAATTTCATTCAAGCTTATGTAATCAAGCGAACTACAAACAATCAAGAAGCAGCAATACATAATCAAGTTGTCAAAGACGATTCTACATCAACATCCAATCAAATTATGAAGTTGTCATCTACATCAACAACATTTGCATCAATTCAACAACAATTTTCTGGAAAATGCACTTGCACCATTTTTTAATAAGCTCAATACAAAACTGTAACTTGCAAATCATAATTTGTAAGTTGGATTGTAATCAAAGACAAATTGAGTTGAATTGTAAGGGTGCATTCTCGGTTGAAACCGACACCCAAGCTTTAAATTGATAGGGAATCAATTAAACCAAGTGAATCCATTGTTTTTCACTGAGTCATTCAAATCATTGTAAGCGTTTCTCTTGGGTGCATTTTCGACAGTGTTCAACACCCTTCCTTTTTTAAAAACAGCACATTCAATGAGTACATTCAAGAAAGCACAAAGTGTCAGTAATCAAAAGCAAGCCATCTAGCAAGCAATCATCATCAAACGAGTGTGAATTCTAGTATTCTATTCTTCAAGTGAGCATCAAATCAAGCCAATGTTTAACACAAGTGCAATAAGCAATAAATCAAGGGAGTGTGTCATTCGAACAACAAAGTAAGCGAGCGTGTCATTCAAACAACCAAGCAAGCGAGCATGTCAAAATCAAGTGCGAAAGTTCAAAGCACGACATCTACAACAAACGAGCCAATGTGAAGTTGACTGAAGCATTCACAAAGTGCCAATGAAGCATTCAAGCAAAGCGATCGTCATCAAGCGAGCGTGAAATCAAGAGTTCAAGAAACCAAGTTATAAAACTCTAGCAAGTGTTTAAAGTATCAGCAATAAGCAACAGTACAAGCGACCCTGAATTCAAAGTGAGCAAGCTAACATGGTGACACACATTCAAATGTCCCAAATTCTTAACAATTTGATTTTATCATCAGCTGGCGACATGGTGAACATGAGCAAAACAACTCTTGTTGATATTCAATTGCATCTTCAACATGCACATGAAATGATTGAGTTCTTTCAACTGGAGTTGCAACTACAAAGAATTGAGTTGCTAGAGAAGAGTGATGCTTCCAAGTCTTTGAACAATACAAATACAGCTGATGATTCCAAGTCACTGATCCAACCAACTTCAAGTGTCGAAGTGGTCCCTGATCCAGTTCAACTTTCTTCCAAACCAATCATCAAGCCATGGGAAGAAATCCAAAGTAATAGAAATCAACGAGACTTAGGATATGTCCAAGATGACGCCAAATTGCATATCCCAGATTAGTCAAGGCTCATTAAGTTTGTCAGTGCAAGGTTTCTTGCACAAATCACATCAGCTAGTTCTGAGAAAGTTGCAAACAAACAAAAATACACACAAACTGAAGTTGCAGTCAAACCAAAATGCCTTCATTGTCAAAGAACCGGTCATTTGGAAGATCAGTGTTTTGATCTCCATCCTTGTCACCATTGTGGCAAGTCAAATCATTCATCAGCACAATGCAGCAAACAACAACAATCAACCAGATTGAAGATAAATTATTCATGGATTGATCCCTGGGAATGGTCATCCACGATCAGAAGATTGTATAAGTTTTACAATCGAATTCACTCACACATATTGCAGCCAACAGTAAAAATGAAGATGGTACTCTCGTGCAGTTGAACGGGGGAGTACACCAGTGAAACACTCCTACACCTGAAGGGGGGGAGTTCAGAAATAATTTGAAGAAGATTGTCTCTCCTTTCAACTAACAAAGGGGGGAAAATGTCAAAGAAATTGACAGTGGTTGTCAAACTAAAAATCTCGACAACATCAACAAAGCAGCCAGTGGGCATTTTCATCAGCAAGTGAGCATCAACAAATTCGCCAGTGGTGATCGACAACAAAGTCAATAGTGAGCAATTTTCAAACACAGCAAAAGCAACAGTGAGTTGTTTTTCAACGTCATCAGCCAGTGGGCGATCATCATCAACAGATTCGCCAATGGGCGTTCATCAACTTTTGTTAGTGGACAAACAAATATGCCAGTGGGCGTTCATCAAATTTTTTTAGTGGACACAAGATGCTGATTTCAAGCAAAGGACAGTTGGATCCTTTTGCAGCTTGGCACGTGATGGAGTTGTCAAGTGATATTCGGAGATGAATCAGACATGCAGCTAACTCGTGGCCTCTTCATATTGCAGTTTTTTCATCATCCAGCTTTGGCGGTTTTTCAAGCAGCGTTTTTGAAGATCAACATGAGAACTCGGAAGATGGTTCCTCGTTCTTATTTTGGACTTATAGCCTCACTCTCATATGTTAAAACAATTCTAAGTCCAAATAATTAAATTAATTAAAATCATGAAAGTTAGGATTTAATCATACCTTTCTAGATTGAGTTTGTTCCTCATGGGTAGGAATTAGTTTAGGCCTAGTTGGTTGAGAGATTCTCTCCAACTAGTTAAGCTCCTAGATTAGTGTGTTGTTGAGATATTTTCTCAACCATAGTGTTCAAGATAAACGTACTATCTTGAGACAAACTTCCTCGTGTATTTATTTGTACTATTATCATTCTTTGTACATTGGATTACATTGAGAGTGTGAGGAATATAATATAGTGAGGCACTGGCCTTTTCTGCCATGTTTGGTTTGGGTATATTTCTACTATTTATTTTATGAATGTTTTATTAGTTGTTTATTAATTAAAGATGTGGGAGATACAGCTGATTTAAAATCAACTATTTTTTCAAAACGTTTTGTGGCAGCAAAACAATTTCTACAAAAACATAAAAAGTATATACACCTTTTTCAATGTGGGCCTACTCAAAATACTCAAAAGTATGCAAATTGGGTACTCATTGACAAGTGCTTTAATTTCGTTAGTTTTGGTTGATATTTACTTTTCTTGGTTTTCATTGACACTTTCATTCCAATATCAATAGATAAAACAGTAATTGCTTTGATATGAAGGAACGTCTATTGAAGTACTATTCTACATTGTCCCTGCATAACATAGTGCTTCGACTTGGATTGGATTTCAATGGATATAAGTGCTCCTAAAAAGTGTACAAAGAAGAAAATATGCGGATACACAATAGTGAGTACCTCTTAATTTTGTCAATACCTCTTCATTCATCAAATGTGTGAAATTAGGGTTACAATGCACCTCAAACAATTATCATCCTTCAAAACTTCTCATCCTTTGAAATTTTTATTCAGTGACTTGACCCTTCATTGTTTAGTATTTATCCTCCCTGCATTTATAGACCACTAATATCCCTACACCACCAACGCCAACACCATGTCACCTATCCGATGATCACCAAAACTTCCACCACCTAAGCTCCCAACAGCTTCAAAGTGCCTACTATAAAGATGCCAAATGATTGACTCACATATCCATTTGCAAGGGACGAAATTCAACCATATACGAAGTGAACTAAAAACGATAATGTGAACTAAAAACAACTTTTACTTAATATGGGTATCTCCTTTGCTTGCTACGGCAATGTTAATACTCATCAAACATTAGCCCAACCACTTTTTTCCCATTAATACTTGGTTTGATCCATACAATAATGGTTTCATGAAGAGTTTAACACAATTCAAGCCAAACCAAGTGGTTGAATATCTTACAAGGAACTATTGTTGAGATGTACATATGATTCAAGTTCAAGGTTGTCATATACAACCAAGGAAGAGATCTTTAATCTCATCCTATGAACTCGTACTTCAACCCTAAAACCCTTCCTATGACACCAGATATACCAAAAAACTCCTTTTCACCTTGTTCTACATGCCCATCCAACAATTCATTTTGATCTTCCCATTCACACAGTTCAGGGGTGTGCTTGTTGTATGAGTTTAAATTCTATTAATAAAAATTGTATCAATTTAAACCACCTGATGTCAATTATAGTACATTTATTATACTCAACAAAAAGAACCTATAGACAATTGACACATGGTAAGGTGTCCACTAACTGCATATGCTGCACATGCTTGTTACTTTTAATGTATAGTTTTAATAGAATATATAAAATTTTGGTTGTCTTTTATTGATAATCCATATAATTTATAAAGTGAAAAAATTCAGTATGTTAACTTCCAAGTATGCCCCTTATACACTTGCGTTTCCCGGAAACTTATAACAGCCTGAAAGTCCTGTGCTAATGCCGAAATGCGCTGGAAATACATCCATGCTAGGTGAAATTCAACTCTGAGCAGCAGGAACTAAATAGTTCCATCAGGCAAAAGAATAGGGGAAGGCAAGCAAATTCTTGACAAAAAGCTGAAAGAAACCCTTATAATTGAAACGGGTAAAGGAAGGCAAATAAACCAATCTGGAAAAGAAGGCAAATAAACCAAATTGGTTGCCCAGACAAGGGTTTAGAGAAAACTTAAACAGAACTTCTTATCCAAACAAGCAACTGAAAGAGCTTAACCAAAATACTTTAGACAGACACGGAAACTTATAACAGCCTGAAAGTCCTGTGCTAATGCCGAAATGCACTGGAAATACATCCATGATAGGTGAAATTCAACTCTGAGCAGCAGGAACCAAATAGTTCCATCAGGCAAAAGAATAGGGGAAGACAAGCAAATTCTTGACGAAAAGCAGAAAGAAACCCTTAAGTGAAACGGGTAAGGAAGGCAAATAAACCAATCTGGAAAAAGGCAAACAAACCAAATTCGTCGCCCAGACAAGGGTTTAGAGGAAACTTAAAAAGAACTTTTACGCCAAACAAGCAACTGAAAGAGCTTAACCAAAATACTTTAGACAGATAAATATAAGGGAAATTTGATAACAGCCTAAAAGTTATGGGCTAATGTTGAAATGCGCTGGAAATGCATCCATACTAGGTGAAATTCAACTCTAAGCGGCGGAAACTGAATAGTTCCATCAATCTAAAAAAATAGGGAAAAACAAGCGAATTCTTGGTGAAAAGCTGAACGAAACCCTTAAGTGAAACGGGGAAGGAAGGTAAATAAACAAATCTGGGAATTAAGGCAAATAAACCAAATTTGTCTTGCAAACAAGCGTTTAGAGGAAATCTAGCAGAACTTCTTAGCCAAAGAAGCAATTGAAAGAGCTCAACCCATATATTTTAAAGAGGCAAAGGTTTAAAGGAAAATTGAAAAAATCCCCCAGGAAGCAGAGTTCCGATTAAATATCTTCAAATAATCAAAAGTTTGAAGAAGATTGATCAAAAATCTCATATCGAGAAAAGCTAAGGGTTTATGGACAATTAACAAAAAAACCTCCACCAGACGAACAGACAAAGCGCAATGATATGCAAAATCCTTACCGCCCGGGCAAATTCGATTTTGAGAAAGCTGTCTCCCATGGCCGCGCCCTGCAGACCCTCCTTGGCCGCTTTGGCATGCTCAATGTGCTTGAAATACACAAACGCGTAGTTCCGCAGCGGGTACAGCGATATACTGTTGATCTCTCCAAACTTAACAAACCTTTCCATGAGCATAGGCTCTGTGATCTCGCTGGTCACATTACCTACCCATAGATTCTGCGACGGTGGAACTTCCTCCTCCTCGCCTCCCTTCGCCTGGAAGGCATTCCCCGGCAGCGGCCCCCCGCGAGGGCCGCGGATGAAATGAGCTCCGCCGACGGGAGTAAGCACATTCTGCATCAAAAAGGAAGCGGCGTGAGTTAAACAAATGGAGGCTAAGAATCGAAAGCAAATACAGTTCAAGAGAAGCCATATTCGCACGAATCGAAAGCAAAAATAGTTCAAGCGAAGCAACATTCGCACTTACCGACTGCCACAGACCGGGCCGCAGAGTAGCGCCTCTTGGATTGGCCATTGGTTCCCCTCGAAGTTGCATCTCATAACCCTTCCTCGCTGATCGCTCTATCGCCTACCGACGGAGGTATCGAAGAATCACATATACCAAATATGAAATATGAGTGGCAGGAGGGGTTTGCTATTGAGTTCTGGGCATTATATATAGGTACGGTGTTTCTATTATTTATTATCAATATCGTCGCTGAAATAAAATTTGTATTTATCATCGCTTCAAAACAGGAATAAGGGTGTGGTAAATAAAGGGTGTGTTTACTTTTGGCCAATGGTGCATGTAACGTGTTGACCCCGTCTCTTCTCTTCCACTTGCAATTCATTCGGTTTTGTTCCATGACACGTAGACTTGGCTAGCAAAATGCACCGGGTGGCCTTCCTCATGTACGTGGAATGCTTACACATTTATTACTCCAAAGGTTGTATTATTTGGTCCATATTGTTCATAGGACCAAGTATTTTGTGGAATGAAATTATCATCGTTCCAACATAATGTGCAACACATTAAAATGTTTATGAAAGGTTGTGGGGAGAGCAAGGTTTTCTGGAACCATTTTAAGAAGAAATTATTTTAATTTTTACGAAGTTAAAGATAATCTATGGGACAGAGGGCTTAACAATCGATAAATTTTTTGTCTTCATTTGGTTACCACTAGTTACACTATACTATCTTATCATCTTCATTGTTTTTGCTATACAAACTTGCTCGCTTGTGTATTAGTTTTGGAGATTTCTCTTCTTATTCTTGTTATTAGTCATTGGATTGTTTGTGCCCTTCATGCCATGAATATGGCATGTTTTGTAGTATTTCCAACCATGTTCGCTCGCCTCTTTACTTAAGTTGGATCTTGTTATAGATACATTTTAACATTTGGTTTTATTTGTTTTCTTTATTTTCTCCTTAGTGTGTTTCTCGATATTTTTGATTCGTTTTGGCTCTTTTTCCATGTGCCAATATATTCCTCTGCTCTTAGTATCTCTACCTCTTTTAATTTCATTTATTCTCCCTCTCTTGGATGCATGCTAACCCTATGTTTTTATAGGGTATGGCTCGTCGAGGTTCAAGTCATCGAGTTGCAAAGCCTATTCTCAACTTATTGTGCCTTGGGCTTGTTAGATAGCAAAATCTTCAACATATGTTTATAGGCAACAAATAACGAGGGATGCCCAACAAGAGATAGCAAGTGTGGAGGATGAAGCATGTCTCGAATATGGTCTTGTTCTAGATGAGGAGATCGACATAGAATTGATTGTGTGGATACTTGATGTAGGCCACACTAAAGGATGCACCACCAATTATTACCACATTGTAGATTTATTGTAACACCCTCCTCCCACATCCACCCAAGTAACCATGCCAACCGGGGTAAACATGAGACGAGAGGCTATTATGATCAGATTCGACCTCCTATATGATCTTAAGGAAGTGGAATCGATGGAACATCACACATAGTCATCCAACATCATCAACAGAACCCTCATGAGACAAGTCAACCACTCAAACAGACTGTCCCTAGGTCTCATTGTTGTTATGGATCTCTTAGGCCATAGTCGCTCTCATGTTATGGGCAAGGGAGCGACCAGCAACATAAAGTCGCTCTCACATGCCTGCCTGCTAGCAACTGTGGACCAAAATTGCCAGTTCTGTGCCAGCAACCCCGGGATTTAAGCAACTTTTTCAGACCCAGAGCCGAGGCCACTTCCCAAAATGGAGTGATAGCTTGAAATCATTAAAAATACAGGGAAACAATTATGCAAAAGCAATAAGCTAAAAAAGAATATAACTAGACCCCTAGTAGCCATTACAAGCATTTCATCAAACATATCATCAACTTGTAACATATAAGTGTAAACAACAGAATTAAGTGTAGGGATCTCATACTTATTTGAGAATCGCTATGAACCATTGTTCCCTCATGTCATTTGCTGCATTATCATCTATTATGCCATAGATACATTATGCATTCTTTTACAAGTAAAAACATGTTGAGAGCTATACATAGTTGTTGTCATAAAATATACATATAACCAACATAATAGAAACAGAAATACCATAAACATGTCAGCCATCAAAATCAACATATACATCAATACATTTGCACATGAAAATCAAGGGAATGAATTTCTCATTAATGAATGCATTAAACCAACCGGAGATGGGACTACCACCTTCCACCCAACCATAGAATGGCTGAGCCAAATCTCTCTTCAACCATTCACCGCCATGCCATATTCCAAGCATGAATGTGGGACTCAAACCAAAAGAACCAACCTGGGCATACCGAGGCTAAACCACCTCACCCTCATCAATAGAAACCAAGCTTTATTGTAAGCATCTCATATCACTAGCCATCACAATGAACACATCATAACATGCTTTGCCTTGATCTCCACCCAATCATTAATCAAACAAGCATGGATACCACTAGATTTCTCCATCTACACCGTGAGGAATTTTCTTGTCTCCTAGTCTCTCAGGCTTTACCGCAATCCAAACCCGGATCATTAGACCCTAAACCGAGACCCACTCTCCAAGCTTTACCACATATCCCAAACTCAAGATTAATAGGCCCAATGGAGAGAAATCTACCTCTTGGTTTTACCGTATATCCTGTCATTCACCAGCAAGGATTCATAGGCCCACCAAGGCAACACACTCTTAGCTTTACCGCAACCCACAATCTAGCTTAAGGGTTACTAGGCCAGTGGCTTTACCGTGATCCGCAGTCCGGTTCAGGGACCACTAGGCCATGTGCTCTATCATTCGGAAATCCATCCCACTCAACTTCGAATCCATCTAGCAATCCAGCTCAACCAAAACATGAGAACCCCATCACACCATGGCTATCCTGAAAATGGCAAGGTCAGGCTAAAAACATTGTTACACTTGGCAAAACCCATGCCATGATAGAAAAGAACCACATGCATGCAAAATATAGCAAGGAAAATACACATGCAAGTTGATACCTACAATGAACCATGTTGTAGTTGCTTGATCATGTCTTTCCCTGCTTGATCTTCGCTTCCTCTTGCCTTCTTTGCCTTTCTTGCTCCAATGCCGAAATTGCTCCAAGAAACTCTAAGTGTCCAAGAGTGAGAGAGAGGGGAGAATAATGAGAGAGCTCCAAAACTCAATTGACAAAAGGTTACACTTACCAAGCTTGCCAACTGATCCTAAGAAGCCTTTTTATGAATGAGGCCTCTATTTTCTTCATTTTCCATTATTTTCCTTCATTTTCCTCTTCACATGCAACCTGTGACCTTTCACCTTCCTTTTCTCCTATTTTCCGTTATTTTCATAAATAAATGTGCCAAAAATGACGTCTTGCCTTTCCAAATCCTTAATCATTGCCTTTGCCAATTTCCTTAGCCATAAACAATCAAATGAACACCCCCACTAGGATGTCCCGCCCAACATTCAGCTTGGAATACGTGTCCCTTCATCCATGGTATTTATATATTTTTACATGGAATCTTCACCAGGGCTGTTACAGATACCTCCCCCTTGGGGAACATCGTCCTTAGTGTTCAATGACACCTATAACCAACAAGACTACTAAAAACAAAACATACTGCCCATGGAGCTTTATAACACAATGTTGAAAATGCAACAAGATGATGGAGCTTAGTGGAAAGAAGTCGCCTTCACTAAGTGGGCCCGCAGGCTATTTTTGGCACAATGTCTATTTTTAGACATATGGATCATGGTCTATGAGTTGCAGGATGCTATTTGTGGATGATTGGTCATGTTGGGAAAAATAGATGGACTTCTATTTTTGGTTCACAGCGGAGTGATCGAAGTCTATTTTTAGACTTCCAGGCTAAAAATAGAAACAATCAAATATTATTAGCCCTTAGTAATATTTGGACTCTAAACATTATCTTATTCTCTTGGAGCACTTTAGTTCGAGCTACGGATGTGGCACATGCAACTGACAGAAGGAATCACATGGTTTCTTATGTGTTAGTTGAGCTATTGCATGGAGGACTTTAGTTAGAACTCATGCATGTGATTTCTGTGGAGTTGGATGTGGAGTTGATGGAGTTGTGTTTAGTTTGACTTAGTTGAACTAGTTGTATTTAGTCTAACTAAAGAATACACTAGTGATGAGTTGTGTGAATTGATTGTTAATTAATTCACTAATTATTAACTCATAAAGCAACTAAAGAATACATCAATTAACTCAGTGCATGGACAGTTCAACAGAGACAGGTGTTAGAGGTAAGTGAAAGGGTGAGTTGTGACTATCAGTTGTGCATGAGATTTGCACATGCATGGGATTGAGTTATGCCAATGAGGACTACGCAGTGTGGGCCAATACCAAGGCAATTGTAGCTTGTGCTCACGTGATTTTCACTTTGGATTGTGCAGTGGAGGCAGGCAAAGCAGCGGAGGAGATTTGAACCTATGACTTGTTCGGATCTGAGCCAGTTTTGTGTGTAACAGGTGCAGATAGTACTGAGTACTTGTGAGGAGTATTGTACTATGTATTGTTACATGTTCTCAATCATTATAATATACAGATAGTGTGGGGTTTTCAACTGTATGCTTTCCCCGAGTTACATACTGTGTTAATGTGCGCATGCGATAGATGCTTCATTGTTTTTAATTCCGCAAAATTGATGATCAACGTAGAGGAGGTTATGTATTATGCATGCATTCTGCAATAGTGTATAATTAGGATAATCTCTGTAAATAAGTTTCATATTATTCAAAATTTCTACACACAACTCGTTACAGTATTTACAATGAATGGCCTGCTCAAAAGCAAAACATCATGACAACATGACAAGATAACAACCATACCGCACACTGGAGCTTTATAAGATAGCCCATTACGGTATTTACAATAACCACACATACGCATATGCACATTTGTTAAACCAACAAATAAAAGAATATGATGCCTGCATCCGCAACAAGGGAATCTAGAGGATCACACATCCACCCTCAAAGTAATACCAAGATTCACCTCCTTCCCAGGAAGCCCATAATCCACTGCAAAGTCAAATTTGCATCCAGTTTCCAATGTTATAATCTCGCACCACTTGTCCTCTTAGTGAACAATTACGAGCTCATTGTTCCAGGGCACGCTCCCAATGTGTATTTGATTCCATCTAGCAATGCTACTAACCAAAACAATATATCCGTGACCTTCCCTTCTCTACTACACAACCCCTCGGAAAATCCGGTCACCCCCTTCCATGCAGTCACTCACCTTCCAAGTTCCCTGGCATCCCCTATCCCAGGCAATCCATCCCTTGGCAAGGCTTCTTCGCATCAAAAGATCAAACAACAAGGCATATACCTGCCTTAACCATCATATCGGTCATAGCATGCTCATGGAAATCAATGGACATTATTGGGTACCAGTGTCCCATAATGGCCCTGCTCTTGAAGTACTCTACCAACATACTGTTGCATGTTCCAATTTCTTTTGTTGTTGCTGCTAATTCTTGCAGTCGATTTCAACCACCCAACCAAGCATGTTCATGCATTCCTGTTCCAAGCACATAACTTCCATTAGATTTAAAATAAATCGAAATAAATTCACATCATACCTCATTAGTAGCTTGTCAATAAGGTACACTTGCTATTTTGTTCGCTTCCTGTCACAACAAGTCAAACTAACTATTTTATCAAAACATCATGTATAAACATATCACATCTGGTTAGCTCAAAACACAACCATCATAGATCAACATCATAAATCATATGTAACCATCATAAACCATAATCATAAATCACATATAATCATCATATACCATAGTCATAAATCATATGCATAATAAAATTGAAATAATATATTGATACTTATCCTTTAATCGATCCTTACTTCTGCCTTTGTTCTTTCTGTACACACGCCAAATCGATTGCCGCACCTGACAACACTCAATGCCTTCTCCTCAACCAGGTGCACATATACATAATGTGCATCACTCGTACAATCCACACATGACATGCAACACCATGCAATACATGCATCCACACCCGACATACAATGCATACACCTACACTCAGTGCACAACACAATACATACACCTACACCCAGTGCATAACACAACACAATACATACTCCTACATCTGGTGTATGACGCGGCACAACATGTATACGTACACAATGTACATCACAAGACATACATCCACAGACAACGTGGGACACCACAAAATGTATACGCATACACCCGATATACAACACAACTCATATGTTTATACCTGATGTATAACACCACACAATATACATGTCATGATACCATGACCACACAATGCACATACATAGTACTGCATGCCCACAACACAGCATGTATGACATGCACTCAATCCCACATGTACATTAGTACCACATGAACAAAGCACCACCTGCACAACGTGTGTACAACATCACATGTACACGGCACCACCTGCACAACGTGTACACAACACCTCATGTACATTGCACCGCTATATAACATGTACATAATACCACATGTACATAGTACCATACGCACGAAATGTGTGCGACACCACATGTACACAATGCCACATGCACGACATGTACACAACACCACCTGCACACAACGCCACTTACATAACATGTACACATCACCACATGCACACAACACCACTTGTACAATCATGCACACCACACCATATGTACATAGCACCACATGTACAACATGCACGCAACACCACATGTACATAGCATTGCATATCCAACATGTACATAGCATCATCTGTACACAACACCACATATCCCACACGCGCAGAGAACCATATGCATACAACACCGCATATCCATCATGCACACAGTACAATATATACATGGCACTGTATATCCAACATGTACATAGCACCATCTATGCCCAACACTGAATATGCAACATTTATACAACACTATCTATACTCACACCATGTACATAACATTGCATAAACAACATGTACACACATTACATATGCACAATACTGCATGCACACAATCATCATAGATGCAACATGTACAACATGTATGACATATGCACAATAGTAATACCACACATCCGAAACCACATTACCTCTACCAAGCAACCCTGCTTCTAGTGTCTTATCCATACTTGTCTTAGCATGCCACACACCACGTTGTTTTCATTTCGCTGATGTATCCTTCAACGTTACCTATCATAACATAAACATAGGCATAATACAAGCATACAATATAAATTCATATTCACATGATATTGGCCTCATATGTTTTTCATGACTGCTCTTCCCACTTGATTCCTCGTAGCCATGAACTTCTTCGTGCCATCCGTTTGCATAAGCAATCATTCCGCCACAAGAACGATTCTTGATGATCTATCGGACAGTGACATAGATACATGGATACATACATACATATATGTAAACATTAGCATAAACAATCATAATCCTGTCAGACAACGATATGCATACATACATATATATACACAAAAATGTTAGCATTAATAATCATGATCCATGACGACCTGTCAAACATGACACACATACACACCTACATGTATACATACATAAACATAATCATAACATAATTACTAGGTATCAAGGTCAAGGTTAAGAGAATTCCCTTTGTCCATGCACATCATGCACAACATTTAGAACAGTCGTTCTCAACATAGGCAAGGCATCTGATGTCTCAGATCCATTCACTTTACCTTTTCTATTATATTTCTCGTGACTATACTGCCACTGCCCATTTACACCAATGGACCGAACCAATCTAATCGATTGTCATAGTCTTACCTTCGCTGCGCTTACTCATTCACAGAGCTTCATCTGAATCTCACATTACTTGTTGGGTACCACATAGTTCTCCCTGAACTCTACCAACTTTCCTCTTTCCCGACCAATTCCCAAGACTCAAAACTTTAAAGTGCAAGCACAAGAAACAAGCAAGAAAAAAAACCATGAAAACCAAAAGCAATATGACACTGCAAAAAGTGGCATGATCATGCACTAGACATAACAAAACTGCAAATCAAGTGCAAGAAAATCACAAAGACAAAAAACACAAGACTAACAACAGACACCATGAATCAATCCCAATGGTTCCCACAAAAAGCTCAACCTGAGCCTTCTTCAATATTTGATGGTAGTCTCTTGCCATGCAATTCCATGCATCATACTGCCATAAACACATAACTATCAGTGCATAATTTAACATAACAATACATTGGTTACCTTACCCTGATGTGCCAAGCATGTTTATTGGAATGGAGCACATCCACACGATCTCTCAAGGGACTCCAATCCTTTGACAGATCCACATGTAACTAAATACTGGCTAATATACCTGTGAAATACATGTTCATGAATATAACACATATCCACATAATGCCAGACGAGATCGAGGTTAAGAGGAATCCATGTATGCAAAGCACTCATTTGTTTGGAAGTAGGGTTTCCAAACACAGCCAAAAGAATTGTCACCCAATTCTTTTCTTTCACCATTTACCTCGCCATAATTGAGTGTTACTATGCACTGTCACATCGCCCAACTGTTAGTGATATAAACACGTCAACTATTACCTTGTCAGGCTAATACCAACATGCTTCCTGCAACTTCTCATACATGTTCCAAATATCAAGACAATCATATCTATCAATTTGAAATCAACATTTAGGAGGACTAACAATCATGCCATAATCCATAGTCAAATCATAGCCATTGGACATAATGATATAATTATCAACTACATTAAAGTATATATCAATTATCTCGACACATATATATTAGTACAATCACCTCAAAACAAGATCATTTGAACATATACTCATATTATGCAATTCATTAAACATTCCACCAACTTGCAACCATACCATGTTAAATAAATCAACTAGATGACATAATCAACCAATCAAATACCAAAGATACGACATAAGCAAACTCGTACCTTACTATATATTAGAGGAGGCAATCTCGTCTACACAATCAATCCATATTAGCACGATATATCTTCACAATATATTAACCCAAACATAAATAAGATCATAATATCCAATAGTCACTAGCTAACATGTTTACATCATAACTCATATACGATTATCATTCACACATATGCAAAGTCAATCTAGATTAGTACAACACCAAATCACAAATATGTCGGCTCATACCTGAATATCGCAACCATAACCATCTGCATAATATATGTCCCATCATCCGTGGTATTTATATATTTTTACATGGAATTTTCACCTGGGCTGATACATTTATATTGGCAAGTAAAGATGATTATGGGCAAGATATTGATGGAGGGTCATGAGGAAAATAGGAGATTTTGTTGCAGTTGGATGGAATGAAACTCTAGATTAAGGAGGTTGACTACAAAGTTGTTGTTGTTCTGGATAAATTTGGAGTTTCCAACACCCAGAGATCACTCTGAGAAGGTAGCCATTAAGGTTTATAACTGTCTTTTTTGGTTGATGCTCTCCATAAACAAGGCTATCTTAGGCTAATTTTTGTTTTTTGATAGACACAATATTCTTGTTATCTTTATATCATTCTATCAATTCTAATATAGTGTTTTCAACTTTGTCTACTATAATGCTATGTGTAATTTTTGTTAATTATAATTTAGATACTCATAACTAAAATTATATTCCTTTATTATTGGTCAAATTTATGTAATAGTGTAACAACAACAACAAACTATATAATCTTTGTCAATGATTAATTACACCCATTGACGTGTCTATTTTGGAATAGAGCTTCTAGAATTTTAATTTAATCATGAATAATTATTAGGTGGATGGTAGGGATTTAACTTCCAATGAATATTCATAGTAGTATACACAAATTAAGAGTTGAGATTTATCTTTGAAGTAGTTATGTTCTTTTTGTCCTTTTAATTAAATTGATTAATTCAAAAAGTGTCGTGTGAACAAGTTTCATGTGAAATGAGTTATGGTTTTTTGGCCATGTGGTATTGATAAGCCATGGTATTGTAGCAAAGTCTATTTAGAGATTAAGCATCTCTATAGTAAAGTGGGGGTAAATCTTCATTCTTAAGAATCATGTTCCATGTTTTTCCAAATTGTAACACCCTCCTCCCACATTTACCCTAGTTAATCGATCCACTGGGGTAAAAATGTGATGAGAGGCTACTATGATGTGATTCAACCCCCCAAGTACAATTAAGGAAGTAGAACCGAAAAAACACAACTAAATTGACCTTCCCCAAGAGCTACAAACCCTTCAGGAGGTAACCAACCCTTCCAGGTGCTTAACCCCTTAGACAACTTATCTTTTTACTGTCCTAAAGCCTCAGTCACTCCCATGACAAGGCATGCCTGCAACCAAAGTCTTCCAGTCACTCCTACAGTGAGGCATGCCAGCGACTATGGACTTCTCTAAGAAGTTATGCGCCAATGACCCTAGATTTTGTGCCACTTTTTCAGGGCCAAGACTCAGGCCACTACCTATAACTTCATGAAACTTCCAGGAATAATAAATAACATTGAAACAAAGACACTAATTCAAACACTTGAGTAAGGACTTGGTTGGACCCTTGCTAGCCATGACAGGCATTTCGTCAAACATGTCAGAAATATGTAATATACAAGTCATAACAACAAATATGAGCATAGGGGTCTCATACTTATCTGAGATTCGTAAAGAAGCATTGTTGTCTTATCACAATAGTTGCATTATCATCTATTACGTCATATATTCATTGTAAATTCATTTGCAAATCAAAACATGATGAGAGCCATACATCAAGTTTGTCATAAAACATACTCATAACCAACATATAACCAAAAAAAAAACAAGGATATAACAACCATACTATTCTCATATGAACCAGTATATTTAAACATGAAATACCAAGGAGAAGAAGTTATTATTAATGAATGCAAAAGCCAACCAAATATGGAACTTCCACGAACCACCCGACCATAGATTGGTTGAACCAAATATTTCTTTCATCCAATCACCCCTGTGCCATATTCCAAGCATGAATGTGGGACTCACAACAAAACCAACGAGGGCTTCCCGAGGCCAAACCACCTCAACCCTCATCAATAGAACCAGGCTTTATCGCAATCCCCACCAGATCACTAAGCCCTAAACAAGCATGGATGCCTCCGGATCTCTCCACCTAAACTGTGAGGAATTTGTTTGTATCAACCTCTCGCTTTACCATGTATCCCGCCATTACCAGTCAAGGGATTCTTAGGCCTACAAGGTCACCACCCACTGGTCTTTACCATGCATCCCACCATTACCAGTCAAGGGATTCCTAGGCCCAATCAAGGGTATTCACTACTGAGCTTTACCGTGCATCTTGTCATTCACCGGTCAAGGGATTCCTAGGCTTAATTGAAGTGTTCACATCCAGGCTTTGTGTATCCCATCCCGGGATTCCTAATCCTTGTGAATACTCTTGAGACCACCCCTCTTAAATTCAAATCCATCTAATAATCTAGCTCAACCAAATACAAGAGAACCCACCACACCACGACTATCCGTAAATGGCAAGGCAAGGATGAAGAAGATTGTCACGCCTAGAAAAACCCATGCCAATGATAGCAAGAGAACCAAGAACACACACACATGTATGCATGTCAAATCTAGCAAGAAAATCACACATGCAAATCGATACCTGCAAGTAAACTTGTTGTAGCTGCTTGATCCTACTTTTCCTTGCTTGATCTTTGGTTCATTTTTCCTTCTTTGTCCTTCCTTTGCTTCCCTTGATCCAATGCTAGAGTGCTCCAATAATGCTCTAAGTGACCAAGGGTGTGAGAGAGAGGGTGGAGAGAGAGAGAGCTCCAAAAAAAAAAAAAAGAGTACCAATTGATCCTCATAAGCCTTTTATTAATGAGGCCTCTATTTTCTTCAATTTTCCATTATTTTCCTTCATTTTCCTCCTCACACGCAACCTATGACCTTTCACCTTCCCTTTCTCATAATTTCCATTATTTTCATAAATAAAATGTCAATTAATGTCTCATGCCTTTCCAAAGCCTTTGCCTTTGCATTTTTCCTTAGCCACAATAAACCAAATGAACACCCACACTAGGATGTTTTCCCAACACTCAGCTTGGAATACATGTCCCATGACCTTGGTTATTATTTTCTCTTTATTAACTTGATTACATGGATTTTTTTACCAGGGTTGTTACAGAACCCTCCCCCTTGGGGGATCACCATCCTTGGTGTTCAATGACACCTACAACCAACAAGACTACTGAAAAGCAAACATATTACCCATGGATCTTTACAACTTAGCTTGTTGCAGTATTTACAATGATCAACATGTTGAGAAGCAAACCAACATGACACCCATACCGCTTATTGGAACTTTATAACACAACTCATGGCGGTATTTACATCCATATACATATATAAATATACCAAAACATCACACCAAACATATACCAAAAACATTTGCTCAATTAGAGAATAGAGAAGGATACGTATCCTACATCTAATTGCCATCTCCCATGTAGCTTCATAAGGCCCAAAGTGCTTCCACTGCACTTTAACCTGCTCGATTGCTCAATTCCAGAGCATGAGCATCTTTCTCTGCAATATACACTGAGGTTCCGACTGGAATTCTCCATCTAGCTCCACCTGCAATATAGACAAATCAATCACATGATCAACATATTTAACATACTTCTTAAGTAATGACACATGGAAAACATCATGGATTTTCACTATCAGAGGTAGTGCAAGCCGATAGGCTACTGGTCCAATAATTTCAAGAATCTTGAAAGATCCACAAAACCGAGGTGCCAGCTTGGCACATGATCCAATCATCAAGGAGCTCTTATTCGGTTTGATGTGTAAGTACACTTATTCCCCAACCTGAAACTCCTTAAACAACTTTTTTCTGATTTGCATAACTTTTTTGCCTGTCCTATGCTGCCTTTAGATTCTTCTTTATTAACTACATTCCCTGTTCCATCTCTGTCAACATATCTTGTCCAATCAACAGCTTGTTCACTGGATCACTCCAACTGATGGGAATATTACAAATCTTACCATAAAGTTCCTCGAACAGACTCATTTTCAGTGATTCCTGGTACCCATTGTTATAAGCGAACTCAACCAACGAAAGGTACTCCTCCCATCTTCTTTGTTGATGCATCACATATATCGTCAACATGTCCTCCAATATCCTACTAACCCTCTTTGTCTGCCCATCTATCTGCAAATGATAAGTTGTGCTGAAGGCCAACTCTCTCACCAAACATGTAAACAACCCCTTCCAAAACTTGGAAGTGAACTTAGCATTCCCATCTGACACAATTTTCCTTGGAACTCCATGCAGCCTCACTACATCTTGATGAATACCTATGCCACATCACTAGCTGAATATATAGATTTCACTATAATGAAGTGTGCTACCTTTGTCAACTTATCTATTACAACCATGATGGAATCATGTTGTTTAGATGTCCTCAAAAAACCTGGGATGAAATCTATGGAAATGACCTCTCACTTCCACTATGGAATCAAAATCAGTTGTAGTAGTCCACTTGAATGCTTACATTTTGCTTTCACTTGCTGACAGTGCAACATCTAGCCACAAACTTTGTCACGTCCTTCTTCAAATTCGACCAATGATAAAACTTCTTCATT
The DNA here is from genome assembly GCA_031772625.1 of Pinus tabuliformis. Classification (NCBI taxonomy): domain Eukaryota; kingdom Viridiplantae; phylum Streptophyta; class Pinopsida; order Pinales; family Pinaceae; genus Pinus; species Pinus tabuliformis. Next base: position 1,293,776,544 of record CM062819.1, read on the forward strand.
ATTGTCAATGTCTTTTGGTATCATGGATGACCTGAATACGGTTTTGCGTGAAACTTCCACAAGATAGTCTTCTTCAGCTCACTATTGTCTAACACATATATCCTATCCCTAAATCTAACCAAACCATATGTTGTAAGATGATAATCTACATCTTGACCACCTGTGCCTTGTTGTAACCTGTGCATAAGCTCCATGTACCCGTCATCATGTTGTCCTTCCTGTAAGATCTGATCCTGTAAGTTTGTCCCATAAGAACTCATAATTGTTATATGGTTCACCTGTATTCTCCTATTAAGAGCATCTGCAACCCTGTTTTCCTTTCCCTTAATGTATTGGATCTCAAAGTCAAACTCATTCATCGTGTCCAACCATCTAGCTTACCTGGCATTCAAATTCGGTTGGTCAAATAGATCTCAATCCACTATGATCACTCATCAATACAAACCTCCTGCCAAGAAGATAGTGTCTCCACATCTTCAATGCATGGATGATCGTTGTCAACTCAAGATCATGTGTCGGATAATTTTGTTCATGCTCATTCAGTTTCCGTGACTCGTAGCATACTACATGTCCTTCTTGCATAAGGACTCCACCAAGTCCTCTCTTGTAAGCATATGTGCACACCACAAATTCTTTGTCTAGATCTGCAATCTTTAACACTGGAGCATTCGTCAACAGCTGCTTCAACTACTCAAAACAGGTTGCACATTCTTCTGTCCATTCAAATTTCTTACATTGCCCCTGTAGTGACGTAATAGGATATGCAATGTGAGAGAAGTTCTTGATGAACCTCCTATAGTAACCTGTTAGCCCCATGAATGATATTATCTCATCCACATTTCTAGGAGTTGGCCACTCCATGATAGCCCTTATCTTCTCTAGATCCACTGCTATGCCTTCCTTGGAAACAACATGTCCCAAGTAATGTACCTATGTCTAGAAGAAATTGCATTTACTAAGCTTAACATACAATTGAAGCTCTCTCAGCCATGTCAATACTACTACTAAGTGTTTGACATGCTCTTCCTCATTTTTAAAATATATAAAAATGCAATCAATGAATACAATAACAAATTTGTCTAGATAAGGACACAATACATTATTCATCAAGCACATAAAAGTAGTTGGAGCATTAGTCAAACCAAATGGAACAACAACAAACTCGCAATGCCCATACTTGGTCAGGAAAGTTGTCTTGTATATGTCCTCTTCCTTAATGCGTACTTGATGGTATCCTGATCTAAGATCAATCTTTGAGGACATTGTTGCTCCCTTCAATTGATCGAACAAGTCATCAATCCTTGGCAACAGATACTTGTTCTTGAAGGTCACCTTGTTCAACTGCCTATAATCAATGCATAGCCCAAGAATACCATCCTTCTTCTTCACAAACAATATCTGTGCGCCCCAAGGTGATACACTTGGCCTATTGTATCCCTTCTTAAGAATTTCCTTCAACTGTAACTTCAACTCTACTAAATATAGAGTGCTCATCCTGTATGGTGCCTTCAATGTTGGTGCTTCCCCTGGTACCAACTCAATGGAAAAGTCCACTTCTCTGTGAGGCGACAACTCTAAAATATCTGCTGGAAACACATTTGGAACTATTGCAAGATCAGGTACCTTCTCAATACCTTTGCATCCTCAACATCCTTACATTTATCACTAGAAATATGCACACTACAAATAACACACACCCTTTTTTGCCACTGCGTTTTGCCTGCATAGCTATCACCATTCTAACTAATGTTGCCTTCTTCTTACCCTGCAAGTTTTTTTTTTCTCCGTTGTCATCCAAGCACTCAATGTCCTTGTCATAACAATCCACTTTGGTCCTATTAAGATACAATGAGTCCATACCCAAAACCACACTATATGATCCCAATGACAATACATTCAAATGTGTTGAGGTAGGCATACCATTCAACTCGAATGCACAAGCTCTTACCCAATGATGCATTCTCTTCTTTTTACCTGTAGCCAATTGCACTAACCAAGATTTTGCATGCATTTATTTATCTACGCCACACTTATCCACCAATTTAGGACTAACATAACTATAATTATATCCAAGGTCAATCAAAATAGAAACAACTTGATCACAAAGATTACCATCCATCTCGATAACAGTTGCCTGGTGATCCACCTTCTTGTTATCCAATGTTGCAGAGATATGAGGAATGTTCTGCCTAACATCCCCAACTGTATGTGCCTCTTGTGCACTATAGATCTGAGGCCTACCACCATGATACTATGGAAAATCCCTCTTGAGATGCTCCTTGCCACATATCCAACACTGCAACGGTCCCATACCATCACGTCTATTTTGCTACCCTCCAGGTTGTGACCCATGTCCCTGTCTAACTACGTTGAAATTCTTATTAGGTGCAACATTTTATTTCTCACCTGCATCTTGAGGCCTTGTTATTTCCAACTGCCATTTACCTTTAGCTTTATCTTTCCCTTTCCAATCTTGCTGAGATTTTGTCTTACACTTTGACTGCGCATAACAATGCTTCAATTTCCCAATAACTTCCTCGAGTGAATGAGGCTCATCATATTCAATCCGATCTCTAAATGCTAATGGCAATCCACTGACAAATTTCTGAACTTTGGCCTTCTCATCTTTAAGGTACGGTACATACCTCAATAACTCCAGAAACTTGGTCGTATACTTCTCATCTGTCATCCATCCCATCTTTAACTCATAAAACTGCTTGGATTTTCTGTCGTAGTACCTCTTTGACAAGTACTTCTTCTTGAAAAAATCTCTTGAATTCATGCCAACTCAACACTTGTGTCTTGATGTCTCTGACCCACTTCACATCTTCCCACTAGATATCTGCTTTTTCTTTGAAGTTGAAGATAACTATTATGGCCTTCATATTCTCTGTTTACTCATGCAACTCAAATAATTTCTTCATCCCAAGTAGCCATGCTTATGCATCCTCTGACTTCTTCAAATATCCTTCAAAGGTAGGTGGCTTCACTTTCTTAAACTCATCTGGCAAATATCCAATGTCACTCCTCCTATAAGGATGATAATGATGACAATCATAGTGCTTGTCAGAACCAGAACTAGAATAGAACCTGTGTCCATCACCTCTCCTATTCAGAGTATCCAAGAACCTGCCATCTCTGATCATGTCATCCTTATCTGACATGTGCCCACCATGAGACCTACTGCCATATGCCCCATTAGTCATGTCCTCATGCCCATGGCTGATCTGAAATGGTCCCTGTCTCTGCAATTATGACAAACTTTGAAGGATTACTACATTAACTTTTGCTTGTTTCTCCTGTGCTTGAATGATTCGTCATTATCTGCCTTGCAACTTCTTATTTCTGCCTTCAAGCTTCTCATTATGTTTGCTAAGTCAGAAGAGTTCCCAACACCACGTTGCTCATCTGATCCATAGGGAGAGTGTCGTAAACTGTATTCTACCATCTTGCCAATCATCTTTGATCTCTTTCCTGCAAGTATACCATGTTAGCTTAAACTAAAACTTAACATAATCAACATACCTCAGTGTAATTCATGGGAGGATATCTCATCTGCTTGATCAACCAGATTAGCACGATACATGTATAATCATAATCATAACAACATATAAAACCAGTTTAATCACTGTCTAGTTATCAATGCCTAATCATACCAGCCACATCCCATGACCTCATGCATGACAACTACAACCATATCAATGTATGTATAACAACATTTAAGCACTAACATGCATAATCAATGCATAACCGCCATACACTCATGACAACCACATCCAACAACACACCATCCACTTTCACATGATGATACCACTTCAACCATGGCCACCACCATTCATACACAACAAGTACATAGACCACAAGCATAGAGAACACATATATGCAACCGGCATGAATGCATGACCAACACACCACCCATCTAGTCCAAGGGGTGAACCATGCTTTGATACCACTCTGTAACACCCTCCTCCCACATTTACCCAAGCTAATCAGTCCACTGGGGTAAACATGTGATGAGAGGCTACTATGATGTGATTCAACTCCCCAAGTACAATTAAGGAAGTGGAACCGACAAAACATAACCAAACTGACCTTCCTTGGGAGCTACAAACCCTTCAGGAGGCAACTAACCCTTCCAGGTGCTTAACCCCTGAGAAAACTTAGCTTTTTACTGTCCTAGAGCCTCAGTCACTCCAATGAAAAGGCAAGCATGCAGCCAAAGCCTTCTAGTTGCTCCCACAACAAGGCATGCCAACGACTGTGGACTTTTCTAGGCAGTTCTGAGCTAACGGCCTCGGATTTTGTGCCACTTTTTCAGGGCCAGGTCTCAAGCCACTGCGCAGAACTTCATGAAACTTTCGGGAATGATAAATGACGTTGAAACAAAGATACTAATGCAAACACTTGAGTAAGGACTTGATTGGAACCCTACTAGCCATGACAGGCATTTCGTCAAACATGTCACAATGATGTAATCTACAGGTCATAACAACAGATCTAAGCATAGCGATCTCACACTTATCTAAGATTCGTAAAGAAGCATTGTTGCATAATCATATATTAGGTCATATATTAATTGTACATTCATTTTCAAAGCAAAACATGATGAGAGTCATACATCTGTCATAAAACATACTCATAACTAGCATATAACCAACAAAAATAACAAGGATATAACAACCATAATAAATTCATATAAACCAGTATATTTACACATGAAATACCAAGGAGAAGAAGCTATTACTAATGAGTGCAAAATCCAACCAGGTATGGAACTTCCACGAACCACCCGACCATAGATTGGTTGAATCAAATATTTATTTTAGACAATCACCATCGTGCCATGTTCCAAGCATGAATGTGGGACTCACAACAAAACCAAACAGGGCTTCCCGAGGCCAAACCACCTCAACCCTCATCAATGTAACCAGGGTTTACCACAATCCCCATCGGATCATTAGGCCCTAAACAAGCATGGATGCGTCTGGATCTCTCCACCTAAATCATGAGGGATTTGCTTGTCTCAACCTCTCGATTTTACCGTATATCACGCCATTATAGGTCAAGAGATTCCTAAGCCTATGAGGTCACCACCTTGTGGGCATTATTGTGTATCTCACCATTACCAGTCAAGGGATTCCTAGGCCCAATCAAGGGTATTCACTACTGAGCTTTACCGTGTATCCCGCCATTCACCAGTCAAGGGATTCCTAGGTTCAATCAAAGTGTTCACATCCAGGCTTTATTGTGTATCCCATCCCAGGATTCCTAGGCCTTGTGAATAATCCAGAGACCAGCCAACTCAGATTTGAATCCATCAGACAATCCAACTCAACCAAATGCTAGAGAACCCATCACACCATATCTATCTGAAAATGGCAAGGCAAGGTTGAATAACATTGTCACACCTGGCAAAACCCATGCCAATGACAACAAGAAAACCAAGAACACACATGAATGTACCATGCATGCCAAATCTAGCAAGGAAATCACACATGCAAATTGATACTTGCAAGTAATCCTATTGTAGTTGCTTGATCCTGCTCTTCCTTGCTTGATCTTTGCTTCCTTTTGCCTTCTTTGTCCTTCCTTTGCTTTCCTTGATCCAATGCTAGAGTGATCCAAGAATGCTCAAGTGTTAAGAGCGAGAGAGAGAGAGTTCCTTAACATAATTGACAAAAATGGTACCAACTAATCCTCATAAGCCTTTTTATTAACGAGGCCTCTATTTTCTTCAGTTTTCCATTGTTTTCTTTCATTTTCCTCCTCACATGCACCCTATGGCCTTTCACCTCCCCTTTCTCCTAATTTCCATTATTTTATTAAATAAAATGCTAGTTAAAGCCCCATGCCTTTCCAAAGTCTTTGTCTTTTCCTTTGCCTTTTTCCTTAGCCATAATAAAACAAAGGAACACCCACACTAGGATGTTTTTCCCAACCCTCAGCTTGGAATATGTGTCCCATGACCTTGGTTATTATTTTGCCTTTTTTAACTTTATTACATGCAATTTTTTTACCAGGGTTGTTACACAAATGCATATATGTTTAACTTATATACCAGCCTAGATCCATCTTAACTTCGGATCTACCAAGCGTTAATTTTATGTTTTTATTTTATTTTTATGTAATCTGGCCTAGTGAAAATGTTATGTGTGTGTGTGTGTGCGTTAGTTTAGTTTATTTTTATTTGTATGTAATTTTACCGAGTCAAAATGTCAAAATATTTAATAGGACATTACATTTCAACATTTCTACCATACTAGGTTGGAGAGCGCCTCTTGACGAAATAAAAAACAAATAAAATAAAATAAAATAGACGAGCCTAGATCCATCTTAACCCTTGATCTACCAAATATCGAGAGGGATCAAATCTCTTTTCACTCTAAAAAAGGTTATCACCTCAAGATATTTGATCCTGCTTGGCTCCATAGCTAGGATGGATCTAGGTTAGTGAATACACACGCGCGCACACAGACACATAATATTTATTCTTACATAAGTTACCATTGGAAAAACCATGGGTTGTCAAAACCTAGAGGCCAAAACCGGCAATGAAAAATTGTTTGTTTGTTTGTTTTATTTTTTTATTCGAGTTAAAATGTTTAGAGGACATGACATTATAACATCTCTTCCATATTGGGTTGGAGAGCGCCTCTTAGCACAAAAACATAAAAATATCTAGCCCATGGTTTTTGGTCATAATATTTTCAACCCATGGTCTTTCCCATGGTATTCTTCTCTAGTGTAGTCTATTTAAAGGTCAATAATCAAACAAGTCTAGATCTTACCAAGAAAAATGGCAAGCTAAGCCATCAAGTCTTCGGGAAACAAACTCACACTGACAAATATCTTCATTCAAACTCCCACCACCATCCTAAGCAAAAAGTCGGTGTCATCAAAACCCTAGCTACTAGAGCTTCTAGAATCTCTGACCCTGAACATTTAGAAGAAGAACTCAACCACCTCTACAAGGTCTTTATAAACAATGGCTATCAGAAAAACATTATCCAAAAAATAATTAAAGATTCCACAACCAATAACCAAAAAAGAAAAACTCTTGAAAACCCTAGAATCTCCTTACCCTATATAAAAGGAACCACAGACAAAATTGCCAGAATTCTCTCTAAGCATAACATCATGGTTGCCTTTACGCCCCCTAACACCATCAAAAACATGCTTGACTCTGCCAAGGACTTAATAGACCCAAAAAATCACAAGGGAGTATACTCGGTTCCCTGCTCATGTGGAAAAGTATATATAGGTGAAACAGGGAGATCCTTTGGCATAAGGTTAAAAGAACACATTAATGATATTACAAGAAACAGGTCGGAAAAATCAGGTCTAGCAGAGCATGCATGTTCTTCCTCACACTATATTTGTATGGAACAAGCTAAATTAATTCACAAGGAAGACCATTATTTAAAAAGAAGAGTGAAAGAAGCAATTGAAATCGAAAAATCTTCCAACAACATGAATAGAGACGACGGGCTAAAATTAAGTAACACCTGGAAACCCTTATTAAATAAAATTAAAAAACAGTAAACACAAATATACAAACATTCATTTAATAAATAAATAAATTAAAATTTAACTCTCTTTTAAACAAAATTTAATTAGTCAACATATATAAACCTTCAAACTATTAATTTAAGATTATGCACATTACTAGTATAGTATTGAATACATAACAAAGAACTTAAATTCATAACATTGAATTCTTGAAAAAAAAAATAAAAAATAAAAAAATAAAAAATAAATAATAATAATAATAATAATAATAATATTAATAATACATAAATAAATAAATAATTAAGTAAATAAAATTTTTAGGGTATTTCATTAATATTAATTTATTTTATTATTACTATATCATATTAATGTTAACACAATAATTTATTAATACATTTCCATAATAAATTAAAGATTATTATTTTGATATGAGGGTATTAATCCATTAATTAACTAAATACACTTCATTAATATAATATATATTATATTACATTATATAGATATTAATATATTAACATTATAGGGCTAGATTAGTAACATAGTAACATTATCAATAATATTAATAAACTATTCACAATATACTAATATATTAATAAATTGTTTAATTGTTTATATTAATACATTAATTTATATAATCTATTACTAATAATAGATTAATTCCTTAAACATTTATCTTTTAGATATTTCCTAGATTAATATTTATTAATTTTTCTTAAGACAAACACATTAATTAGATAAACTAATATTAAAATAATATATATATATATATAAATAAAATTAAAATTTAAAATTTAAATAATCAATTACAAAAAATAAAAATAAAAATAAAAATAAATAAATTAATTAATTAATAAAATTTAAAATAAAAACAAAATTAATAATACTAATATTAATAATATATATATATATATATATAAATCAATAAAGAAATAATTATTAATTAGTTAGTCATTTGTAAGCCGACAATTAAAAGAAAAACATTGAATAATTTTTCAATTAACTATTAATAGCTCTATAATTTCACCCTCTCTCTTCTCAAAATACAAATCACATTGCCCTGATGATGGACTTACTAAGCTAGTCCGAAACGTTGGTTTCAATAACTGTTCACAGGTTTTTCCACAAACAAAAATAAAGTCTAGATCTACCAAGCATCAACAGGGATCAAATATCTTTTCACTCTAAAAAAAGTTTGCATCTCAAGAAATTTAATCTCTCTCAACACTTAGTAAATCCAAAATTAAAGTAGATATAAACTGATTTTTATACAATATGACGTCATTTTATTATCCTTCAAATATTAAATACATTATAAGTAAACAAAGTTCAAAATAATGAAATGTTCATTAAAGTCATTTTATTATCCTTGAAATATTAAATACATTATAAGTAAACAAAGTTCAAAATAATGAAATGTTCATCGAGTTATTACATGATTCCCCACTAACTGTAATAATTGGAACTTATCCTTTCAACCTTGTTTCTCTTTACTTGGGATACGATTTATTAACATGCTTTAAATCATGTGAGCATTTGTTGTTTTGGTGTGTAGCCTCATTGCAAATTTAAACATTCTTTCGACTATTGTAATGAAATTTAAAATATTAACATGCTTTAAATCAAGTGAACATTGTGGTTTTGGTATGGTAGCATCATTGCAGGTTGAGATATTTTTTTTCACTATTTTAATGAAATTTAAAATAAACGAGCATTGTTGTTTTGGTGTGTAGCGTCATTGCAAATTTAAACATTCTTTCCACTATTGTAATGAAATTTAATATATTAACATGCTTTAAATCAAGTGAACATTGTGGTTTTGGTATGGTAGCATCATTGCATGTTGAGACATTTTTTTCACTATTTTAATGAAATTTAAAATAAACAATAAGAATGATAGTGGCAAAACATTATATAAGAATGATAGTGGCAAAACATTATATAAGAATGATAGTGGATTATAAATGTTATTGAAGGTTATTCTAGGGGTTAATGGGAAAGTTATGATCACCAAACACAATGGAATATTTAAATTGTTAATCATAAATCAAATAGACACATTTAAATTGTTAATCATAAATCAAATAGACACAGAATTGACCATTTATTCATTCTTTAGATTAGATGGTTAAGAGGTGTTCACGCTAGATTGTGGGTATGATAATGATTTACAAAGGTGGAAAGTGCATGTCATGGGGATCGTTGGATTGAGAAATGACAATAGAAGTCGTATGATGATGACCATGTCGGTTCTGAATAGCAATACGAGTAGAGCATGAGGGATATTTCTAGGTCTAGTTAGTGTGTACGTTGGACAAGAAGATCAAGGTGCTCTAGAATGAAGTCATTGTCCTATTAAAGGTGTAGTGGTCATATTACGGTCTTGAGGACATTACATTGGAACATGATGACGCCATGATGGAGGAGTAGCATTATTTTTTTGAGCAGTTTTGGTTGTTCATGTGCATATAATGCATGAAAATTGGGGAGGGTAATGTAATATCCCCATGTTGACCCCTTATGTATATTTAAGTTTTAGCCAATAAACGTTTTGGGGAATGCATGCCGATGTATGTAATATTTTGAAGCCATAGTGCCGGTGGAAATTTAATCAAAGATCCTATGTGCAGAAGGGCCAACTAGCATAACAATGTAAACATGTAATCACACTCTACTATCCATAAAAAAACACATCATTTTTGTAGATCAAGTCAAGCAAGAGAGATGGGGGATTGAGACTCGTCTATTGGGAAAGGGAGTGTTGATACACTTTCCTTCATTTGCATAAATTTTCCTTTTCTTGAGACCTTGTAAAATTTGTCTACTTATGTGGAGGTACCAATTTTCCTTAATAACATCCTAATAAGATGCACTTTGCATCCTTCAAAGGCGTTATAATGAGGATGCAAATAAAGCTTACATATCCATGGTCCCGCACTCCTACATTATCCACCACATATTCCACATTTACAAATCCAAGACTTAGTTATTTCTCAACATCCTTTGGTCCCATGCTAAGGAATACAATTTTATTCATCCTCCCACACCTACATGACCTCCTACAATCCAGATTCCATATAGAGTATAATTTATAATTCAAAGGTAATTATGACACATTGTCCTCATGTCTATCATACAACAAAGACAATTGTTGCTAATTAATGAGGCCTAACTCCCACACATTCCCCTATGCATTTCACACATAAAAGGTGGTTGGAATTAAATGAATGACTTGCACCAACTTTCTAATGATGCAAGTGTGGACATTAGGGACTAATGCTTCATTTAAGATTAGTGATGACAACCTACGTGCTTATCAGACATAAAATCTAATTTATACATGTAACCCTCACATGTGCCTAAGCACATTAAAAGCGAAAAAAGATGGTGAGTAGGGGAAGTCAAAACCATTTTGTGGTGATATTGCAAACTCGATATCTTGTGAGAGTGAAGAATTGCAATGGTCCATAGCTTAAAAATGGTATTTTGAGTTACCCCATTAATCTAAGCTTACTAACAAAGTGTGGACATCTTGGATTGCCAAAGTTCGTTTCACACCAAAAGCATTTGATTTCAAAAACCTGGTATTGTGATGTGTTAGTAGATTCGATTACAAACACATATTAGTTGAGGTAAAGCAAAGTGGAAAGTCTATTGTGGCCTTGACTCTAAATATTTTTCGAAAGGATATTGCAACTTCTAGTACCGAACAAAGCCCTTGTCTCTCTAAGGTGGATTCTTTCTCGGATGCATAGGGTGGTGGGACAATTTTACTTAAGTATTTTCTAGTTCAACACCTTGTTGGGTCAACTAATCCTAGCTATATTTATATACCATGTTAGTTGAGACATAAGAGGAGTTCGCATGGCTCTTTGCATACCCCCTAGGTAAAGCCTCAAATGTCCATGTCCCAAAGTTGGTCAAGTATATTCATCTCTTAGTATGACTCTATTTTTAATTGACCTCAAACTATATCTAATAAGATTTCCCACCGACTTTCAAACTTCGCGTAAACCAAGAGGTTCTGCATGACCTCTTATCATGTGTTCACTGTAGTTTAATGTAATATATTCAAAAGTATGACCTAAGGGGCAATGCTAATTTCAATGAAAACCCAATTCAATGTTGTTATCTTGTGTTATGGTGACATAAGGCATCTTATCATTTTTATCAGATTTAGATACCTAAGTTCATATACATGATTACAACAGTGGAGCAAGACAAACCCATAGAGGAAGTTGTGAATTTTCTTGATGGAAAAGGAGTATATGTATTTGAAGATAAATTCAAATACACTAGACTTTTTTTGTTTTGAAGGGAAACCCTTTATTCTTCCCCATTTTGCATGTGAAAGACTTATTGTTGTTGAATTGTGTAACTAATACAATGTATGCTCTATTTTCTTTGATAAAAAGAGGAAATAACAATTTGTTCCCATGCTTATCGAAATTGTTGATGTTTTAGTGAGAAATTCATCTAAGTTGGTTGAAATTGTTGGGTATTTTGATTCTTTTCATAAGAAGGAGGCTGCAACATGGAAGGGCTTTGACCCATAAAACATTTTTCATGGCTTCCCTGATTTCATTTGGTTATGGTTATGTTTTTACTAGGTTAGAGGAAGTAACTTATGCAACAAAAGATAACGAAAACACACTCATGGATAATAGGATGGTCACTATGACCAGCAAAATCATTCTCGATAAGAAGGAGCATATTACCGATGATAATATAAACACACAATCAAGTTTAAATACGATGACAATCATAATCCCTTTCCAAGAAGAAGCCAATCAGCCTTGACACAAATAGAGAGGTAAATTTACAACTAATGTCGATGGTGGTTCTATACATCATTCCCATAAAAGTTCTTCTTTGGGTCGTAAAAATCACGAAGTTACTACAAAATGATGGAAACATAATGAGAGATGTGTTGTGATGGATATGATGGAGACCCCTCTCAATGCTCATTGGAAATAACAAATAATACGATACATGTTTCCAAGAGGAAAAGGAACATAGGTAAGAAGGACACTCAATACCTTAGGGAGTTGGAGATGAGTATTACAAATATGAAAGTCGATGATTCTAATGAAGTGCCCACTTGGGAAGCATTGTAAGTTGCCAAAAGTAAATTGATTGCAAATGAATCAACCCATTATGGACTGATCATTTTAGAGGAATATTTTGTGATACTACACCAAGCTAAGTGTGATAAAGAAGTCAACAAATTGCAAATTTGTAGAGTTAAATTAAAGGACAACAAAGTTACAGGAAATGGAATTCTAAATATGATATTAAAGGTTTGAAGCCTTCCAAGGTTCTTAGATTTCATCAAGCCATGAATGATGCATTGGGTCACTCAATAAGTGATCAAGATTGAGAAAATGCTAAATGAAGGAAAACAATAAGTAAGCTTAAAGGTGCTTCAAGTCCCAGGCCATTACTTTCAAAACCTTTGTTTATGATAGCCCTGAATCAATTCCCAAAAGAAGCATCCATGTCAAATTCCAAAGTTAACAAAACTACCGAGTTGTTGAAGGGAATTAAAAAGTATCTTGTTGAAGATATAAACAAAATACCTAATATAATTTTGGAAGCTTGAAATTATAATGGATTCAGGTGCCATGATAGGTAGGATTCATTCCTTTAGGAAATATTTGCAGAAGGATTTGGAAAATGACGAGAAATTTTACAAAAACATAACAAGCACCTTTCTTGCGAAAATATCTAATTGAGATGTGTTCATAAGACAGAAGCAAGACTTCCTTCAAAGAATGGATTAAAGCATATACATGCTAGTTGGCTTAGGAGGGTAGATATAAATGTTGAGAAATGGCAACAAGAAATTCCAGTTTAATTTGTCCTTGAATTAAACTGAGAATTAAAATTGAATTCTATTCTCATGGCAACTTGTAAATAGTTAATTAAGTTTAATTAACTTAATCAACTTAAGAATTTCGAGTTGGCATTCTTTTTGTAGTCATGTATATGTTATCCCTAAGTTTTAGGGGTCCAGTATGAGTTTAAATTGAGTTGGAAATTAGATCACTCAGTTTAATGAGTTAACTTTAGTTAAATTAGTTCTAAATTGTTTTTGGAAGTAACAGAGGACTAACAGTCAGTTGGTGTGCTAGTGCATCCACTAGTGCTACTCCAGTTAACTAAAGATTCCCTCATGAGAAGCTCATGCATGTCAGTTCAGAGAAAGACCCAGTTGAGACTAGAGTGCATGGACAATGTACTATCAGTGGTATTATTTATTGGAGTGTAAATATCATGCATGCATGAGAGGTTGATCCTATGTTTGGATTCTGCAGTTTTGGAAGCATGAATTCCCTTTAAATACGGGTTATTCACAAGAGATTAGGAGCTTGGAGAGCTACAAAATTGGCTAAGTGTTGGCCAAGAGTTAGTTTGTGAGCTGAGAGAGTTGAGCGTACTTGTGTGGAATTGTTCTAGTGAGAACAATCTTTGTATCTTCACTCATATTTCCAATATATGCAATACATATAGTGGAGTTTTGAGCAATGGCTTTCCCCAGATACATCTTGTGTTATGTGCCATTGATTTATCTTCTTCTTGTTAATATTGTTTTCATCGATCTATTGCCTTCCGTTGGTTGAACGTAGAAGTAGATTCTTGTCCTGTGCTGTAGTACATTACATGAGCTTGTGAATCTGTAGGAATTTTACATGGTATCAGAGTTGAGAATAATATACTAGAGGAGATCTCGAAGTTTTGAGTTTTGGGTTACAAGTGAAATTCAAATTTGCAATACATACTTCAGGATCGACAGATGGCATTCTATGGTTTGCGGCTCGAGTATGCCTTGGAAGGGAGCTCAAATTTTGTAGCCTGGAGGGATAGAATGGAGGCAATGTTAGAGGATAATGGCTTGAAGGAATTCAGTGATCAAGAAATTCCTAAGCCAACAACATCAAATGCACAGAATTTGATCGAATGGAAGAATTGTGTGGCGAAGGTGAGGTGAATAATCCTTGAGGGAGTTCGAGACCAAATTGTCTCAAGTCTCCATGGCAAGGAAACTCTATATGCAATGTGGAAAACATTGACGAAATTGTATCAAAACAACAGTGGTCAAAGGAAATTGGCACTGAAGGACAAACTTTGAAAAATCAAAATGGAGAAAGGCGAGACTATTCCAAAATACTTGACCAAGTTCACTCAATGTCGTGATGAACTTGGAAGTGTTGGAATCACGATTGCCGAGGATGATATGGTGAGTCTTGCTCTTCTAGGACTCCCAAAGAGTTGGCATAGTTATTAGGACTCTGTCAATGGTCGGGAGAAGCTGCCAAATTGGGAACGACTGTGGTTGGATTTGATGCAGGAAGAGATCAGGAGGAACATGAGGGATGGATCTTCATCAAACACTGAAGATGAAGAGAATTGTTCCTTAGCAATTAAGGGAAATAAGGGGAAAGGGAAAGCTTCCCATTCAAAATCGGATTCCTATCATGGAGGTAAGAAGAAAGACATGATGAAAGTTAAGTGCTTTCATTGTCATGAGTTGGGCCATTTTGCTACAAATTTTCCACTGAAGAAGAAGTCCTAAGGACGAGCAGTGGGTGGGGCTTTGGCTGCTCAATTTGAATTGGACTTTTCCCTCATTGCATCCATGGTGTCATCAATGATGGGAAGTGTATGGTACTTAGACAGTGGAGCTTCATTCCACATGACTGGTGACAAAGAGTTATTCAGTGACTTGGAGGAGAAAGATATCCAGATGCATATCGAGATGGGTGACAACGAGAAGTATAGTGTTACTGGATTGGGCACGATTACTTTTCAGAGGGAGCATGGGGCTCCACTCACCTTGAAGAATGTTATGTATGTGCCTGGGTTGAAGAAGAACTTGGTATCTGTTTCCATGCTTGAGGATAGAGGCTATGATGTGATCTTCTCGAAAGGAAATGTGTTCCTTTGACAAATAGCCACGGGTCAAGTAAAGAAGATAGGGATTCAGGTGAAGAATCTCTATAAGTTGGAGGTAGAGGAGTGTGCTTCTTTGAGCACAAAAGTAGAAAGGGTGCAGAGTCGAGACATTGGCGAGTTGTGGCATAGGTGATTGGGCCACTTACATCATGGGGATTTGAAGATATTGCAGCAGATCCCTACCGGTCTTCCCAAAGGCACGTTTGAGCAAGTTGATACATGCAGGGGGTGTACTTTGGGAAAATACACCAAGTATTCCTTTCACGATAGAGACAGTCAAGCAGAGGTTATTCTAGAGCGAGTCCATTCAGATGTCTGTCGACCATTCTTAATAGCATCCACGGCCAAACACATGTATTATGTTATATTTGTTGATGACTATTCTCGTAAATGATGGATATTTTTTATGTAGAAAAAGGATGAAACTTTCAAAAAGTTTTGTGAGTTTAAAGCATTGGTGGAGAAAGAGTCAGGCAACAAGGTTAAAGCTCCACAAAGTGATAATGGTGGTGAGTATGTCTCAAACGAGTTTAAGAACTTTTGTGTAGCGGAAGGGATTAAACGGGAGTTGACGACACCCCATAACCCTCAACAGAATGGGGTGGCTAAGAGGAAGAATAGAAGCATAGTAGGGCAACGAGGCCGATGTTGCATGTCAAGGGCTACCACTACACTTGTGGGTCCGAGGCATGCAACACAACAATTTATGTTCAGAACCATAGCCCACATCAAATACTTGAGATGAAGACACCAGAGGAGGCTTATTCCGGTAAGAGGCTAGATGTTGGTCAATTCAGAATTTATGGGTCATCGGTATATTACCATGTGACCAAAGATGCATGGAAGAAGCTTGAGCTGACAATAGAGTTGGAGATATTTGTGGGGTACACTGATACACCTCACAACTATTGGGTGTACTTTTCAACTAACAGGATGACAGTGGTTTGCAGGGATATCAGATTCGATGAGGAGAAGGCCATGCGAGTTTCCCTTGAGAGGGAGCTTGAGCTACATGTGGATGAGGAGCTTTTAGCTCCTAAGATTGAGGAGCCTCATATTGATGTGGAGCAACCACATGCAAAGGATCCGGGAGTGGAGACATCCACTTAGGAAGAGTCTTCCAGAGAGGGAAGAAAGCACACCAGAGAGGCTGACAGATTGTTGGATGATGCACGGGAGAATGTGGGAGCACCCACTTCTCAGTGCAGGCAGAGGAGGTCACCTGAGAGGTACACTGGATACATGGCTCTTATGGGTGATTGTGTTGTGACAGATCCAACTTCCTTTAATGAAGCAGTGCAACAACTGGTTTGGGTTGATTCCAAGGTGGAGGAGTATGACTCCATAGTTTGTAACAGTGTTTGGGATGTGGTCTCGAGACCGGAGGACAAGTCAATGGTGAGTTCGCATTGGCTTTACAAGGTAAAGTAAGCTGCATATGCTAGTGTGGATGATCTGAATTAGGGTAGATTAGTAATGATGTGCTAATTCCCTTCATCATAATATAAAAATGTGCTTGAGGTTTGTACTCCAAAATAACAAATAAAAGCATGAATTTTATGTGTTTTTACTTAAGTTAGTTTCGTGAAGAAAACTTAAAACCTGAAACCAAAACACTGCATGGAAGCATGTATCAAACAATAATACACCAACCAATGATAAAGGAGTTCACCCCTCCTAGGCTACATCTCCTTGGATCAGCCCTAAAGGCATGACCCCTTCTCATTATGCTCAATATCAAGAAAAGAAGAGTACATAAGTTGTGGAAATGGAATGGCTAGTTTCTCCTTCAAAGAAACAAATTCCTACAAAAGTTCTCACTCCATACACATGTTAACCTAGATTTAAACATGTAAATCTTCAACAAACACAAACATCTTATACCAAGACCCCATACTCCAACTTCCAAGAACATAAAAAATACTACAATCCACTTGAAGTACTTAAACATTTCTCTTTCTCCATACACATATAGAGAAAAGAAGAAATAAAGCTACAACACTGCTGTAATGGCTAGTGCAGAAAACATATGGAGGTTGGAAGACCCCTACAAGGTCATCTCCATCTTGGAACTCCTCCATAAACTGAATCAACACTCTGATTGACCAGGGCACCCATAGGCTTCACTTTAAAAAAAGCCTATCCAAAAGTGCTCATTTGCTCCTAAAACCTGTTCCAATGAGTTTAGAATGCCCAAAAATGGCTATCTAGTCTCTTTTTGCATCCCATTTGGTCGAAAATTGTCTTAGTTATGACTTTTGTCAATCTTTCCACAATTCTCTCCTTCAAATCCGGCTTACTGCCAATTAAATTCATTATCCGCAGTTAAAACTTCTAGTTTCGCCGAAATCAACGATTCCGCCATCATTCCCGCCTATCTCGTGGTTAAGGGCCAAGTGGACACATGCAAAGTGGTTGGTCCGGCGGTTAAGGCTACAGTTCCGCAACCTTGTCGGATATCGCAATCGGTGAAGTCCATCGATGTACAGACCCTTACATCAGGCGCTATGTGGACTTGCTAGGATTATTAAATACAACATATAACATATCGCATCCGGGAACCCCATTGCAATCGTAATTGACACTTTCCCTCGGCGGATATGAAAGGCCATACACTGCGATAACAACGAACCCGCCAGGTTATAAAAGATAACATATAACAATATCGGGTCCATAAGTTCCCCCATCACAAATCG
The DNA here is from genome assembly GCA_031772625.1 of Pinus tabuliformis. Taxonomy (NCBI): domain Eukaryota; kingdom Viridiplantae; phylum Streptophyta; class Pinopsida; order Pinales; family Pinaceae; genus Pinus; species Pinus tabuliformis. Next base: position 1,293,794,702 of record CM062819.1, read on the forward strand.
TAATCGGCATTATCGGTGGTGACATATATATTGGTGGGTACCAAGTGCGATATTCGATTGCGATATATCGCAACCCTGACTGTGCGGTGGTTGATTCTTAACATTATGCGATATGTGATTGCGACGGCATCGCATTGCAACCTGCTCTGCGCCTGGCGCTGATTCTTTAACGTCAACCTATCATTTGCTCTGATATGCGGGGGCCAATGGAAACCTGCCACTTGGTGCCTCCTCATTCGCTGAAGGGCTTTGCCATGTCATCCAATCCTGCCATGTCATCAAGTCAACCCTGAACTTTGACTTGCTCTAACTTCTGCATACGAGCTCAGATTTGAGTTTCGTTCGCACCGTTGGATTCAAAATGACGAGCTCTTTGATCTGAAGCTAAGCTTATCAAGATTCTGACACTTTGAATTTTTGGCAAATTTTGAGCTCCTGATCACTCTTCCCCACTGAAAAACTTTTGGTCTCCAAAAGTTTAAATAATCTGCAACTGTAAGTATCCTACAGGTCATCCTTCCTTCTCCTTCACCTTTGTTCTTTGGAGCCATAAGCGATGAGCCGACACCTATCCATGTCACTATGGCCATCCACAACAACATCCTTCCCAAGAAGAATTCCAAGAAGATGAGCACCTTGGAATTGCTTATCTGCAAAATCCTTATCAAGGATAAGATCCTAAAAGACTTTTCCAAATGAACCCAAACAAGCTTCACATAGTGAATACTTGTATAACTTGAGTGCTACACACATTTGGAACATACTAAATGTGTTGCAACTACTCATACAACAATTTTAAAATGCTTTTTCAAACTACAAGTAGAAATGCATTTTACAAAATGGAATAAACTTGACTCCCAAATTTCTCCATTCAAATTGACTATCAACAAGCCAAACTAGCATTGTAATGCTTAAAGAAAACACTGTTGCATATAAGTGATTTATTTATGAACATCACTTTTACAAATTACCCAACTATGGGGATATGGAGCTAGTGCAAACCGGAAATTTACAAACTTCAGTTGGACAAATAGTCCACCCATTTCTTACCCAACCATGTGAATGAACCCTCTATTTGAAATTTCTCTTCTTCTGAAGTTACTTCAGGGATGGTCGCATCTTGCGCCACTTTTTCTTTTGTCGCTTCCTCTTCTGGTGCTTGCATGATTTGCTTGCCCTTACCAGTATGAAGTTGTGGAAACAATTTCCAACACTTCTCGACCCAATGTCCACTAATATTGCAGTGAGTACAGGAGTTATTTTGAGCTCCTCTTGGCTCACTTGCCTTTATCCTTGGATGAGATTTTCTCCTTTCGATCTCAATTCCAGTAGACATAAATATCTTCCTGATGATTGCTTTCCTTTTATTGCACTTATCTACACAATAGTTAGATGAAAGGCAAAAGGTGCATGGAAACATTTTCCTCAACATGTTATTCAAATATGCATGTTGTTTTCCATCATGAACAACATTCGAATTAACATAATGGTTATACCTATGTTTGCTATCCTTTGGCTTACGCTGCATGTGTGAGGAAATTGCGTGGCAAGAAGAACTCGACTTTCCTTCTTCTTCAGATTTTACATCTCTCTTTGGAGACGTTTTGCACTGTAAGTCCTCCTTACGCTTGAGGAACCACGCGGGAACCATTTCTATATGCAACTCCCAACATCTTGCCTCTTTGTGTCCTTTCTTACGACAAAAGGAACATGAAATCCATGAATTATCGCTAGAAGACCACTCTTATTTTGTAACATAGCCTAAGCCTTTGTATTTAGGCCTCTCCTTGGCCTCAATTGGATTTTTAATGCCTTGCTGGTTTACTCCAAGGCCTCCTCCCTTGTAACCCATATTGGTGAAGAGCTTGGATCTAATGCCTTTACTGTGTTTTTCAAAGGCTGCAAATGAATTTACATCAACACTTACACATAAGGAAGAAGCATGTAAATTCTTACCATTTGCTTCGTCTTTCGATTGACACACGAAGATGTTTTCTATTTCCCTTTTTATTCAAGATGTGTCCTCTTGGACTCTCTTCTTTTAGCTCCTCGGATTTGGGTGCTGATAGAACCTCATATTCCACATCATGTGGACAAAAGGTACAAACTTGTCCATCTACCTTCTTGGAGGGACTTTCTACACTAGAATCTTGCATAATAGTTGTAGAAAAACACGAAGATTGTGGAGAAGATGGTGGTTTATCAAAATTCTTGTTGCGTTCTTCCCTTGTAGAACATTCTCCTCTTGGAGGTCTAGAGATTTCACCTTGAAATTTGGTATTCCTCTCTTCATAGAGGACTTTCACCATTTCTGCCATGTCTAAGAAAGCCTTTCTAAAAGCCTTCACATCCTCTGACATTCTTGCAGGCTCTCCTCCTTGGGACATGCTTTGCTTGAATCTTCTACTGCAATTTGAGGTAGAACTTTGTGGTAGATATTGTAACAATCTTGCTCTCCTTTCCAAAACCTTCTCCTCAATGAGCTTCCAAACACATTCACTTGCAAGCAACAGTCAATTCCTCCTTGCACAAAGCAAACCAAACTCTGATACCAACCTGATCTGAATTAGGGAATATTAGTAATGATGTGCCAATTCCCCTCACCAGAATATAAAAATGTGCTTGAGGTTTGTACTCCAAAATAGCAAGTAAAAGCATGAATTTTATGTGTTTTTACTTAAGTTAGTTTCATGAAGAAAACTTAAAACCTGAAACCAAAACATTGAATGGAAGCATGTATCAAACAATAATACACCAGCCATTGATAAAGGAGTTCACTCCTCCTAGGCTACATCTCCTTGGATCAGCTCTAAAGGCATGACCCCTTCTCATTATGCTCAATATCAAGAAAAGAAGAGTACATAAGTTGCTGAAATGGAATGGCTAGTTTCTCCTTCAAAGAAACAACTTCCTACAAAAGTTCTCACTCCATACACATGTTAACCTACAATTAAACATGTAAATCTTTAGCAAACACAGGCATCTTACACCAAGACCCCATACTCCAACTTCCAAGAACATAAACAGTACTACAATCCACTTGAAGTACTTAAACAATTCTCTTTCTCCATACACATATAGAGAAAAGAAGAAATAAAGCTATAACACTGCTATAATGGTTGCTGCAGAAAACATATGGAGGCTGGAAGACCCCTGCAAGGTCATCTCCATCTTGGAACTCCTCTATAAACTGAATCAACACTCTGGTTGACTAGGGCACCCATAGGCTTCACTTTTCAAAAAGCCTATCCATGAGTGCTCATTTTCTCCCGAAACCTGTTCCAATGAGTTTAGAATGCCCAAAAATGGTTATCTAACCTCTTTTTGCATCCCATTTGGTCAAAAATTGTCATAGTTATGACTTCTGTCAGTCTTTCCACAATTTTCTCCTCCAAATCTGGCTTACTGCTAATTAAATCATTATATGCAGTTAAAATTGGCAGTTCCGCCGAAATCAACAGTTCGGCCCTCATTCCTGCCTATCTCATGGTTAAGGGCCAAGTGGTCACATGCAAAGTGGTTGGTCCGGCGGTTAAGGCTATGCTTTTGCAGCCCTGTCGGATATCGCAATCAGCGAAGTCCATCGGTGTACAGACCCTTACATCAGGTGCTCTGCGGACCCATCGGGATTATTAAATACAACATATAACATATCGCATCCGGGAACCCCATCGCAATCGCAATCGACACTTTCCCTCAACAGATATCAAAGCCCATACTCTGTGATAACAATGAACCCACCGGGGTTATAAAATACAATGTATAACAATATCAAGTTCGTAAGTTCCCCAATTGCAAATCACAATCGGCGTTATTGGCGGTGACATATATAAATCGGTGAGTATCGGGTGTGATATGTGATTGTGATATATTGCATCGCAACCTTGACTGTGTCGGGGGCTGATTCTTAACATTATTCGATATGCAATTACGACCGCATTGCATCGCAACCTGCTTTGTGTTGGGGACCGATTCTTTAAAGCCGACCTGTCTTTTGCTCCGATATGCGATATGTGGGGGCCAATGGAAACCTTCCACTTGGCGCCTCCTCATTCGCTAAAGGGCATTGCCATGTCATCCAATCCTACCATGTCATCAAGTCAACCCTGAACTTTGACTTGCTCTAACTTCTACATACGAGCTAGGATTTGAGTTTTGTTTACACTGTTGGATTTAGAATGACGAGCTCTTCGATATGAAGCTAAGCTTATCAAGATTCTAACACTTTGAATTTTTGGCAAATTTTGAGCTCTTGATCAGTGGAGAAGTATAAGGCTAGATTTGTGGTCCGTGGGTTTTCACAGGTAGAGGGGATTGACTATGATGAGACCTTTCCTCCTTTTGCAAGGTACTCGTCAACCGGATCTATATTGGCACTATCAGCACAGTTGGGTTGGAAGATACATCAGATGGATGTGAAGATAACCTTCTTTAATGGCATGATTGAGGAAGAGGTGTACATAGAGCAGTCTAAAGGTTTTGAAACCTTTGACCACGAGTCGCATGTGTGTCGGCTCAAGAGAGCATTATATGGGCTGAAGCAAACACCCTGTGCTTGGTACACCAAGATAGATAGCTACTTCACCGGGTTGGGCTTCACGAAGAGTGAAGCGGGTGCGAACTTGTACCACATAGTGGTGGAAGGTAAATTGTTGATCATTGTAATTTATGTTGATGATCTCATACTGACAGGTGATGATTAGTTGATCAAATATTCCAAGGAGGACCTTGCAAGAGAGTTCGGGATGAAGTACATGGGGCTCATGCATTACTTTCTTGGAATGGAGGTATGGCAGGGATATGGGGAGTTGTTTGTGTCTCAGGGAAAGCATGCCAATGAGATACTCAGGAAATTTTTCATGGAGAGCGACAAACCCATGGAGACTCCTCTAGTAGATAACTAGAGGAAGGAGGATGCTACTTCAGGGGAAGCAGTGGAAATTATTGTTTACAAGCAGCTTGTGGGTTCACTCGTGTACTTGGTGAACACATGACCGAATATGTGTTATACAGTTAACCAGCTTAGTCAAGCGATGGTTAGGCCTACCAAGTTGTATTGGAAGGCAGCAAAGCATGTGTTGAGATACCTCAAGGGCACTTCTCAGTATGGATTATGGTATAGACGGATAGAGGGAGTGAAGATTCAAGGCTTCACTGATGCAGATTGGGTAGGGAGTCCATTCGACAGGAAGAGCACATCAGGAGGGATCTTCAGTATTGGGTCAGCGATAGTTTCTTGGTACAATAGGAAACAGAGATCGGTTGCACTCAGTTCGGCAGAGGTAGAGTACATGGCTGCGAGTCAGGCAACATGTGAGGCCATCTGGATGAGGAAGATCCTGGTTGGTTTGTTTGGTCAGTAGATGGATCCAACTGTGATTTACTGCGATAATCAGAGTTGTATCAAACTATCTGAAAATCCTTTTTTCATGATCGGTCCAAGCATATTGATATCCGATATCATCATCTCAGAGATTGTGTATTGAGGCAGATTATGTTGATAGAGTACATTCTCACAGAGGAGAAAGTTGCTGACATTTTGACAAAGGCATTGTCAAGATGTAAATTTGAGTTTCACAGAGACAGGATCGGGGTAGCTGATAATCCCTTTCTTGTTGAGAGGGAGTGTTGAGAAATGGCAACAAGAAATTCCAGTTTAATTTGTCCTTGAATTAAATTGAGAATTAAAATCAAATTCTATTCTCATAGCAACTTGTAAATAGTTAATTAAGTTTAATTAAATTAATTAGCTTAGGAATTTCGAGTTGGAAGTCTTTTTGTAGTCATGTATATGTTCTCCCTAAGTTTTAGGGGTCCAGTATGAGTTTAAATTGAGTTGGAAATTAGATCACTCAGTTTACTGAGTTAAGTTCATTTAAATTAGTTCTAAATTGTTTTTGGAATTAATAGAGGACTAAGAGTCAGTTGGTGCACTAGTGCATCCACTAGTGCTACTCAGTTAACTGAATATTCCCTTATGAGAAACTCGTGCATGTTAGTTCAGAGAAAGACCTAGTTGAGACTAGAGCGCAGGGACATTGTACTATTAGTGGTATTATTTACTGGAGTGTAAATATCATGCATGCATGAGAGATTGATCCTATGTTTGGATTGTGCAATTTTATAAGCATGAATTCCCTTTAAATATGGGCTATTCATCCTAGGAATTACGCAAGAGGTTAGGAGCTTGGAGAGCTGCAAAATTGGCTAAGTGTTGACCAAGAGCTAGCTTGTGAGCTGAGAGAGTTGAGCATACTTGTGTGGAATTGTTCTAGTGAGAACAAGCTTTGTATCTTCACTCATATTTTTGATATATGCAATACATATAGCGGGGTTTTGAGCAGTGGCTTTCCCCAGATACATCTTGTGTTATGTGCCATTGATAAAATGCAATCAAAAATGTGTGCACCCTTTAGGGAATAAAATGTAGTAAGGAAGGAAAAAAATAACCAACTAGTTTGAAGCTGAGTCCTGGAAATTTCCACAAGCCAAAAATGCAATCAAAAAAGTGTGCACCCTTTAGGGAATAAAACGTAGTAAGGAAGGAAAAAAATAACCAACTGGTTTGAAGCTGAGTCCTGGAAATTTCCACAAGCCAGTCCCTCTTCTCATGAGTAAGCAATGAGTCTCCCACCACAAGTGGCATGTTGTTGGAGGGGACAGATGGAGGTGAGGAGTGGCAGTGCGCTGTCTCTCCTGTGAGGTTCCATCTGAGGTATGGCAAAGGGATGATCTTCAGGCTGTAAGGTCTGAAGGCACTTCGAAGGGTTGATTTAGTTGGAGTTCCGGCAAGGAATCCATTAATTATCCCTGCTCTCCCAGCATGCATAGGGTCAGTTTGTAGTTTGTTGTACCTACTCCACGCTCTGTTAGGGTAGTTACAAAGTCCCATGTTGTCGTCAGTAAAACTGACATATGGTTGTAGAGTGATTCTTAGGTGAGTTTCCATAATTGGATAAAAGTGTCTGGTTTCCCTCGCCGCCCTGCTGGTATCAGCTATTTGAAGGAGTCCGATGTCCGTTGTCAGGAATCAATTTTTTGGTTAGGAGTTTTTGATGCCAATCTTTAGTGCATCTTGTTTCCATAAGCTCATGTTTATGACAATGGGCCAACTTACCCACCTTTCTGTTTTCATCATCGCCTTCTATATTGACCAGCACCATCTTAAAACCCAATGCTAGTAGTCAAGCTAGTTGTTGTTTACCCAGACCTAGTCGCATAAGCAAAGGAACTTTAGTTGCTTGACCATAAGGTCCGGAGGGGCTCGACCATAAGCCCACCCACCCAATAAGTAAATTGAAACTTTAGTTGCTCGACCACAAGGATGCTACAGTAGGGATAATTAACGGATTCCTTTCCGGAACTCCAGCTAAATCAACCCTTCGAAGTGCCTTCAGACCTTACAGCCTGAAGATCATCCCTTTGCCATACCTCAGATAGAACCTCACAGGAGAGACAACGCACTGCTACTCCTCACCTCCATCTGTCCCCTCCAACAACATGCCACTTGTGGTGGGAGCACTCATTGCTTACTCATGAGAAGAGGGACTGGCTTATGGAAATTTCCAGGACTCAGGTTCAAACCAGTTGGTTATTTTTTTCCTTCCTTACTACGTTTTATTCCCTAAAGGGTGCACACTTTTTTGATTACATTTTTGAATATGTAAGTTTAACCACCATAAGTTTAAGTCGTTGATCTAGCAGGTTCACCCGAACCCCCCATCCTATAGCCAGCTTGAGCCTATAGCCTGAGCCTGTCGATCCGTCCTGTAGCCAGCCTAAGTCTGTAGCCAGCTTGAACTGAACGAGGGACCAAAGTAAGTGTTATAAAATCTTGCTGGTTCAAGTCCAATAGTATCTTCTTCTTGTTCATATAGTTTTCATCGATCTATTGGTTCCGCTAGTTGAAAGTAGAAGTAGATTCTTATTAAAGATATGGATAGATGGCTAACTCTATCTTGGTTTTATGTGTTTGTAGGTTGAAAAGATGAAGGCTTGCTACCATTGGGCTATGGAGTCAAAGTATGCTTTAGTACCACAGCAAGATCAGCTTAACATGAAGTCAGGGCATAGAGAGTTTTTATACATCAACAAAACAAAGATACAATGCAAGGAAACACAGTTTATAAATACATGAAGGAAGTTAGAGAATCATTGATGAGTTCTAAGTAACATGTATTCATACCACTGCAAGTAAGTGAAATAGTTTTTCTGCTGAAACAGGCTGCTTCAGGGGTTTCGTAGCGTGCTATGGAAACTCCTAGTTCAGTGATTTCGTAGCGCAAAACTAGTTTTTTACACTGTTTGCGCTACGAAAACATGGATTCGTAGCAAGTTTCAAATTTTTTTCAAAATGGCTAAACACATGACTTTCAAAACATGATATGAGATCCATAAAGTGTAAAACAAGGTTGTTGAGCTTTATTTGATGATGGAAATGAGACTCTAACCCTATGACTTAGACTCTAAAAACCATAAAAGCGACTTAACCACCATCTAACATTATGACTTAGGAACAAATGTAAAATTTAAACCTTGACACAAGCTTGAGACATGGAAATAATGTGTGATGTGGGACCAGTGATGGGCAAGAACGGAGTGTTGACCCTATTTGACCATACCAACAAGACTCTTTTCTAGATCTTAGACACTAAAGCAACCATGGAAAGACTAGACCAAGGCTAACACCAATCCTTTGGAATAGAACTGATGCTCCCAATTTAGAAATCATTTCTTAAGTGATAACAAGTACATTGCATGAGCTTGTGAATCTGCAGGATTTTCTACAATAAAGCATATACATGATAGTTGGCTTAAGAAGATAGATATATTGTGGCAACTAATAGCCATCTTTGACATTCTTGAAGGAAGGAATGCATTGTTTCTAAAAGTTGTTGACATGGTAAAGAGTTTGATGACTCACCCCTAATAAGGGATTTAACATTGTTAATGAAAGACCAAATGGAAGTGAAACTAAATAAAATCAAGGTTGCATGGTGAATATAGTTTAATGACCTCGCAAACTTCTCGAAGGAAGAAATCAAATGTTGGTTTGTTGGCTTTATAAATGAGAATGAAGATCAAATGGTCATTACACGACAACAACACTTTGATTTGAAAGGAATAGAGGATGAACTATTTGCACTAAGAGTCAAACAAGACATAACTATAGCACTGTTATAAGAATATATTGAAGGATGGCTCAAGTAAATGTTAAAAGCAATAATTAGTCCATCACGATCCTCAAGATTCAAGTATTGGTTACATTGGTTAGGGTTGTTGTGCAAGTTCCTTAAGGATTTTCAACAAGCAAAGAAGTATTTTCCATCCATCATTTTCTACTTCCATTTTTGTAAGTATGGGATTTTCAAAGCATTTCCCTTGATCTTTCTTCTTTCCCGGTCTATAATCGTCCAATATTTATGTGTTAGACCAATTCCCAACTATTTCCTTTATGTCTTCCACGTTGTCTCTATTTATTAAATGGTCAATGAGAACCCTATCTTTGTTTGAAAAGATGAACATGTTTTTGTACTTGCCTTTTTAAGTATCATGAATGTTATGTATTGTTGATTGAACTCATTATGTTTGAGCTTGGACAATGAATTTGTATTATTTTATTAAAACTCCACAGATAGCTATTGATTTCTAAATTTCATTAAACCATGGAATCTCAAGTATGTATTTGATTTTAATCCTTACAAAGGGCATAAATCATTTAAAGTTCTCTAAAAGGACTATCTATGTTGATCAAATTTTCTATGTGACTTGCTTCAAATGTTTACCTTCTTCTTGAAATAGTATAAAAAAAGATTATTGCGGAATCAATAAAACCATGCTGTTTCTTTTTTTGGTTAAGTTGTTACTATAATATTTTTATCTATTCTCATCTTTTTTCCTGGTCCACTCTCATGCATTAACGTTTAACATGTGAAAAATATGCTATTTAGAACTAGAATATAAATTATCATCAGAGGGAGAGCAAAAATGTACAGGATATCTCACCTATATAAAAATGTAGAGGATATCTCCTTTCCATGAGAATATCATGTGAGATTGACTCTTATCCTTAAACACTTTAAGAAATCAATAAGGGCTTAAGGGTTGATTGAAGGGGTCTCAAGCCAAGGAGTTAATCCAAATATTAAAATAAGCCTAAAGCCATCATACACATATTTTTGTCCTAAGTTCCCAAGGAAGGGGAAACAAATCTCCAAATGTTGGGGAGGTTAGTCCTTTGAGTGTCGCTTGTTATGTTGGGCACATGCAAATATAAACTAAGATTACAGTGTATTTTCCATACCATTATGTAATTCCACTTATTCAGACTATTATACTTGCTCTGATAGGTATATGACCTTATGGTAATGCTACTCTATGGATCATAGATGGATATGGGTGTGCAATTCTTCTTGGATTGCATTAAGAAAAGCTAGAACCCGATATCGAAAAGTTTGTATATGGGTTCCCCAGTGTGAGGCTTGGAGGGTCCTTCATGTTAAAAATGAATAGTTGCGATTGAGGATGAATAGATGAGATTGTTGGGCTTCTGAGCTTACATAATTTTGCTGACCCACCTTGAAAATTTGACCATAATCAAAATAAATTCATAACTTCATTTGTACATGTCAGAATCAGATGATATTTAGATCAATCCTACACCTCTCGGAGAGAGGAATCCAAGAAAAATATCAGCTGTCATAAATAAGATGACCCATGTGGATTTTGGTCATAGTTTCCAATTTTAGCACTCCCTCTCAACTAGGGAGAACTCCATCTGCTAATCCATCTGCCAATCTGTACTATCTCTGCCATCAATGCACTGCTCTACTGTGCTCTGCTGAACTATGAAGAAGAAGAAGTGGTTGAGAATGTATCATACCATTCTCTACTAACCCAAAGTTAGTCCCAATCAAAGGAGAGTGTGTCATACCACTCTTACTGACCCGAAGTCAGTTCCAATCAAAAGAGAGTGTCTCATACCACTCTTACTGACCCGAAGTCAGTTCCAATTGATCCCAGATCAATATCGGTCATCCTAGCATAGGGAGTATGGTAGTACATGATGCGTCCATCAGTAGTACTATGGTCCCTATCCTCATTTCCCTACTCATAGGCATGATGAGAGGTACTTCCCATGAGTCCCAGACTGCATGGGTAGGATGTCTTAGCAGGAGAAGGATGAACCACTCATCCTGCCTACATGTTGCCAAGGGGTATCGCAGGGGAAGGCTGAACCACTCACCCTGTACACAACAAACCACTAGGGGAAGGCTGAACCACTCACCTTATAGTTTCTCATCGCTCCAAGAAGTACCCCAAGCCCCTCGGAGCTCCCAAAGCTCAATGTCCATCTCATACAGGACCCTCGTAAGAGGGTCTCTCCACGACTCCAAGTCGTTCTCGAAAGGCCAAGAACTTGACCTTCCCCACGGGCTTTGTCAGAATATCAGTGACCTGATCATCAGTCCTAATGTGATGGAGCCTTATTGCTCCTCGTTGTACCATATCCCACTTTGGTTGTCACAGAGGATCATGGTGGTATCCATCACATCTCCAAACAACTCACTGAAGAGCTTCCTCAACTAGACAGCTTCACAGGAGGCCATACTAGCAACTATGTATTCGGCCTTGACTTTGCTCAAGGAAACCAATTTCTTCTTCCTACTCATCTAGGATATCAAAGCAGAACCCAAAGAAGAAGAACATCCAGAAGTGCTCTTGCAATCCACCACACTGCCAGCCCAATCAACATCAGAATAACCATGCAACCTCACATCTCTGGTAGTGTATCTCAGTCCATGAGTGATTGTGCCCCGAAGATATCTCAGAAGATTCTTGGCACCAATCCAATGTATATGACGAGTCTCAACCATATATTGGCTCAATGCGCTAACTGCAAAACATATGTTCGAACGGGAGTTCACCAAGAACATCAGTGCTCCTATGAGTTGACGATGCTCAGAAGCATTTCCCAATTCAGGTCTAGCAGCACTACCACATAACTTCTAAAAGTTAAATTCCATCAGAGTAGCCACAAGCTTGCAGTCCACCATCCCAAATCTTTCTAATATCTTCACAACATATTTTCCATGCGAGAGGAAAATTTCACCTGGGTTTTGTGAGACCTCTAACCCTAGGAAATAATGCATCGGTCCTTGGTCCTTCATCTCAAATTCAGAAGGAAAATCCCTCATACATTTGTGAATGAGAGGGTCTGCACCTGTTAGAAAGAGGTCGTCCACATAAATTACCAGAATGAGAGGTTTATCATTTTCAACCTTAAAGTAAAGGTTCAGATCAACTTCACTTCTAGCGAATCCCAGCTTCATCAAATAGCTATTTATCCTCTCATACAAAGCCCAAGGTCCATGCTTCAATCCATATCGATCTTCAATCCATATAGATCTTTCTTCAACCCGCATACATGAGATTCCCGATCATGAACCTCAAACCCCTCAGGTTGTTCCACATAGACTTCCCGTTTGATTGAACCATGCAAGAAAGTGATCTTGACATCCATCTGATGTAGGTTCCATCCTTGCGAGGTAGCAAGGGCTATGATCGAGCGGATGGTGGTCTATCGGGCAACAGGTGAAAATATCTCATCGTAATCTACCTTATTTTTAAGAGAAGCCTCGAGCAACAAAGCGAGCCTTAAACTTTTCTTCACTTCCATGAACTCCATGCTTGATTTTGTAGAGCCACTTAGAGGTGACAACCGATTTGTCCTAGGGTCTAGGGACCACACCCCAGACATCATTATTCATAATTGACTCGTATTCTCATTCATAGCATCCTTCCATACTTGATGCTTCATGGATTCTTCGAATGATGAAGGCCCATTTTGAATAATAGTGCTCATGGCGGTCAAATATCCTTGATACATGTTCGGCTTCTTTCTTTTATAGAAAGTCCCCCTTGGTGCAATGTGTCTCTCGTCATATTAGAGAGTCTCCCTAAGACATGAGGGTCTCCTTTCGGAGGAGGAGGGATCATGAGGAGGAGGATCAATAGGATCCATAGGTTCATCAACATCAGGCATCGTTTCATCTTCTTTTGCACACTGATTTCCAGTGTCAACTTCTTTATCCTTCCTTAGGATAGGAAGGTTGTTGATCTCCCTGAGGGCCATATATTTGTCGAAGGTGACATCATGAATTATCTCAACTTCCTTTTGACGAGCCACATAAATTCTATATCCCTTAGAATTTTCACTATAGCCCACAAAGATTCCTTTCTTCCCAGATGCACCCAATTTGCTTCTTTTCTCTTTCGGCACATGAAAATATATGGGACTTCCAAAAATTCTAAAATGAGAGACATCAAGTTTCTTACTAGTGAACATTTCTTTGGGAGTCTTGGGGTGCAATGCTTGATGAAGGTATCAATTTTGAACATACACGACGATATTTGCATCTTGAGCCCATAGAAACTTCAGAAGGCCTTAATCATGAAGCATGACACGAACTGCTTCTACAATAGAGTGATTCTTCCTTTCAGCTACACCATTCTACTGAAGAGTGTATGGTGTTGTAGTCTCCCTCTTAATGCCATCTTCTCCACAATAATCTTGGAATTCATTGGATTCGTACTCAGTCCCATTATCAGTCCTCAATATCTTGATTTTCTTCTTAGATTGGTTTTCGATCAAGGCTTTGAAGCGTCGGAACCGGGTGAACACTTCATCCTCCTTCTTCAAGAAGTAGATCTAGGTCTTGCAAGAATAATCATCCGTAAAGGTGAGTTAATATAATTATCCTCCCAAAGAGTTTACCGGAATCATACCAGATATGTCGGAGTGGATCAATTGCAATATATCTATGGCACATCCCGAATATTACTTGAGGGGAATGGTCCCCTTGTAAGTTTTCCTTTGGCACATCCCGAACATACACCTTCATGCTCTACTTTGAACTAGGGCGTACCTATCACCATCTGTCTCACGTTGGGTAGGGCCTTATAATGAAGATGGGCAAACCTCCGGTGCCATAGTTCAGATTGTAGAGATGTGTTGCAAGACATGGCTCCCAATGGAATTCCTCTAACTTGATACAAAGTGTCAACCCTGAACCTAAGAGTAAAAGCATCTTCAAAATTTCTTTTCCAAATGCGTACCTTTCCATCGATGAATGCCACCTTGAATCCTTTGTCCTCCATGGTTGAAATGGACACCAGGTTCTTCTTGAGATTAGGTATATATAGTAATTCTTGCAAATGAATAGTGTTACCTTGATTCAATTGAAGGGTAACATTCCCTACTCCCTTCACGAGATATGTGGCATCATCTCCAAGTTTGTCTCCTTTTCTTTCAAATTAGAGAGGGCTTCCTTGTATCCGATGAAGTGCCTTGAGGCATGACCACTATCAATTAGCTAATTTCCCAAAGTGCCGAAGGAGAGATAATGGAGAGGGCCGATATAAGATAATACTCTTTTTGCTTATTGTTAACAACATTTGATTATTCTCACATGGAGTTCCTTGATTTTTTGGAGGGTCGACCATTTCCTTGATGTCCCGCATTCCTTTTTCCTTTGCCATTTGACCTTCCATTCCTTTGATCGTTGTTGTTGAAGTTGCCCCTGGAATAATTTTGATCATCATCATGCGATGTGTCCCTTCTATTTGGACGCTCCCTTGCATATTGGCCAAACTTATTGCACACAAAGCACATGCCCTTCCTTCCTCCCTTAGATCCAAGCTTTCCATGGAAATGACCATTAGACCTTGCATTATTTCTCCTTTTGGCATGAGCGGAGAATGTAGTGGGGTTTCTTCTATTAGAAGGAATTTCTTGCTCCACCATTCTTGTTTCTTTTTGAATTCATCTCGACATGAATTCTTAAAACCCTTGAATTCGATCATTGTTGAGGACGGTGGTTCTAAATACATACCACTTAGGTGGGAGTCCTCCAAGGGTGGTGAGAGTAAGTTCCTTGTCAGGAATGTGTTGATGGTGTTGGACCCGCCAACATGTCATGGGATCTCCCCGGTAAGAAGTCCCAATTAGACCTCAGACCGTTTGGTGTAGGAGTTCCAGCAGTGGGTCGTACGGTAATGCCTTGACCATGATTCATAGAGAGGCAAGTAAGATAACTTTGTTGGTAGCAAGGGTGTGACATATGGAGTGAGCCAAGGAAGGTGCATGAGAGGTTCTAACACACGGTGGTTGAGATGAGTGCGCCCCTTGTAAACCTGTGACAGCACAGAGTTAAGAAGGGAACACACGAGCAAGGATGCATCACAACATGGAAGGCAAGTTAGCTAGCAATCCAAAGTGGTGGTTAAACCAACAACACATTTCAGAACGATTCATACATACATACACAGAAATATCTATACATGCATGCGTAAGCAAACAAATACATATATCATTTAGGGTAAACAGATAGCTTGAATATAATACAACATATGCATGAAACGTGCTGGATCTTGTTATATTAAGAAGTGTAAGTTCCAGTCATACAATACATCCATGTCCAACCCCTAGTTTTGACAGCGGAACGTTACAACCACAACTGTTTGCTCCTCCAAAGAGATGTACTAGCTCTGCGTAGTGGAGAAGCCAAGGCTCGTTACAATACTGTCCAAGATCTCTCTAAGATAGTCCTATCGAAAGCTTGGCTGACCAAAAACCTTTATAATGAGTTGTGAGGGACTATTTATATCAAAGGGTGGGTTGACCCTTGACATTCCCCTTTGTGACAGTTCATATGCCCTCATGACTCTTCATCTACTCTATGACTGTTACATCCAACTATCGACACTTGAACTTACACTTGACAAGACGTTACATTACAATGCACATGTACCCATGTGAAACAAAAATGGCTTGAGCAAGCCATGCAAGACATCACTATGACTCGGACAACCGTGGGAATTCCAACTCTTCAACATCCTCACGATGATCAACAATAGTGAACTGATGCCAAGATCGGTAGTCTATGATGGTGTCCATGTACTCCAAGGTGACATATTTCTAGAACCTGACTCTTGCCTCCATAGCATCTGGGTACACTTCTCGGGCTCCTCTGTCCAACTCGTCTGAAAGCATCATTGTCTTCAACGTGGCCGGACCAGCAACATACTTGTGCATGGTGTTTGCACTGATCGACAAGTCCAAGCTGGGGGCTATGCGCATTAACTCATCAAAGTACGAGTCAAGCTCGAGTCAGATTTGTGCCTTTGTCTTCGCCTGGGTGAGACTCCCAATAGACGGGATGGCATGTGCGTGCACCACAACATCCATACTCTTTAATAAATGTGCACGGGAAGCCTGTAGACTAGTGATGAGCTGGGGGAGTTCTTCATAGTTCCATATCTGACTCTGGATGCTTGCCTTCAGCTCAACCGCTCTGGGCTTCATCATCTTAGGAAAGTGAAATGGGGCTCCCTTGTATCTCATCGTCCACATTTGCATGTAATCAACAGCAGCATGCATGTTCGACAAGATACGTGCCCTTCTAGCACATCGCTGTTGCCAACCGTTGAGATGGATGAATGCCTTATGCATGGTACCAAACTTGGAATACAACTCCCGCATAACTGTGTCAAGGGACAATACTTCATCTAGTATTGCCTTCTTCAGTTCTACTTGGGCAGACGTTATCACCAACTCTCCTCTTTACTTGGTCGTCTGTAGCTCCTTAGCCATTCGCTCATTTTCAACTATGGGAAAGCGGACACTTAATCTATTAGCTTCAACATATGCTCTAGTGACATCGGCCAAGGCTGCTGGATGTTTGCACACGTCAGACATGATCACTCATTCCTCATAATGTGCAAGAGATGTATGATCTTCCAGAGTTGACACTCTGCGAGATTGCACAACTCTATGTTGAGACTTGTCGAATGAGATGTTGTGCATCTCTCCTTTCGGCTAATCTCCAAGGATCTTAGTGTCTCCTTGGTCACTTGGG
Source organism: Pinus tabuliformis (assembly GCA_031772625.1). Taxonomy (NCBI): domain Eukaryota; kingdom Viridiplantae; phylum Streptophyta; class Pinopsida; order Pinales; family Pinaceae; genus Pinus; species Pinus tabuliformis. Next base: position 1,293,811,621 of record CM062819.1, read on the forward strand.
ACTTGCTCATCTTCTGGATGCAGTGAAGCTGGTGGGTCGACCTCTTGGTGGTGAGGCATGAGGTCAATGTCCTGCTCTAACTCCTGCTGCTCCATGTCTGTATCCATTGGTTCAAGCGCTAGCTCTATCTCCTAAGCAAAGTCCTGCTCCTGCGATGGTTCACCCTGTTTGCCTGATGCTAGCTATTATGATGAGCCCACTGCCTGTACAAGTGCTGTTTCATATGTCTGCACATGTTGTGCCCCTTGCTGTACCTATTTCTATTGCACTTCCCTCTCCTGTTTGTGTAGATCTTGTTCCTTTCAGAGTTGCTCCTTCAACTCATGCAACTCCTTCTCTGTTTCCTCCGTTCTCCATTTCTCTCTCTGCCTTTGTGCGTTTCGCTTGTCGCGCTTTTGCCTCTTTGCCTCTATGGCCATAACTTCTTTCTCCACGAGTGGATCTGCTTGGAACTTGCAACTTTTCTATTCCTCCATGTGATCGACAATCTTCTTCTTGCCCTTGTCGCATGCTAGTATGTTCACCTCTACTGCTACTGCTGCTCTTCGGGATGCTGCTTCACGTTGCTTTGCTAACCATTCCACATCGAAGCCGACCAGTCATTGAGTCTAGAGGAGTTGTAACAATATCTCCATGGGTCCTCCTCCGCCCAATGACATGCCCCGTGGATCTAGTTGAACTGTACTCTCGTGCAATGATCTTTCACAATATAGTGCGGGTCTTACGGATTGTAACTTTGGAGGTCGAATGGATACTTCTTCATCTGCTCTGCTTCGACATCTGCATGCTTGAAACTTTGGATCTCGTATAACCTGATGCGTAGCGGAAGAGGGCCAAGGTGCCTTCATCTTCTAGTGTAGCCTCGCTGTCAATCCTGCCGAGATGTGATGTGCTACTTCCTGCATGACGAGTATGTCCAAGGCAAACTTCAGTAGAACATGAGGAGGCTTCTCTGCGTTGTACATCTGTATGAAGGTGCCAGACAGTGAGGCATACCAATCAGCAATATTTATCAGTGCCTCCATTGTTGCCTTCGACATGCAGGGTGGATCCTGTTCGAATATCATCTTGTAAACCAGGGTGACAAAATGATCGTACAACCGTGTGATAACTCCTTTGAAGCTGCATTCGGACAACATCTTACAATAAGTGTTCACAACAGTCTCTGCCGGTGACCATGCCCACTTCAAGCCCGGGAACTCCTGTCAGGCATAAACTGCATCCAAGATGTAGGCAGACATGTAGATTTATGCTTGCATACCTTTGGGTGCTTTCGAGCCCTCGTTACCTGTTCCTTCAGCTGATGAGCCAACATGCCGGACCAGTTGCATGGTTTTCCCTCTCTGGCTAGTTGGTCTAGCACGATCACCCAACTATGTGGGAAGGTTTCAGTGATTTTTTGGCCATACAATCAACATGCAAAAATGACCAAGTATTGATATGCCTTCTACAATATCTTTCTCTTGTAGATTTGGTTGGGTGTCATCTTGAATCTAGTCGGCTCCTTTATTTAGTTCTTCAAAATGTCTCTGGAGTTGGCATTGTTGTTGGGTAATATGAAGGGAGTCTCCATGATAGTCACAAGCTCCGACATCTGATACATCTCATCATAATCCTGTGCCCCTAAGGTTGCAATCTTTGTCTTGTTGACACTGCTTAAGGTCATCTTTTTAGGATCAATGTGCGAGATGATCCAGTGTATCATGTTCGTGCATGGGAACATGAGGTATCTGCACGAAATCCGTTACAAGCTGGACTTGTGGATGTTCACGTATACCTGGCAGTCTTCGAGGTCTTCCCCAAATGTGCCTGCAAATGCATCATTGACCTCTTTCCATTTCAACTTGATGTACTTGTCTAGAATCAGCTTGGTATCTTCATAGATCGGTAGACTTGCAGACACTCGCTCAACTGCTGCTCCAGTTACACTTCCATCAGTGTCCTTTGATCCTACTCTCCTAGAGGCCATTGATCCTGAATTGTTAAGAGGTGGACGAACACCTACTAGATCTAGAGACAAAGCGACATGCATGGTAAGAAATCTGTCAGTGAAAACCAAAGCAAATTTGGGAGCGACATAACACATACCTGGGGATTGAATGGAATGGATTGCGCAATTTCTTCTAGGAGGTTGGGAGACTAGCTTCCAGACTTGCGCAAAAGAAGCCTGGGTTGTCTGGGAGGCATGACTAGCTGCTGGAATTGCGCAATGTGCAATTTCAGCTGGGAATGGCTACAGGATCAGTGGCTGCTTTGCACAATTTTCTGGGCCAACAGTCACTGTCCCGCAGAATTGTGCAAAGCAGGCCTGGGGATAGTTACTGGACATAAATGCTCATTTTTTGAGGGGAAGATAGAGCCTTCCCTCTCAGGATTGCGCAATGTTGTCTTGGTGAGGTAGAGTCCAGGCCAAGGCTGCCCAGACCCGTCGACGGGCAACTAAAAAAAAATGTGAAAGTGAATGCATGGCTATATTGAGTGTAAGCAGAAGCAAATGGTCATGCATGAAAATAGTGAATGAAAGATTCAGAAAAAGGAACAACATGCATGTGGGTGAAGCAAGTCGTCGAATCGACGACCATTCGTGTAAAACAATTTCATGCATGCGACAACAGTGAGATACTAACTAAAACTAAAACGGTGCTAGTTCAAGCTAGTATGCATGTAAACGACAACAAGCAACCAAAGAAATCAAGGAAACAACACTCACACAAGCGAAAACACAAAAAGTGACAAAAATGCTGCAAAAGACAATTTGAGACCACTTATCCGTGAATAGCTGAGTTGGATGTATCGAAGAGTCCTGGATGTGTTGTGGGATGTCAGAGCTACAAGATCAATGTGAATAAATGAGCTTTGAAGCGTCGAATAAATAAGTTTGAAGCTCATGACGCACATGCCACAAATTTAGGAAAGAGCGACACTTGGAGGAAAGATTCTAAAACGATCTTTACATGTAACCTCCAACTACTAAAAATAACTTCCTGAATCAAGGGATGCTTTTTGCATGTTCCCTTTTGCTATTCCGAGAAAAGCAAGCTATGCATGCAAGTCAAGTTTCTTTGGTCTTGAGTCGAACTAGTCAACCCAATTTCACAAGCAAGAGGCTGCTCAACTGTTGGGAAGAAATGCGCATTTCTGGAAGGGAGCTGGGCTGGCTGCCCAGGAGATTTGCGTAATTTCTGGGCAGAGCAGCTGACTACTGCCCAGGATTGTGCAATTCCTGGGCTGAGCAGCCCTGTTGGGAGGAATTACACAATTTTCTGGATGAAGCTTGACTGGCAGAATTACACAATTCTAGAGCATAGCAGGCTGCCTGACAACATTGCACAATTTCTGGAGGGAAGGCTAGTTGCCCTCTAGAATTGCGCAATTTCTGAAGGGAAGGCTAGTTGCCCTCTAGAATTGCGCAATTTCTTGAGGGAGCTGCTCAGTCTGCAGCTGGACCAAGGTCAAAGAAACAACCATTGAGGGGGATGCAACAATATTTGATAGACATACTGTCTTTCTGCAAGAAAATCTCTAAAGCTTGTGTACTTGACGAAGCAAGACATGGTGTTGTGAAAGGTTGGTAGGGAGGCTCCAAAACGAAGCTAAGGAAAAATTTTGGCGGGTGGTTGTAGCCATGTTAGGGTCAAACCCTAACCCTTTTATTTATGTAATAAACCCAATAGGGTCGAGTCATAGTCATAGTTAGTTAAAAAGTCAATAAATCTTGTATTAATAATTGTAAGTGGTTGACCCACATTTAAGAAAGGGACCACATTTAGTTGCATACGGGCCATGGTATTAGATATATGGTATTGAGAGAACCATGGTAATGACCCATGGTATTGTATGTATGAATCCTATATAGAGGCTAGAGACTCCCCATTGAGAAATATCGAGTCTTATTTTGTAATCGAGCTCTGCTTTGCTGGAGGTTGCCCCCTCGAAGAGCCAAGTGAACATTGCTTTCATCTTTGAAATTTTATTCTGTGTTCTGGGTTATATTTCTTCGCATATTTGGTATTCTGGAATTTCTCATAGGTCAAGAGCATAACAAGTGGTATCAGAGAACTTTCCAGGGTTGGTGGTACCTCCATTTTTGGCAGAATTATTTTTTAGGCTAGAGACGTGTTCCGACGTCTTTAAACCACGGGATCTGTCGTTGAGCGCATAAACGTGCAGATTTGGGGAGGCATGCATGTAGGAAATACAAGAGGTGGTCACGCTTGTTGGAATCCCTTGTAACCCCTGTGGGTACCCCTTCGAGTAGTAGCACATTAGACAGAACCGCAGACAGACTACCTTCCACGTACCCTCTGGGTCTATCAGAAGAGCCCTAGGCTCACCTGAAACCTTGCCTTAGATAATCCGTCGGCCATCTTGCTACTACAGTACACTGAGAATAGCACTCGGGGAGATTACTCGCGCATACGATAGGGTAGTCGGGTAGTACGGCTAAGGGTACGGTTGATCCTCCTTAGTTAGTGCCCTGAAAGATTGGGCCGAGTACTATTGTTGGACCCTTATGTATATTGCGATATGTAGCACCTGATACTCCTTTGAGACCATAGTTCCCTCGACTCTCTGAAGATCGCCCATTATCTTATTTTCTAGATCAGATCCACTAGTTGGGGTTCTACTGCCGCAGTACGATTCAGATCTAACAGTTGGGGTTCTGTTGCCGCTGCAACAATCAGATCCACCAATTGAGGTTCTACTGCCACAGTACCATTCAGATCTAGCAGTTGGGGTTGTATCACCATCGCAGTCCAACTCGCATTCAACCGTTGGGGTTTCGATGACCATCTGCGCAGTGAGTCTGAGGCCTTCCCAGGACGCTTACAAGAGACTTATCCCATAAGATTCAGGATGACGAGCTGATCGTAGTGGTGCCATTCACTTGTCAGCTTCAATTTTCAGGCGGTCCCAAATTTTTTCAAAGTGACGTCAAGTGACTAAGATCTGTATATGGTAGAAACTAGAGCTCAAGTCATGGCCAATGAGAAGATCAAGCGCCTTGAACAAAAGTTGGTTTCTTTCGAGGAATCGATGAAGAAATTCATGGCACAATTCAATATGAACACGACATGATTGCATCCAGAGGCACATGGTATTAATGAGGATCTTGAAGGAGAATCTTGCCATCATATTCACTTCCATGGAAATCACCAACATTCCCACCCTCAGCCACCCAAGCTGGACATGTATAAATGTGATGGCTCTAATCCGGCAGTATGGGTAGCACAAATGGAATAATATTTCATTCTGAATGATATCCAAGACAATCAAACTAAACTACGTGTGGGAGCCCTTTACTTGGACCAAGAGATATGTCAATGGTGGCAGTGGCATCATAAATGCTATCCCTAGAACATAACTTGGCAGGTGTTCTCAAAATCTCGTTCTGACTGCTTTGACAGAGAATCTAATTTTTTGGGTTGTCTTACTAAGCTCGTACAGACAGGCACAATAAAAGACTACATTGCAGCCTTTGAGACATTGGCCATCTGCATAGAAGGTCTAGGAGATGAATTCTACTTAGAATGTTTTATAAGTGGTCTCAAAGAAGCCATCCAACCACATGTTCGGATGCACCACCCACCTACATGGATAAACGCTTGCACAAAGGTTATCGAAGTGGAATGTGCTTTAGCTGCCCAATCTTATCGTCTAAATTTCATAGCTAAGGGATGCCCCACCCAGGCTCAGGACCCTACCCAAACTCTTAAGGTTCAAAAGGTGTCTCCAGCAGAAATGGCTGAAAGAAGAAAACAAGGATGTACTACTACTATGACGACAAATACTCCCCGGGGCATAAATGCAAGGAACCAAAATTCTTTCAAATTGATGTTACCGATCACAGCTCATCTGAGAGCCCCACCCCTTGGGGGACGATAGGACAATGTTGAGGAAACCCAGCAGGACAATGAGCTCACAGCTATGCCAGAGGAACCAATTATCTTGCTACATGCTTTTGCGGGCATTTATGTGCCCCAAACTCTAAAAATCAGAGGCTTTATGAAACATCGCCCTGTAGTAGTATTGATTGATAGTGGCAACACTCATAACTTTATCCATCAGTGATTCGTCGAAGCTGTTCATTGTTTTGTAAGGGCAGACTCTAATTTCCAGGTCCTGATTGTTGATGGGGCGACAATGAAATGTGAAGGCCGTTGCGAAAATATTAAATTTCAGACGGGAGACTACCACCTAAAGACCCACATGTTTGCAATTAACATGGGTGGTTGTGACATTGTCTTGGGTGCTGAATGGCTTCGCACACTATTTCTAGGAGTTATATATGAGCTTTAAGCAAAATTACCACATGCATACCCTTTGTGGACTCCACGCAAGTGCTCCTTCTATCATCAACTTGCATCGAATGGAAAAGTTGTTGAAAAAGGGCCATCATGGAGTTACCACTTTGTCTAATGCCATCCAAGCCATAGAACCCACTACTCTTCATATTCATCCTAAGATGCAACAGGTCTTAAATCGCCACCAGCCAGTATTTGAAAAACCTAAAGAGTTTCCACCCTCTCGAGGGGAACATGATCATAACATCACTTTGGTCCCCGGGCCTGACTACCTAATGTGCGCCCATATCGATATTTTCGTCCAAAAGAATGAAATTGAAAAAATCATCAAGGAACTTCTTGAAGCAGGTGCTATTCGTCCTAGCATTAACACTTATTCATCACCAATAGTCATGGTGCTCAAGAAAGATGGGGAATGGCGCACATGTCCAGACTTTCAGGCCCTCAACAAGCTCACTGTCAAAGACAAATTCCCTATCCCAGTTGTTGATGATCTACTTGATGAACTACATGGTGCTCAATTCTTTACCAAGTTAGATCTTCACCGTGGCTAACCAAATCCGCATGAAGGAAGTAGACATTCCCAAGACCACTTTCCACAATCATGAAGGCCATTATGAATTATTGGTCATGCCATTCGGTATCTGTAATGCTCCATCCACTTTTCAAAGCCTCATGAATCACCTACTGAAACCATATCTCTGAAAATTTGTCCTATTGTTCTTTGATGAGATTCTCATCTACAACCTAACCTGGGAAAAACATCTCCATCATGTAGACCTGGTCTTGCCACTACTCCAGAATCACAAATTATTTGAGAGTAGATCCTAATTCCTCAGTTGGCTACTCTTGGAAGGATGAGATTCTTTGCTACAAGGATTGAGTAGTGATATCGCCGACATCCACCCTCAAAACTCACATTTTGGCAGAGTTGCACTCATCTCCCACTACTAGGCATGCAAGATTTCAGAAGACTTATGCTCGCACTCATCGTTCCTTCTTTTGGATAGGCATGAAGAATGACATTCTTACCTTTGTAGCTGAATGTGATGTGTGTCAATGCCACAAAGGAGAAATAGTCAAGTCACTAGGAACCTTACAACCATTGCCAATCCCTGCCTCCGTCTAGACGGATGTTTCTATGGATTTCATTACTGGTCTACCAAAGTTGGGCAACAAATTAGTCATCATGGTGGTTGTGGACAAACTTTCTAAATATTCTCATTTTTGTGCTCTACCCCACCCATTTACCCCCACTTTGGTGGCTCAAGCTTTCATGGACCAGATCTTCAAACTGCATGGCATGCCAACTTCCATTGTGTCTGATCGTGACTTGACTTTCACCAGAAAATTTTGGCAAGAACTTTTCAAGCTACAAGGCACCCAACTCCAACTAAGTACTGCCTATCATCCCTAAGTTGATGGCCAAACTGAAGCAGTTAACAAATGTTTGGAGACATACTTAAGGTGCTTCACTTCAGAAAATCAACATCAATGGGTACAATGGCTACCTTTAGTTGAATGGTGGTATAATACTAACTATCATGAAGCCACCAAGATGACTCCATATGAAGCAGTGTATGGCCAACTCCCACCTTCACTTATTTCTTATATCCCTAGATGCTTTAAGGTGCAAGCAGTTGATCAACTCCTACAAAACTGTGCCGCCATGATAGCTTGTCTCAAAGATAATCTCCATTAGGCTTAGAATCAAATGAAGCAACAGGCAGACCAACATCGTTCAGAGCACACAATTCAAATTCCTGCAACCATAACGATATATGCAAACATCGCTCAAAGAAAAGGGCTGCCAGAAATTAGCTCCCAAATTCTACGAACCTTATCAAATAATTCAGTGCATTGGAGCAGTAGCCTACAAGCTGGCCTTGCCACCAACTTCAGAAATCCATCCAGTCTTCCATGTATTATGCCTCAAGAAAGTGGTCAGGAACAATTGCAAAATTCAAACTAGTCTACCCGAATTGGATGAGGAAGGTTCACTTTGGCTCCAACCTGAACAGGTCCTCGATATTCGTGAAAGACATCTTTGCAGCTGCACGATCAAGGAAGTCCTCGTCAAGTGGAAAGACACCCCTCCAGAAGATGCAACCTGGGAACCCGTCACTATTCTTCAACAATTTCTGCAGCTTCAGCCTTGAGGACAAGGCTGCTTTTGATGGGGGAGGGCATGTTAGGGTCCAAACCTAAACCCTTTATTTATGTAATAAACCTAATAGGGTCGAGTCATAGTCATAGTTAGTTAAAGAGTCAATAAAGCCCGTATTAATAATTGTAAGTGGTTGACCCACATTTAAGAAAGGGACCACAATTAGTTGCAAACGGGCCATGGTATTAGATATATGGTATTGAGAGAACCATGGTAATGACCCATGGTATTGTATGTATGAATCCTATATAGAGGCTAGAGACTCCCCATTGAGAAATATCAAGTCTTATTTTGTAATCAAGCTTTGCTCTGCTGGAGGTTGCCCCCTCGAAGAGGCAAGTGAACATTGCTTTAATCTCTGAATAATAAAATACTTATTGTTTTTCTCATTTTATTGTGTGTTCTGGGTTATATTTCTTCGCATATTTGGTATTCTGTAATTTCTTGCAGGTTAAGAACATAACAAGCTGCTACAACAGAATGACTTCCCCAATCGAGAGTATATCATTCTTGATCTCAGTAATCCTCATGAAATAGGATTGAATATCCTCGTCCTTGCCCTTCTTAATATCCTTCAACTTATTCTTGAGAAATAGAATTTGATTAGCATTACTAACCTTGAACATGCCAACCAAGCTGTCTTAGATCTCCTTGGAGGTCTTCAATTTGGAGATGGAGGCCACCATATGCTTGCTAATGGAATCCTTGATAATCTTCTTTGCTTTGACTTCAGCCCTATTGTACGTGGTCTTCGCAGTAGCTGGTGCATTTGAAGGAGGTTCAGGGATTTTACCCTGCACATAGTCCATCACTTCTTTTTCTTCCAAGGTCAAATCAAGAGACATCTTCCATCCATGATAGTCATATTTATCATGGAGCTTGTCTTTAGCTAGGAAGTAGGATGAGGAACCCATTGAACCTTTTGTTCTTGTCCAACTGTCTTTGGTGAATGCTCTTTCACTCTTGTTTAGGCTTTGTATTCACCTCACCTCTGATGCCATGTTAATTTTAGGAAACAATAGTATGTTCTATGCTTTAGATCAATTTTACTTCAATTTCTTTAGTAGCCCAATATCAATACTCAAATTAGCGATCACATCAGCATGATAGTAAAATGCAGATAAAACATAGACATAATCAATAGAAGACAAACTAAGACAAGAGGACGCAAGATGTGGCACCAGCCAGGGACAAACCCCAATGTGGGGAAACCCTTGATCAAATCTTCTTTTAGTCTTCAATAGTTCAACAAAGAGAGATAGTAAAATTTACAAATCTGATAATTTATAACAGCAGTTAAAGAGCCCTAACTAGAAAAGCCAACACTGGTCAACAGGGCAGATTTGACCCTCAGCAAATCGGTCAACTTTGGCCTCCAAACAACAAGATAAAACAACCCTCAAAACAATCAAATTCAACCCAGTCAAAATTTGGTCAAATAGCCCACCTACGGTCGAATGAGTGGAGAGAGAGAGACCCAAAAATACGTACCCAATCAATGAGGAGAGAGAGAGAAGTGTGCAGATGAGTGTGTCCAAATGAGGCTAAGTCACCTTCTATTTATATGCAACATTGAGGATGAATAGACATGATTGTTGGGTTTCTGAGCCTACATAAGTTTGCCGACCAACCTTGACAATTTGACCATAATCAAAATAAATTCATAACGTCATTTGTACATGTCAGAATTGGATGATCTTTAGATCAATCCTACACCTCTCGGAGAGAGGAATCCAAGAAAAATATCAGTTGTCATAAATAAGATGACCCATGTGGAGTTTGGACCTAGTTTCCAATTTTAACAGATAGGCACCTAGATGATTGTTAAGAGGCACCTAGATGATAATAACCTTAAATGAACAATCAATCCATTTTATTCACACTTGCCTCCTTATACATTTGATGCAAGTCTCATTAATGGTAATTGTCTTTTACATGCAAAATACATGGAGTGAATGTGCGAAAGATAAGCCTCATTAATTAACAACAACTATCCTTATAGCATGAAAGACATGAGGAATATGTGCCATAATTACCGTAGAAATAGAGATCATGCTCTATGTGTAATGTGGAATGCAAGATGCAGGAGGATGGGTCACATGTTGTTTCTTTGCATGGGCATCAAAAATGGAATTTGACTAAGTTCCAAAACTCGTGAATGTGGGATGAACAATGTGGGATGCATAGTGCGAGGGACTGAGACAATAAGTGGGTAATCTTTGTAGACTTATTTCTCCACATTTGCATTACAAAGATTTTATGGGATATAAGGTGTGGAACATTGGAATGGTGTCAAGGCAAGTTGCTGCCACTTCTACATATCTAGGGAAATTTTAAGAAGGGGTCAAGAAAGGAAAAGTTTGTGTAAAAAGGGTATTAACAAGCATATACTAAAAGAGAAAAAAAAGGGATCAATTATGATGTTGTACATAGATTTACTATTATGGTCATGTGTATGTCTCATTTCATGGTAGAATGCATTCGAAATGCATGACAAGAGCATAATTATGCTATCAGGGTTACTTGATATGTATAGTTGAACCTGTTTGGATGAATGAGGTGTAATATAGACTAGAAATGAAAGGATTTAAGTGCTACCGAGCTTCTTGGGCATAATTAATCATGGTATCAAAGCATTGTGAAGCTTGGGAAAAAGAAAAAATTGAACTTTGTGGTATAAAAATTGGTGTAATGTAGTAGTGTGGCCCAACTAATAGATTGGTGATGTAATGTGCTATGTTGGGAAAATAAGCTATGTGCAAACTTGCCAATGTAGAGTGCATGAAAATTGACACCATGCGAGGATAAAATTTGTAGAAAGTATTCTTTGCTTGCACATTTTAATGCTTTTGTGCAGTGAAAAGTGTGGGAGAACCAAGACGACGCGGGTATAAGCTTTGTGGAAAGTTTTCTCTGCATCCACATTGTAATGCTTTTATGGAACCCATAAAAGCATAATCTAGGTATAATAACAAGGAAAGTTTCGCTCACTTCTGCATAAATGGGCACTGATATAAAATACTAATTTTTTGTGGAAATGGTCTAATGGATTTGCTTCATTTTAATTAATAAAATAATAAATGTTTTGGGGAAAATTGCAAGAATTTTTGTAAGAATTTATTCTGATAAAATATTTTGAGTAATAGACATACATAACATAATAATAAGAATATAATGTATATGATAATGACATAAATCACTACCTTAATAAGTAAATTAATGTGTACGAGTATGTTTTTAGGATTAATTTAGTAACTAGCCCCCAAGGGGCAGCCCAATTGGAAAGTGTCGTGATCATGAAGTGTTATATACCAAGATATTTGAGGCTCAAATTCCCCCGACTTACTCATGTTTGCGGAGGGGACATACATGGACACCTAGGTGTTATAGTGGTAGCGGTCAGAATTTACCCCATGTCGTGTGAGTACGAAATCGACCCAATTTTTTATTCCTCTATTTACAAAAGGAAATAATAATAATAATAATAATAATAATAATAATGTAATAATTTAATAATTACACACATTATAATAATGGAAACAAAGGTAAGATAGACATTGAAGATAAATGATATGTGTGAACCATTAAATAAGAATTTAAAGGCCATAACTTTGCGTTCATGGCTTCAAATCAAGTAAGGTTATATGTGTTAGAAAGCGTTTGGCAAGCACCATGCAACTATCAAGTTAAAATGGTGGTATTAACAATAAATCTAAAAGGGGTGGCAGGAGGGGAAGGGATTATTCACAATCCCGATGGAAAATAGCTATCAATTATTCGTGGGGGCTGGGACATAAGACCAATAATTAAGTAAAGATGTATTACCATCCCTCACGTCTTCTCTTGGAAAAAAAACATGAATATTCAAAATTTAGCAATTTTTGGCGGCTCTCTTATGACAATTCAACACTTGTACAAAGGCACTTGGCCTAGAGAAAACCATCTGAAACTCTTGCTCCAAAAAATCTCTAGAGATCTTGAATTATCCCCCCTTAATTCCCTTTTTCACATCTTCAAGTATCAAAATATAGAAGCCAACCTAGCTTGTCCCCTTCAAGTTGGTTAAACTGAAGTAAATGGTTGTCATGGATAGAGAAGTATCGCATAATCCCCTCTCAATCACAAGCTTCAATATCTAAAGTTATAAAGCTTAATAATTTTCCCCTCCCTCTCATTTTAAACATTAAGAAAATTGGGAAAAATTGGGGGAGCATGAGAAAGGGTAGAATGACACCCTATGACGTTGCTTCCCATGCAATTCATTTACTCCCTATCTCTTTGCACGCTCTCAATGTAGGGAAGCGACAACGCTTTGAACTTTTCTATGACCTCATGCTTTGGATATTGACTACTCCAATGGATTTTATAATTACGAAGGTTCATGGAGTTTGGAGTAGGATCACATGTGAGATTAACTCTAGGCTTGTTAAATTTTCGACCTCAGACAAACCTACTACTCTCGACCTAATAATTCCTTGGCACTCTGGGTTATGTTGTCTTCTGAGGTGCTCTATAAAGTTTCACCAATGCATCGTTTCCAGGTTTCTCTGTGGCAACATGCATATCTTATGGGGCAGAGGATTCATCAATAGTAGGGAAAATTCCAACAACAGGGCCTCCCTTAAGTCTCGATTGGGTACTTGGTTTGCTATGGAGTACACTTGTCAATTAGTCTTTGTTGTTTGCATTATCATCTCTGATTTTTTCCTCTTTCGCTGGAACTCCTCAAATCGGATTTGCGTTATCCAACTACCTGGAAATCCCTTATTATGGCTTGTTATTTATGTTATTGAATTTAGGGGAGCCTCTTCCATTTTTGGGGTTAGCTCTGTGATTTTGTGTCTCTATTTTTGACTCCCTTTCAATAACGAAGTTCCACAGTCTCTCAAGCTTAGGTGTCACTATCTCAGGTTTTCTTGAGGTGGGCTCTATCTCCCTTGGCGAATTGTGGTTGTTTCATCTGTTCTTGTACCGTGTTATCCATTACAGGGGCATATTTGTCCTCCTTTGGGAAACATTTGCCCCAACCTCATTCCTTAGCTTCCCTCTTTAAGTACTCCAGTGCCTCTTGCGCATCATGCAATAATAAATAGAGGTATTCCTTGCCATTAATTTGAGCACGTGGACCAAAAAAAGAAAATTCTCCTTGAACTGTTGGTAACCTTAATTGTAGCAACTACTCCCGAAAAATTGAATCTCTTCACCCTGAAACAATGGAAATTAAATGGAGGTTGCACCAACAAATGACAACAACCATCACCCTTCTTGAAGAAATTCAAACCTTGAAAGGGAAATTAGCTCAACATGAGCATGAAATTAACGCTCTCAAACAATAGATAGAAGGCTTAAAGGTGCATCACCCAGCTAGTGATATTCAAACTTCCAACAACAATGTTTCCAGTCAACATGATGGCAGATTATTGTCAGATCTCAACTAGTATCCTGAAGATGATCCTCCCTCAATTCTATGATGTACTCACTCTATAAATGTGTTTTTCTTCTTGCTCAATTTTTCAAAGTTTATGTATGTAGCCCATTAGTTATAGTGGGCTTACAATATAGATTTTTTGTAATTCCCAAAAGCTCGTCTCTAGAGAACCCACCACCAGATGAATTACTGTAACTATTTCACGAGTAACTGTTGTGTTTGGGCATAGATTTTAATAGAAAATTCTCATTTGTGTTAAAAGAAAGAAAGAAAGAAAAAAGCATTAAATCTAAATGTGAGCTTTGATACCTTGTCTTCTTAACTGGAAAAACTTAAATCCATATATTTCATTGTAAGAATAATCCCTTGAATAAAAAAAAATCCTACATCAAGTAGAAGCACTCAAGCTTATATTGAAATCAATTTACAACAAACATCAAACTAACAATATAATTGTCTCTCTTTCAAAATTGGCTCCAAGGGATTCTTCTCATTTGAAATTTTAGAGCTACTTCCCAATTTACAAAAAATCAAGAACCCTTTTTCTTTGGTGCTCTTTGATATATACAACAATAATTTATAACTATTTATTGTCACTTATAAACTTCCCAGAGACAATCACAACTATATAATTTCTAGATTTTGTGTTATTTTACATTATATATAATACATTACAAATTATTCATATAATTCATTTCACCATCAACCACTTTCCATATAAGCGTCTATTATCAAATAGTACATTTTTTTATTATGACTGTATAACCAACTTGCATTTGGAGTCAATATTTTGAATCAAAGCGAGGGCTAATGAGGAAAATCGTGTTCCCTAAACACATGATAGATGACAACCTATGGGCATCAAATATGGGGCAAAAAACTTTAAAATTAAAGATCAGTACACATTAGACTCATTAGTTGTAACAACACTGGGTTAAATTCCATGTAAATAAATAATGTATGGACATCATAAAAGAAAAAATCAACCAAGGTCATGGGACACGTATTCCAGGCTGAATGAAGGGGAAAAATATTACATTGGGAATCACTTATGGTTTATTATTGGCCATGGAAATTGACATTGGCATTGGAAAAGACAAAAGGACAATAAACAATAATTAATTCAAGAAATAAAGGAAAATAGGAGAAAACGAAGACGAAGGGACAAGAACATGCATGCAAGGGAAAATGAAGAAAAATGAAAGGGAATAGAAAAATAAAAAGGAGGGAGAACATCCACACACAATCTTCTACATTCTAGCATTCTCACTTGGATAAGAAGAGTAAGAGAGAGAACAAGCACTTGGAAGCAAGGAGGACACAAGCAAGTAAGCAAACAAGGAAAGCAAGGGAGTGCAAGAGGAAGTTTGGACAACAAAAAGTAAGGGCATAAAATAGGTTTGAATTTGAAGGTAACAATGTGCATGCGTGATTTAGCATGCTGGGATTTAATGCATGGTCTATGCATTGGTTTATTGGTAATGTTTGTAATCAATGGCATGGGATTTGCCTGGATTGATAGTGATGTACAACCTTGCCTTTCCATTTCCTGGATAGCCATGATGTAATGGATTCCATGTTTTTGGTTAAGCTTTGGATTGCCAGTAGATTTTGGATCTTGGTTCAGTTGGTCTCAGGAAAATTCCCAAGGGCTGAGGGTGGAGATGCTTTTCTCCTGGAACTCTTGATAGGTGGGTAGAGACATGAAAATTCCTTTGGGTATGGTGAAGAAAGTCTGAGGCATCCAAGCATGTTTGGTTTTTTATTTATTTATGGACCAATTTAGGTGAAATAATTATGGTTGAGGGTTGAGGTCGTTTAGCCTCTGGATTCCCTAGCTGGTTTTGTCTTTGTTTATCCCATGAGATCCCACATTCATGCTTGGAATATGGCACAGGGGTGTTTGGCTGAAAGAAATATTTGGGTCAACCTAATCTATGGTTGGGTGGTACATGGAAGTCCCTGACTTTTTTGGCTTTATGCATATGTTATTATGTGTTATTTCTTATTGAGATCAATGAGCACATGTATTGGTTATTATGTTGATTTTATCACTGATTTGTCATGGCTTCATTCTGGTTAAATGCTAGTTATAGGCATGGTATAAGTTTTGGTATATGATGTCCTCTTGTTATGGATATTGTTCATGGTTTGATAAGTTATTGAATGGTTATGTTATCAGTCCATAAATTTCCCTAGGTTGAGGAGAGAAATTCTAGAGGTGACCACAAACCCCTTTTAGGCTAGAATCTAGCCCATATAGCCTTGGAGAGGGCTCTCTCACTTAAAGTGTTCAACTAATATGATATTAGGCTAGGTATAGAGCTCAATAAGTTCTAATTTTCAAAGGTTTGTTGGTAAGTTAGGAGACAGATACATTGGGCATGAAGTCATGTCAAAGTTATAATTTGTCCAGTGATATGATGAAGAAAGAAAGGGTTTTTCCACAGGGGAAGGGTAGGAAGTCTTGTAGATGGAATCAAGTTTAATTTTTGTAGGAGTGTGAATTTAAGAAAGGTGAAAACAACACTTAGAGCATAAAAAATGTAGATGAATTCTAAATATTGCTTTAAGAGGAAAACACAGATTACTTGGGAAAACTAATCAGATCACCATTAAGATGAATTCTGAATTAAACATTTGTTTCTTCCAAGCATGAATACATACATTCAAGAGATGTAGAAACATAAGAAAAACTTACAATATAAAATAAGCACAACACCATCAAGATCTGACACGTAAATCCTTGCAAATCACCTTTTTTCTTTCATTCACTGGAAAAAATGTTTAGAAATATAATGCACTCAAGGAGTCTCTCTCTCCAATATGACCAACCCCTTTTCCATTACATGTACATCATAATATAGACTTAAAAGAGTCAGTTCCCACCTCTAGGTGTCAAATTTGTCATTAGGAATATAGTTCCAAACTTCTGCAATTAAAATAGATCTGACTACTTAATACTAGGAACTACATAACTAGATACTTTCTTAAGAATTTTACATTAATATCTTAACTCTAAACTGAGTTCATGAGTAACTGCCTACTTTATCATAATTGCAACAACCATCAAAACAAATTACATCAAGTTTTAGCTGATATAACTCGCTCAAACATAACTCTGTCTTGAAGCGCAGTGTCAGCGCTGCTCAAACTCTAATTTCTTCAGCAAAGCAGAAACATAACGCTTGATGGTTTAGGTACTTGTGGTCTGTTTATGAACTGATTAAAGGATCCAACATGTGCAAATGAACCTTTACATGGTCACCTTCCCCTTCAGAAACTAAACTTTACCCAATACCTCAAAATCTGATAAAACATATTGTGAGAAAAAACGCAACGCCTGTTACAAAAGTGCAACACCATCTTCATTTCTATTGTTTAAGTGGTGAGGATGTTTTGTAGTGAATCTGTACACACTGATGATGATGTTGATTTTGTAATAACCATGCCATATACTTATTTTTTGTAGACTACATGGTAGATGAGGGATTCTTTACTGAGCTTTTAGTTGGTGATTTGATTTCCTTTACAACGATTGAGGGTGTTTCCTTCTTGATCAAGGGACTAGTTGGGAAATCATCCACTAATTTTGAAGAATCAACAAATGTTTTCCATGATATATTTCTTTGACTTAACTCCTCCAAAACCAACAACTTGATTAGGGAAAAATGAAATAGACTAGGCTCCAATTTACTTTGTTTTCCTGTACCTTATCAACCATCTTACAAAGACTACTAAACAAATAAAAGGGTAAGTTCAAAGGGTTATTTCTAGTGAAATGCATTAGGAGCCTAAATTGACAATGATAGACTCGTCCAAACCTTCCCTCACATGTGAAGTACCTTTGAATAGCTTGGAGAAGCTTGTTGTGATTTTCTAACAAATACTTCTTTGGCACAATGGACCCATACTCCTTGTCTTTGTACTCGGGCTTCAAAAATAATTGTAATGGGTAATATCAAGGGGCATGCCCTTGAACCATTGTTATCCCTGGGGAGGGATATATTTTGCAGTTGTTATGGTGACCTCTATAATTGGAAAGTTAAGTGTTCCAATCTTAGCTTTCAATCCATCAAAGTTTTTGGCTAACTCCTTAGTCAATTATAGATTAAACCCTTTAATTTTCTCACAAAACGTCATACACCCCACCTGCTCAAAATCCATTATGATGGTTGGGTCTGCATTAATAAATGTGACATCTTGTGGCTCAAAATGGACAGTAGCACCTCCCTTGTGCTTTTTTTCCTCTGGAGTCGACATGATTTTGTTTGCAGCAGTGAATAGTCTAGGGTTTAAGGAAAATTTGTTTTGTGCAACAATGTAAACGTAATGACAAGAAAGACTCTTCAAGGTAAACCTCTGATAATGATTTAAGAAGCAAGCTTTACATAAAAGACTAATCAACACAAATTTTCTTCAGGAAACCATTAAACAACTTACAAATGTTTGAAAGTGACGACAAAGAATTCCAAGGGGCAGGCACAACGACAAAAGCACAACGAACGAGCAAATGGATTTTCAAACACTTCTTAAGCACACAAAATTAGGGTGGGAGGCTTGAATTTAGTTTAAACATATGATATACCTTGCAAATGGAAACTCTACAAAGGAAAAATCGATCTTGGCCATGACAAATGCAAAGGATACATGACTGTGTGGAAGTGAGAAAATTAAGAGAAAGCGCAACGAATTGAGAAAAGCGAAACGATGGAGAAATTATCTATTTTTGTAGGTTTTTAATGGTTTTCACTCGCTCAAGCATGCAATTGGAAATTCATTCAGGATCAAGGAATAAAGCTAAGCTCAAGTTTGCATGAGTGAAATAGATTTGAGTACCGATTTGCGAGAAATGTAGCGTTGTGTGGAAACACAACGCCCTTGCCTCCTTTGCGCAATAATGTAGCATAATCAAACCACAAGCCTCTGATGTGAATAAACAAGAATTGAGCGATGGAGGATGAAGGGAGTAGTGGCGAGAAACTTGATTTGAAATTGTGATGATGAATGAGAAACACCTTGTGGAAAGCGCAACAACTTGTCCTTTTGACTGTTGTACTTTAGCTGAGGTCATGACCACTCATGAAATACTGACTCGAACACCTACAAATCTATGCCCAATCTTTTTCATGATTGCTTTGATGTAACTTGACCTCTAGTCTTAGGTGACTAATTCATGATGACAAAAGTTTTTGATGACACCCTATGATTACTCCATTAATAATGAAGCCTCAAGACATTAGACATTTGGAATTTAGCAAGATAGACAGTTTTGCTTGAAACTCAACCCAAAACTAGACCTTTTTAAACCATACTAGTTAGGATATCAAAAATGACTTTTACAAATTGATCTGAGATATTTAGAAAGACTATCATGAATAAGATCCCTATAATATAGGACTCTAACATAAGCTCCAATGGGGATGGAATCCTCCCTGTGAGGTGCCAAGAACACCACAGACTAGTAGCCTTGTCCACTGGGTTGCTCCCCACTCAAAGTCTACAACCTGCTAATTGATGTCGAGACCAAAACCACTGTACATTCTGAAAATCACTACTGCACGCTACTGGAAAAAGATGTTAAAATTACAATATGAAGATACACATATTGGAAGAGATGTTTTGATCAGGTGCTCAAGTTTATGCTCAAAAAATAAAAGTGTCAGAATCTTGTCAAACTCACCTTCAGATCGAATAGCGCGTCATTCTGAATCCAACGGTGCAAACGACACTCAAATCCGAGTTCGTATGCAGAAATTAGAGCAAGTCAAAGTTCAAGTTTGACTTGTCCACATGGCAGGATTGGATGATGTGGCAAAACCCTTCAGTGAATGAGGAGGCACCAAGTGGAAGGCCACCATTGGCCCTCGCATATCGCAGGAAACAGGTGGATCGGGTTAAGAATTGGCTCCCAGGCAGTGCCGATTGTGATTTTCAATGTCGCATATTGCAATCGCAGGCAAGGAGGAGTTAAGGTAATCGGCCTCGGTAAGGTTGGGAGTAGCGATGTGATATCGACTCGGATTATGATGCGATAAACTGCAATCGCATATCAAAAATCACACAAAGAAGAAGATCATAGTTTATTACTGCCTGTACTCACTAATTGAAATTTGCAATACGACTGACAGGTTATGGCCTGCGCTGTGGGGAATTTCTCGCTCCGTTAGCATATTTTGGAGTGGAAATGTGGTTTTGGTCGGATTTAGAGCAGTTTGTGGAACGAATAGTGGGAGAACTAGGAGAAGTCATAACTTCTTCATTTCTTATCTAAATTGGATGCAAAACCATTTTTTAGGATTCTGAACTCATTGAGACAGGTTTCAGAGACATCTGAGCATTGTAAACACACTTTTGTTGTAATTTTGAGCATAATAGAGAAGCCCAAGCCATTGGAAGCTAGACCAAGGAGACGTAGCCCAAGAGCGGTGAACTCCTTTATCATGTGCTTGTTGTTTGTTGTATTTTGATGTTCTTTGTTGTTATTTTGCTACTGTTCAACATATGTTTTTTTGTTTTGTTTTGTTTTATTTATTTATTTTTTATAACATTTACATAAGAAACTCTCACGGGAATCAGTTAATTAAGCAAAGGTATTGAATCCTTAAGCACTTGATAAGCAAATGATAAGAATCTTGGGTTTTAATCTGAATGGGGAATTAGCACAACATTACTAATATGCTCCATTTCAGATCATGCTTTCCAAGCAAGCTTATTGCACACCATTTCCTACCTATCCTACTTTGTTGAGTACATGTGTTGAATCAAGTGATCTAAAATTTCTAGTAAATCCAATCAAGTAGCATCTCACATAATTTGATTGCTTGATTGTGCTTCAACAAGATAAAATTTGGATCATTAAATGGTAGAAGCAACTCAAACTGAATCCAGTCTTTTCACTGGTGAACAAAACAAGATCTACCTTGATTGATGATTCCAACAGGCTTGTAAAAGGATCCTCAAATGAATGAACATTGAAGTTCAGTTGATCCGACAAATTATAATTTTTCTCCAGGTGGTCTACATACCATGATGTTAACGGTGCTGGACCTGCCAACATTCAGGGGATCTCCCTGGTATGAAGTCCTAACTAGACCTCACATTGTTTGGTGTAGGAGTCACATCCGGTATGATGGCGCGGTTGCCATAGCTCTTGCTGTTCAGCATATGAAAGTGTTATGCTTGTAACTTCAAGAAAGCGAGGTGAGTGTGCCCGGTGAGTGCTTGATGTAACTTTGTGTTCGAGTTCTCTTACTGTCAAAGGGGGAGGTGAAGTGAGCCTCTTGATGAGAGGGAATAATCAAAACCCAAGAAGAAACACACATGAAAAACAATAAGGGTCTTTCCAGCGTCC
This sequence comes from Pinus tabuliformis, assembly GCA_031772625.1. Taxonomy (NCBI): domain Eukaryota; kingdom Viridiplantae; phylum Streptophyta; class Pinopsida; order Pinales; family Pinaceae; genus Pinus; species Pinus tabuliformis. The sequence continues at coordinate 1,293,832,875 of CM062819.1, forward strand.
AGCGGAATAGTCCACAGCCAATGTGGCAGTCGTGAAAACCAAAGTTCAAGGGAAAACACGTACACCGTCCAACGGAATAGTCCACACGGGGGTGACGGTCGTTAAAACCAAGAAAACACAAAGATGTCTGTATAATTTTCAACATAGTAGTCCACATAGACAACACAACAGTGATAAACAATACAACATATCTTCAACAATATGAGTATTAAAATAACCGAAGTAGTTCAACTATCTTAGTACAGGTTAAGCAAACATGCATTACAAACGTTTAAAGAATAGTCTTACAAACGGATACAAAACATGCGTGAAAACGTGCTGGCCTGAGACAGGCTTCTGAATTAAGAAAAAGATCCAAGACACATCTGTACACCATACATCACTAGTCCTAGTAGTGGGATGTTGGAGCCACTACTCGCTCCTCAAAGAACAAACTACAAACTCTCAAGGCTATGTAGGAGGAGCCAAGGTGAAAAGTCCTTTGCTCATACAATGAGGGGGTATATATAGCCAAGGGGGAATAACTGACCCTTGTGACTCTTCGACTTCCCTCATGACTGTTTGAATTCCTTCATGACTATTTGACTTCCCTCATGATTGTTTGACTTCCTATGAATTTTCGACTTTACATGACTCTTCAACTTCATATATGGGTCTCTTGGACTTCCACTTTACATTACATTGATTACAACAAGTATGGCCGATAGTAGTGATGTGGCCGAGACAACTCATGAAATGACTTGACATGATACTGGTGACATGTACTGGTTGACTGTGGTGTCTATGTCGAGCTGTTGTGCTGCTGAGTGATGATATGCTCTTGGTGTAACATGTCTTCACCTCTGCATGGAAAAGTGTGCGGGGTCTTTGATGGTCTTGGTCTTTGCTTGATGGTGCATGTATATGTGTCCCTTTTGCTCGTTGCTTGATGTACTTCGTGCATTCGTTTGACTGTGAGCAAGTCTTCTAGCATGTGCTCCTTTTCCATCTCGTTTGTCATCGTGCCATGTTTCATCGATGTACCTGTTCTTGCAATCACTCATGACGAGACGACATCAAATCCAAAAATATCCTAGTCTAACATGATGCATTGTTTTCCGTTTCGGTGCAGGTGACCGGGAGAGGGACAAGGTATTGAAACTATGCAGAGCACAACACAGGTCGAGATGCGAGGCTCCAGAGCATTGTTGGGAAAAACTATGCAAATGTCACTAGGAGGCAGATTTGTGTAATCTGGGACAACAATGACAGCTGCGGGGCGAAACCCAGCTGGGAGGTAGAATTGCGCAGTTTCCGGGAGGAAGACCATGCATGATGTCGGGGAACTATTGTGCCAATCTGCGCAATTTTCAAGGGGATCACTGGGTATGTCATCCAACTGGGATCTGCGTAGTTTCTCCAGGGAAGATAGTGTGGGAAGCAGGATGCACTGGCAGAAAAATTAGTGCAATTTTCCATAGGAGGACAGGATCAGGCTGTAGGAGCTACTGGTCAAAATTACGCAATTCTGGGAGACAGTCCAAGCCTGGACATAACTGCGCAATTTATGGGATGATTGCAGAGCGGGACATAAGGGCAAGTGACAGATAACTCTGTGCAATTTCTGGGTTGATTACAGATCATACCAACAGGGAAGCCTGCTTGGTAGATCTGTGCAATTTCCCGTGATAATGTAGTGACAAGAAACAAAGGCTTGTCCCACATGTTTGCGCAGTTTCGGCAGGCAGTGCAAGGCAGTCATACTGGACAAGTTCTGCGCAGTTTTGGAGATCAGTGCAAACTTGGGTCACAACTCAAGTCATTTTTTCCGATTGACCAGCAAGAGGCTTCATGGGAGATCTTGCGGGAAGCGCAGACTAGATCGGGTTCTGGGACAACTTCTGCGTAGTTCTCGGAGATAGTCAGCTGGCACATTTCTAGAAATGTGTAGTGCAAGCTACTCAGAGGACAACCTCAAGCTCTGCACAGTTATGGGTAGCAGTGCAAGGTCACTGAGATCGGGGTCCGGTTGAAGGAGGGTTGTTCATTCGACAAATTTTAAGGAAAATGATAATGTGTGAAAGAACGTGTACTTGTGCATACATTACACTATGATCACACACTTAGCATGACTTGACGACAAGACACCTCAAACCAACAAGACAAACATGTGCTTAGTGAGACTGACTCAAAGGTTAAGAGCGATAAGTGCGATAGTTGAGATATGTCTTCAAATGACCGTGACGACACTTGTGTGATAGTGTTTACAACTTTGTGTGTGAGTGCGACTGATGTCGACAAAGTGAAAACAACTCATACACACAAAGACAAACCTTCAAAAATTCTAGAACAAACTCGTAAGCATGACATAGCGATCAACATGCCAAAAGACGACGATGGTCGATGAAGCAAAAAGGGTGTAATAACTCGACAAGAGCTTATTGGATGAGCCCGAGTGTTTGCAACCATCAAGGGGAAAAACCAAGGAAGGGTTCGAAATTTGGATGCAGGCCAAAATTTTGGAGGGTGTCGGAGCCGTTGCAACACATGAATACAAACCTTTATATGCATCCTTGCTTTCATGCAATTTCATCTTATAGTTGTCATGATAGGGTTGCAAACCTTCATTTTAATTTTGTAATGGATTTCCTGTTGGACGAAATAATGATGCTGACTGCCAAACTAAGTCTTCATCACCCCTGTTTTCAGGCTCACAACTAGCTAAAGGAGGAGAATTTTGACTGTAGAAACCATCCAAATAACTAGCTATTGGATCATTGAAAACCTGAGAAGACTGCTGCAATTTATTTTGTATTGTTTCCAATGAGACTATATGATCTTTCATAGGCTCACCATCCTTTTCTTTAGTGATAGTTTTAAAAAATTTCTTGAGGAACTCAAAAGAAGCAAAACTAAATGGCACAAAACTACCTTGAATTAATTCACAATGTTCTTCATGTTTCAACCCTCCAACTGCATCTTCAATCTCATGGTTACTCAATGGCTGTGATTTTGAACTGAAGAAGTCTTCCATATAACAAGTAACAAGATCATCAAATACATAAGAAGGTTGTTGCCAATCTATGCTATTGTCAGCTTGCTTTCCTGCTTCATTAGTAATCTTATAATTTTCTTTCAACAGTTCAAATGAGGCAAAAGATAAGGGTAGAGGGTTTCCATAAGAAAACTCATTGTTTTCCTCATGTTCGATGTCAAGACTATGAGATTGTTGACTTATAACACTATGAAAGTTCTCCTTTAGTAATTGAAATGAAGCAAAACACAAGGGCAAAGTTTCTTCACCTGATTTGGTATCTTCTTCATGTTCTTCATTTCTGTCATAATTGACACAGCCATGCTAACTGCTTTCTATAAGCTGTTGTAACTGAACATTCTCTTGCTGAGAACATGTTGTTAGTTTCTCTTCATGATTGTCTTCAAGTGAATATATAAAACAATCATTTTCTAGCTCATGGTGACATGAATCAACAACCTCTCCTTCTTTTGCAAAATTTGCTTGGAAAGGAAGTCTTCTTCGCTGCTCTCTTTGTCTTATTTGATTTTGAGGCCTTCTAAAGTTCAGATTCCTGATTTGTGGAGTAGGTTGTTGGTCCCTTACAATAGACTTGTTGTCTAAGGTTAGTTTCTCCATCATTTTCTCCATAGTCTTCATCATAACATCTAGTATGGTATCCAAAGATATGGTAGCTTCTTCCTTGACTACTGTCCTTTTTTTTTGTTTTCATTTTAGCTTTTTTAGTAAGCAAGTTTACCTCTACTCCCACTGCAACATTCTGCGTATCTTCAAGAGTTGTTGGATTTCTTTCTCTCAATTGATAGGCCATTTCAGCATCAAATCCATCTGGGTAATAAAGCATAGCCAACCCTAGGAGAGGCTTTATATCACCAAGTATGGAATTGTAAATTTTATTAAATATGTACGGGAACTTCTGCACTGTCTCATCAGGCTGCCTCTTTAAATTCCTATACTCAACCATAATCTGAAAAGGGTTCTTTTTAACCTCCCATCTGTTAATGAAATCGTACTCAAACTGTTGGAACTTAGTAATACTTCCAGCTGTCAAACTTCTATACCACTTCCTAACCTCTCCTGAAAGGCTTTGAGCTAAAAACATTATCTTAACATCATCATGATCAACTTCTTCAAAATCTGCAAAGTCATTCATTTTGCCTATGTGTTGCTGTGTTGTAGTGGGTCGAGTGCCATCAAATTGAGGTAACCTTTGACCGTAATTCTGTAGTAAATCATGTAAAGGAGCTTGCATATTTAATGGAGCATATCGGTAAGCAGTCATGACAATGCTTTTTTGAGATGGACTTATACTGGCTTGACTATGATTATCATTTGGATCTTGTTCAAGATCACTAATACAATAAGGAGATGCATTTTCAGCTTCAAAGGAATGATATACAATTTTAAAAGGGGAATCATGTGCAAATCTGTAGTCTTCATTCAGATACAATAGATGAAGGAAAATCCTTTTGACATACTCAGAAAAGGACAAGAGGTATCTAATGAAAAATAATAAGATTTCTTGCAAAAAATTGAAGCTTTGATACCTGGTCTTTCTGAAATGTCCTTCCATTCCTCTGTCAACAAGTCTCGTTCTCTAGTGGAGTCTTTGAATCTAAATGTAACATTGATTGGAATTACCAAGTGAATGGTACAACCTCCTTGTGTCTGACTACTATCCGCCATGAAAAATCAGATCTGAAACTTTGATGATCTTTCCTGGAGAAGATGAAACCTTTCGTTCCCGGCAACGGTGCTAAAATGTTAACATTCGATAAATTTCTGTAGACTGAGGAGAGAAATTCCAAAGGTAACCACAAATCGAAGAGGGTTCTCTCACTTAAAGTGTTCAAATAATATGATATTATTCTGGGTATAGAGCTCAAAAAGGTCTATTTTTCAAAGGTTTGCTAGTAAGATAAGAGACAGATCCATTAGGCATGGAGTCATGTCAAAGTTATAATTTGTCTAGTGATATGATGAAGAGAGAGTTTTTTTCGAGAAGGGCAAGGTAGGGAGCCTTGGTGATGGAATCAAGTTTAATCGTTGTAGGAGGGTGAGTGGAAGAAAGGTGAAAACAACACTTAGAGCATAAAAAATGTAGATGAATTCTAAATATTGTTTTAAGAGGAAAACAAAGATTATTGGGGAAAACTAATCAAAGCATCATTAAGATGAATTATGAATTAAACATTTGTTTCTTCCAAGCATGAAGACATAATTTCAAGAGATGTAGAAACATAAGACAAACTTACAATATAAAAGAAGCACAACACCATCAAAATCTAACACATGAATCCCTGCAAATCACCTTCTGTCTTTCATTCACAAGCAAAAATATTCAGGAAATACAATGCACTCAAGGAGTCTCTCTCTCAAACCTGACCAACCTTTTTTCCATTACATTTACATCATATTATAGTCTCAAGAGTGTCAATTTCCACTTCCAGTGGTCGAATTCCTCATTAGGAATATAGTTCCAAACTTTTGCAATTAAAATAGAACATACCACTTAATACTAGGAACTACATAATTAGATACTTTCTTAAGATTTTTACATTAATATCTTAGCTCCAAACAGAGCTTATGAGTAACTGTCTACTTTATCATAATTATAACAACCATCAAAACAAATTACATCAAGTTTTAGCTGAGATAACTTGCTCAAACATAACTTTGTCTAAAAGCGCAGTGCCAGCGTTGCGCAAACTCTAATTTCTTCAGCAAAGCAGAAATGCAGTGCCAAAAAATGCAGAGTTTGATGGTTTAGGTACTTGTGGTCAGTTTTTGAATTGATAAATGGCTCCAACATGTGAAAATGAACATGCGCATGGTCACCTTCCCCTTCAGAAACTCAACTTTACCATACAATACCTCAAAATCTGATATAACCTCTTGTGAGCAAAAACAGAGTGCTTGTTACAAAAGCGCAACACCATCTTCATTTCTATGGTTTAAGTGGTGAGGATGTTTTGTAGTGAATCTACACACACTGATGATGATGCTGACTTTGTAATAACCATGCCATATACTTCTTTCTTGTAGATTGCATGGTAGATGTTGACTTCTTTACTAAGCTTCCAACTGGTGATTTGATTTCCTTTACAACTACTGAGGGTGTTTCCTTCTTGATAAAGGGACTAGTTGGGAAATCATCCACTAATTTCGAAGAATCAACAAATGTTTGCCATGATATATTTCTTTAACTTAACTCCTCTAAAACCAACAACTTGATTAGGGAAAAATGAAATAGACTAGGCTCCAGTTGACTTAGTTTTCCTTGTACCTTATCAACCATCTTACAGAGACTCCTAAAGAGATAAAAGGGTAAGTTCAAAGGGTTCTTTCTAGTGAAATGAATTAGGAGCCTAAAGTGATATTGATAGACTTGTACAAACCTTCCCTCACATGTGAAGTACCTTTGAATAACTTGGAGAAGCTTGCTGTGATTTTCTAACATATACTCCTTTGGCACAATGGACACATACTCCTTGTCTTTGTGCTTGGGCTTCAAAAAATCTTTGTAATGGGTAATATCAAGGGGCATGCCCTTGAACCATTGTTCTCCCTGGGGAGGGATCCCTGTTTCAGCGTCTATGGTGACCTCTTTAACTGGAAAGGTAAGTGTTCCAATCTTAGCTTTCAATCCATCAAAGATTTTGGCAAACTCCTTAGTCAATTGTAGATTGAACCCTTGAATTTTATCACAAAACCTCATAACATAGTTACCGATCAAACGAGAAAATTACCTAGCATCCATTGTTTTGAGGTAGCAAAAAATCACTCGATTTTGAAAAGTGGTGATTTAGAATACACCCTTTTTTGGAGCATATTTTTGGCACTTTAAATTTTCTTATGTATCAAGTATGAACATTTTTTAAATGTTAGTGATTTTCATGCTGATTTTGAAAAGTGTTAGAAGGCTTATTTTTGACACTTTAAATTTTTTATATATAAAATATGAACATATGTTTTTTTTTGTTAGTGTTTTTCATCTTGATTTTAAAATTGTTGATACAACATCAACCCTTTTTGTTTAGAGGGCTTATTTTTTACACTTTAAATATTCTAATGTATTAAGTGTGGATTTTTTTTTTTAAATGTTAGTGATTTTCATGTTGGTAATAAAACATTAAAAAAAATGACAGAAAAACAAAATTAACTTGCAAAAAAAATAAAAATTTAAATAAAATAAAATAAAAAATAAAAATATCAAAAAATAAATAATACTAAAAAGTAAAATATTTAAAAATACATATAATTTAAGGGAAAAAAATTAATAATAATAAAAAAATGAAAAACAATTTTTTTATAAGTTACAAAACAAAATCTCGTAATAAAAAAAAATTAAAATAATTACAAAAAAAATTAAAATAAAAGATTAAAAAAACATGACAAATTAAATAAATAAATAAATTACTTAAATTTAAAAAATGAAAAAAAATAAAAATAAAAAACCCTCAAAATAAAAAATAAAAAATAAAAAAAAATGAAAAAAAATGAAAAAAAATTAGAAAAACGAAATGTAAAATAAAAATTCTCGTGGGCCAATGGGCTCGAGGTGGGCAGGGAGGTAGTTGCATGTAGCTCCCTCCCCGCCCGACCTGCGGCCCAACCAGCCCATGGTAAATCGACCCCTGGCCACCACGAGCCGGTTAAGCCGCGAGGTGGGCTGGGGAGGCCACCTTGAGCTCGTTGGCCCGCGATAATTTTATTTATTTATCTTTTATATATATTTTTTTAATTTGAGGTTTGTTTTTTCTTATTTTATTGTTATTATTATTATTTTAATGTTCTATTTTATTTTTGTAATTTATTTTAACTTAAAAAATTTGTTTTTAGTTTTTTTTTGTTCATTTTTATTTATTTATTATGTATGCGTATTTTTGAAATATTTTCTCTCTCTCTCTCTATATATATATATTTGTTTAAATTTTACAAGTTAATTTTGATTTTTTGTTTTTAATATATATTTTATAGTTTTTTTTTGTGTTATGTTTTGTTTTGTTTTGTTTTGTTTTTTTGACTTTTTGGTTTTTTTTTGTTTGTATTTTGCAAGGTCCGTGTCGATGCTTGTCTAGCAACCCGATCCCATTATGTGCAATTTGATAGTTGATTTTAAATTTTTCGTTATAATGAATGGATTCTGCCCCCACAACGTGTCAATTTCATAGTTGGTCTTTAATTTTTCATTACAATAGGTTGAGTTCACCTACACTGCGTGTCAATTTGATGGTTGATTTTTAAATTTTTGTTGCAATGTATCAAGTTGTCTTAGGCTAAGATTTTAAAATCGTTACACATTTAGCATTTAAAAAATAAATTTCTCTTGGTATAATAACTCTTTCATTCAAGTGTTCATTTTTAAAAAAAAATTAGTCATAAATTATTTCCATAATGTCATTCTTGAAATATTTGGAAAACTTAAGATTTTTTTGTAGTCATATTTTTTGTTGTTGTAAGTTTGGTCGGACTACATCTTCTTCATGTCCAATTTCTCAACCCAATCAGGGGGATAACACAGGATTTGAACCCAAGACTTTCGGTTTGGCGAGACTTCATTTCCACGACCATTGCCAATTGAGCTACCCCAAGCATACTTTGTAGTCATAATCTTTGGTTTTAATTCCATGGTTGAAAAATTGTCGAGATTTTAATGTTTTTCTAAGTCATGATATTTTATCTTTAATGCTATGGTTGAAAACAATGATAAGTATTTTTTCTTAGCACCATGCCTGAAAATTGTTGGAATTTTAAGGTTTTTCAAAGACATGATATTTTAAATTTAATGTCATGCCTAAAAATCGTTGGAATTTTAAGGCTTTTCAAAGACGTGATATTTTATCTTTAATGTCATGCTTGAAAATCATTGGAAATTTAATTGTTTCAGAGTTATGATATTTTATTTTTAACGTCATTATTAAACAATGTTGAAAATTTACCCTAAAAAAAAAGACGTTATTCGAGCATCAACACATTTCGTTTTCATGGAGTTTTTTGCACAAAAAATTTGGTTTTTACTGCTATTTTTAAAAAATGTTAAAAATGTACCCCGAAAAAAAATGTTATTCCAACATCAACAATTTTTGTTTTCAACTTGTTTTTTCATGTTTTTTTGGGGTTTTTGTGCTAGAGTACCCGTTTTGAGATAATAGTTCTTGTTTGATCAGTAACTATATTTCATACACCCCACTTGCTTAAAAGCCATTCTGATGGTTGGGTCTGCATTAATAAATGTGACATCTTGTGGCTCAAAACGGACAATAACACCTCCCTTGTACTTCTTTCCTCTCAAGTCGACATGATTTTGTTTGCAACACTGAATGGTCTAGGGTTTAAGGCAAATTTGTTTTGTGCAACAGTGTGAAGATAATGACAAGAAAGACTCTTCAAGATAAACCTCTGATAATTATTTAAGAAACAAGTTCTACACAAAAGACTAATCAACACAAAATTTCTTCAGGAAACCCTTAAACAACTTACAAATGTTTGAAACTAGTGGCAGAGAATTCCAATGGGTAGGTGCAGCATCAAAAGTGCAAAACACGAGCAAATGGAAACACTTCTTAAGCACACAGACTTAGGGTGGGAGGCTTGAATTTAGTTTAAACATATGACATACGTTGCAAATGGAAACTCTATAGAGGAAAAAACAATCTTGGCCACGACAAATGTAGAGGATATAAGACTGTGTGGAAGTGCAACAATTAGGAGAAAGCATACTGAATTGAGAAAATCACATCAATGGATAAATTAGCTATTTTTGCAAGGTTTCAATGGTTTTGGCTGGCTAAAGCATGCAATTTAAAATTCATTCACGATCAAGGAATAAAGATATGCTCGAGTTTGCACCTATTGACCACTGATTTACGAGAAATATAGCATTGTGTAGAAACGCAGCGCCCCTGCCTCCTTTGCGCAACAATGTAGCACAATCAAAAAACAAGCCTTCGATGCGAATAAAAAAGAACTAAGCAATGTAGGATGAAGGGAGCATTGTAAGTAACTTCCCAAAGCGGCTTGGAGTGGAGTTGATGGCGAAAAACTTGATTTGAAATTATGATGATGAATGGGTAACACCTTGTCGAAAGTGCAACAACTTGTCCTTTTGACTGTTGTACTTTGGCTGAGGTCATGACCGCTCATGAAATACTGACTCAAACACCTACAAATCTGTGCCCAATATTTTTCATGTTTGCTTTGATATAACTTGACCTCTAGTCTTAGGTGACTAACTCATGATGACAATTTTTTTTATGACACCCTATGATTACACCTTTAATAATGAAGCCTCAAGACCTTAGACATTTGGAATTTAGCAAGATAGACAACCTTTGCATGACACTCAAACCAAAACTAAACTTTTTAAAACCATACTAGTTAGGATATCAAAACTGACTTTTACAGTTTATCCCCGATCGGGGTGCGTACGAGACCCTCGATGCAATCAATGTGTTTAATGGGAGGTGCCTCGAAAGAGCAACCCACCACCCTCCACATGCATGGCATGGCATGGCTGGCAGGGTCGCTTCGGGCAGATGGGAGATTAATAAGAATGCGGGTGGCGGTAGGAGGCAAGATCAATCTTGGTGTGAGGCATTGGGAGAGTGCATGAAGAGGTCAGAAACTTTGATTTTGAATGGAGATTGCAGCTGTGGACAAAGGAAGGACCAGGTGTAAGCTCGACCAGGCATAGCATTGGTAAATTGGTATGTTGTTTACTCCCTTTCCCTTTTCGCCATGCTGAAAGTCTGTTGGAATTATGATTTGGGTTGGCCGGGTGTAATTCTGTGGGGTTTTGAGAGTTCGGGTCCTGCAATGTCTGTGCTTGCATTAGGTCGGGGGGTATATATTTGGAATTGGCCTGGAGGCGTCACTATTTCAATGCAGTTCGACATATGGCTGATCCACCGGGGGATTTTCTTAGCATGGTATAAGAAAGGCAGAGGGTTGCAAGGAGAGGGTAGGGTGGGTTTGTAGGGTTGGGGAATAGAACGCATGCGACCCACCTGGAATTTGTCTGAATGGCCTTGGGGAACTACTTATGCTAAGGGGTATGGGTGAATTCATGTGACCATAAATCTTGGCCTGCTCACAAAAACTGCAGCCATGGCTCCGCATCTGAGTGGGGCTGACCTGACAGGGAATTGGGAAAATGTAGCAAAGCCTGTGAATGATTGGTGCTGGAAGCCTGAGGGGAATTGGGACGAGGGGGAGCATGGTAACTGGGTGCATGGGGATTTTGCTATGGTTGTAACTTCCTGGCAACTTGGGGAGGGCAATCATTTGAGTCGCACCCACGAGAGGTGGACTGTATGGAGCCAGGTTTCTAGAAATCATAATTCTAATTACAAGTTGGAACCCCTGTTTTCTTCTGGAAAACATGTTAAACTCTGTTCTGAACCTCAGAAGGCTGGAAAGTAGTTGTTGTTGGTTTTTTTTTTTTTTTCCTCTGGTTTTACGGGTGCTTGTTGGTCTCTATACAAGTCAACAAGTTGGTAGTAGTTCTGGTTACTTAGAAGGCAGGGGGCTCATATCACCTGCGACCATCCACCGCTGGAAAACATCACGAAGGAAGTTCAACAAAATGGTTCGTGCGGCAACCCGAACTTGCAACGCAATCCCGTGTGGTCGTGACTGAAAAAGTAAGGGTAGACAAGAGGAAGGGAAATATAACAATCCAGGGGGCAAGTTGAGAGGCCGTAAAGCGTATGTTAGCATTGTCAATGAAGCAACAAATTCCTATCATGAGGGCATAGATGAAGAAATTCGAAAGCTGATAGAGGAGTGGGAGGCAGACCTGAACCGTCAGGCAGGATCCATGGAGATTGAAGCAGACGACTGGAGGGTCTTAGTGCTTGACCCAGGGCATACCCGAGGCCGAGTGACCCAATTCAAACACACATTGTTCCTCTACTGGTCAATGAAAGGAATTCTGGGCAAGGCCCTGGAACAAATTTCTTTGAATATGGCCGTCGTAGTGCAAACATTCCTGGATTACAAAAAGGACTTCCAAAAGCTACTGTTTCAAATGCAGAAGTAGGACGGGCACCTCCAGCGCATTGAAAAGCATTTGCCTTGCATTCTAGCATCGACAGAACTCCTGGGGTCGACTACAAAATACCCGACTCCAGTTGAATCTGCCTTAGCTGAGGAAGCATAACAGTGAAATTGATGTCTCTCTTTTTTGTAGATTTTGATGCGGATAACTTTTACTTTTACTTGTAATTACAGTTATGCTAGTAGGCAAGTAGATAGCGGGATATACATGAACATACAATCATATATGGCTTGGGTAGAAAGACTCAAAATGTATCATTTTTGGATGGCATACCATGTCGTTAGGTGGCCAACAGACTTGGTTTCCCATAGGGCAAGTTGAGGCCACCTAACAAATTTCAGAACTGGTTGTAACTTGCTGATAAAATCAATAGAAAAATGAGGTACTACCAAGCTTAACAAAAAAAAACTAACTTTTACAATTTGACCTGAGATAAATAGAAAGAATAACATGACTAAGATCCCTATAATATAAGATTCTAACAGGTTATATGAGTGTATGAGCTAACAAGTGTTTGATGCAGCTAGCTTAAGAGGGCACCAACCTTCTTTATGATTCTCTGATGAAACTAAAGGTACATTGTATGGATATGCATTCATGGCTTCTAGGATTTATGTTTACAAAGTGTTTGTTTAAATGATTATCATGTATATAGTAAGCTTGAGCAGGAGTAGAGCCAAGAACAGTGCATGAATACTTGTACAGGTTAATGATAGAGTTTTGGAAGGATATGGCTAGTTGTAAGATTGTTGACTTAAGTTTCTAGAGCAAAGTCTTGAAACTAGGAATCCTTTGCCTCAGTCGCACTGAAGCTGGGTTATCCATGTGGCTGCAACCATAGGGAGGATGGGTCATTCATGCAGCTAGAATCTTGTATCCGCACTGATTGGCCTTTGTGAGTGCGACTGGGCTGTAAAGGCTGGTTGAAAATGGTTCCAACTAGGGGAAAAGTTCATTGGTGGATTCAAATTATTAAGGGTGAGCTTAGGTGTCCTTGAGCGTTGTATTAAGTGTTGGATAAGTTTGGTAAATTAGGCCCCATTTCCATAACAAAAACTTGGAGGTTGGGTCATGCATAATAACTCTTAGCTCATGTTTACCCTAGTGAGCTTGTAAAAGTGGGTAAATGTGGGGCGGGGTGTTTTAGAGTAGTATCAGAGCAAGTTTACAACACTAGATCTCGGGGTAAATGCAGATTGTTATGCATACATGTCAATTGTCTATATGTTTACCATGCATGCATGCTAGCTATTTATTTTTATGGTTATGATATCCATGTATGAGCTCATATGCTTGTGTTGTTGCATTATGCTAATCTGGATTGATATGTGCATATGCAATAGCCTCACTAGCAGTAAGTTGAGGTATGCTTTTTATTATGCTTTATTTAGCTAAAAATGGCGTATTATAGGAAATATAAGGTCAAGAGATGAAGAGAAGAATAGTGAATTGCAGTTCATACGACTCCCCACACATGCCAAATGAGAAATTAGTTGAGCAGTAGAGAGAGGGAGACTCTTCTGATCTGGTAGATACATTAAGAAGTTTGAGGGAAAAGATAAGAAGTTGTAAATATGATAATGAGAGGTTGATTGAATCATATGAAAGGTTTGAAAGAGCTCAAGAAATGCAAGCTAAGGTTAATGAAATCATCTTCCAAAGCCTTTCAGATTTGCAGAATTAGGGACAACTAGAAATTAGTCATGGAGACAGACATGAAGAAAAGACTAATGGTGCATATGGAAGTAGGTCTCAGAAAATGTACAGGTTGGACATGAATGATACAATTAAGAGTGGCATACTCTTGGATACACCCAAGAGGAGGGATATTACTCATGTATTTTATTCTATCACTACTTCTAGGAGACATCATCACCATCACTGGCAACATCATTATAGGAGGAGTGAGAAGGGATTATTGCTAGAGGAATTCAAGAACGCCAAGCCTCCTACATTTGATGGCAAGTTAACTAAGTTAGAAGATGCAGAAGCATGACGGTTTGGGATGAGAAAATTCTTCAGACTTCATGATTACTCCAAGAATATGAAAGCCAATATAGCTACCTTTAGTCTCAAAGGAAAAACAAATATTTGATGGGAATATGTGATGCATGTCAGAGGTATTAGCGAAGAGGATCCAACTTGTGAAGAATTTGAAAGAATCTTAAGGAAGAAGTACAAGTCTGAGAGGTATTATGATAGAAATGCCAAGGAATTCTATGAGCTCAAGATGGGTTCCATGACAAATGAAGAGTATACAACTAGATTTCTAAAGATATTGAGATATGTGCCCTATCTCAAGGATGAGAAAGCAAAGATCCAAAGGTTCATCAATATATTTCCATTATCATTCAAAGATCAGATTGAGTTTGATGAGCCTCAGTCATTAGAAGAAACTATCAGGAAACTAAAGCATTGTTATGAGAAGTTAAAGTGAAAGCCCGAGTTCAAGTGTGACTGGAAGGGTAATGAGAATACTAAAGGAAAATGGCCTAAGAAGCAAGGAAGATCTTAGGATGTAGGTGATAAGGAAAATGTGGCTCCGCATAAGAAGTTCAATGCAGCTGAGAGAGGACACGGGTCTAAGCTTGAGGAGCAGCAAAATAATGGCAATGGCATAAAACCTTTGAGGTGTTGGACCTGTGGTGGAGACCATTGTAGGAGGGATTTTCCATTGTATCAGGGTGGCAAGCCTCAGATCTACAATGTGAGGAGGTTCAAGTAGTTTGGGTTGTAACTCAAAGCATTCCTAAGATCTCTGTGACAGTTGATAACAATTAGGCAAAGTAAGGAATTGCTGAAGAAAAGTGAAGGGGATTGGTTCTCAAGTTCTGTGGAGGTTGTGGGTTGGGTTTGGATCTTTCGAGCCTTGTAACAACTTGGGTTCCCTAGAGGCCCTGGGTTGAGATAATAGTCCCTGGAGTCCTAGACAACTTGGGAAGAGACCAACCTTGAGTTAATAACTACAAAAAAATAAGCTCATGCTCCAAAATCGATCAATAGAGCAAGTTAAAGTGCATGGAAGCAATTTTGGGTTGAGGAAGCTACTTAGGAGATGGCCCATTTGATGCAAACATGATAGGTGATTTCAAATTATAATTAAATTCGTCAAGGAATTGAAACCCATTGAGAGATGATATGTGTGCGTGTTTAGTTGCAGGGTAGTGTGCTTGGTAAAAATGGGGTGAGGCAACTGGTATATTGCTTTATTTATTAATGCACTGACAATTTTGTGTTTATGGCAGTAAGATGCAAGGAATTACATGGAAAAAGAGATTGCCATAAGATCTTGAAGAAGGCTTGGGCTGAGATTTTATTTACGAACCATTGGAAGCACTGGGAGACCATGGGGGTTGAGGCATGCCGTTTGTTGAAAGTTTTATTCTTTTGGTTTTTCATGATTTGTTTGTGCTTGATTTACGATTTTGACTGCGAATGGTGCATGGCCATGCCACTTTGTTTGTGGTGTTGTATTGTTGTTTGGTTTTCAGTTTTTCTTTATCATTTCTTCTTGTTCTTGTATTTTATGTTTTGAGGGTCTTGGGATTTGGTTGGGGAAGGGGAAAGCTAATGGAGCTTAAGGAGAGCCGAGTTAAACCCAACAGGTAATGTAAGACCCTGACGAAGCACATGAATAAAAGGTAGTTGAAGGCAAGAATATAACAACCAATTGGGCTAGTTAGGTCCATTGGGATAAATGGACAGTGGCAGGAAAATCATGAGAAAGGTAAAATGAAAGGTAAAGTAAATGGGCTTAAGGTAATAAATGCCTTGGCTAATTTGGGAACTGTTGTTCTCAATGTTGTGCATGCGTTGCACAGATAAATGAAGTTATCTTAACCTTGACCTTATGAACATTGGTAATTGTGTTGTAATCATGGTCATGAATTGTTGTGATAGGAATTAAATAGAGGTGTAATTATCACTTTATTAATGAGCTTCCAATGAGGTATGATTTGAATTTAATACAATTCCTTTTGAGTCTAATGGAAATTATGTGCTTGGCACAGGAAAGTATAGAAATGCCCGGTTTCAGTGTTTGGAACTGGCTGCGAGAGTGTTAGTAGTAGTAGCAAAAGGGATTGGAACATGCAAAAATATGCTAGTAAAGGAATTCAAGAGCAAGGCCATTATGGGACACTGGTACCCAATAGTGTCCATTGATTGTTGTTATGTAGAATTTACAACTTCGGACATAACTATCTTCCCTAGGCATGGTGGACTGACCTAGAACAACAAAAAGACAAAGGGACTAATGTTTTCCTTAAAGTAAATAGATAACGGGATGAAGCCTATATGGAATATGTCGTATGCTTTGCTCCTTCCTTGGCTTGAATGCTCCAATCCTAGCTCTGGTGGTTATAATTAGAACCTGCATAGTCAGAAAACATAAGCCAACGATCCATGGTATTGAAATATAAGAAACCGTAACATCATATATTGGAAAACAAAGAACTCATTGCAATAGAAATGGAGTGATTTACAACCAAAAATAAGTGTTGATCTTGTAGAAGAGATCCTCCATGTTGAGTTGTCCTTTCCTTGCTACAAAGTGCACCTATAATCACCCTAATGTATGGAATGATGTTTCTCACAATAACAACATAAGGGTAGAATCACTCTCCAAAATCCAACAACAACCAACCAGGTGCTTATGGAATGAGGTAAATATATAGGAAGGAGAGGTAGTTCATGAATTCTTATCCATTTACCAATCTAGGCTTGAGATCCAAAAGTGATGGGAGGATGAGCTCAAGGGATAAGATGGTGATTTCTCCAAGGTGGAATTAGATAGGATTCAAATGTTTATCCAAGGTAAATGGTTGAAACAACCTCTGGAAGCTTCTGGAAGAGGAAGCTTCAGAAATATTTTTATTTTTTCCTGAATTTCTAGAATCAGCGCACCCCCACAGTTATGCAGGGTGCACTGCATAACACCTTGAGAGAAGGAGAGACTGCACTGCAACGCAGTTGCTCAGTTATGCAGGGTGCGTTGGTCCTTAAAATCACTGAAATGAAGGAGTTAAGGGCAGAAACTCAAGGATTAGGGAGATTCATGCTTAGGGCTTTGTGCAAGGATGATGACAATATGTTGAAGGATGTGAATTGATCTCGTTTGAAGGCATATTGACTAGATGCGATAAAATGGCCTA
Organism: Pinus tabuliformis; assembly: GCA_031772625.1. Classification (NCBI taxonomy): domain Eukaryota; kingdom Viridiplantae; phylum Streptophyta; class Pinopsida; order Pinales; family Pinaceae; genus Pinus; species Pinus tabuliformis. Next base: position 1,293,850,102 of record CM062819.1, read on the forward strand.
TAACAATTACCATAAGCATGTTATGCCTGGTATGATGGTTTTGAGGTAGGGGTATGCCTTGGTTTTTGGGACCTTCCAATGTGAGGAAACCTTGCCAATGAATGGATTGCTTGAGGGACTTGGAAGCAAAGAAGGGGATGCTTAAACTTGGAGGGTGAGTGACTGCACAAAAGGGGGTGACCGGATTTCCCAAGGGACTACGAAGCAGAGAAGGGAAAGTTGGGGGATAATTTGTTTTGGTCATTAACATTGCTAGTTGGAATCAAAGGCACATTGGGAGTGTGCCAGGAAATAATGAGCCAGCAACTATCCACTGAGATAATAAGGAGCACACTGATTGTAGCGCTAGACATTGAGGCAATATTTAATTTTAGTAGTGGATTTTTCACTTCATGGGAAGGAGGTGAACCCATGGTACTACTTTTGAGGGTGGAGGTGTAGCCTTTGGATCCCATTGTTGTTGATGTAAACCTCATATCCTTTTATTTGCTGGTTGAAGCAAATGTGCATATGTATATAAGTGTATATCATTATAAATATTGTATTGAGTTGTGTTTATAAAGCTCCATAAACAATATGTTTATTTGCTGGTTGAAGCAAATGTGCATATGTCTATATCATTGTAAATACTGCATCAAGTTGGGTTTATAAATCCCCATAAGCAAGTTGTTGTCATGTTTTTCAACAATTTTATCTTGTGTCATAGAACACTAAGGACAGTGTTCCCCCAAGGGGGCGGGGTCTGTAACATCCTCGAGTTAAATTCCATGTAAATAAATAATGTATGGACATCATAAAAGAAAAAATCAACCAAGGTCATGGGACACGTATTGCAAGCTTAATGGGGTGGGATATTACATTGGGAATCACTTGTGGTTTATTATTGGCTATGGAAATTGGAATTGACACTGGAAAAGGAAAAAGAGAAATAAATGACAATTAATTCAAGAAATAAAGGAAAATAAAAGAAAGGGAAGATGAAGGGACATGAATATACATTTAAGGGAAAATGAAGGAAAATGAAAGGAAAAAGAAAAGAAAAAGAAAAGAAAAAGAAAAGAAAAAGGAGAGAGAACATTCACACACACCCTTGGACACACTCTTGGACATTCTATCATTATCACTTAGACAAGAAGAGCAAGAGAGAGAACAACCACTTGAAAGCAAGGAGGACACAAGTAAGCAAGCAAGCAAGGACAACAAGGGAGCACAAGAGGAGGTTTGGATGACAACAAGTAAGGGCATAAAATAATTGTGAATTTACAGGTAACCGTGTGCGTGTGTGATTTAGCACGCTGGGATTTGATGCATGGTCTATGCATTGGTTTATTGGTCATGTTTGTTGTCATTGGCATGGGATTTGCCTGGATTGAAAATGATGTACAACCTTTCCTTGCCATTTTCGGGATAGCCATGATGTAGTGGGTTCCCTGTTTTGGTTAAGCCTTGGATTACTAGTAGATTTCATATCCTGGTTGAGGCGGTCTTAGAAAAATTCCCAAGGGTTTAGGGTAGAGATGGTTTTCTCGTGTAACTCTTGGCAGGTGGGTGGATACAAGAAAATTCCTCTGGATATGGTGAAGAAATTATGAGGCATCCAAGATTATTTTGTTTTCGTGATTTCTGGACTGATTTAGGTGAAATCAATGTGGTTGAGGGTTGAGGTGGTTTAGCCTCTGGATTATTTGGTTGGTTTTGTTTTGGTTTATCCCACATGGTCCCACATTCATGCTTGGAATATGGCACGAGAGTTATTGGATGAAAGAAATATTTGGTTCAACCCAATCTATGGTTGGGTGGTACATGGAAGTCCCTGACTTGGTTGACTTGATGCATATGTTATTATGTGTTATTTCTTATTAAATGAGCACATGTATTTGTTATTGTGTTGATTTTGTGATTGGTTTGTCATGGCTTCATTCTAATTAAATGTTGGTTACATGCATGGTATAACTCATTGTATATGATGTGCTCTTGTTATGGATCTTATTCATGGTTTGATAAGTTATTGATTGGTTATATGAATGCATGAGATAACAAGTGTTTGATGCAGCTAGCTTGCGAGGGCACCAACCTTCTTGATGATTATTTAATGAAACTAAAGATACAGTGTATAGATATGCATTCATGGCTTACAAACACTATGTTTACAAAGTGCTTGTTTAAATGATTATCATGTATTTGGTAAGCTTGAGAAAGAACAGAGCCAAGAATAGTGCATGAAGACTTGTATAGGTTAATGACAAAGTTCTGGAAGGATATGGGTAGTTGGATGATTGCTAGCTTAGGTTTTTGGAGCCAAATCTCGAAACTAGGAATGCTTTGCCTCAGTTGCAATGAATCTAGGTCATTCATGTGGCTACAACTGCAGGGAGTGTGGGTCATCTGTGTGGTTGGAAGCTTATAATAGCACTGACTAGCCTTTGTGCATGCAGCTAGGCTGTAAAGCCCGGTTGAAAATGATTTCAACTCAATGAAGAGGTCACTGGTGGAATCAATATGTTAAGGGTGAGCTCAAGTGTCCCTAGGTGTTGTCGTAACTATTGGATAAGTTTGGAAAATTATGCCCCATTTCCATAACGAAATCTTTGAGGTCGGGTCATGCATAGTAACTCTCAGCTCATGTTTACCCTGGTGAGATTGTAAAAGTGGGTAAATGTGGGGTGGGGTGTTTCATTAGCAATGTCAAAGTGTTTCATTTGATAAGTTATGATTCATTTTTTTTTCCTATTCCATATTTGCATGTTAGTTTTATTACAAAAATTACATTTCTCGAGAGTCAATTGTTTACTAGTTGTATTTAAATGGCCATTATAAACAAACATAATTTGAAATGAAACGACTTATATCAACATAAAAAATATGCATGCTTATTTTCAAAAACGTGGCTAGAAATGGGCTAAAGGGATCCAGTGATATATGAACAAGCCTCTCTAATTTCATTGAGGCAATCAATGACAACTCCATAAAGTCTTAGTTACAAACTTTTGCAAAACAAATGTCCATGTTATTGGGCTTAAGGCATTTCATTTACACTTCATATACCAAAGTTCAAATACAAAGTCAAGTAGAAATGTAAGCCAAATTAGAAGCTTAGACATTTAAATGTACATAAGATAACTTAAAGAACATGAAATAAACATTGGCAGACCGTAAATATTCACACAGTACCTAGATATTTTATCCTGGAAACCTTAACCAAGAGAATCAACCAACCTTTGAGCTTCACTACTCTTATATTCTTGACCAAATATTTAAGCCAAATTATAATGAATGTCGACCTTTTACCACACCTAAGACGAATGTGGTCATACATCACCTGATCTTTACCGATCATGAATATTCATCATCTCATCATCTCTCATAAGCCTTACATCATACTGTATTTATAGGTACAAAAAACCCTAATTTGTAACTTCTCAAATTAGTGGATGTGACCAAAGATCATTGGCCAAGGTCCCAGGAATCTCAGGATTCCTTTTTTTTTTTGCTGACTAGTTTTGACTATAATTAATTTCCTTCAAGCATCAATTGACCACCAATCTTGATCGATTGTGATCCCTTCAATTGCTCCAATTGATTATCAGCGTTTATCAGTTGTTTGACTACCTCTCAACTTTGACTCATCTAACTATTATTAACTTGACCATTATGCTATCAACCCAACCACGAACTTTCCTTCTCATTGACTTGACTTCGATTATCCCATTGAATTTACTATCTAATTTGATTGTTCCTGACTAGACTTGTTAAGGTTCATTCCTAGTCATCTTGTTTCACTAGTCAATCAACATATTGAACTCCAATAAACTGATATTATCTACAAAGATTACAACACCTCAACATTATCCCACTTTTTGTCTTCTTTGCATGAATTGTTAATGCCATGCTTTTAGTGAACTAGGGCCCCAAGCCCAACTCCTCTCTGCACCAAGAGAATTTGGTGGTACTCATTGACTTTGTTAGAAAGTTTGTATCATTTTTTATTGGGTCTATTTTTACCAACAACACCTTGCTTTCCACCATCTTTCTAATGAAATGATACTATATATCAATGTGCTCTTGTAATACCCCCTAATAATAATAAAAATAAAATTAATAAATAAAATAATATAATATTAAAATATAAGTAAATAAATAATAAACAATAAAGAAAATGTAATAATAGTAAATAAATAATAAACAGTAAAAAAAATATAATAATAGTAAATAAATAGTAAACAATAAAGAGAAGACAACAATAATAAATAATAAAGAAAAAATAATAATAGTAAATAAATAAGTAATAAATAATGAAGAGAATATAATAAAAAAAGATGAAGAGAATATAATAAACTAGAGTTTTAAATAAATATATATAAAAGTAAACTATAAAAATAGTAAGAATAAGTAAAGTTAACAAAAAATAAAAATAATAAAATAAGAAAGAGTTAAATTAGTAAAACTTAAAATAAAAAAATAATAGTTGGCATGTTGACACATGGAATGTGTGCATGCAGATCCATTTCCACTTTTGGGTCTATTTAATGGACTATGAGAAAGATGAGATTCATCCATTCTTTCATCCATTTTCTTGGGAGAAAAGTGTTGCGAGATAAAGGATTCCCTAACAGTAGTACGTTGATTGAGGGCTCAGGGGTGGCCAGTTGTAGAAAGATTATGTGCAGTTGAGCCTACGGTTGAGTGGAGAGTCGTCCCCAAAATCTTTGTTGCAGTTAGCAGAATTCAAAGAACATTCAACTCCAAAATCAAAAGTAAGGAATATCGTCGATACAAGTAAGTCATCTCCACTCGTGTTTTTTAAAATTCTATGTTAAATAGTTGAATAATTAGGTGTTGATTATTAATCATATAAATTGATGTAATTATTTGTATATTTTAAATCGGGTTTGTTATATAGTATCATAGCATAGTTATAGCCCTTGAGACCTATGAGCCCTAACATGCATGTCTAATTTTGTTGAAACCTATTATGTAAATTAGATTATTGATTTTTAATGTATGTGTGTGTGTGAGACCTATATTAACAATATTTTACTATGTGATCTCCATTTTAATTTATTATTTGGTTTATGGTTAGACATCATTAGGATTTCATTTTTATGGCTTTCTAACACTTGAAAATTCATTATTTCTTATTGAGTGGGTGTGGTGAAATCGTATTGTCCTATAGATAGGGATCTTATTTAAACTTATAAATAAAAATAAAATAAAAAAATAACGAGTGACCATGTAGCTAGGGAATACTTATATTCAAACCCCAAATTAACGAGCAGGATAAAACTTAAATGTCAGTAAAGGGAGGTGTTGTTACTGACAGTTGTCTGTTCTAAATGATTCGGTTGTTTAGCCAAGTTCACTGAATGCCTTTGATTTTTACTTTTATTCGATTGAATTCACTTTGATTTTTGATTTTTACTTTTTCCCCCTGTAATGAACAACAAAGAGTAGCACAAAGTGGAATTGGCTGTCGCGAAAAGCTCAAAGCCCTAAAAAATTTGTCCATGACCATAAGTGGGATACGTGACTTTCAGATTTGGACGTGGGATATAAGTACTTAAAATTTCTTTCTTCCTTTCTTTCCTAGCTCATAAATAATATTTGTTTGAAAAACTTATTTGTCAAATGTGTTTCTGTCTCGGTTTAACATTGAGAGGCCATCCAAGTGCTCGGGTGGGATGTTGTATTTCGGGCTCGTGCGGCCTCCATATTCCAAATAGAGATACCTAAACAATACCTATTCAAAGAGTAATAAACTTTTGATCTAAGCATCAATTATAATGGAGTTTCTCAGTTGAAAACTACATGTTTTTACAAGAGAATCGTTTTAGTTGGCTTATCGAGCCACATGTTTTCGACTAATATCACTCCTTGTGAAGAGTCTCAATTGACATTAGATTCTTTGTACACATGAGCAAAGGAAGATGAATTAAAAATGATTAATATGTTTTCTTTAAAAGCAATTTTGTTATCTTGCACTTTAGAGAACTACCCAAAGCCTGAATTTTTTGAAGTGCCCGGGGAAAGGCTTTCAACACAACTATTTAACTCCACCCTTCATCTAACTTTAAATTTGGAGTACAAAACAACATATGGAAAGCTAACATCGTCAAAGTAACCCAAGCCTCAAATTTGTTACTTGGATGATGGGTTGATTGATTATGTGGAAAAATATTTGAAACATGTGTACATCTTGAAAGCTCATTCCACAAAAAAAAAAAAAAAATCTCCACTGACAAGTACTACGTTATCTTTTGTCCATGAAGCAAAAGTAGTTTTCTCTTCGCTTTACCTATAGGATTAAACTAGCATTTGCACCGAAAGGGCGCAAAGACACGCCGATAAGACTACAAAAATGGAAGATCCTACTGTTAATGATACATCAAACTAAATCTTCCTAGATAAAACATTGGAAAACATTGCCAACACATATTTGTTTTATTCGGCGGTGTTGATCGAGAAAAATGTCCTGATTAACATTTGGGGAAATCCATGAAGTCAAGATTTGTAACTTAGATCTATATCTGTTTAAGTGGTGGTTTTGACTAGTATAATGGGACTAGTTATCCTTTTACACAACAAGTGTATAATAGAGGAATAAATGAAAGATAAACTATAACTCTAAGGTATGTATTGCATACATATTACTCTAATATAATGTAAACTATAAGCCTATTAACAAAAGGAAGGATAATCCATTTATAATATTAAAAAGCTTATAAAATTGGTTGTTTAAGTTCTAGATATATTTGTTTGACGTGTACTAAAATAGAGGAAGAGGTGTGTTATAGTGAAAACACAACACCCCTATTTTATTCTATCATAATAGACATGGGGATCTGTTGTAGTGAAAACACAACACCCCCATTTTATTCTATTATAATAAACATGGGGACTCTTTTTGCATCCATTTAGGCTTTGAGTGTTTATTGCTTCAGTTTAGCCTAGTCATTTCTTCATTAATGCTTGTTTCATCTTCTCGCATGGTTTGCAAATTTAGCCTTAGTTTGACTATTTTGACTTTTAAGTTAATTAAAATATTCATTTTTCTAAAGTTAATAAACTTGTAATTATTCTTTTGTTTTAATTAGATTAATTAATAAAACAAAGCCTCCGAGACCAAGATCCATACATTAACCATATTATAATGTGGTAAGTGGCTCAACCCTTTTTAATAAACATACAAATATAAACTCTGAACCATATGACAAATGTCTTCAATACAAACAAACGAATATAGGTTTCAGTGATATATATTATAAAGTGTATGAAGTATTACGAAGGACCCACATACCATGGAACCCTCCTTCGCTCCCTTATATCGGAGAATCCGTCATATCAGAGTTTTTGTTATGTGTTACCTCTTAAAAGTTCCAATATGCCAATGCTCCGATATCCATGCCGCTGCGATTTCTGATATCCCAATGCTCCTTCGACCTTCGACTTCCGATTTCTTCTAGGCTCCGATATCCAAACCCGATATACATATTAACGATGGTATAATCAGAATACCGTGTTCGCCTGTATATAGGAACTTTTAAATGGTTACAATTGTAAAACCTCTGAAATCAAATCTTCGATATAATGGACCCGATAAAGTTATTAAAGGGAGTTGAATACTATATCGCATCCGCTCCATCTCACAATCGCCTAATATCACAACTATTTCTTATGTCTCATTTTAAAAGTTTTAATATCATATAACCTCTGCAGTTTATTTAGAGTTATTGTTGTATGCTTTGACAAGCTTTTTTTTTACTTTTTCATTCTGTCCTTATACAAGTTCCAGCTTTGAATCTCATTTCTGAATAACCCTGCTTGACCATATTCTAAATGAGAATTTCAGTAAACAGTCAACAATAGTGCTGAAAAGCCACATATATACTCATACTCGAGAAATGAAATTGAAATCTGAAGAATTTATTTTCAATAATAGAGCAAGCAATAGTTTTGTACATCTGATTACAAAAATAAATCTTATTGTAAAAATGAATCAATTACATAAAACATGAGAGAATTATAATAATGCAGGTCCTATGCTGTCTCTAAATCGATTCCCTATCTGCACAGATGGATCCGATCTCATTACAATAGTGCAAATGAGTCTTAAATCCTTCGATACAAACAAGCTGAAAGCTCTAGTATTACTCTACCTCTTTTCTTTTGGAGTTAATTAAAAGAAAATGAAACAAAATGATTCCTTGGGTTGGGGTTCTGGCCAAATGTAGATGGCCACAATTGAGAAAAATGCGCAGTTTAGTTTGCTGATGATTTTGGATTGCTTCTGACAGGATAGAATCACACTTTTCATGATGACGTCCAACCATAGCCTTATTGTTTCAACCACCTCTATCTATTCTTATCCAACCTTAAGCCACTTGGTGGCATTCCTCAGAGAATATTGATTGGATCTATTTTCCATCATCATCCATGGAAGCCTCTCTGCTATAACAAATAATAAAATCAGTTGCAAATAGAGGATTTTATTAAAATGGCGAAAACAAGTCAAAACACTATAATACATATAAAAATTCATTTATGTCGTGAGACCCTTTTTAAATTAATTATGTGGCACTTTATTTATAATAATACTAGTAGTCGGAGTAGGAGTGACACGTGGCAGGAGATGAGTGGTATTGTTGGTAAGCTCATCGGAACTTTGAACAATGCGCACAAACGAAAAACGTTGATACACCGATATCAGGAGGCTCCGATATGGAGCAGATGCGATATCTTATTGAACTTGTTTTAAATAGTGTATCGGGTTTGGATATCGGAGGTGAGTGGATTATTGAAAGTCGGAATCTAGAGGGATATGATTATCGGAGATCGAAGGGATATGAATATCGGAGATCAAAGCGGGAGGTTATATCAGAGGTTATATCGTTATCGGAATATTGGCGGAATGCCATATCGGCGTTTTTTAAATGTGTCTCGAAAGGAAATCTATGATATGAATTACCTCCGATATGCGGGAGCGAAACAATGACATGGAATGTGGGTGCAAAGATATGTCAGAGATTTTGGTTTTATGAACCAAAGTTTGCATATTAAAGGGGCTTATATCAGAGATCTTTAATATTACAATATCCATGGATTCTGATATGTGTAATGCAAAGAATTACAACCACTTTATTAAATGGGTTTAAAACTTTGGATAAATGTTTTATTAAGCCTCTTCATAATATAGTTCAGACTTTGATATCGGGGATTCTCAAAAGGATTCTTTCGATGTCAAAGTCCCGATGACTCAAAACTCCGATATTAGATTTGATATATGCATTCTTTTCAATAGGTCTTTCTCTGCTTTTATCAATAAGCCAATTCATAATATAAAAGCCACTTTGTAATATAAGACTTGGTCTTGGTCTCGGGGGCTATGTAATGAATTAAAAAATATATATATATAAAAAAATAAATATTTACAAAGAACTATAACTTATAAAACAAAAAGGTAATATACATTTTAATAGGCCAAGGTAGTGAAAAATATCCAATCTTCAATTAGGCGCCATTTACAAACCAAACAACCAAATGAGATCAAATGAGTTTTGATAGGAAGACAAAAACATATCAAACTCATTGAAGCAATCCAAACTCAGAAAATCAGAAAGCGACATGACCAAGATTCAATCAAAGGGTCCCCATAATGAGAATTAAGTGAATAATGGGGGGTTGTGTTTTTACCACAACAATTTCGACACACTGGGAAAAACCAATTACCTTTGGTTTATTATTAATGAAATCCTAAAAGGAAAAGTAGAAAAGCGGAATAAAATCAAAATTCTAAGATTCAGACTCTATGAAATCCCTCAAAACAGAGTTTAATCATTTTGAACATCTCTTGTAGAAGTCATAAGAGTAAGATCATGTTTACAATAACCATTAATAAATGCCAATATAAACTAAAGAACACAAGTTTAGCATTGTGTTTAGTAAGAAAGATGAATTGTCATTGTCATAGGTAGAGCCACTGTTGCCAACAGGTGTCCATAGCCTCGACAAGGTTACCTTTTTAACCCAAAGGAATGTCAGTATCCCATCTACTATTTAGTATTTCAGAGAAGACATATTTCATTAATAACTCTGAAAACCATTGTCCTGGCTTGGTAACCAGATATGACAATGCCATTCACAAGTGTTGATAGTCATGAACAAGTCGGCTCATGATGAGACCTCTTGTCTTATAGCGAAGTGCTGTGAGCCATTATCCTGGCTTGGTGACCAGATACGATAATGTCATAACAATAAAAGCCCATGATCATGGTAGGTTGGCTCAGTACAGAGACCCCCTATCTTTCAGTTTTTTCACACAAATTTTAATTTATACTCTGATAATTTGTGCTAATAGATGGGGAGACAATTCCTCTCCTTAAGAGATGGGGATGACATGGAAGAGTTATAGAATACTAAACTGGTGTGTTGCTTTTGTAACCTTAGTATCTGTTTTAGGATATGGCTTATTGTAAAGTAGTTTTCTTATGTGTATTAAGGTAAGAGAGCATTCAAATACTAATAGAAGATAACGATGTCAAAACTTCAATGTGAGCCTGGAAAATAATAGTTTAATGATCTTCCTGTTATTCTTCCTTTATTAATGGATTCCGTTAGATAAGAGTAAAAATTTCCCATATATGAAACCAAATACGGGTGGAAAAGGCCCTCCAACTAAAAGATTGGTAATATCACCTTGGAGAAAACCTTCCATGGAGAACTTTTGAAACAGTTTTGGTGTTGCTTTTCACCTTACAATTCCATACAATTCCATGGATTGTCCAAAACACTTGGTTTCTTCTCTTGTGCTCTAGATTGACATGGTATGGTATGCTATCTGAAAAGATGGACACCCCAACATGCAAGCGCCTTTTGGGAAGTTTTTGAGTCCCATGTCTCACATTAAGAGGCATATAATGTTAAGATTTGAGTTAGGTTTTTTATGCTTTGGATGTATTGAGGCATATAACGTTAAGCTTTGAGTTGGGTATTTTATGGTTTGGTTGTATTGTTGAGCTTTGGTACTGATGAGATCTTGATCTTTCAATGGCTTCCAGTTCCTCAGAAGACATGGATTTGCCTATGTTGCAAAGGATATTGTTTAGAGTAGACCCTTTTCCTAGAAGATTTCCACCAAAAGATGATGATATGGACTATTTTAATGTGAAACCATTCCCTATACAGAAACTACTTATGGATTAGATCTCTGAATTTCTTATATGCGAAGCTTTGAACTTTACCAAATGTTGTGTTGAAAGTGCTTGAATCTAATAATATTTCAACTATATATAGTTTTTAGGTCTTTTTGAGGCAAGAGCATGCCATACTTTGCATATTTGAAACCTATTCAAGCTTTGGTGGATGAAGATTGTTGGATCCAAGTCCAAGGAATGGAGTTATGGCTCTAGTTGTTACATGAAGTCATGGGAATTATTTCATAAAGATATTTGAAGTTTGTACCACATTCATGGATTTCAAGCATATGTAGAATGTGAAAAGAGATGGATCTTAGTTTTAAGCAACCAATCGACATTTTTTAGGTGTTGCAGCTGGAAATGCAAATTAAATTTATTTGATGGAATTTTACTTAAATATTGGTTTTACTTACTTCCATATTCCCCACTTCTCCTATCGACGTTCCTTTGCACCCCTCGGTGCAAATAAAACTCATTCAAGGAGATTTCCTTTACTTTTGAGTTGTTCTTATCATCCTGCTTATTCTCTTTCGAGATATGTTTATTCAAAGTTACATGTTTTAAAGTGAGATTTGATAAAGGGAATAACATTCTTGTTAAATTCTCATATGCAAACTTTAATCACAACTCTCCTTTTAGTTAGAGAATTTATTTAAATAAAGTATTGAATAACAAACTCACCAAGCGAGACAACATTTGAAATGCTTGAAATAATGCAAAGAACATAACAAGATCTTTATTGGTTATATCAAGATATTTCTTTTTATTTTATTTCACTCGAGTTTTGCGTATTTCGTGATTTTGCTTGCAGTAGGTTTGCTTCTATTTTGATTCCCTTTTTATTTGGATTTCTTTTCTCTTGTCTCTTGGTTGGATTTGTTTCCACATTATTTCTTGGTCCCATTTGCAATCCCCTTGTGTGTAGATTTCACCTTTGTTTGGGATTAATGCTGGTGATATTACCAATATTTTAGTTGGAGGGACTTTTCCACCATCCTTTGGTGTGATAAATTGGAAATTTTTACTCTTAGTTCATAAAATTCATTGGTAAAAGGAAGAATATCAAGTTAATTATCAAATTGCTATCTTTGAGATTCAAATTTTAAATTCTTATTATATTGTTTTCTTTATCGTTTTGATAATCTCACTTTATAAAATAAGAGATAAATATGTTTTTGCAACAACTTATATTGTAAAAAGTTGTTCCTAAAGCAACAAAAAGCAACAAACAAGTTTAGTAATTTTATAATTCTTCTAAGTCATACCAATCTCTTAAGGAGAATATTTGTCTCCCCATTTATTATAAAAGTATAGGAGTGTAAATTAAAAGTTGTGTAAAATACCAGAAAGATAAGGGGGTTTCAGTAATGAGCCAACCTACCATGATCATGGGTCTTGATGGTTATGACATTGTCATATCTGGTCACCAAACAAGGATAATGGCTTAGCGCAATTCGCTGTAAGACGAGAGCTCTCATCACGAGCTGGCTTGTTCATGACTATTAGCGATTGTGAATGGCATTGTCAATATTTGGTTACCAAGCTAGGACAATGGTTTTCAGAGTTATAAATGAATTATGTCCTCTCTGAAATATTTAAACATAGATGGGATACTGACATTTCTTTTGGGATAAGAGGTAACCCTGTGAACGCTATGAACACCTATTGGTAGCAGTGGCTCTACCCATGACAATGAGAGTTCATATTTCTTACTAAACACAATGATAAGCTTTTGTTCTTTAAGTTTAAGCTGTTATCAATTAAATAATTATTGTCAAACATGACTCTTATAATCAATTTTAGAGATATACAAAATGATAAAACTCTGCTATTCGCTACTGAAATTCTTATTATTTTGTTTTTCTTTATCACTTTGATAGTCTCACTTTATAAGATAAGAGATAATTATGTTTTTTGCAACAACTTATATTATAAAGAGGTCTTCCTAAAGCAACACAAAGCAACAAACGAGTTGAGTATTTTTATAATTCTTCTAAGTCATCCCAATCTCTTAAGGAGAATATTTGTCTCCCCATTTATGATAAAAGTATCAGAGTGTAAATTAAAAGTTGTGTAAAATACCTGAAAGATAGGGGGTCTCAATGATGAGCCAACCTACCATGATCATCGATCTTGATGGTTATGAAATTTTTGTATCTGGTCACTAAACTAGGATAATGGCTTGTTGCAATCCTCTATAAGACAAGAGGTCTCATCATGAACCGAATTGTTCATGACTATTAATGCTTGTGAATGGCATTGTCAATATCTGGTTACCAAGCTAGGACAACGGTTTTCAGAGTTATTAATGAGTTATGTCTCCTATGAAATATTTAAATATAGATGGGATACTGGCATTTATTTTGGGATAAAAGGTAACCCTATCAAGGCTATGAACGCCTGCTAGTAGCAATGGCTCTACCTATGACAATGAGAGTTCATCTTTCTTACTAAACACAATGATAAGCTTCTACTTTTTAAGTTTAAGTTGGTATCAATTAAATAATTGTTATCAAACATGACTCTTAAAATCAATTTTGGAGATATAAAAATGATAAAACTCTGTTATTCGTTATTGGGATTTCATTGAAAATCTAAATCCTAGCACTTTGATTGATTTAGCCTTGTTCCTTTTTCTTAGAGTTTCATCAATTTTCCAGAGATAAATGTTTCTTCATAGTTTGTTGCTATTGTTGTGGTAAAAATAACCCCCCCCCATTATTCACTTAATTTTCACTATGGGGACCCTTTAGTTGAATGGTTTGCCATATTACTATTTGATTTCGAGAGTTTGGATTGCTTTAATGAGTTCAATCTATTCTTATCTTCCTCTCGTAACTCGTTTGATCTCATTTGGATGTTTGGTTTGTGTTGACGGTGCTAGACCTGCCAACATTCAGGGGATCTCATGACGGTCGAGTTCACTAGTGCATCAACATTGCCATTGTGGACATACTTGAAGCGTATGGCTTACTACTTAGCGAATACTAGTCCAACAAGTTGAATGGGTACTTTTCTACAGACTGGTCACACTTGTGGCTTCCATACTAGGGAAAAAGAAATCAGATCTGGGTGTTATCTGAGAGATACATGAGACACAATGTCACTCCCATCAATGGTGAGAATGAACCATTGGCTTTCGCGGAACTCATGTTTAGCAACTACCTCTTGGAAACAACGCTGGGGTGTTATCTCGCATAACCAACTCCAACCCCACCAAACATGCAGTTGGGTCTCCTTCCTTGCCCAACTGATGGAAATGAAACTTGTACAATACATTGTAACACTAGTATTAGTAGCAGTAGCAGCAGTAGTACAAGCACGTCAAATGGTCCGTGTACAGATGGGTTATGGACAATGTATTTTGACAAATCAAAGACAAATGATGGCTCTAGAGCCAGGTGTGTCTTGATAGACCCAAGCCACATGAAACATTTGATCTCAAGCCGCTTGGAGTTCGAGTGCACAAACAACACTTATGAATACGAAGGATTTGTATTGGTCTTGCACAAGGCCATTAGCCTCAACATTATTGTGATCAAAGTGGTAGGTGATTTAGAAATTGTGGTACAATAGGTTCATAACACCATACAATATTTATCACCTCATCTCAAAAGTTACCAGCAAGAGGTATGGCGACTAATCTCTAACTTCCAAGCATTCAATATCATTTCTGTGCCTAGAATGTGTAACGCAACTGCCAATGCCTTAACAAATACAACTTCTAGGATGTCACAACTTAGGGATATATTTACTGTTGAAATTTTGTATAAGCCTTCTATCCTTGATAACATAACTAATCTAGACAATTTTTACGATGATCAAAAGATACTGCACTTCATGGCCAATGCTAATGTCTTCGAGGACGCAATGATTGGCGAAGATGAGGACGAGTAGTCTCTGCAAGTTGCAACTAATGAAAAGAAATGAAACATCATCCCCAATGGTGTGGTATCTCTTGAAAAGATCTATGACTTGCAAAACCGCTTTCAGGGGCCAAGGGAAAACAAAACACACAGTTCCACCATGATGCACGAACAAATAAACCTGGGAACAGAACAAGATCCGAAATTCATCAATCTTGGTACATGTTGCACACATCAGGAGCGACAAGCCTTTGTTCGCTTTTTCAAATAGTATCGAGATGTGTTCACGTGGACATATGATGATCTGAAAACATATGACACACTAATAATTCAACATCTAATTCCAATCAAAGAAGGGGTCAAGCCATTTCACTAGAAGTTAAGGAAAGTGCATCCATCACTTGAACCCGTCATACATAAAGAGTTGACCAAGCTGTTGGATGCATGGATCATTTACAGAGTTTGTCATTCCACGTGGGTTTCTAACGTTGTTCCTATACAAAAGAAGTTCGGGGAGATCCACTTGTGCGTTGATTTCCGAAACTTGAACTGTGCCTCAGACAATGACAACTACCCAGTGCCGTCAATGGAGCATATTTTACAGGTAGTATATGGGGAAGAAATGTTTTCCTTACTTGAAGGTTTTTTAGGAAACCAAGTTCTGGTAGTAGAACCCGATAAAATAAAAACAACCTTCCGTACCAAGGGGGGTACGCTCGCATATAGGAGAATGTCATTTAGGGTCGTGAATGCATGCGCAACCTTTCAGCGTGCCATGGACATCGCCTTTCGTGGACTCATCAGACAGAGCGTAGTGGTGTACCTTGATGACGTGACTGTATTTTCCATAAAACGGTCAGACCACATACGCCATCTGAAGAAGATATTCGAGCGATGCCAGAAATACAGGATTTCCTTGAATCCCAAAAAGAGTGTATTTGTAGTGTCTGAGGGGAACCTCCTTGGGAACATCATTGCTAGAAGTGGGATCAAGGTTGATCTGGACTGAGTTTGGACCATTACACAGATCCCTCACCCAACCAACAAGAAAGAAATGCAGTCCTTCTTGGGAAAGATAAAATTCCTCCGGAAGTTCATCTCGGATTATGTGCAGATAGTGAAACCGATGCAAGACATGATCAAGAAGGATGTAGTCTACAGCTGGGGCAAGAGGGAAAAGAATGCATTCACTCGTATCAAGCAGGCTATAGAAAATGTGCCTGCACTTTACAACCCAAATTTTAACAAATATTTCTTGCTATACACCTTCACCTCTGACAACTCGCTTGCTGTAGTACTCACTCAGAAGGATGAGATGAATGATGAACGTCCCATCTCCTTCATGAGTGTAAGAATGTAGGGAACCAAACTCAACTACCCCACCATTTCCAAACAAGAATACACAATATACGAGGTGGTGAAACACTTCAGGCCCTACTTGATGAAGAACCATTCTATAGTCTATGTGCCTCACCCAACAGTCCGATCACTGCTTGTACAACAAGAGCTGGGTGAACGACGCACGAAATAGATGACAAGCTTGCAAGAATATGATCTTGACATCAAGCCAGTTCACACTGTCAAGGGTCATGGTCTCTGCAGACTCGCAGCTGAAGCAGTCCATGCACAGGAGGAAGAAGAAGAGTTCGTTGGTTGGGAGAAAGAAATCGAGATGTATGATGTAGAGCGAGCACCACCCACTTCATGCAGAAATTGTTGGGACGAATATGTGCGCCAATAACTTGAGCATGGCACCATACCCTCTCACTTCTCCATGAGACAGAAGAGGGCACTGCACCTCAAATATTTATCTTATCAGTTGGTGCACAGAGTGCTTTATAGAAAGCACAGTAACGGAATCTTGCTCAGGTTCCTAGAGGCACATGATTTAGAGAAGGTCTTGCATGATCTACATGACAGACCAGCCAAGGGCCACTTTGCAGGAAATACCACTGTGCACAAAGTTATGCGAGCTGGTTTCTACTGGCCCACATTGTTCAAGGATGCACACGCTTACACCCGCAAGTGTGCGATTTTCAGTGATGCATTGACAGAACACGAAGGTTAGCAGCCCCACTGCACCCTGTTGCAGTGACTGAACTGTTCCAACAATGGGGCCTGGACATCATTGGGGAAATATTCCCACATTTGTCAAAAAAACATCGCTACATCTTGATAGCTATAGATTACTTCACGCGGTGGACAAAAGCAGTTCCGCTTAAGCAAGTGAATGACCAGGAAGTCATCAGCTTCCTCCAACAGAACATCATCTCATGCTTTGGCATTCTGGTATCACTTGTGTTTGACAATGCAACTTACTTTTCATCTTTAAAGCTTTATGATTTTTCATTGCAATATGGTATTGTGCTTAAACACTCATCTAACTACTACCTGCAGGGAAATGGTCTTGCAGAATCCACAAATAAAAATCTTATCCACATTATCAAGAATACCATTTACTTTGAATAGCGTAACTAGCACTCCGCTTTGACGAATGCCTTATGGGCTGACCGCGTAACACCCAAACCCTCTTTGAACACTTCACCATACTTCTTGGTTTATGGGAAAGAAGCCATCCTTCGCCAAACATCTACTTGCTTGCACTCCAATTGTCCCAAGAATCCCAAGGCAAGCCTTGTCTACTAGTTCAACGTAGGATGGATACACTTCACAAGTTGCAGGAAGAAAGGATGAAAGCAAAAGAAAAATTCACACTCCACTAGAACCGTATCAAGAGATGGTTCAACAAGAAGTCTGTAGGGAACACTAACTTCAATGTGGGTGACTTAGTATTGAAGTGGGACAAACCCCATGAAGAAAAATGCAAACATATGAAGTTCCAATCCCTATGGATTGGTTCGTATATTGTCCAAGAGAAGCTTGGCCACACACGTACCGTCTATAATCACTTGATGGGAAGATTTACAACCTTCTTGTCAACGACCAAGATCTCAAGCACTACTTTCAATAAGTCGGGGCCGTGCCCCACGCCATGTACACAGTTTGTTTACTTCTTGTTGTCTTTTCGCTTTACTTTACGATTTTTGTTCAATTTTGTTTTGCTTGCTTAGTATCATGCTATTTTTGTTTTGTCAATAAGTGCTGCCCTCTACTGAGTTCTGGCTTTTGTATGAGTATGCGGCTGAGATCCAGAGAGTCTTGTGACATTTCAACACTTGGCCAGTCCTGCGTCCGTTTTCTCTATGCTTGGTTATAACCTTCGGCCAATGAAGTCTTGATGAAAAATACAAGCCGTCTGCAAGGGAAGCTTGGGTCCAGCCATGAACCTGTGTCCACACTAGGAAAACCCATGCCTTTATTCAACCTTCTGCTCTATGTGTTCAAGTTCATCCAACTAGTAGAAACATAGAAGGTTAAAATCTAAACGAGCAAACCTATGTCAGAGGTCTTACATGATTCTCTAAAGGAATAACCTCTTCTGCTCTCAATAAGCCGGGATCCCTCTTTCACCCCAAAAATAAATAAGTGCCTATGCACAGTCCTCTTAAAAAATACAAAGGAAAAAGAAGAGAAAGGCTTCCTACAGAGAGAGGTGAAGCATGCAACTCCACCGGGGAACTGACCAGGGTCATTGGTAGTGGAGAAATATGTGTGTTCCTGCGTGACTTCATTGGGGTACTGTTCAGGCTAGCTTGAAGTGGAGCAACACCAAAGATGAAAACTTACACTCTGAAATTTTTTGACTCGCGAGCCAAACTACCCTTCCCGATTTTTAAACACTGTGATCAAGCTGAAACTTGTTGTTGTGTTTGATTGAGTTGGTGAAAGGTGAACCATGTCTATCCATGGGGTAAGTGGGGAAGCCAAAGTAACTCGCACAACGATTCAATACTCCTTGATAGACCAAGGCCCTGTGTTGTCAATGGACCAAAACATAGAAGTTGGTATTCAACCAGTGTGCCGCTAAGTGTTGTAGTAGCTGCAACACCCTCTAAAATTTTGGGCTGCATCCAATTTCAGAGCCTTCCTTGGGTTTTTCCTTGATGTTTGCAAGAACTCAGGCTCATCCCATGAGCTTGTGTTGAGTCTTCGCACCGTCGTCACTTGACCGTTCATTGTACATCATTTAGCATGTTAGTCACAATGTCATGCTTGCAGTCATGTTTTGGCTATGTTTGTAGTCCGTCTTCATGTGTACAAGTTCTATTCGCTATGTAAGCATCAGTCGCACTCACACAAAAAGTTGTATGCATGTCGTGCAAGTGTCGTTGCGGTTGTTCAATGATTTATCTCAAGTGTCACACTTGTCACCCACACCCGTTGGTTAGTCACACTGAGCATGTTGTCTTGTTGGTTCGAGGTGTCTTATTGTCAAGTCGTGTTGAGTGTGTGTTCGAAAGGTCATGCATGAACAAGTTCACTCACTCACACACTTAGTCATTTTTCTTAAACTCTGTTGACTGGAACAACCTCCAACAGCCGGACCTTCGCTGAGCTGCACTTCACAGTCTCAACTCTCGGTGATCATGTACTGTTGCCCAAAATTGCGCAAAACTTGAGGCTGCCTCCTAGGAAGTTTGCATTGCGCAATCCTGGAATCAACTCGACTAACTGTCACCCAAAATGGCGCAAAAGTTTCTCAGCAAGCCATCTCAATCTGCGCTGCCCACAAGCAAATCTATCAAGCTTCCCGCTGGTCAACTGGAGAGTTTGATCGGGCAGTGACCTCGGGCTTCACTCCTCCAAAAAATTGCACAGAAGTTGCCAACATGCCCACCTCCGCTGACTAAAGAAATTGCGGAGACATGAAGGACAGACACCAGGCGCCTGTCACTGCACTATCTCCAAAATTTGTGCAGTCCTGTCATCCAGTCCCCTTGTCAGCCGACCTACTTCTTCTCCTGAAAACTGCACAGTTTTCTTGGGCTGTCCTCTAGCTGTCCAACACCCCGCTCAGCCCATAAATTGCATAGAGATGTCCTACAGGCCAACCTCCCAGTTTGTGTAGTTTTTCCAGCAAGCTCCCGCAACCTGCTACCAGCCTCCCTAGAGAATCTGCGCAGTTTTCACTACTAAAGTCCTCCCTCCTGCCTACACTTCCTCCCTGGAAAATTTGCATAGTTCTACCCTCCAGCTGAGTTAGATCCTGCCGACGGTCACTTCTGTTCCAGACTGCTCATCTTAGCCTCCCAGTGACCTCTACACAATTTTCCTTGATAGTGCCTTGGAGCCTGCATCCCGACTTGAAATGTGTTGTGCGTAGTTTCAGAGCCTTTTCCTCTCTCATGGTCACCTGCACTTGAAAATGAAAGATGATGCATCATGGTAGACTAGGATATTTCTGGATTTGATGTTGTCTCGCCATAAGTGATTGCAGATACAGGTACATGGATGAGACATGGCATGACGATGAACAAGATGAACAAAGAGCGCATGCTAGGAGACTTGTTCGCGAACATATGAACACATGAAGCATGCCAAGTACAAGCGAAGGAGAGACATGCACGTGCAACATCAAGCGAACACAAAGACCATCGAAGACTCTGCACACCTTGCCATGCAGAGGTGAAGCTATGATACATCAAGAGCACACTCATCACTCAACAACACTGCGACTCGACATGGACACCACCATCAACATGAACATACGAGAACTGTCGTGTCGAGTCATGTCATGAGTTATCTTAGCCACATCACTGCTGTGGGCCATATTGTTGTGATTAATGTAATGTAATGTGGAAGTCCAAGAGACCCACATGTAAAATTGAAGAGTCACATAAGTCAAATAGTCAAGAGGGAAATTGAGCAGTCACAAGGGCTAGTTTCACCCTTGGCTATATATACCCCTCATTTGTACATGCAAAATAATTTTCACCTTGGCTCCTCCCACATAGCGTTGAGAGTCAGTAGCCTTTTCTTTGAGGAGTGAGTAGTGTCTCCAACACCCTGCTATCAAGGTTAGTGATGTATGGTGTACCGATGTGTCTTGGAACTTTCGCTTAATTCAGAAGCCTAATAATAGGCCAACACATTTTCACACATGTATTTTATTCGTTTGTAAGACTATTCTTTGGATGCTTGTGATGCATGTTTCTTTAACCTATATTAGGACAGTTGAACTATTTCGGTTTTTTTAGTACATATGCTATTGGAATTGTGTTGTATCAGTTATTAACGTTGTCTCGCTAGTGTGGACTATTCTTCCAGACACTCGACATAATCATTCTTGTAAACTTTTTATAACGATCGTTGCCCTAGCTGCATGCAAAATTCTATGACCACCAAGCATATACTCAGTTTCTCTTATTTTAAACTCCTATACTGATAAATTGATTAATAAAATCTAGTAGCACATATTATCCATAAATAAGAGATGACTGCTTGATATTCTAGTGTAATTAAGGACACCATGCGTATACAGTGTTGGGGGAGTCCATAAATTCTTGGATCTCCAGTCGATATAAAAGATAAATATTGACAAATCCATTTCCATAGTACCCAACCGAGAACTCAATTATTGGTGTTCACGGTTGATCAATGACAAATGATTAAATATGTATTGTCTTGAATTTAGTAATAATCAGGTCTCGCTAATATGAAATTATCTGAAAACTTACACATTGCTTAACAATTCAGCGAGACGAAGATTTGACAAAATGTTTCTGATCCCATCCGTTGCAAATTGCGCCGCCCAAGCTAGGGCGATCTGCTCGTTTTGTCGTCGGCCCACGAAGTAATTGGCGGCAAAGGCGATCATGAAAGTGACGCAGAAGAACTCTATGTAGTAAGACTGAGGGCATGCGGGGATCAGAGTTTTTGCATAACAGGGCCAGGTTCAATGCACGATAGAACTCAGAAGTGAAAAAAAGCAACTCAACCGATATTTGGAAAAAGCAGTCAAAGTGCAGTGCATGCTGGCCAGATGACACTTGCCTGGTGATTTGTCTTCTGAAAATGGAGCGCAAGAGACGGTGACTGAGAGAAACCAGTGGTGAACAAGAGAAGAAACCGATCATGTTCTACAACCCAATTTCTTACGCCAATGCTCCGGAAGCCAAAGGGTATTTTGATGAAGAACATGTACTAACCAGAACCAGGTATGGAATCGTGTTCAAGGCACGTTTGCAGGATGGAATAGTGCTATCAATCAGGAGATTAGCAGACGGACCAATCAAGGAGAGTGTCTTCAGACGAGAAGCAGAGGCTTTGGGAAAAGTGAAGCACAGGAACTCTGTGAGAATTGATCTCCCAATAAATCAATCGCACCGCTGCTTTTACAAGCTCAAGAAACAGAATCCCAGCAGGCCAGTGCTTGCCAAAAGCAAGGGAAGATGGAAAAAGTAGTAAAAATATCTTGCCATGTCAAGAAGGCAACTCAACTGATATTTGGAAAAAGCAGTGACACTTCAAATCAACAGTTGAAAATGTCTCACTTGATCCAACGGAGGAGGGTAAAAGTGTTGACAATTGTTGATGCATAGGAAAGGCCTATCGGCCTAAATATAAAGTGACTTTAGAATTATAAGTGACTCACTTTTTATAATAGGTGAGAACACTTTTACATAAAGTAACTTTAAAAACATAAGTTACATGTTCTTTTTGAAAAAGTAACTCAACAAAAAGAAAGACTTGAACCCAAGACCTATATTCTTATAAAGTAACTTTAGACCAAGTGAGGTAGTTAAAAGATTTAGTAATTGTTGGAAAGCTTTGGGGTGCATTCTTACTTCAAAAAGCCCCTTTTTTTTCCTACAAAATAAAAAACAACCACACAAACCAAACAAACAAGCAAGTGTATGAAAATCTTACGGCTTAAAGTTAGATTTGGGTTTAGTTCCCTAGAAACTAGATATTTTCCTCAATGTTTGTGATTTTTAGAGATCACACTAAGGCGCGGTGGAAAATAACATATGCATGAGAAAAATCCTTTCTTTATGTTTCTGGTTTGCCCAGATCGCACAGAGTCATGGGGAAAATAGCATACACATAAATGAAAAGTATAGATCCAGTAATAAAAAAATTATAGATGACTATAAACCAAAATAAACTAGAGATAAATAACTATAACTGCAAATAAAGACTATGTACCTCCAGATCTTAAAAATGACATAGCTAGGGGTATCGGAAAACTTTTCGTGTGAAATGAAATGGTTTCCTCACTCGAACATATGCTCATAACACAATAGAGTAGTCCTCTCGGCCCGAAAATAGTCAGAAACAGTAGATATAGGAAACGATAGTCGAATAAAGTTGTACCGGCTTCGGATTTGGATCACCAACGGATGCGGCCCTCGGATGGCTCTGATACCATGTAGGAATTTATAGGGCAATTTATTTAGATTGAACACCAAAGGACACTGCTCATAAATAAATCACATATCTGTACACCAGTATTCTTGATGTGGTTAAAACTCTTAAAGAGGGAAACAATCCACACCTTGAGCCAACGCGGGCCACTTCAGGCAATATTATTAATGTAAAAGAAAGAAAAGTTACATAAGCTTCTCTCATAAATGGTCTCTGACAAATGACCCTCCATGCTCTTCAAATAAAGATTATGGACCAATCAGGTGTTAAACCACGAATCAAGTGTCGGTAATACCAAGGAGAGAATGAACCCTTAGATCACTTCATGTCTAGAACATATCGTGATCGTCGGATTGTAAGTTACAAAAAGTACATACTAAAGAAACACACCTTACCTAACTATACATTAGACCAAGTTATTCTTAATTAATTCCTATGTTTCAGAATATCCTAACATCCCCCCTTTAAGAACAACTTGGGATAGGATTGAAGGATGTACAAAGATGACACAATAGGAGAAGGAAGGAGACATTAGATCCTATCCCCCATTAGTGACAACTTCTTGAACTCCAACCATAAATCGAATTTTAGTAAACTTCGCCTCTGTGAGAGCCTTTGTAAATATGTCTGCAACTTGATCATCGGTTGAACAATATTGCACTTTAAGAACATGGTCGTGAATGAGATTTCTAATGAAGTGCATGTGTAGTTCAATGTGTTTGTTGTGTTGATGTTGGACTAGATCTTTGTATAGTTGAATGGAACTTTGATTATCACACCAAAGTGCAGTCACATGTTGCTTTTGAAAACCAAACTCTGACAGGATCTAATGAAGCCACGGGGCTTCCTTACTAGCTTCAATGGTGCCACGATACTCTACATTTGCTGAAGAAAGAGAAATGACACGTTATTTCTGGAAAGCCCATGTAATAGGTCTAGAACCAATAGTGAATCCATAACCGGTAGTAGACTTCCGATCATCAAGGTCAACAGCCCAATCAAAATCATTAAAACCGACCAATAGAGGAGATGCTCCTGCATTGTAATGAATCCCAAACTAAATTGTACCTCGAAAAAGTATTCTTTTAGCTTCTTTCTAATTACTTTCATGTGGTTTGTGCATAAACTGAGCAACAAGGCCAACATCAATGGAAATGTTAGGATGAGTATGGGTCAAACACAAAATATTTCCAACAAGCTAATGGTATAAGGTAGCATCAACTTCACGGGAAGTACAAGTAACTAAAAGTTTAACTCTAGATTGAAAGGGAGAAGGGGTTGGCTTACAGTCTTCCATGTCAAAGTGGCATAGAAGATCATAGGCATACTTGGACTGGAAAAGGGAAATACCTTCTTTCGATTGCAATAATTAAAGATCAGGAAAATAATGAAAGTGTCCTAAGTCTGTCATTTCAAACTACTTTTTAAGGATAGACTTCACATGGTTTATAAGGTTGGGATCACTACCAATAAGGATAATATCATCAACATAAAGAACAAGAATGATAAGGGACTTACCCACTTTCTTGGTGTAGAGAGTATTGTCATAATTACACTTAGAAAAACCAGTATCTTAAAGAAAGCTATCCATTTTGGCATACCAAGCCTGAGGGGCTTACATAAGACCATAAAGGGATTTCTTAAGCTGACATATAAGGCTAGAGTATTTTTGTATAAAGTCAAGAGGTTTTTCCATATATATATTTCTTCATGCAAGCCCCAATGCAAGAAGGCATATTTAATATCCATCTGATGGACTTCCCATTTAAAAGAGGCAGCAAGGGAAAGAACAAGGTGGATAGAGCTCATTTTGGAAACAGGGGAGAAGGTTTCAGTATATTCAGTGCATTCAACTTTAGCAAAACCCTTAGCAACAAGACGAGCTTTATCTTTATTAACTTTTCCATCTGGTTCAAACTTGGTTCTGTAAACCCATTTCCATCTAACAAGTTTTCATCCTTTTGGAAGAGGAACAAGGTCCCATGTATTATTTTCCAATAATGAATGATATTCTTCATTCATAGTTGCATCCCAATCTGGATGGCCTAAAGCTTTTGCAAAGGTGTCAGGATCATCATTCGTTGAAACTTGAGCCAGTAAAGAAGAGTCACTATCGAACTAAGAACGTGTACGATGTTGGTCTGTAGGATCACCTATAAGAGCACATGTTGCATCCCGAGTAGCGCGAACCCATTTTACAAGCAAAGGAGCTGAAGGAAGATCCCAAGAAGGTGGGGGAGGATTTTCACCCTCACTATCATCATCCGAAGAAGGAATATTTTCAGAAGTAGAAGAGATAGAGAGAGGGGCCACATCTGCCGAACTAGGATCGTAGGCCGATATATTTTCATCAAACTTTACATCTCTTCTAATGATTATATTTTTGGATTTAGGTTGAATAAAGCTATATCCTTTGACACCTTCAAAATATCCAACAAAAATACATTTTTCACTCTTAGGTTCTAAGTCTTTATGTTTCTCACTTAGAATATGGGTGCATGCTTCACTCCCAGAAACACGAAAGTGACTTACATCTGGTTTAATTGAGCTCCATGCTTATTCTGGAGTGATATTCTTTAAAACCTTAGTAGGAGTGTGATTTACTATGTAATTTGCAAAGTTAATTGCTTCTGCCCAAAAATTAAGACTGAGTCATTTAGATTGAAGCATACAATTAGTCATTTCCTTTAAGGTGTGATTTTTCCTTTTACCTACACCATTTTGTTGTGGAGTATATAGAATAGTATGTTACAATTGAATTCCATGCTCAGTGCAAAAGTTGATGAATTTGTTGTTAACATGTTCTCCGCCATTATCAAATCTTAGCTTAAGAATTTGGTGTTCAGATTGTTTCTCAACAAAGGCCTTATAAGTCGAGAACATGTTAAAGACTTCACTATTGAGTTTTAAGAAGTATACCCAAGTGTGTTTGGAGAAATCATCAATGAAATTTAAGAAATACTTGTAACCATAGAATGAAACAACTGGAAGTGGACCACATACATCACTATGCACAAGTTGTAAGGGGGTTGTGGTGTGCCAAGAGGCATGTTTTTCAAAACTATCCCGATGATGTTTTCCGAGTACACATCTGAAACAAACACCATCTCTGCAAGATACCATAGGAAGACCTGCCACCATATTTTCTTTACATAGATTTTGAAGGAAGCGATAGTTTAAGTGACCAAATCACTCATGCTAAAGTTTTCTCACTTCTTCATTATGAGCAACAAATATCGAGGGAATAGTTGATGACCCAAAGTTGTTAAACTTATACAACCTTTTAGAATCATCAATAATAAAATTTGTCTAGGATCTCTTAGGTCCTTAATTACAACATCATGAGGTGAAAATTCAACGGTTTTAACTTCACCTGAATGAGTTATCTTATATACAGATAGAAGGTTGCAGGATAGGTAGGAACACACAATACATCATTAAATTGACCATTGTCTAGATGAATAGTAACAGTCCCTACAACACTAAGAGATCTATCATCACCAACATATATATTTTTGGTGTTACAATCATTTAAAGAAGAAAACATGGCTCTGTTTTTTGCCATGTGATAATAAGCTCCAAAATCAATGATCCACTCATGAGAATGAGTAGAAGAAGATACATTTAGTGCATAACCAGACCGAGATGCTTGACAACCACATGCATAAAGTGTTATTCCTAGAGATGAAGTTGAAGAGTGCTCCAAATGGATGTATTTCTTCTTCATTGTTGCTTCCAAGGCTTCCATCTTCTTAAAGCATTTGGATTCTAAGTGGCCATCACAATTACAAAAGTTGCAATGTCTATCAGTCTTCTTCCCTTTGTTTTTATTTGCCTTATCATTTTGTTGAGTTGATTTTTCATTTTGAGACTGAAATTGCTTAGGACCCTTGTTTGGTTTAGGACCATTCTTTTTAGGATGTTGCTTCTTAGGATTCTTTGAACTTGGTTGTTGTTGGGTTGCTAAGGCTTTCTTAGAAGAATTTCCAGTATTAATAAGACCAAGATGTAAGAGTTTTTCTTGTTCTCTTATTAAAGAATCACAAAAGGCATCAAAAGAGAGGGACTTGTAGTCTTGTCCTTGAGAAATAAAGGCTTCTCTAGTAGAATCGAAGGTGGAAACAAACACAGAGTAGGCTGGTATTAACTTAGTAAGAATGGAATAAATAAGGCTACCATCTTCCTTCTTAACCTTAACACCTTCAAAGAGAAGTCCATAGGTCTTGAACTTGGACAAAAAATCTTCAATAGAAGAAAAATTATTGGGTCCAAAGTAAGCAACTCATTTTCAAGTTGATGGGCTCCAATTTCATTTTTAATTCCAAAAATAGTACTAAGATTTTTCATTGCTTCATCGGGGGTATCAATTTCTACGATATGGAATCTAAGGTCTGGAGAAATAGACATCCCTATCCACTCACATGCTTGATCTTGCTTTTTTTCCATTTGGATAGCTTATCTTCATCTCGAGGTTTAGACTCTTTTCCTGAGACTATTCTATAAATGCCTTTACTTCTAAGTAAATCCACCATGTAGGATATCCATTGGAAGTAGTTGGTGTTGTCAAGAATAACTACACATGGACTTTCCATTTTAAAAGAAAATGATGTTATATATGCTAAAACTAAGTCTTCCAATGGAAAGATCTCTAAAAACTAGGTTGATAAAAAAAACGGCTCTAAAAACAGCTTCCAAATGAAAACGTTATGGCTTTTTTGAAGAAAAGTTGTTGAAAATGCCAACGAACCACGTGAATGTTGGGAAGTTGATGATAATGTTATATTAAAAAAAAAAAATCCCCCACTTTCCAAACTTAATCTAATTAGTTCACTTTTAAAAATATTACTTTATTTGACCCACTTTTATAAATAAGTGAACACAAGACCTCTATTCTCATAAAGTAACTTTAGACCAAGTGAGCTAGTTAAAAGATCTAGTAATTGTTGGAAAGGATAGGTTTTTTTTTTTTTTTTTAACGAAGCTTTGGGGCATGTTTTTACTTAAAAACCCCTTCTTCTTTTTTCCAACAAACTAAAATACAACCACACAAACCAAACAAACAAGCAAAATTATGCAAGCCTTATTGCTTAAAGTTATATTTGGGGCTAGTCCCCCAGAAACTATATAGTTTCCTCAATGTTTCTGATTTTTCAAGATCACACTAAGGCGCAACGGAAAAGAGCATATGCATGAGAAAAATATTTTCTTTCTATTTCTGGTTTGCCCAGATCACACAAAGTCACGAGAAAAAGAGAATACATAGAAATGAAAGGTATATATCCGCTAATAAAAAGTTTATAGATGATTATAAACCAAAATAAACAAATAGATAAGTAACTATAACTGCAAATAAAGAGTATGTACCTCCAAAATCTTAAAAATGACGTAATTAGGGCTACCAGAAACATTTTCATGTGAAACGAAAGGGTTTCATCAT
Organism: Pinus tabuliformis; assembly: GCA_031772625.1. Lineage (NCBI taxonomy): Eukaryota > Viridiplantae > Streptophyta > Pinopsida > Pinales > Pinaceae > Pinus > Pinus tabuliformis. The sequence goes on from CM062819.1 coordinate 1,293,878,862, forward strand.
TGGAACAGATGCTCCTAACATAATAGAGCAGTCCTATCAGCCTGAAAGTGGTCAGAAACAATAGATCTAGGAAACGACAGTCGGATGCATTTGTACCGGCTTCGGATTTCGATCACCAACGGATGTAGCCCTCGAATGGCTATGATACCATGTAGGAATTTACAGGGTATGTTCCTTAGATTGAACACCAAAGGACATTGCTCATAAACAGATCACATATCAGTACAACAATATGCTTGACGTGGTTAAAACTCTCAAAGAGGGAAACGATCCACAACCTGAACCAATGCAGCCACTTCAGGCAATATTATTAATGTAAAAGAAATAAAATTTACATAAGCTTCTCTCATAAATGGTCTCCGACAATTGACCCTCCATGCTCTTAAATAGATATCATGGACCAATCGGATGTTAAGCCACGAATCAAGTGTCGGTAATACCAATGAGAGAATGAACCATCAGATTACTTCATGTCTAGAACATATCGTGAAATTTAGATTGTAAGTTACAAAAAGTACATACTAAAGAAGCACACTTTACCTAACTATACACTAGACCAAGTTATACTTAATTATTTCTTATGTGTCGTAATATCCTAACATCCCCCCTTAAGAACAACTTGGGATAGGATTGAAGGATGTACAAAGATGACACAAATGGATAAGGAAGGAGGCATTAGAGCCTATCCCCCCTTAGTGACAACTTCCTGAACTCCAACCATAAATTGAATTTTAGTAAACTTCGCCTCTATGAGAGCCTTTGTAAGGATGTGTGAAACTTGATCATTAGTTCAATAATACTGCACTTCAAGAACATGGTCATGAATGAGATTTCTAATGAAGTGCATGCATAGTTCAATGTGTTTGTTGCGCTGATATTGGTCTGGATCTTTGAATAGTTGAATGGAACTTTGATTATCACACCAAAGTGTAGTCGCATGTTGCGACTGAAAACCAAATTCTGACAGGATCTAACGAAGCCACAGGGCTTCCTTACTAGCTTCAATGGTGCCATGATACTCTGCTTTTGCTGAAGAAAGAGGAATGGCACGTTGTTTCTGGCAAGCCCATGTAATAGTTCCTGAACCAAGAGTGAATACATAACTGGTAGTAGACTTTCGATCATCAGGGTCACTAGCCCAATTAGAATCAGTGAAACCAACCAATAGAGGAGATGCTCTTGCACTATAATGAATCTCAAATTGAATTGTACCTTGAACATAATGAAGTATTCTCTTAGCTACTCTCCAATGACTTTCATGTGGTTTGTGCATAAACTGAGTAACAAGGCCAACAACAAAGGAAAGGTCAGTACGGGTATGGGTCAGATACAAAAGTTTTCCAACAATCTAACGGTATAAGGTAGAATCAACTTCAGGGGAAGTACAAGTTATTGAAAGTTTGAATCCAGACTGAAAGGGAGAAGGGGTTGGCTTATAGTCTTCCATGTAAAAGTGGCGTAGAAGATCACAGGCATACTTGGACTGGGAAAGGGAAATACCTTCTTTGGATTGCAAGACTTGAAGACCAAGAAAATAATGCAAGTGTCCTAAGTATGTCATTTCAAATTCCTTTTCAAAGCTAGACTTCACATGGTATATAAGGTTGGGATCACTACTAGTAACAATAATATCATCAACATAAAGAATAAGAATGATAAGGGACTTACCCACTTTCTTTGTGTAGGCACTATTGTCATAATTACACCTAGAAAAGCTAGTATCTAAAAGAAATCTATCCATTTTGGCATACCAAGCCCGAGGGGCTTTCTTGAGACCATAAAGTGATTTCTTAAGCCGACATACAATGCTAGATTATTTTTGTATAAATCCAAAAGGTTGTTCGATGCAACAAGGCAGATTTAACATCCATCTAATGGACTTCGCATTTGAAAGAGGCGGCAATGGAAAGAACAAGGTGGATAGAGTTAATTTTGGAAACAGGGGAGAAGGTTTCAATATAGTCAATGCCTTCAACTTGTGAAAAACCCTTAGCAATAAGACGAGATTTATGTTTATCAAATTTTCCATCTAGTCCAAACTTGGTTCTACAAACCCGTTTGCATCTAACAAGTTCTCGTCCTTTTGGAAGAGGAAAAAGGTCCCATGTATTATTTGCCAATAATGAAATATATTCTTCATTCATAGTTGTTTCCCAATCTGTATGGCCTGAAGCTTCTGCAGAGGTGTTAGGATCATAATTCGCTGAAACTTGAGCCAGTAAAGAAGAGGCTCTATCGAGATGAGTACATGTACGACGTTGATCTGTAGGATCACCTACAAGAGCACCTACGACATCCCGAGTAGCGTGGACCCATTTTGGAAGTTGAAGAGCTGAAGGAAGATCCCGAGAAGGTGGGGAAGGATTACCTTCCTCGTTGTCATCATCTGAAGAAGGAATATCTTCATAAGTAGAAGAGATAGAGAGAGGTGGCACATCCGCCGAACTAGGTTCGTAGGCTGATATATTTTCATCAAACTTTACATCTCTTCTAATGATTATATTTTTGGATTTAAGTTGAAGAAGTCTATATCCTTTGACATCTTTAGAATATAAAAAAAAATACATATTTCACTCTTAGGTTCTAAGGCTTTATGTTTGTCGTCTATAATATTTTCCCATGCTTCACTTCCAAAAACATGAATGTGACTTACATCTGGTTTAATTGAGCTCCATGCTTCTTCTCGAGTGATATTCTTTAAAACCTTAGTAGGAATGTGATTTACTATGTAATTTGCACAGTTAATTGCTTATGCCCAAAAATTAAGACTAAGTCCTTTAAATTGAACCATAAAATTAGTCATTTCCTTTAAGAACCATAAAATTAGTCATTTCCTTTAAGGTGAGATTTTTCCTTTCAGCTACACCATTTTGTTGTGGATTATATGGAATAGTATGTTGAAATTGAGTTCCATTCTGAGTGAAAAAGTTGATGAATTTGTTGTTAACCTATTCTCCGCCATTATCAAATCTTAGCTTAAGAATTTCATGTCTAGATTGTTTCTCAAAAAAGGCCTTAAAGGCCAATAACATGTTAAATACTTCACTCTTGAGTTTAAGAAGTATACCCAAGTGCGCCTGGAGAAATCATCAATGAAAGTTAAGAAATACTTGTAACCAAAGAATGAAACAACTCAAAGTGGAACACATAAATCACTATGCACAAGTTGTAAGGGGGATGAGGCGTGCCAAGAGGCACGTTTTTCAAAACTATCCCCATAATGTTTTTCGAGTACACATCCGGAAAAAACACCATCTCTGCAAGATACCATAGGAAGACCTGTCACCATATTTTATTTACATAGATTTTGAAGGGAGTGATAGTTTAAATGACCAAATCGCTCATGACAAAGTTTGCTCACTTCGTCATTATGAGAAACAAATACCGAGGGAAGAGTTGATGACCCAAAGTTGTTAAACTTATACAACCTTATAGAATCATCAACAATAAAATATGTCTAGGATCCTTAGGTCGATAGTTACAACATCTTGAGGTGAAAATTCAATGGTTTTACCTTCCCCTGAATGAGTTATCTGATATACAGATAAAAGGTTGCAGGATAGGTAGGAACACGTAATACATCATTAAATTGACCATTGTCTAGATAAATAGTTCCAGTGCTTACAACACTAAGAGATCTATCATAACCAACGTATATATTTTGATGTTACAATCATTTAAATAAGAAAACATGGAACTGTTTTTGGCCATGTGATAAGATGATCTAGAATCAATGAGCCACTCATGAGAATGAGTAGAAGAATATACATTTAGTGCATAACCAGACCGAGATGCTTGACAACCACATGGAGAAAGTGTTATTCCTGAATATGAAGTTGAATTTGAAGAGTGCTCCAAATGTATATTATGCTTCTTTATTGTTGCTTCCATATTTTTAAAGCATTTGGATTCTAAGTGGCCATCATGATTACAAAAGTTGCAATGACTATCAGTCTTCTTCCCTTTGTTTTTATTTTCCTTATCGTTTTTTTGAGTTGATTTTTCATTTTGAGACTGAAATTTCTTAGGACCCTTGTTTGGCTTAGGACCATTCTTTTTAGGATGTTAGTTCTTAGGATTCTTTAAACTTGGTTGTTGTTGGGTTGCTAAGGCTTTCTTAGAAGAGTCTTCAGTATCAAGAAGACCAAGATGTAAGATTTTTTTCTTATTCTCTTATTAAAGAATCACAAAAGACATCAAAAGAGGGGGACTTGTAGTCTTGTCCTTGAGAAATAAAGGCTTCTCTAGTAGAATGGAAGGTGGAAACAAGCACAGAGTAGGTTGGTCCTAACTTAGTAAGAATGGAATAGATAAAGCTACCAGCTTCCTTCTCAACCTTAACACCTTTCAAGAAAAGCCTACGAGTCTTGAACTTGGAAAAAGAATCTTCAATAGAAGAAAAATGAATGGGGTCCAAATTAAGCAACTCATTTTCAAGTTAGTGGTCTCTAATTTAATTTTTAATTCCAAAAACAGTATTGAGATTTTTCATTGCTTCATCGGAGGTATCAATTTCTATGATATGGAATCTAAGGTCTAGAGAAATAGACATCCCTATCAACCAACGTGCTTGATATTTCTTATTTTCTCATTTTCCGAGCTTATCTTCAGCTTGACGTTTAGATTCTTTCCCTGAGGCTATTCTATAAAGACCTTTACTTCTAAGTAAATCCACCATGTAAGATAGTCATTGGAAGTAGTTGGTGATGACAAGAATAACTAGGCATGGACTTTCCATTCTAAAAGAAACTGAAGTTGTATATGTTGAAACTAAGTGTTTTAATGGAAATATCTCGAAAAATTAGGCTTCCAAATGAAGAATTTATGGCTTTTTGAAGATGCCAACGGACCACGTAATTGTTGGGAAGTTGATGATAATGTTATATTTATTAAAAAAAAAAATCTCATTTTCAAAATTTATTCTAATTAGATCATTTTTTAAAATATTACTTTATGTGACCCGCTTTTATAAATAATTGAAAATAACTTTTACAATGGTACTTTATGAATTATCCAATAAATTGTAACTAAAATAAAACATAAAGTGGCTAGAATTATAAGTGACTCACTTTTTATAATGGGTGAGAACACTTTTAAATAAAGTAACTTTAAAAACATAAGTTACATTTGCATTTTGAAAAAGTACCTCAACAAAAAGAAAGACTTGAACCCAAGACCTCTATTCTCATAAAGTAACTTTAGACCAAATGAACTAGTTAAAAGATTTAGTAATTGTTGGAAAGGAGGAAATAATTTATTTATTTTCAACGAAGCTTTGGGTCACATGCTTACTTCAAAAACCCTTTTTTTTCCTACAAAATAAAAACCACACAAACCAGACAAACAAGCAAATGTATGCAAGTCTTACAGCTTAAAGTTAGATTTGGGGTTAGTCCCCCGGAAACTAGATATTTTCCTCAATATTTTGTATTTTCCGAGATCACACTAAGGTGTGGCGGCAAAAAGCATATGTATGAGAAAAATCATTTCTTTTTGTTTCTAGTTTTCCCAAATCGCACAAAGTCGCAGGCAAAAGAGCATACGCAGAAAAGAAAGGTATAGATCCGGTAATAAAAAAATTATAGATGAATATAAACCAAAATAAACAGAGATAAATAACTATAACTGCAAATAAAGACTATGGACCTCCAGATCTTAAAAATGATGTAGCTAGGGCTACCAGAAACATTTTCGCGTGAAACGAAAGGGTTTTCTCGCTGGAACAGATGCTTCTAACACAATAGAAAATTCATCTCGGCTCAAAAGTGTCTAGAAACAATAAATCTAGGAAACAACAGTCGAATGTAGTTGTACGGCTTTGGATTTGGATCACCAACCGATGTGGCCCTCGAATGGCTTTAATACCATATAGGAATTTACAGGGTAAGTTCCTTAGATTGAACACCAAAGGACACCGCTCATAAACATATCACATATCAGTACAATAGTATTCTTGACGTGGTTAAAACCCTCAAAGAGGGAAACAGTCCACAACCTAAGCCAATATGGCCACTTCAAGCAATATTATTAATGTAAAAGAAAGAAAATTTACATAATCTTCTCTCATAAATGGTCTCTGACAAATGACCCTCCATGCTCTTTAAATACAGATCATGGACCAATTGAGTGTTAAGCCATGAATAAAGTGTTAGTAATACCAAGAAGAGAATGAATTGTCGAATCACTTCATGTCTAGAACATATGGTGACCGTTGGATTGTAAGTTACAAAAAGTACATACTAAAGAAACACACTTTACCTAACTATACACTAGACCAAGTTATACCTAATTAATTCCTATGTGCCGAAATATCCTAACATCCGCCCTTAAGAACAACTTGGGATAGGATTGAAGGATGTACAAAGATGACACAATAGGAGAAGTAAGGAGGCATTAGAGCCTATCCCCCCTTAGTGACAGCTTCCTAAACTCCAACCATAAATCAAATTTTAGTAAACTTCGCCTCTGTGAGAGCCTTTTTAAAGATGTTTGCAACTTGATCAGTGGTTGAACAATATTGCACTTCAAGAACATGGTCATGAATGAACTTTCTGATGAAGTGCATTGTAGTTCAATGTGTTTGATGTGTTGATGTTGGACTGGACATTTGCATAGTTGAATGGAACTTTGATTATCACACCAAAGTGTAGTCGCATGTTGCTACTGAAAACCAAACTCTAACAGGATCTGATGAAGCCACAGGGCTTCCTTACTAGCTTCAATGGTGCCATCATACTTTGCTTCTGTTGAAGAAAGAGAAATGGCACTTTTTTTCTGGTAAGCCCATGTAATAAGTCCAGAACCAAGAATGAAGACATAACTGGTAGTAGACTTCCAATCATCAAGGTCACGAGCCCAATCAGAATCACTGAAACCAACCAATAGAAGAGATGCTCCTGGACTGTAATGAATCCCAAACTGAACTATACCTCAAACATAGCGAAGTATTCGTTTAGTTGCTTTCCAATGACTTTCATGTGGTTTATGCATAAACTAAGCAACAAGGCCAACATCAAAGGAAATGTCAGGACAGGTATGGGTCAGATACAAAATTTTTCCAACAAGCTGACAGTATAAGGTAGTATCAACTTTAGGGGAAGTACAACTGACTGAAAGTTTGACTCCAAACTGAAAGGGAGAAGGGGTTGGCTTATAGTCTTCCTTGTGAAAGTAGCGTAGATGATCACAGACATACTTTGACTGGGAAAGGGAAATACCTTCTTTGGATTGCAAGATTTGAAGGCCAAGAAAATAATGCAAGTGCCCCAAGTCTGTCATTTCAAACTGCTTTTTAAGACTAGACTTCACATGGTTTATAAGGTTTGGATCACTAACAGTGAGGATAATATCATCAACATAAAGAACAAGAATGATAAGGGACTTACCCACTTTCATGGTGTAGACTGCATTGTCATAATTACACCTAGAAAAGTGAGTATCTAAAATAAATCTATCCATTTTTGGCATACCAAGGGCGAGGGGCTTTCTTGAGACCAAGGGATTTCTTAAGCCGGCATAATGTTGGGTTGTGTTATATTCTTTCCACGACTATCCCAAGGGTCACAGGGGGGTAGATAAGAGTCCATGTACGTTGCGTTGGGCACTGATGGGGGTCACTGGGGGGGCGGCTACCCCCCCTATAGGGGGGTAAGCAGGGGGGCGTTAGTCCCCTACACTGGGTCGTTGCCTTGGGAAAAAAAAATTGTACCATATATTAGGTGGGTGGACCTACCTATGGTTTTGTGCATGGATTTCGCACATCCTTTTGGGCACGATGGTTTTTTGTCCATGGTATTTTGTAGATATTTTCAAGGGAACTATGGTTATGTTCTTATACAGGTTTAATGGATTGGGGTTTATGAATGCTTCAGCATGTATATATATGTATTGTATTGAAAGGAACATAATGAAAATTCAATCTGATAGTCCTAGTTTTGGGATCCAGGGGAAAATCTTTGTGTATCAGGCTCTCGCCATTGTTTATTTTATGTTTTTAGAATTCATATGCAAGTAATTTATGTACAAGGTTAAAACCTTCACATACAAGGCTAGATTCTTTTTGTATAAAGTTGGGAGGTTGTTTGATGTAGATTTATTCATGCAAGTCCCCATGCAAGAAGGCAGATTTAACATCCATCTAATGGACTTCCCATTTGAAAGAGGCAACAAGGGAAAGAACAAGGCGGGTAGAGTTTGTTTTGGAAATAGGGGAGAATTTTTCAATAAAGTCAATGCCTTAAACTTGTAAAAAACCCTTAGCATCAAGACGAGATTTATGTTTATCAATTTTTCCTTCTGGTCTAAACTTGGTTCTGTAAACCCATTTGCATCTAACAAGTTTTCATCCTTTTGGAAGAGGAACAAGGTCCCATGAATTATTTTCCAATAATGAACGATATTCTTCATTCATAGTTGCGTCCCAATCTGGATGGTCTTAAGCTTCTACAAAGGTGTCAGGATCACAATTCGTTGAAACTTGAGCCAGTAAAGAAGAGGCTCTATCGAACTAAGAACGTGTACGACGCTGAATTGTAGGTGTTGGGTTGTGTTATATTCTTTCCACGTAGTTAATATGGGGTTTCGGAAAATTTTGGTTTTGGACCATATGTTAGGTTGGGCGGACCCACCTATGGTTTTGTGCATGATTTTCGCACATGTTTTTTGGACGCGATGGTTTTTCGGTCCATGGTATTGGACGCGATGGTTTTCGGTCCATGGTATTGGATGCTTCGGCATGTATAAATATGTATTGTAACATTGAAAGGAATATAATGAAAAATCAAGCTGGTAGTCCCGGTTTTGGGATCCAGGGAAAAATCTTTGTGCATATGTGTTTTATGGGTTATGCTCTCGCATTGTTTATTTTCTTTGTTTAAGAATTCGTATGCAGGTAATTTCTGTACAGGGTTAAAACCTACATTTGGTATCAGAGCTGTTTTGGCTTCAAGGGGACGCCTTTGTTGCTGAGGGGTTTCGCTCGGGCCTGTGGTAGACCCTGTTCAGTGGGAGATCTGCGAGATCGATTTTGGTGGTGAAAGAAGATGGCGAGCAGTGGAAAGATAGAGATTGAGAAGTTCAATGGTCAGAATTTTGAGTTGTGGAAACTCAAGATGGAGGATCTGTTGGTGGATAAAGATCAGTGGATTGCGGTAGATCCGGGTACTAAACCATCGGGAGTGACCGATGAAGAATGGAAGAAGTTGGATCGGAAGGCAAAGAGCACAATACGATTGTGTGTCTCGGATTCAGTATTGCTGAATGTATCAGGGGAAGCTACGACAAAGGCTTTTTGGGTCAAGTTAGGGACTCTGTACCAATCTAAGTCTCTGGTGAATAAACTATTCTTGCGGAAAAAGCTGTATAACCTGAGGATGAAAGATGGAGACTCGGTGACAGAGCATCTGAATGCGTTTAATACTGTGGTAAGTCAGTTATTATCTGTTGATATTAAAATTTCAGATGAAGATAAGTGCATCAGTCTGTTGTGTTCTCTACCAGATTCGTGGGATAGTCTGGTTATTGCAATAGGTAGCAATGCAACTGCTTTGCAGTTTGATGAAATAGTCTCAGCCTTGCTGACGGAGGAGATGAGACAGAAAAATATGGACAACCAGAATGGTGATGCCTTGTCTGTACGAGGACGGTCCCAGAACATAAACAAAAATAAGTCATCGAGTGGGAGATCTAAATCTAGAGGGAGATCTAAATCTCCAGGAAAACCTACAAAGGTGGTGTGCTGGAAATGCGGAAAGGAAGGGAACTTCAGAAGGGATTGTAAATCTAAAGCTCCTGATAAAGGAAAGGGATCTGATGATGCTACTTCTGCAGAGGCGAAAACCACCTCAGATGAAGGTGGGGATGTGTACTTGGCTTCTTCAAGTACACATGTAGATCATGAGGCATGGTTGATTGACTCAGGTGCATCCTTTCACTTCACTCCCCATAGAGAGTGGTTCTGCGAGTATGAGAAATATGATGGTGGTGATGTTTTCTTAGGAGATGATAGGAAGGCTAGAATCATTGGTCGGGGAAAAGTAAAGTTGAAGTTGCAAGGTGGAAGGGTTAGAACACTTCAGGGTGTTCTACATATTCTTGCATTGGCCAGAAATCTGATTTCTGTAAGCAAGTTGGATGATGCAGGTGTAAAGACGGTGTTCGAGAAAGATACCTGCAAGATGGTTCGAGGAGCACTGATATTGCTGCGGGGAGTTGGGATTGGAACTCTATACAAGCTGCAAGGTAGCACTGTTGTTGATGGGTGCAATAGTTCTATGGTTCCTGAAAATGGAGTAGAAAATCTAGTGGTCTCTGGAGAGAAGACCATGTTGTGGCATCAAAGGCTTGGACATATTGGAGAGAAGGGCCTTCGAATACTTCATGGTAAAGGTATGGTAGAAGGTATGAATGATAGCTCTCTGGATTTTGATTTCTATGAAAATTGTGTGTATGGGAAGCAGAATCGGGTGAGTTTCCCCTCTGGTGGTAAGAGGACGAAACAGATATTAGAGCTTGTGCACAGTGATGTGTTTGGACCTGTGAAGGTTCCATCACTGGGTAAGTCTGTGTACTATGTATCATTCATAGATGACTTCTCAAGGAATACATTGATATATTTCCTTAAGAAGAAATCTGAAGTCTTTGACAGGTTTAAAGAATTTAAGGCTCTGGTGGAAAATTAGACAGAGAAGAAGATAAAGGTGCTGAGGACAGATAATGGTGGAGAATTTTGCAGCAAGGAATTTGAAGAATTTTGTAAGAAGTGTGGTATAGCACGGCAGAAGACTACTCCATATACACCTCAGCAAAATGGAGTCGCAGAAAGAATGAACAAGACGTTGATGGAAAGGGCAAGAAGCATGCTCAGTGGTGCCGGGTTAGGACAAGAATTCTGGGCAGAGGCGATGGATACTGCATGTTACCTGATCAACAGATCACCTTCATCAGCGTTGGAGGATAAGACTCCACAAGAAGTATGGACTGGTAATAAACCCTCTCTTTCACATCTAAGGGTATTTGGATGTGATGCATATGTACATGTTCCAAAGGAGAAACGAACCAAGTTAGATAGTAAATCTGAAAAGTGTATCTTTATTGGGTATAAGGATGGTTTAAAGGGTTATAAGCTTTGGAACCCAGTCACACGGAAGGTTGTGTACAGCCGAGATGTGTTGTTCAGAGAGGTAAAAGATGTTATTCAACTTGAAGTCCAACCAAAGGAACCTGAGAAGATAGAGTTTGAGCCAAAGGAGGAAGAATCAAACTCTGCAGCAGAGGAGGAATCAAAAGATGAAGAGCCACAAACTCCAGCTGTGAGAAGATCAGTTCGAGAAAGAAGGCAGCCAGAAAGGTATAGTCCATCTGCTTTCAGTTCAAATTTTGCTTTGTCTGTTACTGATGATGATCCCAGAACTGTGAAGGAAGCAGTGGATTCAGAGGATGGAAAACTCTGGAAAGAGGCCATGGTCGATGAAATGACATCTTTGCACAAAAATGAGCCTTGGGATCTGGTGGAGTTACCGGCTGGAAGGAAACCCATTGGCAGAAAATGGGTGTTCAAGAAGAAGACAAATGCAGAAGGAAAGGTGGAGAAATACAAAGCTCGGTTGGTAGCAAAAGGTTATTCCGAGGTGCCGGGAATTGATTTTGGTGATATTTTTTCCCCTGTTGCCAAGGTAACTTCTATTAGATTACTTTTATCTGTTGCTGCTTCTTTTGATTTTGAGATAGAACAGATGGATGTGAAGACAACATTTCTTCACGGGGATTTGGAAGAGGAAATCTACATGAAGCAACCTGAAGGCTTTGCGGTGAAGGGTAAGAAAGAACTGGTATGCAAGTTAAAGAAGTCTCTGTATGGGCTAAAACAGTCACCAAGGATGTGGTATCAGAAATTTGATACATTTATACGGGGACTTGGCTTCACCAGAAGCAAAGCAGATCATTGTGTGTATTTTAAATTAATTGGTGACCGTGTTATTTATCTGGTCTTGTATGTGGATGATATGTTGCTGGTTGGAAATGACAAAGAAATTATCCAGGATTTGAAGACCCAATTGTCCTCCAAATTCGACATGAAAAATCTTGGTGCTGCAAACTATATTTTGGGCATGGAAATTAAAAGAGATCGGTCAAAGAGGAAGCTTTGGTTAAACCAGAGGAAGTATGTCGAGACAATACTGCAGAGGTTTAATATGCAGGATAGTAAACTGGTGAAGGTTCCTATTCCTGTAGGTGTGAGGTTATCTGCTGAACAGTGTCCCAAGACACAAGAAGAGGAAGAGGACATGTCTCGTGTTCCATATGCAAGTGCAGTGGGTAGCCTGATGTATGCAATGGTCTGTACTAGACCAGACATTGCACATGCAGTGGTAGTATTGAGCAGGTTTATGTCAAAACCTGGGAAGGAGCACTGGACAACAGTGAAGCGGGTTTTCAGGTATTTGCGTGGCACTAGTGATTATGGTTTGTGCTACCAAGGAAGACCAGGATTGGACAGAGTGTTGGATATTCATGGCTTTGTTGATGCAGACTGGGCTGGAGATCTGGATCAGAGAAGATCTACAAGTGGGTATGTGTTTAACCTATTTGGAGGTGCAGTCAGTTGGATGAGTAAGAAACAATCTGTAGTGGCACTATCAACTACAGAGGCAAAATACATGGCAGCCACTCATGCAAGCAAGGAAGTAGTTTGGTTGCAGAGATTGTGTTCAAGTATGGGGTTAGTACATGGAGCTATAAGAATAGACTGTGACAGCCAAAGTGCAATTTTCTTGGCAAAGAACCCTGCTTATCATTCAAAGACAAAGCACATTGATGTTCAGTATCACTTTGTGAGGGATATGATAGAAGACAGAAAGGTGTTGTTGGTAAAGGTGGACACTTTGAAGAATACTGCAGATGCATTGACAAAATCTATGAGCTTTGAGAAGTTCTCTTGGTGTAGAGAAGCAATGGGAATCTCAGGGCTGAAAAAATGACTAAGCTCTCCTGTGGCCCCCTGTGGAAAGAAAACAACAAGTGGGAGATTGTTGGGTTGTGTTATATTCTTTCCACGTAGTTAATATGGGGTTTGAAGGACACCCGTAACCCCACTTTATGGGGATAAGTTCTAAGGGGTTAGGGATTAAAGGGTTAGGGGTTAATGGTTTAGAAGTTACCTAAGGGTGGGTTAATGGTATGTACATTTTCTTAAACAATAATGAAATATTACTTTTAATAAAAAATATCTTCCTTTTCAAATTATATGTGTGTGTAATTTAAAAATAAATAAATTTATTTGTATAATTAAAATTTATAGCTTTTTATTAATAAATATTAAATTTGAAACTATTAACCAAAAAAATTACCTGAAATGTATCATAAAATTACGTCTTTAAAAATCTTAAAATATTCAAATTATAAAAAATTCAAATTCTAATTATAAGTTAGGGTTTATGGTTAAGGGGTTAGGGTTTAAGGTATTTTTAGGGGGTTTATGGCCTAGGGGATTTATATGTTAATGGGGTTTTAGGGAGTAGGGGTTAGGGGTTTATGGTTTAATTAGCTTAGCGTTAAGGATTAAGGTGTTAGGCGACGGGTAAGGGGTTAATATTTAGGATTTTATGGGGTAAGGGGTTATTGGTTAAGGGTTTAGGGTTGAATGGATTAGGTATTAAGGGTTAAGGGGTTAAGGGCTTAAGGGATTAATTAGGGGGGAATAGGGTTAAGGGTTTAAGGGCTTAATTAGGGGGGAATGGGGTTAAGGTGTTAAGAATTAAGGGGATTATAGGGTCTAAGGGGTTAGTTCGGATTAAAGGTTTAGGGCCAGTTACTGGTTTACAGGTTAGAGGTGGGTTAACGAATAGGGATTAGAGGGTAATTTTCCATCAATAGTAAAATCTCATGTGGTAACCAAGTGAAATCAAGGAAGAATATGACATAATGATGAAGGCGAAATAATAATAGTTTATTTTTGGTAGTTATGACTATATATCTCACAAAGTGTCTCTCTTTCTACATGTCAAGAAAAGTAACATTTTTCCTAAAAAAAATCAACATATTCCATAAACATCTTGATAAATTGCACAAGCTTCATCATTGATTTGTTATTTTTGTTTCTCACTCTCACCTAAGCTAATTTCTCCATCTAGACTACCAACTCCTAAGTACCCATAACAATTGGATGCCAATAACCTCTTAACCCCTATTCCCTCAACTCTTGACCCCTTATAACATAAACCATGGTCTCTAATTAGTTGGGCCATGGAAATTTTCCATCCACACCAAACTTGTGGTCTCCAAGTGAAATCAAGAAAGAATATGACATAATGATGAAGGTGAAATAAGAATAGGTTTTTTTTGTTGGTTTTGAGTATATATCTCACAAAGTGTCTCTCTTTCTACATGTTAAGAAAACTAACAATTTTCCTATATTTTTTCAACATATTTATAAACATATTGATAAATTACACAAGCTTCATCATTGATTTGTTGTCTTTGTTTCTCACTCTCACCTAAGTTGTCTTTGTTTTCCTATATTATATTTTTAAATGTTTGTATCATTTAAATATTTGTTATATACACTAATATTACTTGATTGTTTGTAATTATAAAGAAACAATGCCCTAGGGCACTAGCCATGGATCAGGATGACGTGGCCATTATACAAGCACCTATTCAGGAACATGGAGCGAATATTGAAGATCAAGTTAATGATCCTATGGAAGAATATGATGATGCTAATAACACAATTGAAGAAGAGGGGACAAATATATTAATCCAAAAGAAATTTAATAATGTTGGAATGGATGATGATGACGACCAACTAGATGGTGTTTTTGATAGACCTCTAATTGAGAAGGCAACAAAACCTCTTTATGAAGGCTCCAAAACAAGTCTTCTCTCTGCTATATTGCTACTGGTGAACTTAAAGGTTATGAATGGTTTGTCAGACACTTGTGTCACACAACTCCTAAGGTATGTAATATATTTTGTGACATTTAGTACATGATGATAAAGGTTTTCTTTTTTCCTCTATTTTTATTGTTAGTTGATCATCTGTAAAATTTGGATGCAATATGTATGATTAATATTCTTTACATTAAGCAATACTAATTTTTTAATTATGTTGTAGATTGTTAGGTGAATTTATGTTACCATTGTCAAATGTTTTACCTCACACATACCAATATTTACATGCCATTATGAAAGATATTGGAATGGAGTATCAATTTATTCAATTCATGCATGTCCTGATAATTAGATTTTGTATCATAGAGAACACATGTTGAAAGAAGAATGCCTGAAATGTCAAATTAGTAGATATCAAATTGATCAAGCAACAAAAAATGTGCCTCACAAGTTTCTTCATTATATTCCCATAATTCCACATTTGCGGCGATTGTTAAGGTGTAAAAGGATAGCACAATTTACAGATTACCATGCAAAGAACAAAAGTAAATAGTGTATTCTTTGAATGCCTGCAAATGGATATACATTTAGGAAGAGGAAATAAGGCAACATTTTAAAGATAAACCTCATAATATTAGGCTTTCAATTGCAGCTGACGATGTCAATCCATTTGGAGAGCTCAAATCTACTTACTTTGTGTGGCCTGTTTTTGTTATCAACAATAAAATTCCTACATGGACATCAATAAAGAGGGAACACATAATGTTGGCAATGGTTGTTCTAGATATTTGTTTAGAAAAAAAAATTCAACATGGTACCATCTCATTTGTCTTATTTGTTTCATAAATATGTCGTATATGTTTGATATTTTTTTTATTTACCGATATATGTAGTAATTATGTATTGTATGTGCAATCTATTATGTAAGTACCAAGTCAAATATATGAATGTTGTATTGAGCCTCTTATCTACGAGTTAATAGATTTATGGAAGGGCATCACTGTGTATGATATCTCTAGACCAGTAGGTGCACAAAGGGAATTTCAATTTCATGCAATGCTTGTATCGACAATTCATGATGCCCCAGGGCTAACATGTTTCCATGGTATGCTATAACATTACACTGCACTTTAATAGTGTTTTATTTTATGAATTTCATGTCATGCATCATTTTTAAATAACATACTTCAAATAATTTGTATATAATTTAATCCATCTCTTGCAGGTCTTCAAACAAAGGGTAAATTTGCATGTCCATTTTGTCATCCTAAGATGAAATATCATCATTCTATAAGCTTAGGAAGGGAGGTGTTTGATGACTATAGGCACTTCTAAGATCCATAGGTATCGAATCACTGAAAAAAAACATATTTTCAATGGGAAAGAAGAGATTGGATTAAAACCATGGAGAATGGCTCCCTGTCTATGGAATTTGCAATATAATAGAATTAATCGTCAAGGTATACATCAACAAATCATCTATGTATCATACATGATTTATAACACATTTATATTTTTGTTTTTATGTACATCATACTTATTTAATTTTTAGTCTTCTTGCATAATCCATTATTATGAAGGTATATCGTGGTAACTAATTATATGTGAATTGTTTTATTTTAATACAGTTGGACAAGAGTGGGATGCAATACATTTATACATTACAAACAATCTTGATTGGATGAAGGTATGGATTGAATAATGTAAACAATCTAATGATGGTAACTTATCATGGCATGGTGTGGCTACATTGGTCAAAAAGGTTGAACGTGAAAGAGATACCAATCTTATAGAGAGGGAAATTGATTTAGAAAATGGTTTAAAAGATAAATAGGAAAGCATATCCACCCATACTATTTGTTTTTTTTTTTCAATATTATATTGATGTATATGGCATGGTTTTTTTTCTTGATTTTCATAATTTCTAGGTATAAATATGTTTATCAATTGACAATGCATTTTTTACCTGGCATATTGAATTTGAAACACTACAAGGCTATGTGATGCAAGAGTCACAAATTTTGCATCCAAAAGTTGGATGAGAAGATGAATTTTTTTTATAATGAGATTACTGTAGTATTTCAGGTTGTTAATGTTTCCTCTAAAAGTGATAGACATCCAAAAGTCTCTAAAAATCAATATTATGGGTATTTGGAAGATATACTTGAGTGTGACTTTAAATCCTTCAAAATAGTTATGTTGGACATCAAATGGTACAAGCTATGAATGAATGAACATGATCTTGATAGAACTATTATTGAGCATGCTAATGGATTTACCATGGTTAATACAAGGAATATTGAGCCAGGATCAAAGCCCTATGTTCTTCCAAGCCAATGTGAACAGGTATTTTACTTAGAGGTTCCAGGTAGAGGGGGTTGGTTATATGTTGTTAGATATGATCCAAGAGGAAGTCTAGTAAAGTATAATGTAGCAAAAGAAGATGATATTGAAGAAGATGATGATGTAGAGGAGCAGTTAGTTTGTGTGTTAGGTGAATACATAAGAATTTCAAGACAATGTTATGGATGAAGATGATATCGACAATGTATTGTCAGATGAAGAACTTGAAGAAGTCAAACCAAATGTAGGAGACAATGTTCCTCATGATGATATAGACAATGATATGATTGGAAATGACGACATTGATGATGATGTTGATATGGCCAATCCTTTCAACATCAATTATGAATCGGATGATACAGATGTTGACTTGGATGAAGAATAAGATTAATGATATCGAAATGTTGAAATGTACGAGGTATGTGTTTATATGTTTTTAGTTGATTTGTCCTCTTTCATTTACCTTAAATTTTTGTTTTCTTAGTTTGTAGTTATGCTTGATTCTTACTATGTTGCTTTCAAATATTTTATAGTAGATAAATTGGGTATTGGGGAATTGAGAGTGATGTGATGTCAGGGGAGGACCCATATGAGCTTCCACTTTCATGTGGTTGGCCTTGTTCAGTAGAGAATATATTATTCTTTAAACCAAGAGAAGCTCATTCATGTTTGTACCATTAGCTCCAATTGGTCGAGTAACTGTCATTGAATCACCTTAAATTGTTATTGAGAGGTCATGGGTTGAATTATCTCTATACTCTTATGGTTAGGTAAATGATCTATTTACTTAACATTTACCAATCAGTTGAAATTATGCTTTAATTAATTGATCCTACATAGAGGGGGTTGTGAATGGAGCCAACATTGATTTTTTTTTAGTTTGTGCTTGTATGCACTGAAATTTGACATGGTTATATTAAATGCATGTGTTGATGACATGGGAGGGTTTCGAAACTCAAATACAACTCACATGAATAATTTGACAATCAAATGACAAAATTATAACATAAATGTCAAGGAGATGAAATTATTTATTATTTTTTAGTGTCCTTATCATGATATGTATTTAGCTCCAAGGGTTAGCTCAATTTAAAGTACCCATCGTTAAAGCACCTTAATTTGTTATTTAGAGGTCATGGTTTCAATTATATCCATGCTCTAGGGTTAGTTAAATGTTAAAATTGCTTAACGTTTACCAATCATTAGAATTATGCTTTCATTGATTGATCCCGCATAGAGGGGTTTATGAATGGGGCCAACATTGAAATTTTTTTAGTTTGTGCTTGTATGCACTGAAATTTGACATAGTTATAGTAGATGCATGCTTTGATGGTATGGTATGGTTTTAAGACTCAAATACAAATCACACGAATAATTTGACAATAAAATCAAAAAATTATAACATAAATGTCAAGGAGAAGAAATTATTTATTATTTTTTAGTGTCCTTATCATGGTATGTATTTAGCCCAAGGGTTAGCTCAATTGGTTGAGTGCTCGTCATTAAAGCACCTTAATTTGATATTGAGGGGCCACAGGTTCAATTCTCTCCATTCTCTTAGGGTTAGTTAAATGTTCAATTCACTTAACATTTCCTAATCAATGGAAATTGTGCTTTCATTAATTGTCCCCGCATAGAGGGAGTTGTGAAAGGGGCCAACGTTGAAATGTTTTTAGTTTGTGCTTATATGCACTGAAATTTGACATGGTTATATTAAATGCATGCGTTGAAGGCATGGGAGGGTTTCAAGACTCAAATATGACTCACATGAAGAATTCAACAATTAAAAGTCGAAATTATAACATAAATGTCATGGAGATGAAATTATTTATTATTTTTTAGTGTCCTTATCATGGTATGTATTTAACCCTAAAGGTTGGCTCAATTAGTTGAGTACTCGTTATTGAAGTGCCTTAATTTTATATTGGGAGGTCAAGGGATCAATTCTCTCCACGCTCTTTGTTAGCCTCATACATATGTTAACAATCATTAAGTCCAAATTAAATGTTGATTAATAATTTATTAAAGGGTGTGTGAAGGAATAATTCATAAGAAAATATGAAATTATTCATAATGAAAGTAATCTTACTCTAGAAATCTATGTATGACTAAATATGAGGATAATAAGAGAAATTAGGGATGAAATCACACAAAATGAACTTAGATATTTGTGTATACATTTATGGATATATTATCGAGAAGGTTCAACCAACTAGCCAAATTATTTGTTTGTTATGAAAACCTCAATTCTATGATATGAGGACTCATCTTGTGAATTATGCATCATTATTTGTAATACATACTACAATTCAGGCTTAATTCCTTTTCCTCCATGTAGCTTATGTTTTTGTCTCTTTGATATTTTATTTATTTTTCTTAATTATGTTTAATTGGTATCAGATCTCAAGGCTAGTGATGGGATTGTGAAAATCAAGTGACTATGTGGCATTTTGAACTTGTGCGGCTTGTGGGAGGAGGAATCAATCCACGGTTTTCTGTGTGTGCATACACAACATCTATTTTCATCCATGTTTTCAGTCCTCTGCAATTGTTTCCATAATGAATTTTGTGTGTTTCTGAGTGACTGTAATAGCATGGAAATTGAATTTACACGGCACTGTTAAATAATATTCTCTCGTCATCGCGAGAATCGAGAATATGATTTATGTTGTATTTATCTTTGATCTTTTGTTTATATTTGTTATTATGTTTCTGCTCTTCCGATCCTCGTGGGGAATTGCTATGCTTTTTTCATGAGTCCATGTGTTAAAAGATCAAGAACTATGAGCTCTTCAGCTGTCTCTGACTTTTATATTATCTCAATATGATATATTTAGCTTTTCTTCCCGAAAAAATATTCTCGTCATCGCAGTTATCTCGCATTACAGAGGAGGAAGACTGCGCTACATTCATAACAATAGGGCCAAATCCATGTGGGAAAAGTCATCGAATTGAGGAATCAGGAGTTTGTCTCGTTAAATCAATTAAGATATGTTTGTATTGTTTGGGTGAACGCATTCTCACAAAAATATGCATATTTTGCTGAATTTTCTTAACCCTCGAGGAAAGATTTTTTCATCGAGACTACAATGGTCTGTGCAATCTTCATTCCAAAGATTACGTTGGATGCTTAGTCCATTTGAAAATTCAAGCACATAGCCAAAATGGGAATGTGAATGGCGCTTTCACGAGCCATGTATTGAACCAGTGCAACGAATTTCAGGAACCTGCGAAGAGATCCTCAGCAGAGAGATATTGTGTTGCAATGGGTTTGACTTCTTTATGCAATAAATAAGAGATTGATTGCAAGCCTGTCGATAGAAGATTGGATCATCGGGAGGTTGGATCCAAGAGCGCAGCTATAGCTGCATAAGTGAAATGGGTGCACTTATAGTGAGCTTGACTCCGCACAGGGAGAGAATTTGCACATTCTGAATAGAGAAAAGAGCGCATAGAAAGGAGGGTCAAAACTATATCGAAGGGGGCTTAAACGCACCGTTATCTTATAGCTTCTCGATGCCAATACAACCATACAGCTAAAAATAAAGGGGATAGTTATCGTATAGTTGCGTTAGCATCTAGCACATACGGTATCCTAAAGATGGATCCCATCACGGAGAGCGAGAAAAAGGAATGAATCTGCCTAAGTCGAAGGGCTTCCTATAGTGGATGAATTTGGAACCTCTTGTATTGGATTTCCTGTTGAAACATGGCCAATTGCTCAGTTGAAACTTGTAAGAATCGTTGTGCATGCACAAGACCTTATGGACCTGTAGAGCATCATGAAAGGCCCTGTGAACGTGTGCATTAATAAAGCATTTATAGAGTGTATTGTGACAAGTCGTTGTAGTTATCTGCATTGTTTGTGATGAGTTTCTTTATGTTGGAGTTCTGTGAAGACATGAGACATGCATGCCTTGGAGACTTACATTGCCGTGGAGATCTGTGTTGCTCGGGATAAAATCAAATTGAAGCTGAGAGTATTGTGACCTGTGGAGTCAACATTGTGGACTGTGCGTGGAACCTCTTATGGAAGGAATTCCAGGTGCATAATTAGAAAATTTTCCACCTTGCATTTCTCGAATCTCATCTTCTTCTGATAGCTTGTTTGATAAAATCTCCATTTCTGAAATAACGTCTCCACTGGAAGTACTTAGGTTTGGCACTTGTAATTATGCTTGGAATTTTGTACTACTCACTTTCAAACTTTCACATTCTATTTGAGGGTTATTCAATTTTGTATCATTGTTTTTCTATTCCCAAGGTTTTTCATCAATGTATGCTTGTAAGTCAAGTACACCAGGAGCTCGACTAGAAAATACTTTTGTTGTTGTACGCATGCATTCCTTTTTAGCCTTGCCATGATCACGGTCCTGAGGTGTACTTCCTTTTCACATTTCACTTAGTTCAACATTATTTAATAATGTCTTCCTATAAGCACTCTCTCCGGAAGAAAGATGAGAATTTCTTTCAATTTGTACTTCCATCTCATGAGGGATGCCTCCAACTCTTCTGAGTGCCTACTCCAATTTTTGTGCATGCCACCACTTTCTTGTACCTGATTCTGATGGTGTCTTTTACGTTGATTTTGCACCTCTTCTAATGTTGCTGAAGAAAGGCTGGGTGTGGCCCATACCTCTTTTTCTTGTTCAGATCCTTAAGAAACTTTTGTGGGCGTGCTTGATTGTTGCCACATTGCTCATAATAATTTTACTCCTTTCGAAGTTCATTCTCACGGATTTGATCAAGGGTACCTATGCCAAAAGATGCTTGTCCTATATAATGCATGTTCTGTGTAACCTCGTAAAATTCAACTCGCTCCAACGTGTGAGTTGTTGTTGAAAATTGTTTCTGAAGCACATTTTGGAGCGTGAGTTCGGCCTGATTTTTTTATGACAAGGGAAAATGAGCACACTTATAGTGAGCTTGGCTCCGCATTATTTTTTGTTATGATATGTATTTAGCCATGAGGTTTAGTTTAATTGGTCAAATTCCCATTGTGAAAGCATTTTATTTTTCTATTGAGAGGTCATCTTATTTTTCTATTGAGAGGTCACAGGTTCAATTCTCTCAGAGTCAGGTAAATGTTCAATTCACTTAATGTTTTCTAATTAGTAGAAAATATTCATTAATTAACTAACCCCACACAAAGGGGGTTGTAAATGGAACTAAGGTTGAATTTTTTTCAATTTCTGCTTGTATCCATTAAAATTTTACATGGTTATAGTAGATGCATGCAATAACAGTGTGGGAGGGTTTAGAGAATCAAATATGACTCACACAAAGAGTTCAACAATCAAATGAATATAACATAAATGTCAAGGAGAAGAAATTATTTATTACTTTTTATTGTCCTTATCACGGTATGTATTTAGCCCCGAGTGTTAGGTCAATCGTTTGAGTACCTATTATCAAAGCACCTTAATTTTCTATTGAGAGGTTATGGGGTCAATTCTCTCGAATCTCTCAGGGTTAGGTAAATGTACCCTAGTAGTACCCCTTCTACCAAAGAGTTGCAACACTTGACCAAGAGATTAATGATGTCCACGAAGGTGAAAAAAGGAAAAATCCATAACTTCTAAGAATCATAACTCATTATTGAATTCAACTCTCGTGGTCACTACTTTCATGTCAAATACATTGAGTGTTAAACATTTAATATGAAGCAATGGACAAATTTATCTCATGTGTGTCAAGATAAGCATGATATGAGAGGCATATGCAAGAAATTGTCCAGAAAAATCCTAAATGTCATCACTGGGACCCTTATTTGTGATCATGTGGATCATCAAAGAAAAATATCCTCTAGTTACCCGCAGATGTGAGGGGGTAACAAGATATGTATAAGGGTATAACCTCACAATTTATAAACATAGGAAACTTGGATAATGTCTCAACATGGTTGACCAAATATGACATGTTTGAGACATTTTTTCCACATGATAATGTGGTGAGAAAAACAAAAGAAAGGGAATTTCCCTTGTTGATCCAAGTTCAAATCTCACTAAGGTTTGTTCAAAGATGAAACTAAAGGGTAGTGCCTTTAAGCCCATGTAGAAACACATGTGAAGTGTAATTAAGTGATATAAATTAATGATTTATCACAGTGGGATCCAAACTTGACTTGAATAGTGTCCCAATACAAATCACCAAAAAGATGTTATAATATTTAACATTTTAAATACATCAAAATAAAATAAAAACTTATTTCAAATTATAATTATAAAAATAAAATAAATTTGTATTTAAAATAAAAATAATTTTTTATTTAAATTTCAAATATTAATATATTATATGTTATTTATTTTATATATATATATAATAACTTTACATGAAAATTCATCGTGTCGAGTCCATTTTAATCCATGAGAGCACTCGAGCACTAGAGCACCTAAGCATTGAGGTAGGTGTTCCGCACGTGCGATAGAATACTTGAAGACGTCAATCCATCTGACGTCGTTGTTATGGTAACGGTAACATAGAATATTATTTCTGTTATCAAAGAAAAGTTGCTTCGAAATTCCATTAATAATTTCACCCTTGCTCGCGAACCATTTATTTGATTTGATGTTCGACGGGGGCTAAGCGAATCATGGTACTTAAAATAATATCTTAAGGAAGAAATTATCCCAAGTATGTGACAAAAATGAGGGACTATTTCAGTGCCATTCTAGAGCTAATTATGTAAAAACAATGTAGGAAAATAGGGAAAACCCTAGAAGTTGAAAACACTGAAATGTAAATGCCTTAAAACTAAACTCGAGATAAAAGGGGTTGAACTTGTGATGGATAAAACTCGAAACCAACTTGAAATTCTAGTAAAAAGGCACCAAACAGCGTGATTCACCACCAGTCAACAAATGAATCTGCATTTTCTAACTATCCCTACGCAAGTTCTAACATACCAAAGGGATGAAAATACTTAGTTTATGTAGCATACTCATGCAACACATCCTTATCACCCCTTTCCTTGAGAAATTGGAACTGAAATCCTTTCAATTCAAGTCCCTGAGAAAGGAGCTAAAACAATCTACTCCATGTAAATTTTCCTATGATGCATGACTAGAAAACACAAAAAGAAATAGTACTTTTATATCTGCTTCAGAATCAGGTAAATACATAGATCTAGAATGAATTGTGAAATAAGTGTTTGTTGTTGCAAATATTGGTTAAACTTTGATATAATAGTTAGCATAAAAAATGATTACAACACTAAAATTAAATTGTGATAGAACCCTATTAGCGCTTAACAAACCCTTTCATTTATTAGGGTTTAACAATCCCTTTCACCTATTAGGGTTTACATTAGAGAAATTTGAGGTCAAAAATGGGCATCAAAACAAAAATGTACAATCAAAATCAACTTTATAAGAACCAATAGGATTAAAGATGATCATGTCAAACATGGGTGATGATTCACCATTTTTGGAGTAAAAAGGTAAAAATATAAAATAAAATAAATAAATAAATAACTACTTTTTCAACTCCTATTTTCATCTTCTCTCCCTACAGTTTTACTCAAATTGCAGGTGGGTGAACTTATTGGATGTGGAATTTAATTCCTCATCCAAGGAGTACCCCTGTTGCATACTTTCATGCACCCTGCTAAATGACAAATGAGAAATACATGAAAAAATGTGATTGCAATCACGTTTTTTCATGTATTTCTCATTTTTTGTGTAGCAGATTCCATCGAAAATATGCAACATGAGTACTCCTTGGATGAGGAATTAAATTTCACATCCAATGAGTGTTCCCACTCGAAATTTGAGCAAAAATATGGGGAGATAAGTTTAAAATATGAGTTGAAAAGTAATTTTTCTTTTTTTCCTTCAAAATCTTATTTTATTGTTTCCACTATTATTTTATAATATTCCTTAGGAGGCCCATTTTAGACCTCAAAATTTATCTTATGATAGTTCCTTTTACCTATTAAGGTTTAACAGACCCTTTCATGTAATCCCTTTCTAATGATGTTGGTGGTGTCACTTCCAGTGTTTCCCTCGCCCAACTTCTTCAATGCTTTGGCCCCTTTTTTTGCAAGCTTCTCAGCTAGTTTTTGCTAATTTTCCACTAAATCTAGTGGGATTGGAGTCACCTCAGACCATGTGCATGTTGTACGTTAAAGTTCACTTGATAGGCATTGGGTCGATATTCTTATGCTTATACATATAAAGATAAACATATGTGTAGGCCTTATGTCTTGCCTTAGTAGAAGTGGTAGGTTTTTTTCCTAGAGGAGGTTGATTCCTATGTAAAATAATGTTAATCATGAGTAAGTTTAGAGAATTCAATTCATGCATAATCATCCATTCTAAACCTTAATGATAGGAATTTGGCCTTCTTACCCTAATATTGAGAAATTTAGAACCTTCCAGGCCTATAAATTCAATTTCCATATGGTTAGGAGAGTTATTGAAGGCCTCTAGGATGTAAGTAGGTCTTATTTATGATTTACCAACTCACTAGAAAAGTTGGGATCAATTTGAATAAGTTTTAAAGCCTCAGAGAAACTTAGAATCTCTCATAATAACATTATTTCTTTATTTTGGAAAACTAAAAATCATAGGAATACTTTCATTTACTCTAATGTAACCTATGTTATTAACATTTCGCTATGTAGCCTATGCTATCAACATTTTCTCCTATTTTCACTTCCTTATTTTCTTCTCCAAGTCTTGAATCTAGTAAACCTCTCAATAGTTCAATTAGGCTTCAGGTTCCTAAGCCACATCCATCTTTGAATCCCATTGCTCCATGTATCTTCATATCTATCCATGCATCAATAAAACTTTGTTATGGCCTTGGCATAAGTGCGTAGTTGTTGTAATATCTCATGTTGGTTAATGGAAACTTTATTTTAGTTATTGATGTACTTCTTTTTTATTATTGGTGTATTTCATTCTAGCTTTCTTCTTTGTGGTTTTTTACGATATCTTGTTGGTTTAGTTCATATAGTTCAGATTAGGTATTTATTTGTAACATAATATATTTATACAGTGTTAATATTTGTTAGATTTTGCTTGAGTAATTAGTTTGAATGCTATTAATTTTGTGGTATTAGCATACATAGCTTGTGATTCAGTGTTAGCATACATATCTTGTGATTCAATATATTGTGGTTTAGTATTGGCTAATTGGTTTGGATGTCAACAACTTTGGTGACAGATAAAATGGAAACTTTGGTGACTCTGATAAAACGGAATAAGCCCTCAATGAAAATTGTACCTATTTGAAATATTGTTCTTTAAGGCTTTGTTGATGGTGTTGGAAATCCATCAAACAAGGGGGTCTCCCCGATGTGAATTCCCAAGTATACCTCATACCGTTTGGAATAAGAGCCCCATCTAGAGTATCGACTCAGTTTCCATATATTCGTATAGGTTTGTCTTAGCTTCAGTTGTCAGCAAGAGAGAGGAATGCATATGTGCCTTCAAAAAGAAAGTAAGTGTGCCTAGTGAGTGCTCGGTTGTACGTGTGTCAAGGTTTTTCTACTATGGAGGGGAAAAGAAGGTAAGCCTCTAAGAGAGAGGTAATAGTACCAATCTGGTAGAAACACACACACACAAGAGATGTTCATCTAACATCCAGCAGAATAGTCCACAAAGATGTGACGAGCATTACAATCACTACATCACATTCTCAATATGATAAGCACTAAAATAACCGAAATAGTTCAAATAATTTAGTATAGGTGAAAACAAGCATGAATCATAAACATTCACATAATAGTCTTACAAACATTTGCAATCCATCCATGAAGAATTTTTCGGCTATCACGATTCATATATTAAGCTAAGTTGCAGGAAACGTTAGAGAAGGGTCTGTTTCCGGCCGGAAACGAAACAGAAACGAGAAAACTCGTACCATACGACCAAGAAACTCGTTTCTGACCGTACTGGCCCATTTCTTGAGGAGGAAACGTTGCCAGGATAGCCGAAAATGAGTTTTCGGGCCATACGGCGGAGTTTCCTCTTCCAACTTGACTTTTTCTTGTATTTTTTTAATATTTTATCTTCTAATTTTTTATTGGGCAACTAAAGTGACTTCTAGTTGCTTCTAGATGTCTCTCTCAAGTTATAAAAGTGACCCTCACCTCATTCTCTCATCACACAATTGAGCAAGTTGTTTCTCTTGGAGACTGGCTATTTTAGCAAAGGAGAAGAAAGGAAGAGAGTAGTGGTTTCAGCTAGGGCATTTTCAAGAGTGAGCAAAGGAGATTTCAGTAGCAGATTTGGAGTGCATAGTTTCCGCTACATAATTCTTTGCTTTTGGCTCAGTTACAGCCATATTTCTCTTGTCTTTTCTAGAATTTTGGGGTAGCTTCAGCTACAGAAAAGTAATATGGGTAAACAACATTCATTTTCTCAGTTTTTTCCTACTATTTCTTCAATTTTTCGAGGGTTTATGCTGCCAAAAATATGGAAAACGTTTTTTCTTTACATATATATATATATATATATTTTGCAGCAATGGCTTCCAACCAAAGTGCAGCTACAAGTTCAAGCCCCATGGCCAACCCAAGGACTGAATATTATCCTCTTTGGAGGCATGTTCATAAGCTTCAAAAATGTGGAGGTGATGGCTCATGGTAATGGTGATGTAATCTTTGCAATAATTCATACAAGGGCTCCTACCCAAGTGTGAAGGCACATCTTTTGCATGGAGGAGGACAATGGATTGTAGGTTGCACAAAAACAGCAGACCCATTGGCAAGGAGGGCATATCAAAGAGAGCAAGATGAGGCGGATGTTATTAAGAGAAGGCATGATGATCTTAGTCAAGCTACTCCTCAAGCTCCATCTAACATTGAGCCAAGGATTGCAATTGAAGCAAGAAGAGGAGAGCTAGTTCCACTCAACACATGAACAACCAACACCCAAAAATACCAGAGGGGCATCCCCTTCAGTTCAGGGTAGAAGAATTGCTAAATTGTTGAATGTACAAGCGAGAAAAGAAACCGATTCCAAAGTGGCTATGTGCATTTATGCATGTGGTATCCCATTCAATGTTGTTCGCTCTCCTTACTGGCAAGATATGATAAGTCAATTAACAAATCTTCTCAATGGTACAAGGGGCCTAACTATGAGAAAGTCAGAACTCATTTTCTAAAAAATGAGAAGGATCTTATGGAGGATATTTTATCACCAATTCGTTCTTCCTGGAGTAGCTTTTGGGTTACCATAGTCTCAGATGGATGGATAGATACAAGGCACATACCATTGATAAATATCATTGCCACTTCCCACAAAGGAGAAATGTTTATCAAGGCGGGAGACTTCTCAGGAGAGGTAAAATATGCACAACTCATTTTTGATGTTATTATAAAATCTATTGAACAAATAGGGCCTAACAAGGTGGTGCAAGTTATCATGGATAATGCACAAGTTTGCAAAGTTGTGGATTTAATTATTGATGGGAGGTATGACCACATATTTGGACACCATGCATTGTCCATAATCTGAATCTCTTAGAGGAGATCGACAACAAAGTTTCATGGATAAAGGAAATCACAGGGGAAGCAAAGGAGATTGACAAATTCATCACCAATCATCACCAATCTCAGGAAATATTTCTAAAGTACTCCAAATTGGAGTTGTTAAAAGTTGTTGAGACAAGATATGCCTCAAACTTCCTAATGTTGTGCCGCCTTGTTTAGGTTAAGCATGCATTAGTTTCTATGGTGGTAAGTCAACTTTGGATTGAGTGGAGACAGGCAAATTTAGAGCGGGGATATATGGTGTGTAGATTGTGCCTTGATGAGGATTGGTGGAGCAAGATAGATTTCTTGCTAAAGTTCACAACCCCTGCATTTGAGCTCCTTTGGAATGCTGACACTGACCAACCTTTGTTAGGAGAGGTATATGATGGCATGGATTCCATGGTTGAGAAAACTATGGAAATCATTTCGCAAGAGTCTCCACAAATTTTGTTTGTTGATGATCATTTTGTTGATTTAGTCAAGAAAATCATTATTGATAGGTGGAACAATTTCAACACTCCATTGCACACTTTAGCACATGCCTTGAACCCCAAATTTTATTATGAGGAGAGTATTGCTCAAAGCAATGGGAAGATGAAGGCACCCCATAAGGATAGAGAGGTGGCTAATGGGGTTAAAAAATCCCTTATGAGAATATTTCCTGCTCATCTACACAGGGAGGTAGAGGAAGGATTTGCCAGTTTTTCTGCAGGAATAGATGATTATGTAGATATATCAACTTTGGAGGAGAGAAGCACCACGAATCCAGTTAGGTGGTGGATTTGTCTTGGAGAAAATGGTGTGCATTTGCAAAACCTTTCCATTCGTATTCTTTCACAAGTGGCAAGCTCCTCGTCATCAGAAAGGAATTGGAGCACTTATGGTTTTATTCATTCTGTGAAGTGCAATCGGTTGGGCTCACAGAAGGCAAAGGATCTTGTTCAGGTGCACTCCAACCTTCGTCTTTCATCTCGTAGGGGTCCAAAATACAATAGTGGTCCTTCTAAAGAATTGGATGTGGATGCAGAAATTCTTGACTTGGATCTCTCTCTTGCTGCCCTGAATATTGAGATCCAGCCTGGAAGTGGAATTGGCCTATCATCTTCTTTAGCACCACCATCCACTGTTGAGCATGCTTCTGCTTCTATTTTTTATGACGATTATGATGATGATGAATAGTCTTTTGTCTTTATAGTTCTTGCAGCCTTATAGTCTTTATTGTACTTGCAGCCTCATATATATAATAAAGGCTGATTTGGAGATTTGGATATATAATAAAGGTTGATTTTGAATATTTCGATATTGTTATTTTCATTATGTGATCATTCATGAGTAAATGTTATGTAAATTTAATCATAATGTTTAAACTTTAAATGTAATAAATTATAATGTATCATGTATGCTTTATGATTTCACATAACATTTCTTAAATGTCCTAAATTCTAATATATATATATATATATATATATATATATATATATATATATATATATATATATTCGCGTTTCCTCATTTCCAAAATTTGGGGGGGTCGTGTTTTGTACCCGTGCCTGTTTCAGAAACTCGTACTTGTTTCCCCGTTTTGTGCAACTTAGATATTAAGTAAAATTCCCAATACACATGTATACATCGAACACCACTAGCTCCAATAGTGGAGCATTGGAGCCACAACTTACTTCTCAAAAGAACTAGCTTGTCTTTCTAATGCCTTACGGGAGGAGCCAAGGTGAAAATTCCTTTGCTCATACAATGAGGGTGTATATATAACCAATGGGGTGATGCTTCACCTCCCTTGTGACTCTTTGACTGCCATCATGACTATTTGACTTCCTATGACTCTTCAACTTTACATGACACTTCGTATTCTATACATGTCCTTTAGGTTTCCACTTTACAATACGTTTTCGAATAATAAATTACATAATCCACAAGTATGATGTGGCATATGACGACTCATGACATGACATCGCTAACATGAAATTATTGATGACATGGCAATTTCAAGTCATTCTTGTTGCTCCTTTCTATGTGTCTTATTGGGAATGCTCTTCTATCCACCTCCATATGGCTTAGAGGTAAGGAGTCTTCAATGATATCAGGTCTTGAGTTGCGGTCACAAACTGGTGTCCTTTTTCTTTCTCTTGATTGATCAGCTTCCATAATAAGCTACAAAGATATCTTCCAACATGTTTCTCTTCTCCATCTCCTTCTTAATCTTCTTGTCATGGTATGATACAATACCTAAATCTTCAACTCACTCATGACAAGATGGCATCAGTCTGATAAACCCCTAGTCTAATATGTTACATGTTGATCCACTGACTAAGCCAGAACTGGGTGGCAGGTTGAGGGAGAGGCTCAATGTTTGTGCAATTATGCATCTCAAGAAGTTAGGGGTGAATCTTGAACCTTGATATTGCACAATACACATTCCAGGCTGAACTGAGGAAGAAAATTGCATAGTTTGGGAGCTCAGTGAGCCAGGCTGAGGGGTTGAGCACTAATTCAACCTACTGCACAGTTCAAGAAGGGAGAGGAGTTTGGGTGAATGCGCAATTGAGCAGCTCATGAGCTCAAGGACTAGGCTTGAGGTAGGATATTGTGTAATGCGCAGTTGAGGCTAGGATGGAGGGTTGAATTGTGTAGTTTTGTAGGCCAAGGTCCAAGCTTGAGCACTGAAACTACACAGTGCAACGTCCTGGGAGGTAGGAACTGTGCATTGTGCAGTGTCAAGAGGCAGGGTTACAGCTAAATGGTTGAGACTATGAAATGTGAAATGCAAGAGGTTCGGATGAGGCTAAGTTGCTTGGTCGAAAAGCTTTCAGAATTTGACTTAAGTGTAGGATCGATGAAGCTTATGTGAAAAATGATAAGACTCGAATGTGATCACACACTTAGAACACTTGAATACACAACAACATAGATCACCCAATACAAATAAACAACATGCTTCCCTCACTGCAACAACTTTGTGACGACTCACGACAAGTGTGACGCTAAGGTTACACTTTGTGACGACTATGGCGACACTTGTGT
This sequence comes from Pinus tabuliformis, assembly GCA_031772625.1. Taxonomy (NCBI): domain Eukaryota; kingdom Viridiplantae; phylum Streptophyta; class Pinopsida; order Pinales; family Pinaceae; genus Pinus; species Pinus tabuliformis. The sequence goes on from CM062819.1 coordinate 1,293,910,612, forward strand.
GACAGTGCTTATGACTTTGGAAATGACTGCAATGGATGTTTACATGGTAAGATCAAATCATTTACACAAAGGTAACCCATTGAAATCACCAAAACAAGCTAATATACATTATGAGGCACTTAACATGCGAAAAGATGACATTTTTCGTTTCTTGCAAAAGGGACCAAAACGCTTAGAGAAAACACATACAATGGATTTCAATGTTTGTGACAACAATATAGAAGACCAAGGTAGGCTCTGAAATTTGGTGCAGGCCAAAATTTTGGAGGGTGTTGTAGAAGCGACAAAAGGCTCATTATAGATGGAACTGAGCACTTTTCCCATCCTCTCCCTCCATGCTATATGTTAAATATCTCTCTTTGTTCAAGATTCAATATTGTCCTTTATGAGAATTTTCATAGAGAACTTGCGTAATTTAATGGCAGCATATTGGAGGTCACAAATTAAATTAGTTTTTGCCTCAGTCATTAGCACACATTACTTCATAAGTACATACCTATGTATTACTCTTATTCGTACAGTGTGCTTCAACCTTAACTTTGAATGATTGAACTTTTATTTACTAGTAAATTTGATTGTTGCATGGAACTCTGAATCATTGTATATGATATAGGGTTTAAGGGTGAATTGGAATTCTTTTATAAGTTGTTGAAGTGTCGAGGACTTGAATGTTTGAAGCATTATTCCATTACAATAAATCCTTTCAAATAAAATAAACTTTATAGAGTGGTTTCTTGCATGAACAACTAGATCACATTGATACACGAGAAATCTTTGCATAAACACATCAGCACACAATAAATTGTTATGCACATGGTGAAACACATTAATACTCAATAATTCATTGCATACATAGTACATTGCATAGTGGTATATTGAATGCACATTAAGTTACATATACAATGCACAGTGAGTTATATCAGTCCATAGTGATCTATGTTGACATGTACAGTGTAGGAACACTTTGAATGCATATGAGTGATAGTTAGTATTTGGTTTTCTTGTTGTATTTTTTCCTCCTTGCACAGTTAGGTTATTGCACCTTCCACTAGTGGAACCCACAATATACTCTAGTTTTTCTTACTTTCTGAAAAAACAAGGTTATGATTTGATTGCATTTCTATTTGAATAAGTTTGTGTGCATAGGGATAGTTTGAGAGTGGTTTTATTTACATTACTAAAAAACCTTGTCTTCTTAGAGGAACCAATCAATCACAATATAAAAACACCTAACCAGTGTCAAGAAATTCATAGTGAGGTTGTCCAGAGAAAGGTTCTGATATGGAATGAGAATGTTGTTGAATGTGTAGGAAGCTATAAAACCATAGCAAAGACACCCTTTCATAGAGAAAATGTCTCTAAGAGCAACAACGTTGATCCCTCTTAACCATGCTCACTTCTTACATATTCACTTACAGTCACTAGTTTTTGCTTCTTTATTGGATCATCTCCTAGGTTTGATGCATTTATACAACCTTTGAATAGTCATGTAAGTAGTTGGAGAAGACTAGTGTAAACTTGATTCTAAGAAACAAGTCCTCAAGGTCAAGAAAATTAAGGATTATTTATAAATACCTAATGATCCTTAAGCAAGGAGGCTATGTAAATTAACTTAAACCAATCCCAATGCAAGGGGGGGCGCTAAGTCAAAGAGGATGAAGGGAAGTGATGAATGATGATTCTTGGATGAACTCACAAAGAACCCTACTCAAATCACTCTCTTCAAACCCTAAAAGGAAAGATACTTGCTAAAAGACCTAGGGTTGAAACTAGGGTTTCATACCTAGGGCTAGCCAAATCTCTCAAACTAGCCAATAAATCTCAACCCTTTTCAAGGGAAATTATTAGCTAGGGAAGGTCGAATTTAGGGCTAATTTTCTTGGGAAAAATGAGACCTCTATGCTAAGGTACGAGGCTTCATATACATGTTTTCCTAACCCTCTTTTTCCTTTTGATGATTTTATTTTGACATTTCTTTCTTTCTTTCTTACATCAACCTCTTCAAGGGCTCCTTTCCCAAATTACTCAAAGGTCAATAAAGATTTCAATGGCTAATCAATACAGGGTGACACCAGTCCCGAAGCTTGGGATGTGAGGAACTTTATAATGAGCAAAAAGTGGTAAGTATGGTCCAGATATGGGAACACTTTCATCACTCTAAGTATTCCCACTCAATATCATACTAAGATAAACATAACCTTGACACAAGTCACACTTGATAGAATCAAGGGATAACCGCCAAGGTGAGGAACACGAAACCAACCTCTAAATTCTATTGTTCATGTGCATTAAATGACGGATTTAGAAACCATATTTTCTTCTTGGGAAGCATCATATCCATGAAGTATAGTAGCCCAAGGCATCTTTCTCCAAATCCACTTTCAAGCATGTTTATTGAGAAAACAACTCCATTGATGAGTTAGCTAAAACACCTATAGAATCACAAGAAGTCTTTCTATCCTAACAAGGCATCAAGGGAGGGGTCTTTCTCCTCCCATATAGGAATATACAAAGTTTTCTATCATCATTTAAAATAGATAGAGAGACTTGTATAGGAATATTGTACTTGCAATTGAAGAAGGATGATTTCTTTTCCACCTAACCATAGGCTCAACTATGCCTAACTCTTTCTATAGAAAATTCCCATTTCCATAACCAATTATTATCTTTAAGGATTACTTGATTTTTATTCAATTATTCAACTCTTCTTAATCAATTGTATTTGGATCTCTTTAGTCACCAAATTTCTCATTTTCATAACCAATTAATAGCTCCAAATATTACCTTATTTTACAACTAATTTTTTCTACTTAATAGGTATTTGGATTCCTAAGACCAACATTCTCATTTTCTTAAGACAAACAATTGCACATTCACACAGTGTACACTAAATCCCCAAGCAATGAAATATTGAGTACTAAAATCTAGTTAAAAAGGGGGGATCATATGTGCACATTGGCATGTTACAAGCCATCAATCTGCTAATTGCTTCTCTCATTCAATGGAATGTAGGTACAACCAAACAAGTACATGTCAGATCTATCTTCAGTGGGAGAGGGAAGTTCAAGTAGAGTGGAGGAAATTCAAATATCTAGTATGCCTAATAGACAGAGATCATCAACTAGAGGTGAGAATATCAGAATAAAATTCCATAGGTGTGTGGGACTTTTTCTAGCTAAAGGGGGTTCATGTTCTTATGATTCTAATATCATAGACGACGTCAAGATTCCCTTGAGGTACAAACATCTAGTGAAACTAGGGGTACCCAAGGACCTTCCTCAAGTAAACAATGATTTTTCTCTCAACGAGAGGATATATCGCATTGATCCATCATCGCTACATGGTTTGGGGCTATTTTCCATGGACGGCATAAAGGTTTGTTACAATGGATTAATTGAATTGATGGAGTATGTTGGACCCTGTTACAATTACATAGATTGGATGCAATTGGTTTGGTATATGCGAGGTATGCAGAGATGCAAATTGGTTGCAAATTATATATAGCTAAGAGACAACGATAAAAATAAAGGGGTGTCTATATATATTGATGTAAGGCCAATATCATCAAGGAATATTACAGGGTTTATAAACAGTACACAACCCAGGACAACAAATAAGAAACCTAATTGCATATTTGAGGGATGTGAAGGAAACCGTGTATTCATATGCGCAATAAAATCAATAGCTACAGGAGAAGAGTTTTTGATCAATTACAACTTGAATCAAATAGATACATACATTGTTAGTATGAGGGCGGTAAGTAAACTTTCATTAATGATTATTATATTTTATGTTTATAGGTGCCCAACATGTCCTCATTATTATGTCCCTAGTTGTATTTGTAACTTGCTATAATTAATTCATATAAAAAAATATGCTTATGAACTTGTTATAATGTATTCATATAAGTAAATTCTTTTGAACAGTAATATGACATTGTGTTGTTGGAAACATCATTGTCCGAGGGTGACAAGGGAAAGGGACCAGTAGTAGAGCAGTCCACCGATCATCCTGAGGAAGAAATTATGGATGGTAAAACCTGTTCCTCCAAAGACCTAGTGAAAATAAGAGGACAACAAATAAGAAACCTAATTGCATATTTGAGGGATGTGAAGGAAATGGTGTATTCATATGCACAATAAAATCAATAGCTACAGGAGAAGAGTTGTTGATCAATTACAACTTGAATCAAATAGATACATACATTGTTAGTATGAGGGCGGTAAGTAAACTTTCATTAATGATTATTATATTTTATGTTTATAGGTGCCCAACATGTCCTCATTATTATGTCCATAATTGTATTTGTAACTTGCTATAATTCATTCATATAAAAAAATATGCTTATGAACTTATTATAATGTATTCATATAAGTAAATTCTTTTGAACAGTAATATGACATTGTGTTGTTGGAAACATCATTGTCCAAGGGTGACAAGGGGAAGGGACCAGCAATAGAGCAGTCCACTAATGATCCTGAGGAAGAAATTATGGATGGTGAAATCTTTTCCTCCAAAGACCCAGTGCAAATAATAAAGAAGCTTCTAAGAATATCAAAAAACCAACTCACTTCTTTGGTCGATATTTGATCGAAGACACAATCGAAAAAGGAAAGAATTAAAACATTGATGCAGAAGATTTGTCACTATGGTGTACGTATGAAGATTTGTAATTATCCCATTTGTTTATTTACGATTTTAATTTTTATACTCTTACAAGTCCTTTATAAAATCCTCTTTATTTTTTACATGAGTTTTTGGATGATTTTGATCCTCAACGTATGCGCCCTATAGAGGTTAGTGTTGGTACCAGTGGCGTTCCTACATTGACGCAGCATCATAATGATACCCATTTTCAATCTCCACCTATGAATGACACACCAATCACTCAAACTGGTACACCCCCCAGGGTTGTTGTTAGTACAACAAACCCTAAGTAGCATGGGCCAGAATTTGCACAAGATGTTGACAGTGACATTGAACATTTTGAAGCATGATTTCCTAGATCTACCCATGTCACTAGCACAGGATCTTTATTGGTTACTTTATTGGTAGAATATGAGCACATCCTTGTGAAAATAGAAAAAGTTCCAATTATTTAAGAAATATTTTAATTATTATGAAAAATCTACTTGAAATTTGTGTATAAAGTGAAATTATTTTAAACTAATGATAATATTGTATTGTAGGAAATGATACATTTTATAAACACTTTAATGACCTGACTCTAGATATATTTGGGCCCACCATATTCTTAGGGTGGAATTCCCAAAGTTCCAAGTTAAAAGATGAGCTCATTAGCAAGTTGGTTGGTTTGTTCGGTGATGGTTCCTTCAGCAAATCCAGAGTCACCTCAAAAGAAAGAAAATATTTAAAATATCTATGGGACCAATATAGGGTTCATATTGAAAAGAACCCTAAGTATGAGCATCCTCCAATGATTCCATAGAGGGAGTGGAAGTCCCTTGTGTATGATGTAAAGGAGAAGTGAGACCGAAAACAAGGAAAGACACCACCTGGCTCAGGAAGGTATGTGACACTTCTAATAATGGAATTATAATGTTTTATCATCATTGCAACATCTAATTACATACTTGAAACTTTTCAATATAGGCTCCTAGATACATCCAAATCCACAAAATCCAGAATCGAAAAACATGGGCAACACAAACTTGGCCCAGGTGGTTACTCCAAACTGGCCACACAAATTGTAAGTATAAAAAATTTAATTGCATCCAAATAATAAATTGTTAACAATTTTAATTTAATTGCACAAAAGAACCAAAATTCATGTTTTTATGCAAAATTGCAGGGGTTGGAATTCAATGAATCTCCAACCAAGGAATACCTTGAGCTTGCTTACAATCATGGCTATCAAGTTGTGGTTGAATGAAGAAGAAGCTTGGGGAAAACATAATCTCTCAACACTCATGTTGACACACTAGTAAATAGAATCAACAAAGAATAATTATAATTTATTACTTGTACAATCTATTGATTATTATCTTGGGGCATAAAGTAATGTGTTTGTTGTTTTAAGAAATGAAGAGACACATCTTAGTGTCAATGAAGTGGCACCCAATGAAGGTGTTTTGCAGCTTGGTAATGGATGTATTTCATGTGCTATGAAAAATTTAGTATGTATTACAATTAAAAATATTTAATTTCAAATGGTGTATTAATTATAACTTTTTTTGTTTCAACTCCATAGCATGTACAAGATGAGGCTACACAAGAAGAGGAACATATGGCCACATCCAAAACTAATTTGGTTCCCCCACTATTGAAGTAGGTAAATAACACTTTAATTCTCTTTTTATTAATGAAATACTTGTAATAATAATAACCAAAATATCAATTTAACATTTCTTTCGTGGTGCATATGATGATCTGCCCCTCTTGCGACAATGTTGATGACATTGTAAGTACACAACTAGGTTGTCAATGAGAGCTACATAAGCCATAAGAACCGAAGGGGAAGAAGCAATTTATGAAGTCATTTTAGAATTATTTTCAAAAATGAAGAAAAAAAAAAAAGAAATGACTGTACCAGTTATATCATTAGAAACATCACATACCATATTATGAAAACATATTTTTTATGATAAAATTTATTGAGATAAGTATTTTGTGTCTATGATTAATGAATGAATGAATGAATGTTATAGGTTAATGAATGATTGCTATATGTTTCTTTATGTAAAAACCACGTATGTTTCTTTATGAATTTTTTGTTTTGCTAGTGTTTATGCATGAATCCTAATGTGTTGATTTCAACTATTTTCTAGTAGATAGATTGGGTACTAGGGAATTGAGAGTGATGTGAGGGGGGCATAAGAGCTTCCACTTTCATGTGGTTATTCAGTAGAGAATAAATTAGGATTGGGTCATTGTGGAGAAAGCCTCCCTCAATCCAACAGAGCAACAACAAATTCAATGTTGACTTTGTTGTTGCTCCATCAAATCGAGGGATGTTTGCTCCAAGATTAGACTACTCCGATAAATTATTCTCAAAACCAAGAGGAGCTCACTCAGGTATTCATGCACTCGATTCTTTTTAATTAATATTTATTCATAAAAATGTTTGTTAATTTATTATATTATTTTGATGATTCTTTATCTACCTTTAACTCAATTTATGTGAATTGCATGTATTTTTATTCTCAATTTATTTGTTTTCATCCCAAATTTGACATCAAATCAGTTGAGATGGAGATTTACTGGTGCATTTTAGGTATGTTATAGAAATTAAGTCATAATCTTATTGTTTTATCATCTAAATTGTCTAGAATCACTTTACATATATCAGTTATGATCTTCAAATCAACTTAATTAGTATATTATTTTTGAATTGTCGCTAACTATTTTTTTCCATTGAAAACCTTGTGGGTAAATGCAATAAATGTTTCCCCATATTTGTGGATGGAACTTAGCTCCAAATAAATGGACTCCTTCCTTGTCATCCCAAGTTTGACACCAAATTAGTTGGGAAAGATGTAATCTTTTGTGTAATAGATGTAATTGTTGTATAATTGCATTATTTACATAATCATACATATGCCTAATGTTTCCTATCCTATTGATATGCCATAAAAGGACTCAATAAAGTTTAAAACTCAAGGGAAAAATATGAAAGGATTTCTCATATCTGAGCAATGTAAAAATCCATAATACAATTGTTATTGTCCCAAATTCTCATTCATGAATGCAGTAACTGCTTTCTCACATGTCCCAAAGACAAAGACACATTGAAATACAATGCTTATATGCTCCACCCAAAACCATTCAAATCAAGCATCCTTTATTTGGAAAATAGTGTGGTATAAGCATTGGAATTCAAATCAAATTCTGCTGCCATTTTGAGAATTTATTATTCCTATTGGAACATGTTTTATTTTCTGAAGATCCATATTGTATGTTATATAAGTAAACATTTCATGAAATATTTGAATGTTAGTTTTAATTGCTCCCTTGCAATGAAATACACTATAAATCATTGGTCTAATCTAGATGAGTGTGAGAAAATGAATGTTGACAATATGTTCCCTAATGCCTAATATATTCACCTCTATTAGTTTTATCAATTATATTTTTTTACCTTAAAAACCATAGTACCCCTAGGACTTTTATACCAACATTTTGATATAAAAAAATCATTTTATTTTTTAGTGTTCAGTGATACATCATTGGTGATGGAATGCCCTATTTTTTTGCTCAAAATCATGATTGAGAGACAATTCAACTATAGCGAGCCAAACTATTCAGGTGTTTGCCTTCTCAATGTGATATAAGATGGTGGATGCTTGCAGTCCTTTCCACAATTTGTATTGATACTCACATTAGCTGAAAATTTGCCAAAATATGAATGAAAAGTCACACACACAATGATTTGCATAATAATATCATTCCACAAGCATAACCCTTAACTCTGTTATTGTAGTCTTTTGAGTTTCTTTTTGTATAGATGAGATCATGTTGGCTTATGGAGGTTGTGGATGTCATAGTTTTACATTATAAAATCTCCTGATATTTGTTCTATTGTTTAACAATTTTAGTCTTGTTTGATAACTCTACCAAAATGGATTTTAGTCTTGTTTTGTTGGTTCACATTTTCTCTTTTGTTTGATATAGGTTGATAACCATAAATGGCTTTGATTTTGTCATCCACTTTCACTCTCTTGTTTTAAAACTCTAATTGGTTCTAGTAACATAATGCCAAAGAGACCTACACTTGTACTGTAATTATGTCTCACCTATTGTGAAAATTGTTGAATGGATTTCTATATCCCACCATTGTTCTTTCTCTGCATGTGTTCATGTCTTGGACAGCTACAAAGGTACTGACAAGTGTTCTCATGATGTGAGCACTTACAACAGTATGAACTATAACATTCCCTCTGACTAAGTAGTGTGGACTTTCCCTGATCAGGTGCTCATGTCCTAAGTGTCGTAAAATGCTCAAAATTTAAAGTGCTTAGAACTGGTTCAAAGTTGAATGACTGGAAAGTTCTCGTCTTCCCCATTCCGGCACCACAAACGGTTCGAAAAACGGTTGTCGTATGAGGAAGTTATGGCAAAAAGAAGAATTTGTCCATAACATTAGAATTTTTTTTTTTTTTTTAATATTCCGCCTGGCACGAAATCCGATGCAACCACCAAACATTAAATGTAACTGCAGTTAAGTTGGCGGAATTTTGGCAGGAGCGCCAAATTTGGCGGACCCGCCATAATTGGCGGAGCTAACTAGAGTTAATTAAAGTTAGCTGGAGTTTTTCTAGGGGAAAACTGGAGAAACTTTAAATGGCCATAACTTTGGCTAGGAAAGTTGGTTTTGGACGAATTTTTTTTTGGATTTTGGGTATTTTCGACCTTCTGAAGCCATTGGTGCAGGTCTCACAGCCATCTGAGGTCATTTTCAGGTGTTTTTGCTTCGTGGAATTTCCAGGAGCCACTAGGGCCAAACCAGTTTGGGAGCTGCATTGGGAATTGTGCAGCCAGTGAATGTGGAACGAAGGTCATTTATGAAGGTTTTCGGCATTCTGAATCCATTTCTACAGCTCATTTTTCCTTCTGAGACATTCTTCTCATTGTTTAGCTTCAGGGAAGCTTTTAGGGCCACCAGGGCCATTTCAGTGATTGAGCTATTTGGGGGCTATGTTCATCCGTTTTTGGTGATTCAAAAGCCTATGTCTGCTATTTTCGACCTTCTGAGTCTAATGGCAGAGGTTTCAGAACCAATTGAGGTCATCTTCACCTCGAAATTCTCCATGCAAGTTTAAAGGGCCACCAGGGCCAATTGTGGAAAGTATTGTATAAGGTACAAAATTCATTGTTTAGTGGTTGGGAAAGAGCATGTTTGGCTAATTCCTATCTTTTGATTCTGTATTTACAGTCAGATCTGTCCTTTGAGACACCCATATTCTTGTATTAGCCTTTGTAGCAATTTTAATACAAGAGGACAAGCCTAGTTGGAGAGGTTTGGTCCAACAGATGTAGCCCAGAGGGGGGGTGAACTGCTTTATCATTTTGATGTCTTTATTTGCTGAAGATGATATGCTAAACAAAACTGATATAAAGTATTAAACAGCAAATAAATATAACTTGCATACACACATAATCACCTGTTCAGCTGCAGAAAGTTACTTGTCTTATTCCGCAAGACCTTAAACTTCAAGTATGTGTATGTCAAAGACTTCTAAGTGTTTACTTTGTTATTTCTTTAGGCAGAGCCTGTAGAGGGCCAGGTAGCCTCTGGAACTCATCCTCTTTTTAGAGGTGACATGTCCAGTGAATGCCCCTACAGTCTATCTTTGTATAAGAAATAAGAAGTTTATACATTTTTAGAGGTCATTTGCAGTGTCTAGCTCACAGTTGAAATTATTGGAAATGGATACCTTGCACCCTTAAACAAGTACATTCCATTTTTAGATCAGATGGTATCAGAGCACTAGGTTGCTTGACTGACATCACTAGCTTGATTGTGTAGCTTGAAAGGTGTTGGAGATTGACTGCTTTATTATTCTGCAAAGTACTTGTTGTTTGAGTTGCTGAAGCTCTTTTGTTCATTTTTATAATGACAACTTCCATAAGTGAGTTCTCAAAATCGTCCTCCTTCACAAGATTTTTTTATAAAGACTTGAAGCAAGAATTTTTCATCATGATGAATATGGTGAGAGAAATGTATGAGGATGAAAGAAAGAGCTCTAGACTTCAAGAGCAGTTGAATTCCATGAGGGAAGAGAATCAGTTGCTTTCTAACCAATTGCAGGAAATGGAAGGCCAACTTCATATTGCAAACATGAAGCTGGAAAGCATGCATGAGTTGGAGACACAACTCCTTGTTGCCAAAGAAGCCTTAACCAAGTATCAGCTGGAAGAAGAGGTAAACAATTCTAGTTTGTCTTCAAATTCTGATAAGAATGTTTATGTTGGTTCTTTTGAGAAACATACCAGAGGCATAGGGTCCAAGTTGATGTCCAAAATGGGATATGAAGGAAAAGGATTGGGCAAACATGCACAGGGTATAGTTGAGCCAATAATGGTTGAGGTAAGGTCTAATAATTTGGGTCTTGGCTATGGACAATCTTGTGGAGAAAGTTCCAAAGCAGCCATGAAGGCAATTGAAACAGTTCCTAGAAGGAGTTTCATTTCAGGTTCTTTATCTCAAGGTTGTAAAGGTTGTATCCTTGAGGAACGCAATAGTTTGAAACAGACCTTGCAGGAAGAAGGTGTTCATAAGCATGCACTTGAACAAGGAAGTGGTGAAAGCTCTAAAGCCATTGCAAGGATTCATGGTGTTCCAAAAGGAGCTTCTTCTTCGTTTGATTCACCTCCTCATGAAGGTAATGAAGGTGAAAGGGAAAGGTATAAATCTGATTTCAATCATATTTCCTTTGATCATGTAAAGCATGGAAAATTTCCACATAAGCATTGGAAAAGAATTGCATGTTCTTTTTGTGGTTTGTTTAACCATAGTGTTTCTAGATGTTGGAAAAGAATGGCAACATACAGGAAACTTTTGAAGGAAAGGAGGCAAGAAGCCAAAGTTCCATTGAACAATGCAAATCATGCTATCAAGAAGATGAACCTGTGTTGCACTTATTGCTATAAGCATGGACATACTGTTGAAAGGTGTTGGACTCTGAATCCAACAATGCTTCCACGAAAATTGAAGAAATGGGAGAAAGAGTATGGCAAGAATGGGAAGGAAGTTTCCATCATTGAGATGTGTCAGGATGATATGCATGTTGATATCGATGTGCAGTTAAAGGAAGCGCCTTTGAAATGGATTGGTAAGAAATGGTTAGAATTCTTATCCAATTAAAGTTGCATGTCTTTGATTGAATGCATTTCTTTGTTAAGGGAATGCAAGTTGCAGGAAGGAAAAGCTGAGTATGAGACTCACTCTATTGCAGCGGAAGTTATATTCATTTCAGCTTTGAAAGTACATGTACATGTGATCGAGGATCTTGTACTTACATGATTGTATTTAAGAGAAAGTTGAAGGATAAACTGCATGCATGAGAATGATATGCATGAGCACAGGGATCATGATGATTTCCTTGTATTTTAAACATGTATGTGTGATTAACTTGAAGGGTTGATTACTTTGTTTTTAACCATGCATGTAATGTGATATTGACTTGGAAAAAGTTAATTTGATCTCCAAGATTGTAAAGAGGAGAAATGATGAAGTGTTTCATCTTGGTAAAAACCTTCTCATTTGGGAGGCAGCTCTTCTTTTGGAGTAGAGGTGCCATGGATGGGCATTGTGACAGTTGGCAAGCCCGGATATTCAGGGGAATATTTCAGCTCATATATCAGCAAGTTTCATTGCTGGTTTCTGCAAACTTTCAGTTTGTCTGGCGAACAAGCTTGGTCGAGATTCAACGAGTACTTGGTTTATGCAGCAACATTCGCCATGACGACAGTTGATAAGGCAGGACATTTTGGCATCAGTATGCTCTTTTGGCTGAATGGAAGAGGATATTTCTATTCCTCAAGTGCTGTACAGTTCAGTTCAGAGATTCAGTGATCTTTTGGGGACCAAAAGCCTTCTCATTTGGGAGGTGTGATCAGGTGCTCATGTCCTAAGTGTCGTAAAATGCTCAAAATTTAAAGTGCTTAGAACTAGTTCAAAGTTGAATGACTAGAAAGTGCTCGTCTTTCCGATTCCGGCGCCGCAAACGGTTCGAAAAACGGTCGCCGTATGAGGAAGTTATGGCAAAAAGAAGAATTTGTCCATAACATTAGAAATTTTAATTTTTCAAAAAAAATTAAAAAAGGAATATTCCGCCTGGCACGAAATCCGAGGCAACCACCAAACATTAAATGTAACTGCAGTTAAGTTTGCGGAATTTTGGCAGGAGCGCCAAATTTGGCGGACCCGCCATAATTGGCGGAGCTAACTGGAATTAACTAAAGTTAGCTGGAGTTTTTCTAGGGGAAAACTGGAGAAACTTTAAATGGCCATAACTTTGGCTAGGAAAGTCAGTTTTGGACGAATTTTTTTTTGGATTTTGGGTATTTTCGACCTTCTGAAGCCATTGGTGCAGGTCTCATAGCCATATGAGCTCATTTGCAGGTGTTTTTGCTTCGTGGAATTTCCAGGAGCCACGAGGGCCAAACCAGTTTGGGAGCTGCATTGGGAATTGTGCAGCCAGTGAATGTGGAACGAAGGTCATTTCTGAAGGTTTTCAGCATTCTAAATCCATTTCTACAGCTCGTTTTTCCTTCTGAGACATTCTTCTCACTATTTAGCTTCAGGGAAGCTTTTAGGGCCACGTGGGCCATTTCAGTGATTGAGCTGTTTGGGGGCTATGTTCATCCGTTTTTGGTGATTCAAAAGCCTATGTCTGCTATCTTCGACCTTCTAAGTCTAATGGAAGAGGTTCAGAACCAATTTAGGTCATCTTCACCTCGAAATTCTCCATGCAAGTTTAAAGGGCCACTAGGGCCAATTGGGGAAAGTACTGTATAAGGTACAAAATTCACTGTTTAGTGGTTGGGAAAGAGCATGTTTGGCTAATTCCTATCTTTTGATTCTGTATTTACAGTCAGATATGTCCTTTGAGACACCCATATTCTTGTATTAGCCTTTGTAGCAATTTTAATACAAGAGGACAAGCCTAGTTAGAGAGGTTTGGTCCAGCAGATGTAGCCTAGAGGGGGGGTGAACTGCTTTATCATTTTGATGTCTTTATTTGCTGAAGATGATATGCTAAACAAAACTGATATAAAGTATTAAACAGCAAATAAATATAACTTGCATACACACATAATCACCTATTCAGCTGCAGAAAGTTACTTGTCTTATTCCGCAAGACCTTAAACTTCAAGTATGTGTATGTCAAAGACTTCTAAGTGTTTACTTTGTTATTTCTTTAGGCAGAGCCTGTAGAGGGCCAGGTAGCCTCTGGAACTCATCCTCTTTTTAGAGGTGACATGTCCGGTGAATTCCCCTACAGTCTATCTCTGTATAAGAAATAAGAAGTTTATACATTTTTAGAGGTCATTTGGAGTGTCTAGCTCACAATTGAAATTATTGGAAATGGATACCTTGCACCCTTAAACAAGTACATTCCATTTTCAGATCATTCCCAAATGTAAGATGTTCCCTCTACATTTATAAAGTCCCCTTTGTTATGGTTTTAATTAAATTTCCATATCTCTTTCAAACCAAAGGAAACATGGCACTCGATCATTGCTTTTGTTTGTACTTTGAACTCTTCAAAATCTTCAAGGTGAAAACCTTTAGTACAAGGAATATTGCATCAACGACTTGTTAAGTTGTTCTCCTTGTCAACTTCATTGGTCAAACTCTTCCTAAACCACTACATGAATTGTTCTATATTTCTTTCTATAATAAACTCATATGTATACAAGGCCAAGACAAGTGTATTAGATCTAGAAAACAAATACTTGACATTTGAAACCAGTTTTTTTTTGTTTACTATTTTTTCTTGCTTGTGTGGTTAGTGGTGAAATTGATCCTTGAGAGCATCCTTTTAGATACATTTACATTTTTCACAATGCCCAAGGCACCATACATCTCCTTTGAATTATTCTTCTTGACGATATGAGGGATCAGATGATTCTTCATCTTTTCATTTATTCCTTTTCAGTTACATTTATGGTTTATTCATAAGTAAAAGGGAAAAAATATATTTTTATTTCTCTTTTTGACTTATTTATTGCATTTTTAGTAGTTCCTTTTAGTTGAATTTCTCATTAAATTTGGTTGAGTGGTAGGATTTTACTATTTTTATTTTGCAAAGGATATAAAATATAATTGGTGTTTCTGTTTCATAGTGTGCTTGATCCTTGAAAAGAGTTTGCTTATGTATTTCATTTGGATGAGTCCTAATCTATTGAAGGATAAATGTACAATTATTAATTTCCAATGTTATTAACTTTCCCATTTAAGGCATCTAAAAGTAGCATTGACTACACTCTTCCCCGAATATTTTATTCAAACCCCTCTTATCTATTCCCCTAAACCCCATACCTTCAAAATGGTATAACAAGCATGGGGAATCTCCATATTTCCTTTGTTGTTCTCTTCCCAACAGATACATCATTTAGCATTGTAGCATCTTGACAATCCATTAGTGATCCTTGTTTAAAAACAAAATGATAGACGTTAATAAAACCTATAAATGATCTTCAAAACTTTAAAAAATGAAAAAAATTACCACAATTTCAAAAAAAAATGAAATTCTATAAATACTTCTCACATCCGCAGTCTTATGAGGTGTCGTTTTTGCCTGGAAAACAATGGAAATTCTAACACCTTTTTTATAAAATCTAATGGAAATTTTTAGGTATCAGGGTTACAGCTATCAAGCTTCAATATTTTGGGTGCCCCAAGGGTTTTTTATGGTGTTGAATCCGTTTCCACCATCAAAAAATGGATTCAACCACTCCTACTATCAATTTTTTTGAAAAACAAATGGCGAGATTCTGGTGATTTTTTATTGTCCAGGAAAAATTGACGCCTCGATAGACAATGCCCTTCTCAAACAAAGCATTAGTATTGGTCAAGACAGCCAATATTGGTTCCCATTTTCACTAATAGCATATGGGTCATCTATTCATGAGTATGTTTGGAATCTGTAGATGTCCCAGACACTATTGGTGAAGACATGAGACAATATTGCTTATCTTGACCAATTGACGCTTTGTTTGAGAAGTATTTGTAGATATTTATTTTATTATTTCGATGATTCTTTATCTACCTTTAACTCAATTTATGTGAATTGCAGGTATTTTTATTCTCAATTTGTTTGTTGTCATCCCAAGTTTGACATCAAATCTGTTGATATGGAGCTTTACTGGTGCATTTCAAGTATGTTATAGAAACAAAGTTGGAATTTCATTGTTTTGTCATCAAACTTGTCTAGAATCACTCTACCTACATAAATTATGATCTTCAAATCAAATTAATTAGTATTTTTTTTTTGAATTGTCGCTTGCTATTTTTCCATTGAAAACCTTGTGCATAAATGCAATAAATGTTTCCCCATATTTGTGAATGGAATCCCTATTAAACCTATTAGTATAAGCTGGTGTATTGATCCCAAGGATATTCAAACCAGGGACTTGCAAGCATGGAACTAACCAAATGCCCAACAACATTGGTAACAATCGATTAAGCTAATCCCTTGTGCTCAAATCACCACTTAATGTTGTAGACTTGGTCTAGGTACATTGGTCTAGGTTGATTTGGACCCTATCTCCTTTGCCAACTCTCCAAATCATCCAATTCATAATAAGTGGAAATGTTGAGACAAAGGCTTTCAAATCCATCTATGGATAATACCATTCTCTCATAGATTTTCCAAATCCAATATAACTTCTTATGTGGGTGTTCATGTGGATCCACATAAACCAATGTTCATGTTCATGTGGATCCATGTGGACCAATGTATAGTTTCCATGTATTTTGGATCCTCAACATATATGCCTTGTCCAATATGACCTACTCAGGTTGTGGGGTTCATTTATTTATTATTTTTTGTCATATCAATTTATGAGAGTAGATTTGGGAGGGTTATAAGTTAGGCAAACTCGATATATCGAGGGGGAACCAAAATAGGTGTACACTTTCCAGGTACCATTTCAAAACCCCCTACCTTTCATTAACCATCATGTACACTGGGGGGGATAACTTTCAACCATTGATTTGCCCCCATAGATGATGCGCCCAACAAACAATATTACATTTTAATTTGTCGTAGAAAGTGCCAAAGCCCACCAAATTTATTTATTTTTTCTAATTTTATTTAATAGAAAATAAACTCTTGTGCATAATAAATTTCTCAAATAGAATTGGTGCACACTAAAAAGCTAAAATATTCTGAGCTACAACTTTGGAACTCCATGTATCATAGATGTAACATAATGTCATTTTTTGCAACATTGGCATGTTATAACTCTACCAACAAGGTGTACCATTGTCTTTCATCATACATTTCTATAATTGTCCACATGACTCAATTTATCAAATCCACATGTGGGTAAGTGACTAAGGTACTTGTTTCTCACACATGAAGTGTTTTTCACTACTTAACATGATTTGTATTATACTTTACTTAACCACTCACTTCCTTCGTCATCCATTAACTATGAGCGACCAGCAGGGAAGGCTATCATTCCCTAGAACCTCACTTCATTTGAAATATATCATGTACCTTCTCTATGATTTCATGTCAGTCGATAAAATTAATTCCATTCTTGGTCTTAATCACCTCTGTTATCTTATTTCCCTTTCATTTCAAATTTGTTAAGTTAGGTTACTATTTTTTCATCGAGGGTCGATAAAATTCTTTGACTAATAGTTGGAAATTTCTTCCATCAGGGATCCACCAATTTCTTCGACCAAGGGTTAGCAAATGTATCCCATCAACAACTTACATAATGCACTTCAACAATCCCTGAAATGGTCTCATCAACGGTTTCTTAAAAAACTCCATTTTAGTAAACCCAAAAAAAATCCTCATTAATCAAAAGAATGCACTTTGACAGCCTACAAAATGGCCCCATTGGTAGTTTCAAAAAAAAAAAAAAACTTATTTTTTCATCCAACTCTTACAAAACTTACTTTTTCTCCATCTCAAAAAAAAAGGTATGTTTTCACCCAACTCCAAAAACTTCACTGTCTTGACCAACTTTGAAAAAATTATTTTTTTTACCAACTCCATAAAAAATAATTTTTTTGGCTAACTCCAAAAAGCATGCTTTGTCGACCAAGTGATCTTTTCTCACTTCGTCAATTTTTTGGTATATTCAAAAAATCTTCTTTGATGGACTAATTTTTTCTCACTTCACCAATTTTTTAGTGAATTTAAAATTTCTTCTTCAACAAATTGAGTTTCTATGACTTCACTACATTTTTATCGAATTTAAAATTTCTTCTTTTGCAAACTCAGTTTAACTTATATTTTTTTTTCAAATATAGGATAAATCAAGATTCATGATCTCAAGATTAAATATGATCTAACCATTGGGTTCATTAACCTTCATAAATATATTGGAAATATGAAATTCGACCTCCCATGCCAAATTTAACTTTGCAAATTCTAGATTAACGTGATTAAACATCTCTATTGTAACAACACCTCTTTCCCAATACCCAGAGTAAGAGGTGGTCACTATGCATACCCAATCTTAAAGGTGCCACTATGAAAATGGAGTATAAAAAAAAATATTTTTCAACTCCACTAAACTCATATATAGACATCACCATTGAGTTTGTCTTGTCGAGATTAATCCGATGATATAACAATTTACTTCAATCTGACCTTTGCATTAAGAGATACTGCCTCTCAAAGAATATGCCCTGTGACATCATTCAGTTGCCACGTAGATGTTGGAAATGTGTTGTCATTGATGGTAAAGGAAATGGAAAAGTAACTACATTGGTAAATATGTTGTCATTGATGGCATAGGAAAAAATTATTGGAAAATTCAAAAGACATGGCAAAGATTGTTGGCAAAGGAAAGCATGGCAACTGCAAAGGCAAAGGCAATGGCAATGGAAAATATGGTAAAGGCAAAGCATGGCAAAGAATCAATCATAAGAATATCATCATGGATGAGAATGGCACAGGGACTTTGGAGCCAACTCTTCATCTCAGATGCAGGTGAAACCCACTCATATGAGAATATCTCTAAAAGAGATTTCCAACAGTATGTGGAAGTCTGAAAATGGCCTCCTGGATCGAAAGTTAGAGCTAGTCAAATTTGGGGACCCCCAAGTCAAAATAATAGAGTTAGAAGGAGTTTAAGTGAGCCTTTGGCATGTAGCCAAGTTTGCAAAAGTAACCAAACCCAACAGAAAAGTCAATAGAGTGGACAAACAAAGGAATGAGCAGATGTTCTTGATAGTGCAGTAGGCGGAAGCGTTTCCACTGGCCGAAGGTGGAGCCCACACTACAGCTTGGACCAGCGAAGAAATCCCAATGGTATGAGCCTGAAGCTTGTTTGGTGTTCGCATAGTGAATGCGTCGGGCAATAGGTGTTGGTACACTGCAGTAGAGTGTCATCCAATGCATGCGGAGGTCCCCATTCTGACAACTCATATCGCTAAGGGCTAGCCCGAAGGAATTAAAAAGCGGCACATAACAGAGAGTCATCTAGGTAGAAGAATATAATGGCTAAGCACCCAGAGGTAACTGCTAGGCCATGCGGTAGCATTCCGACAACACTTGAGATTGAAGTCTTGGAATCCACAGGAGGTTGTTTCCCATACCACCAATCGCCTAGATCAATGGTGGAGAAGCACCCTGGGATCACTCCTCCTAAAACTGTGAGTGAAGTGGTGTCGAACCCGATGGGATTTTTAATTAACAAAGGAAATTGGGGAAAAACAAAGGTCTTGGGGACCCTTTCTCTCTCCTCTGGTAGGACAGGTGGCAGTATCTTATTAGATCTTGGAGACGACATGGATGATGACGTCAACATGACATGGTCCAATAGGTAGTGAACACGTGGCAGTCATTTTTGACATTTTTGGCAAC
The DNA here is from genome assembly GCA_031772625.1 of Pinus tabuliformis. NCBI lineage: Eukaryota > Viridiplantae > Streptophyta > Pinopsida > Pinales > Pinaceae > Pinus > Pinus tabuliformis. Next base: position 1,293,930,132 of record CM062819.1, read on the forward strand.
CCAAAAGGCTCATTTTGGGTGAGATGTATCACCAACATTGCTAGACACATGGTAGGCGTGACGTCAACATGACCTCATCCCACTAGCAGGAGTCCATAAGGTTTTGACATAGCACAATAGAGAATTAGCGGGATGACTAGGTGTCGAGATGATGAGGATTTGACTCAACCCAGAGATCTTTGTCATTGGATCTTGGTTCCAATGATTGACCCTACGAGACACCTCATCCCATAAGGAAGAACCCGTCTGGTTGTTAGTGGTGCATAAGTGAAATCGTTGGGAAGTAGGCATCGAGACACGAAGGATAGACATGGAGGACAGTATAACCAATCACAGAGCAGGAAGGTGGTCCCCATGGGATAGGTTACCCTAGCGATGTGACCCTGGTTGTTTATATAGAGATGCAAACTCAATCCATCTAGATAAAAGGGGTTACGGGCTAAGCCCCAACCCTTGGTCACTTCACGTAGAAATTGACGAGGGGCACCGTGAAATAATATGAGGCATAAATAAAAAGCATTAGGCTTGGGAGTTCCATCCTTAGCACCAGCCTTTGGTCATTTCAGATAGAAACAAGACCAACGGCGTGGAGCTATTAAAAAATAAGTTTGGCACGTGAAGGGCTTAAACAGGCTAAGCACCTGTAGCATTGAGTCAGTGGTCGTGGAGACCTAGTTCCATGGCAGAAAGCAGAAATGGTGCCAAAAGAAAGGGGATTAAAGGCGAAATAGGCAGCATTAATATCTTTTGTGAAATAAAAGGGTCGAGGGTTTATTTTGACAGGAGTGTAGCTTGTGCATGAATGAATGAGTTGGTAGCGAGCGTTGGCACCACATTGGGCTAGCAATAAAGTGATAGTTAAATCACACATTCATCAGTTAGAACCAAACACAGCAAAGCACTAAAATGCATGGACGAGTTGGCAGTAAAGTTGGAAGTTAAGCCAAACATAATAGCAAAGCAGAGTGTTAAATGTATGGATAGAAGAACAGACAGTTAAGAAGCAAACTTAGCAGTTTCGATAAAACTAGAGATTCTCCAAAATTAAAAAGTCTCAGTTAAATCCTGGAACAAATCCAGAATTGCTAAAATCAACAGTTTAACTCAGAAATTGAGCCCAAAACTGCATATTAGAGATTGAGAAGTTAAGAGCATAATTAAAGGACTAAATTGAATAAGACAAAGGCAAAAATAAATAAATCCTTACAGCAAATCAGAAAACAAGCCATAAAGATCAATCCAAAAAATATCAGTCAGGAATTTAAAGCAGAATTTGAGTAGCAGAATTGTGTGGTGAATGAGTGAGTGTGTGGGTAAGAGTTGTTGGTGCAGCATGATGCATAATGGTGTTATGCATCAAGAGTGAAATAGAGACCAATATTGGTATCTGAAAGGTGCTTCATAAATTTTTGTTGGTGTATAGAGCTTGGTGATTTGTTCAATAATGACAAATTGTTGAAGATGATGGTGGTTTATCAGTAATCAGAGATTGTTGTAGATGTTTGTATGGTGGATTTGGTGAGTAGTTGTAGTGATAAAAATGTATTTGTTTATGAGTTAATAGTTCTACTGATCTGAGTCTGAAAATAGATGAAAGATCGATTAGTAGGGTTGGAAAGTGGTAGCTTGCATATCATGGGTAGTAGCTCCTTCTAATGAGTGCTAGTAAATGAGTGCTAGTAAATGAGCAGGGGCAAGATTCCCTTTCAGCGAAGACTGATCAATGAGAAGGGGCAAGAGTCCCTTCCATTTAGTAATGGTAAACTAGAAGTGGAAGCAATCCCTTTTAGTGGTATCTGATAAACAATCAGGGATAGACGTTCCTTTCAGTAGTAGCTGATAAACCTACAAGTAGTAGCTTTTGGGGCAATGATGTAATCAAGTTGAGACTTGTAATAAAAAGGAATATTGGTGTCTTGTGTATATGTTGCTCATGTGCTTGATGTTTATGATGTTATGTTCTACATGATTGAGTTGTGTTGTTGATCCATGAACAATTGTTAAAGTGATTGAAAAGTGTAATTTGTGAAGAATTGTATAATTTGGCCACACTACTAATTCACCTCCCCTCTCAGTAGTGTCCTAGTTTCCATTGTTTCTAACAATTGGTATCAGAGCCAGTGTCCTTCAGGATCAATTTAACAGCTAGAAGGAAGATCAGGGATCATGGAGAACCAGGACTAGATTACCTCAGATGGAGTTCCATTTTTGAATGGCTCAAATTATACAACCTAGAAGGTAAGGATGAGAATCTACTTGAAAGCTCTTGATTTGGATGTATGTCTATCTATGGAGTATGGAGTAATAAATGACAAGTTTGATAAACAAAACAGGAAGAAAATCATGAGAGGGTTGTCTAAGTCAAACATTACAAAATTAATATGTTTTAAAACTACCAAGGAGATATGGGATAAATTGCATTCCATCTATCAAGTAGACATGCAAGTTGCATGTGATGTCAAGAGGATTTCCATGGAGGATGAAGTAGCGAAAGATTCAAAAAGCGTTGAATATTGGGAATATGATGATGATTCTTCTATATCAAGAGGCCAAGTCGATGATCAATACCCATAGAAGATGCAATTTTCAAGTAAGTTGTTGTTTTGTTGTTATTGTAGAACAGTATACCATTTATCTTCAAACTGCTCAGTTGCAAGTATTGGTGAAAGTGAGAGTTGCTCATAAAGTTGTAGTGAAGATAGAGCTACCTTAATAGTGATAGCAGACCTGGAAATTGATCAAGAAGACAATAGGTCCACCTCCGGTGAAGAGGAAGAAAGGGAATTTCACCTGTCAACAAAAGAATCCCTAGAGTCATCAAGGGAACAAACTTTTGACAGTGAAATAAACACTAGTGGTGAATCTAGTGGCTCCTCAATTGAGATGGAAGAAATTGAAGAAAATATCTCTTCGAAGAGGCAACTCATATCAGCTCTTGAAGCGACTAATAAATTTAGAGCCATAAATACGAAGTTGGAAGAAGAGAATAGAACATTAAAAGAGAAGATGTTGAATCTTCATAAGCATGCAGTGTTTAAGGAGATTCAAACCAGCGATTGTTCCTCTGAGATCGAGACATTGTTAGAAGATGATAGTTACTTAGCAATAGGATTGAAGGGACCCACCAACCTTGTTAAAGATATACCTAACAATATTATTGTAGCAGAGAAGTCAACGCAGCCACAAGAATACCAAAATACTTCCAGAAATAAAATAAAAGGTATTCAACCCCTCATATGCTTTTGTTGTAATAACGCAGGGCACTTTGCCTCCAAGTGTCTGGAGAGGAAAATGAAGGAGAAGAAGCATAGATGGAATGCTCCATTTCAATCACAGTCATGAGTTGTTGAGATCAATTCGAACAGCCAAGCATAGAGAGCCTTTTCCCCTCAAAGGAAATCTTTTTAGCAGCATAATAATAGCAAGAGAACGAGTATCGGTCCAAGAAATTGGAAAAGTGAAAGATTTGGAAAGATAAATAATTCCTTTTCCCCCTTCTTAAATAATGTTGAATGCTACAGGTGTAAGAAATATGGGCATAAAGTAGCCACATGCAGATTGGACAAGAAATCCTCATTTCAGAATGCTACATACTGATGCATGAATCATGAGGAAAACAAGCAAAGAGAATTGCACAAGAGCTATTTCAGCACTCAGAAGAAAGGCAAATCAAATGGTGCATGGAGGCAACACAGAACACTGTTTTATTTTGAAGACAATCATCAGAGGTTTAATATATTAGACTCTGAAATTTCTACAGTCGAGCTCTCTTATATAACCCACAGTAGGTAGAGACTCAAATCAGACAAGAGGAACATTATTTATGCTAGCTCTTCATTGCAGTATAGGAAGGAAGTACGCACGGACAGTGAGAAAGAACAAAAAGAGGTAAATTACAAATTGGATTTAATTAGTGCTAACAAGAAGAATGATCAATGGTCTGTGTGCCTAGAAAATGGTAGACAATGACCCGATCAGGCAAACCAGCGTAAGAAATCAGGTCATATCCAAGTGTGGAAGGAAAAGGAAGATAATCTACTCACGGTGAGTAGATCTCTTTTTCCTCTTCATTGAAAGGAAGAGATTGGCTTCAAGGGAAGCTACGAAGGTCAGATGTAAGGACCGGAAAGGAGCATGCTAATGAATGCATCTGACGGATAAGACAAGTATTCAATGTTGTTGTCAAATCATATAGATAGATGGTGATGATTTATTTACTGCTAATGCGAATATTGTTTGCAAATTCCTAATACAAAGAGGAAGCATGGTCGCCGAGGGAGTATACTCAAGTCAAGATTTGAGTATCAGATTGTGCATTGACAATTGGTATCATAACTAGTATCAGTTGTGTGTTGCATGACAGAGGCTAATGGTTTTGATGCATGTTATCTTGAGTTGTTGATATGATAAATGGAACATAGTTACCGATCAAATGAGAAAATTACCTAGTACCCGTTTTTTTGAGGTAGCAAAAAATCACCCGATTTTGAAAAGTGGTGATTCAGAATACACCTTTTTTTAGCATATTTTTGGCACTTTAAATTTTCTTATGTATCAAGTATGAACATTTTTTTAAAATGTTAGTAATTTTCATGCTGATTTTGAAAAGTGTTGATGCATAATGAACACATTTTTTTAGAGGGCTTATTTTTGACACTTTAAAAAAAATTATGTATCAAGTATGAACATTTTTTTTAATGTTACTGAACAAAATTAACTTGTAAAAATAAAAAATTTACACCCAAAATTAAAAAATCAAAAAACAAATAAATAAATGGAGAAAGAATTTCAAAAAAACACATGATTTAAAGAAAAAAAAAATATAAGTAACAAAAAAAACATCTAAATCATGTTTTTAAAGTTCAAAACTAAAAAAAAAAAAAACAACAACAACATAATTAAAAAAATAATAATAATAATAACAAAAAAAAATTACAAAATACAAAAATATAAAAATTAAAAATAAATAATATTACAAAATTAAACATTAAAAAGAAAATTAAAATAATTTTAAAAAATAATAATAATAATAATAATTAAAAAATAATAATTTAAAAAAAATAATAATAAAATAAAAATATATATAGAAATAAATAAAGTACAAAAAATAAAAATAAAAATAAAAATGAAATTCAGCCCGCCTAGGTGGTCGTGAGGCCTAGCCCCTAGGAACCAGGCCCCACGACCACCTGGGCAAGGAGGTCGATTCCCAGAATCAACCTCCCCACCCAGGTGGTCGTGAGGCGAGCCCAATTTTATTTTTTTAAATTAAGATTTTTTATTTTATTTTTTTATGTTTTTATTTTTAATTTTAAATTTTAAATTTTAACTTTTATGTTTAAATTTTAAAATTTTTAATTTTAATTTGTTTTAATTTTTTAATTTTAATTATTTTTTATTTTAATAAATTATGATTTATTTATTTTTAATTGTTTTTTATGTTTTTTAATGAATTTGTTTTTTAATTATTATTTTTATTTATTTTTTATTGTTTTTTTAATTATTATTTTTTTATTTTTTTAATATATTTTAATTTTCTTTCTTTAATTTTTTTTGTTATTTAAAAAAAAATTGTTTTAATGTCTTTTTTCAATGTTTTTAATTATTATTTTCAATGTTTTAAATTATTATTTTTCAATATTTTTAATTATTTATTGTTTTTAAATAACTTTTTAATTTGTTTTTTTAATTTCTTTTTTTATTTAATCTTTTTTTAGTATTTTTTTCATAAATTTATTTTTTTAGTTATTTCTTTTAAAGTTTTTTTAATTTTTTTTTTAATTGTTTTTTTTTTTTTTTTTTTTTTTTTTTTTTTTTTATCTCATCAATATTATTTTTTATTTTTTATGTTTCTTTATTTTATTTTTTTGCCTATTTTTTAAAGTTTTTGTGATTTTTTAAAATGTTTTCTGTTTTTTTAATTTATTTTTTTAAGAAGTTTTTATTTTTATTTTTTATAAGTATTTTTTTTCATAGATATATATATATTTTTTTCGATCATGTTTTTAAATTTTTTATGTTAAAATATATATTTTTATTTACTTGTTATTGTTTTTCTTTTAGTTTTAGTTTTTATTTTTTCAATGTTTTCATATTCTCAGTGTATTTTATTGGATATATATGTCAAAATAATTTATTAGATATATATGTCAAAATAAAATTAAATATGTAGAAGTAATAAGTGTAGGAGAACAATTTTTTTGTTGATGGTGGACTTCTTTAGTGGTGGATAGGATTCTATAAACAACAATTATTTTTTTGCATAATCTTTAATATGTTTATTAGTTTCGATTTATTAAATTCAAAAGAAATATAATTTTAATATTAAATTATTATTATTATTATTATATATGAAAATAAAATTAAAATATATATATTTTTCAATAATGAAATATAGTTTTTAAAAAACTATTTGCAAATTTCAAAATCTTAAAATTATTTAAAAATAAAATATTGACATAAATTTCAAAAAAAACACATGTTCTAATGCAAAGAGTATCAAGAACTCCAAAATCACATATAAATTCATTTGTTTTGTAAAATTGTTCCTTCATCATAAAAATTAATATAAATTAAATGGTAATAATTTTTTTAAACAATATTAACATCATGGCTGAAAATTGTTGGAATTTTAAAGATTTTCATAGAGGTGATATTTTATCTTTAATGTCATCCTTGGAATTTTAAGGCTTTTTAGAGACATGATATTTTATCTTTAATACCATGCCTACCAATCGTTGGAATTTTAAGACTTCTAATATTTTATCTTTAAAGTCATGTCTATCGTTGGAATTTTAAGGTTTTCCAGAGCCATGGTATTTTATCTTTAACGTCATTATTAAAAGATGTTGACAATTTACCCGAAGAAGAAGAAATAATTGTGTGTGTGTGTGTACATATATATATATATAATAAAAATTTTAAAAAATAAAATAAAGTGTTTTTTGCACAAAAAAAATTTGGTTTTTACTTTCATTTTCAAAAAATGTTGAAAATTTGCCGAGAAAAAATAAATAAATTATATATATATATATATATATAATAAAAAATTATTCCAGCATCAACACTTTTCATTTTCAAGTTGTTTTTTCTTTTCTTTTCTGGATTTTTTTGTTAGAGTTCTCATTTTGAGGTAATAGTTCTTGTTTGATCGATAGCTTTGTTATGGATTGCCTGTTGTGATGGTGTTCCAAATGTTAATTGGTATCAGGAATCATATTTGTTGGTGAAAGGAGCACAATTAGAAGATGAAGACACTTAGTTATCAAGTGCTCAACAAATGCTAAAAGTAGCATTGATTTAACAATTCGCATCATTTTAAATTGGTATCAAAGGTACTATCAAATTGTATTTACAGTCATTAGATTCTTTGTGAAGATAAATAATTCCCTTGCCTCCTATTGTTTCAGCGAGAGATCTCTCTTGCCTGCCTAAGGCGGAGATTGGGAAGAAATATTCCTTTCCATTCAACTCAATCTTCTTCACATGATAGACAGGAAGGTTCTTGGACCAGATCAGAGGTACCTGAGGTTTTCATCATAAGAAGAAGCAATTGATAGGTCCACAGGATCAAAAGACATAGGGATATTGTTAATGGGGGGAGCATGTTAGTATCTTTGCCATTGATTTCAAAGGGGGGGAAGTATTGTTTAGCAAATATAAGATGGCAAATGACCATTGGCAAAACCCAGGGAGAAGTATCAAAAAAAAGTATTGATCAATAGTAATGATGTTTTTGTTTGATCTTGTTGTTGTCATCAATGCCAAGGGGGGAGATTGTTGGAAATGTGTTGCCATTGATGGTAATGGCAATGAAAAAGTAATTGCATTGGTAAATATGTTGTCATTGATGGAAAAGGAAAACATTGTTGGAAAATTCAAAGGCCATGGAAAATATTGTTGGCAAAGGAAAGCATGGCAACTACAAAGGCAAAGGCAATGGCAATGGAAAAGATGGAAAAGGCAAAACATGGCAAAGGATTAATCATAAGAATATCATCATGGATGAAAATGGTGTAGAGACTTTGGAGCCATTTATTAGAGAGTAAATCCTCTTATATGCAAGTGAAACCCACTTAGATGGAAGAGCTCTGAAATATCTTTCCATTGGTATGTGGAAGTATGAAAATGGACTTCTGGATCAAAAGTTAGATCCAATCAAAGTTGGGGACCCCAAGTCAAACTAAGAGAGTTAGAAGGAGTTTGGGTGAACTTTTGGTGCGTAGCCAAGTTTGGAAAAGCATACAAACCCAATGGAAAATTCAGTAGAGCGGACAAACAGAGAATCGAGTAGATGTGGATAATAGCACAGCAGCGGGAAGCATTTCAATTGGTCGTAGGTGGAGCCCACACTATAGCTTGGCTCAGCAGTATGAGCTCAAAGCTTATTTGGTGTGCACACAATAAATGCATCAGATGGTAGGTGCCAGGATATGGCAGCAGAGCATCGTCCAATGGGAAGCATTCGAAGGTCCCCACTCTGATAGCTTAGCCCACTAATAGCTAGCCCAGAGGTATTATAAAGCGACACATAACAGAGAGTTGGCCCGGAAGAAGAATACAATGGCTAAGTGTTGAGCCACACATAATAATTCCGACAACACCTGAGATGGAAGTCTTGGAAGCCACTGGAAATTGTTTCCTATACTATTGATCGTGTAGATCAACGGTGGCAAACCACCCCATGATCACTCCTCCTAAAACCACAAACCATTGTGAAGTGGTGTCGAACCCAGTGGGTTTTTTAATTTAAAAAGGAGATTCATGAAAAACAAAGGTCTTGGGGACCCTTTCTCTCTCCTCCGGCAAGACAAGTGGCAGCATATTATTGGCTCTTGGAGAAGACATGGATAATGACGTCGGCATGACATGATCCAATTGGTAGTGGACATGTGGCAGTCATTTTTGGCATTTTTAGGCACCCAAAATACCCATTCTGAATGACATGTGTCACTAATCATTGATCAACACATGGTAGGTGTAACGTCATCCTGCTAGCAAGATCCTGGAAGGTTTTGGTGCATCACAATAGAGAATTAGAGGGATAACTGGGCATCAGGGTGATGACAAGTTGACTCAGCCTAGAGATCATTTTCATTGGCTCTTGGTTGCGATGGTTGACCCCATGGGACAGCTCATCCTTTAAGGAAGAGCCCGACAGGTTGTTAGTCGTGCGCAAGCGAAACCACCATGCAACGGGTGTCGGGACATGGAGGACTACAAAAACCAATCACAAAGCAAGCGAGTGGTTCCCATGGGACATGGCACCCTGGTGGTGTGACCCCGACGGTTTATATAGAGGTGCAAACTCAATGCGTCGGGATAAAAGGAGTTATGGGATAAGCCCCGACCCTTGGTCACTTCGCATAGAAATTGATGAGGGACACTGTGAAATAATATGAGGCACAAATAAAAAGCACTAAGCTTGGGAGCTCTGACCTTAGCACTAACCGTTGGTTGTTTCGCATTGCAAGTAAACCAACAATGTGGATTTTTTAACAAAGAAGTTTGGCCCACAAAGGCTTAAACAGGCTAAGCACCTGTTGCCTTGAGCCAGTGATCACGGAGACCAGGGCCCACGTCAGAAAGCAGAAAAGGTGCCAAAATAAAGGAGCTTAAAGGGAAAATCGATGGAATTAATCTCTTTTGTAAAATAAAAGGGTCGAGAAGCTATTTTGATAGCAGTGTAGCTTGTGCATGAATGAATGTGTCGGCAGCTAGTGTTGGTGCCACACTTGGCTAGTGGTAAAGTGATAGTTAAGTGGCACATTCAGTAGTTAGAGCCAAACACAACATAGCACTAAAGCACATGGATGAGTTGGCATCAAAGTTGTCAGTTAATCCAAACATAACAGCAGAGCAGAGTGTTAAATGCATGGATAGCAGAACAGACAGGTAAGAGGCATATTTAGCAGTTTGGATAAAACTAGATATTCGCCAAAATTAGAAAGTCCCAGTTAAATCCTGTAACAAAGCTAGAATTGCTAAAATCAACAGTTTAATTTAGAAATTGAGCCCAAAACTGTAGATTAGAGATTGAGAAGTTAAGAGCACAATTAAAAGACCAAATTGAATAGGACAAAGGAAAAAATAAAGAAATCCATGCAGCAGATTAGAAAACAAGTTAACTAAAGATCAATCCACAAAAGAAAGAATTTGAGTAGCAGAATTATGTGGTGAATGAGTGAGTGTATGGGTAAGATTTGTTCGTGCAGTATGATGCATAATGGTGGTATGCATCAAGGGTGAAACAGAGACCAATCTTGGTATCTGAAAGCTGTTTCAGAAATTGTTGTTGGTGTATAGAGCTTGGTGATTTGTTCAGTAATGACAGATTGCTGAAAGTGATGGTGGTTTTATCAATAATCAAAGATTGTTGTAGGTGTTTGTATGATGGCTTTGGTGAGAAGATGCAGTGAGAAATATCTATTTGTCTATGAGGTAAGAATTCTATTGATCTGAATTTGAAAATAGATAAAATATGGATTAGAAGGGCTAGCAAGTGGTAGCTTGGAGATCGGGGATAGTAGCTCCTTCTAGTGGGTGTTAGTAAATGAGCAAGGGAAAGATTCCCTTTCAACATAGACTGATAAATGAGCAGGGGCAAGAGTCCCTTCTAGTGAGTATTGGTAAACAAGAAGGGGTAGCATTCCCTTTCAGTGGTAGCTAGAAATGAGCATGGATAGAAGTTTCTTTCAATATCAGTTGATAAACCTACAAGTAGTAGTTTATGGGGTAATGATGTAATCAATTTGAGACTTATAATAAAAAGGAAGATTGGTGTCTTGTGTATATGTTTCTCATGTGCTTGATGTTTGTGATGTTATGTTCTACATGATTGAGTTGTGTTATTGATCCATGAACAATTGGTAAAGTGATTGAAAAGTGTAATTTGTGAAGAATTGTATAATAAGGCCATGCTATTGTTTCACCCCCCCCTCTCAGTGTTGTTTTGGTTTGCATGGTTTCTAATAGTAGTAATATGTCATTGGCTTGGGTGGAATTCGAGGGTTAGCCTTCTCCACTTACCCGCTCGGTGCATTTTTCATCACACCATTTTTCACTTTGGGGATCTTTGCATCAGGTTGACCTATTAGGTAGGGTCTCCTTCCCACCAATGGTTTATCTCTATCAGTGCAGGCCCTGCCAAGCACCCACCTTACGTCATGCCGCTCGGAATTTCCCGATGATTTACCAAGAGCACACCATTGTAAATGTCAAAACCTCACTACGGGGATTACATGTGAAGTCGGTTTCCCAACCCTGATCCCCATTATTCTGTTGTTCCACTAATGGGATGAAATTGCATCCCATACCACATCACCCTGACTCCATTCATGCTGATGCTCCTTCGCTTGCCCCCTTGTTGCTACTCTGGGCTAGAAATTTTAGGGTTGACCTAGCTGCTCAGGGCTTGTGTGTTTTCCACCGTAGTCGACACACGTCACCCCATTGGGTCCTTCCCGACACCTTCACTTCCTTAACCTAGAATTCCTTTAGGGTGAGACTTTTTGGGTGACGTTTGATGACTTCATCACGCACTTACATTCCTAATGATTCCCTTTAGTGCATCCTTTTTTTCTTCCGGGCTAAATATTTTGGGCCACCATCCCTTCCAATGGGGTGACTCTCGGGCACACACCATCATGCCACTGACATCTCGACACACTAGCTCGGCACCTCAATCTGATGTTCTTTTGATTAACCTAAGTGGGGTCTTTCCCTCCCACGCTCCTTAAATTCCTAGTGAATCCCTTTAGTGCATCCTTTTTTTTCTTTTGGCCTAAATCTTTTGGGCCACCTAACTAGTGGGCCATCCTCCTTTCCAATGGGGTGACTTTCAAGCACACACCATCCTACCATTGACGTCCCGACACAATAGCCCAGCACCTCAATCTGATGTTCCTTTGATTAAACTGAGTGGGGTCTTTCCCTCCGATGCTCCTTGCTTCCGATTAGTACATGTGAGAGATTTTCCACTTCATCCCACACTGCTCTCCCCGCTCTTCCTCTACCTGCACCCTTGGAAATGTTCCAAGGAAATCCCAACATGATGAACTATCAAGGGTTCCACCCCTGGCCAATATCATGGTCGTTAGGCTGGCTTGTCAGCCAACTCATACTAGCTGACATCATCCCTCCAACCTTCCTATGGCACAAGCTAATTCTTCTAGGCTCACAGCTCTGGACCTACGTGGACTGTGGGCTCTACTTCCCATTAATGGCAGGATTGTTGGCTTTCATGTCAGCCATCGCATCCTATCTAAAATCGTCCCAATCGATCCCATCAACACACAAAACAAACCTTCGGAGTCTAACATCCAAGTTTTAACCTTTGGGCCACGTCGTTACAACTTCGTCCAATCATAGTAGAGGGGAATTATGGTCATGCCAATGGGGAGTCTCCATGACCAGGCTTCTACCTAGCTAATTTATAAGGTTGCTCAAGCTTATCCTATAAGTCTAGATCTTGGTCCTCCCTACACCGCAATAGGTCTTACACTTGAACTCTTCCATGGCCCGACTAGGGAGACCTTGTCCAACTTTATGTGAGGTTTTCAATTTGGATCTCAATGAGTTTTGTGATAGCCTTTTTGAGCTCCTCACCGATCACTTCTCATTGGTTATATTGACCATAGATTTATCACAGGGATTCTATAAACATCGATCTCGGCATAGACGCTCAGCGGCAGTGATGGAGAAGGTGGCATGCTAACACACCCTACGATGCTACCCCTCCTGAGCTTGGTTGAAGGCCTCTCCAACAAGTTCCTGGCCCTCCAACATTCCCTTCATCAGAATAGGGGGTTCCCTAGTGTGCGGGCATAGGCACTCATGCAACCACACTCTTCCATGGATTTAAAATGAACTCTTGAAGGGCTCCACCTCTCCTGCCACACCTCGAAGGTTCCAGACTCCAATGTAGCCCTGTAAGCAGCCTTGTGGCAGTATGCAAAAACTTCTTGTGCCTAACCAGCTACACCATGAGGCTAGTAGAAGACATCCAAATTGTTGGTAATTCAAGGTTGACTAAGCTTGCATGCAAGGGTTTCAGTTATCCTTACACTTAAAGGGAGAATAACTCTTCTAGAGTTGACACTACGCCTCCTGTATAGAATCACAGGCTTGTAGCTATGGAAATAGTTATTCATGTGTATACATAGACCCTGCTAAGCGAGCAATATTCCATGTAATCATTTCATATTAATAAAAAGGGTTACAAGCCCATTGTTTTTAGGTTTTTAAACTAGTTCCTTATGGATCTACTGCATGTAGCATTTCATAATATCTTTGTATCATTTTTCACATGTGCAGTTAATAATGTATGGGAATGTTTCATACATATTATTGTTCAGCTGATGGTCATAGCATGGATCTTGTTATCATGCAAAGCATGACACATTCTAATGCTTATTATATGTTGCAAACAACACCAGTACACTTTTAACAAAGCACATTATTTTTAGTCCAAAACCACAACCTTTCTTGACTTATTTAACAACAATATTTATCTCAGGAGTACAGTATTTCATATGCAGGATTTTAACACTACAATAAATGTCATTTCAAGCAAATATGTAACCACACACTCATAAGGATAAGAGCATTGTTCTAGACTAGAAATCCATAACCATTTCAACCATAAATGCATCATACTTTCATTACCATATAAACAAGTACAGAAAACACTTATCTTAGAATTTGCAAGGCAACTAAGTATGGGACAAAGACTCTCCACCCAACTTTATAAATTTGCAGCCAAGCTCACTTGCAGCTATCACCCCCGAGCCAAATTCCAGAGACTGAGGGGGCTTGCTTATAGGACTATAACTCCAATTTGAGAGCTAGAACAGGGACTCTAGAGGACCTCTTCCTCAACCCCACCAACTGCTAGCTGTAGTAAACAATGCACAAGAAATATACAGGTTCACCACCTCCACCTTCAAGGATAACATCGGGGATTCACCTTTCTTTTCTGGAAACCCAGAATCCACTACAAATATTATCTAAAGGTTGATCTATCCAGGGCTCCAGGGACTACTATCTCAACCCACAGCCTCAAGGGGACCCAAGCTATTACAAGGCTCTAGATATTACTATCTCATCCCATAACCTCTAGGGAACCCAAGCTATTATAGGGCTCCATAGATTCTTATCTCATCTCATATCCTCTAGGGAACCCAAAGTTATTACAGGGCTCCAAAGATACCTCTCCCAACCCACAGCCTCCAAGGACCCCAAGATGTTATAGGGCTCCAAAAACTAGCATCCCAAACCACAGCCTCCAAGGAACCAAAAGGCCAATCCCTTCACTACTCTTCTCCTCTCTTATGAAAATTTTTATTATGTTCTTTGCTCCTTATTGCTGATTAAATCCCTCTTCTCTTGCATGAGCGAATGAGAGAGTCAATTCCTTCCTCACATTGGGTCCCTCTATCTTTTTCTCTGATGTTTCCTTTTTCCTTGATCTACAAGGATGTTCCACCCTCATCCTTGTTTCCTTGCCTACTCTTGTCCTTCCCCAAATTTTCCTTGTCATCTTCCTTGTTGAGGTTCCCAAAAACGTGCTTGCATACTTTCTTTTGCAGCTCATTCAAGTTAAGAACCAATCCATTAATTTCATGCACCAACTAGCCTTTAATGTTTTTCCAACCATTCAAATTTTCTACACGAGAAAACTTAAACATCCCTAGAAAGAAACCCTCCTCCTCAACTCTGGAATTCATGTCCCTTGACTCAATCCCCTCTTTTAAATTTTTACATATATGTAAAAATATTTACAATGCATTTTATGAGGGAACCATGGGTAAGGTTGTCACAAACCCCTCCCCCTTGAGGGAAAACCTCCCTCATTGTTCTTCTTCTCATATTCAATACCAGAAACAAAAGTAAAAACACATACTGCCTTATGGAGCTTTATACACATAGTTTTATATAGTGTTTACAATTATATACACATTTTCCTTAACCAGCCAAAAAAAAGGGATAATTAGCTTTTATGACCTCGACCATTTCCCACATTGTCTCCTCTAGCCCAATGTGCTTCCACTGCACTTTGACATGGAAAACATCATGAACTCTAACAAATGGAGGTAAATATAGCCTATATGCCACCGGTGCAATCCTCTGGTGCAATCCTCTCGAGAATATCAAAAGGCCCATAATCATGGTGCCAACATGGCATGTCCTGATACTTAGGGAACTCTTCTTGGTTTTAATTCTTAGAGAGACATGCTCCCCAACTTGGGACGCTTTGTGCACCCTATGCTGATTTGCATAGC
Organism: Pinus tabuliformis; assembly: GCA_031772625.1. Lineage (NCBI taxonomy): Eukaryota > Viridiplantae > Streptophyta > Pinopsida > Pinales > Pinaceae > Pinus > Pinus tabuliformis. The sequence continues at coordinate 1,293,945,413 of CM062819.1, forward strand.
TCTTCTGCTTATCTTGTGCCACTTTCAAATTTTGTTTTATGATATTAACTTTATACACCATATCCTTTAGAATATCAAGTCCTACATGAACCTTGTTCACCGGATCACTCCAACTAATAGGAGTGTTGCAACTCCTACCATACAATATCTCAAATGGGCCCATCTTTATGGATTCTTGGTAGCCATTGTTGTAGGAAAATTCCACGAGTGGAAAATATTCTTACCACTTCTTATGCTAATAAATTACATACATCTTTAACATGTCCTCAAGGATTCTATTAGTCCTCTATGTTTTCCCATCTATTTGTGGATTATATGTTGTACTAAATTCCAATTCTATTCCCAATCCAGCAAATAGTTCCTTCCAAAACCTTGAAGTGAACCTAACATCTTTGTCTGAAATGATTTTCATTGGGATACCATGGAGCCTCACAATCTCCTTTATGAATATTTGTTCTATGTCACTTTGCAAAGTTAGTCGACTCGATCTCCACAAAATGAGCAACCTTGCTCAGCTTGTCAACCACTACCATGAATGCATCATGTTGCTTGGTGGTTCTAGGCAATCCAATAATGAAATCCATAGAAATTACCTCCCACTTCCATTCTAGAATGGGATTAGGTTGTAACAATCTTGTCGGATGCTTGCACTCGACCTTTACCTACTGGAATTCTATGCATTTTGCCACAAAATCAACACTTCCTTTTTGAAATTAGGTCACTAATAGTAATTTTTAATGGTTGTAAGGGTATTTTCATATCCTGGGTGGCCTGAATAAGGTTTAACATTGAACTCTTTCATTATCTGTCTTTTTATTTCATCAATATTTGGTATATAAATTTGGTTTTTAAACCTGATTAGGTTGTCCTCTTGAGGTGTTATTCTTCATCCTCACAACTTTACAAAAAAATTTATTTCACTTCCTAATACTTTTCAACTTGTTGTCCAGCACTTTTGACCCTTTCTATCGGTCTATTTGTGGCAACTTACAGCTGCCAAGTGATTCACTTGAATTCTTCTACTCAAGGCATCAGCAACCTTGTTTTCTTTGCCTTTTAAGTACGTAATTTTAAAGTCAAGTTCATTGAGCGTGGTCAGTCATCTTTCTTTCCTATCATTCAACTTTGGTTGCCCGAACAAATACTTGAGTCCAGTATGGTACATAATGAGTATAAATTTTCTGTTGAGGTAATGCCTCCACATTTTCAAGACATCGATGATGGGCATCCAACTCTAAATCATGGGTTACATAATTCACCTCATGTTCATTTAACTTCCTAGGCTCATAGCGTATTACCTTCCCTTCCTGCATTAACACTTCATCAAGTCCTTCCTTGCATGCATCTCTACACACTATGAAATCCTTGTCAGTAAGGATAAAATTAGGGGCGAATGTTCGCCCTTTGGCGAAATTAAGGGGTTTTAAATTTTTAGTGGGCGAATATTTTGTATCATAGTACATTTTTACAAATCACCTCAAATAGCCCACCTTATTTTAAGGGAGAGGGTAAAAAAGGTAAATTTAGCCCTTGAAATTAGGACTTACAACTTTCCATTCGCCCATTTTCAAGAATAGGTTTTATTTAAGTGAATCCATTCGCCCATTTTCAAGAATAGGTTTTATTTAAGTGAATCCATTCGCCCATTTTCAAGAATAGGTTTTATTTAAGTGAATCCTATGGGCCAAATACCATATTTATAAAAGAGGTATGGTAAATTAATACAAATATAAATAAATGAGAGGTATGGTAAATAAATAAAACATTTTTTAAATTTACTCCATAAGTCACCTTATATACATGTAAGGGTGTAAACAAATAAAAATATAAGTAAAGTGGAGGTATGGTAAATAAATAAAACGTCTTTTTATACTTACTCAAAAGGTATGGTAAATAAATAAAAATATAAATAAACTAGAAGTATCGTAAATAAATAAAACCTCTTTTTATATTTAGTCCATAACCCTCGTTCTATTTATGAAGGCTCAAGAAAGAGGTTTTATTTAAGTGAATCCTATGGGCCAAATACCATATTTGTAAAAGAGGTATGGTAAATTAATAAAAATATAAATAAACGATAGGTATGGTAAACAAATAAAACATTTTTTTATATTTACTCCATAAGTCACCTTATATTTACGAACACTCAAAAAATGGGTTATATTTAGGTGAAACCTATGGCCAAAATACTATGGGACAAATACCATGGACTAGATTGTTATTAATACCATGCAAAAAACCATTATTAACCCTAATATTAGAATTAATAAAAATAAAAATGGAACATGGTATTGACCCATGGTATTCACCAAAATGGCACATGGTATTGACCCATGGTATTCACCTGGAATGTAGCCTATTTAAATGGGGGAATTAAACCAGCATGTAGGCTATGCTAAGATTCACTAGGACTTTACAAAGTTTTATTATTTAGTGAAAGACTCGCCAAGATCTTACAAGATTTTATAATTGAGTGCCTATTTAAATGGGGGAATTAAACCAGCATGTAGCCTATGCTAAGATTCACTAGGACTTTACAAAGTTTTATTATTTAGTGAAAGACTCACCAAGATCTTACAAGATTTTATAATTGAGTAAAATATTCGTCATGCCTGGTCAGAGATTCGCCAAAAAATTATATATACATATTATATTATTGATAAAATCGCCTTTCATTTTTCCTATATACCATGGAGATTCGCCCATTTATTATATTTATAAATTTAGGGGGGTTCTTAAAATTTTCCCTGCTTGTCAGTATCTGCAATTCTCAAAACCGGTGCATTAGTGAGCAGTTGTTTTAACTTCTCAAAGATTTCTGCACATTGAGTAGTCCACTTAAATCTCTTTCCTTTTCTCTACAAAGTTGTGACCGGATGGCCTATCTTAGAGAAATTTCTAATAAATCTCATGTAATATCTTGATAATCCCATGAATGATCTAACATCATCCATATTATTTGTAGTAGGCCACTCCATTATGGCCTTGACCTTTTCAGGATCGACTGATATCCCTTCCTTGGAAACAATGTGCCCCAAGTAATGTATCTATGATTGGAAGAAATCACACTTACTGAGATTTGCGTAAAATTTGTGCTCCCTCAACAATTGTAGCACTACATCCAGATGTTTTTCATGTTCTTCATATGTTTTTGAATACACCAGTATGTCATCAACAAACGCAATGACAAACTTGTCCAAGTAGAGATGCAGCACCTTGTTCATTAGGAACATGAACATGGAAAGAGAATTAGTAAGCTCAAAAGGTACCCTTATGAATTCATAGTGTCCATATCTTATCCTGAAAGTAATTTTATGAATTTCCTCCTCCTTGATTCTTACTTGATGGTAGTCTGACCTCAATTCAATAATGGAGAAAATTATTGCTCCCCTCAACTAATCAAAGAGGTCATCAATCCTTGGAAATGGGTACCTATTCTTGATTGTTACCTTATTCAACTACCTGTAATCAATGCATAATATAAGTGTTCCATCTTTATTCTTTAAAAATAGTACAGGTGCTCCCCATGGAGACACGCTTAGCCTTATGTAGCCCTTTTAAAGCATTTTTTTTAGCTACAATTTCAACTCGACCAACTTCGGGGTGCTCATCCTATATGGTTCCTTGGATGTTGGTGTTGCTCTAAGTACCAACTCAATATAGAAATATATCTCTCTATGAGGAGGTAATCCAGGAACCTCCACTAGGAATACATCTGCATACTGCTACAAAACAGGGTACCTCTTTAGTAGCTCATCTTCCTCATCTTCAAATTCACTATAATTTTTCTCATTCCTAGAGACTTGCACTGCAAACAACATGCATCCTTTTCTACTATTGTGTTTGTCTTGCATAACAGTGATTAGACTTACTAAAATTGGATTGCAACACTCTTTTTTCTCCTTGTTCATCCAAGCATTCAATTGTTATTTCATAGCAATCTACCTTGGTTCTATGTAAGTACAACTAGTCCATGCCCAATAGTATGCCATATGCACCTAATGGAAATACATTCAAGTGGGATTTTGTGGGCATGCCTCTTAAAGAAAATGCATAGAACCTTACCCAATGGTGATCTTCCGTTTTGTTCTAGTTTTAGCTGAACTAGTCATGGTGTGTCATGCAATACATTGACTAGATTGTGTTTGTCAACAAGTTATAGACTGACGTAAATATAATTAGAACCCAGATCGATTATAACGGAAACAATTTGATCATGCAGCTTACCTTCCATCTCAATAATGGATGCCTAATGATCTTCCTGGTGGTTTTCCATTATTGCGTAAATTCTTGGCATACTCTGAGCTACCTCGCCCATTGTGCAAACCTCTTGAGCACTGTAAATATTTGGTCTCATATTTTTTTGATGTGGACATTCCCTTCTTTCATGGTTTTCACCACAAGTCCAACATTTGAGTGACTCTTGACCTTCAAACTTAGGTTGTCCTGACGTTGGATGCTGCACATTTTTCTTAACATTGACATTAGCTTTCTGTTGAGGTTGTCTTGCATGAATTGGTTGCTTACCTTCTTTCTTTTCTGAGATTTTCTTGGGCCAACTTTTCTTATGTCCGTCATTGTTATTTTCCTACTAGTTAATTATAATTTTAGGTCTGTGATTTCCTTTCTCATAGCAGTTCTTTAGTTTTTCAATAGCATCATTCAGCATCGATGGTTCCAGCAACTCAATTTTATCTTTGAATGCCATAGGCAACCCGTTGATAAACCTTCAAATTTGAGCTTTCTCATCCTTGAGATATGATACATACCTTAGTAGTCCTACAAACTTGGTAACATATTCCTCATCTCATAGTTGCCCTATCCTGATTTCATAAAACTCCTTTGCCTTGTTATCATAATAACGCTCGTATAGGTATTTCTCTCTAAAGAGATTTTTGAACTCATCCCAGGTCAATTCTTTCTCGATAATGGCTCTCGTGTTCTTCAAATACTCCCACCATATATCGACTTTTCCCTTCATGCTATAGGTGGCGATCCTAGCTTTGATATTTTCATATAGTCATGTATCCTGAAAAAAACTTCTTCATACCCAACAGCGAAGCTTTTGTATCCTCTGATTTATTCATGTCCCCATCAAATGTGGGTGGCTTAAATTTCTTAAATTCTTCAAGCATGAAATCCTTTCCCTTGCTTCCTGAATGATGGTGATGATAATATTGAGAATGATGGTGGTTCCATCTAGTAGGAGAACTATATGGTCTGCTAGAATGATATGCATGTGACCTATTTCATCCTCTTGGGGTGCTCGAAGGTACATCTCCTAGACCCATGTCCTCACTTCCTCGCTTGTTCTTTTTCCTATACCTGCCACCATATGCTCCATTGGTATTCTCTTTTGACTCGTGATGGCTCTCCCTATCTCTATGACTAGCCCTCATATCTGATTAGCTCTGCCTCTGCCAATCTGAGAGACTTTGTAGGATAGCTTCATTGATCTCAGCTTGCCTTTCTTAATCTCTTATCGGCCTCTCATTATCAGCCTTGAAGCTTCTCACTTTAGCCCTCATGCTTCTAAGGGTATACAACCAATTTGGATAGTGATTCCCTACCCCTTAGTCAACTAATATCTCTTCTTCATTAGCTTTGAACCATTAACTCCCATGCTGCAATTTATCAGAATTGTGTTGCACCATTCCAGTCACCATTTTTGTACTACCTTTGTGTTATGTTGCTTATGATGTGTTGTCAACCACACACATTGTTATATTTTCATGTGATAATCAATTAAACATCATAATTTTCATGAACCTTAAATTCATGGAGTTTCCATGTAGAATCTTGTTGTGACAGAACATTCATGTTAGCATACTAACCATATTTAATAATTCATATGCATTAATCATACAACATGTATTTCCATTAATAGACAAGCAACTAGATTCTTCACATCTCTACAAAAAAATAGTCCATATTAGTGCTCAATTGTCAAATAAGTAGAAATTTTTAATTGCACACTCAAGCCTACTATATCATCTCAATAGGTTACTTCTCACTTATAGCTCGTAGAGTCAATATACCCATTAGACTTGCAATTAATTAGTTAGATCGGTTTTTAACACCGAAATAATTTATTGGTTAATTTTATTTTAAAAAATCATTACTCACTCATGATAGAGCCCATCCAGTCTAAGTATTGAACTTAGATGCTCTTATACCACTCTGAAACAACACCCCTTACCCAATACCCAGAGTAAGAAGTGCTCACTATGCATACCCAATCTTCAAGGTGCCGCTATGAAAATGGGGTATAAAATTTCCATTTTTCCAATTCCATTAAACTCATATATGCCCACCACCATTGATTTTGTGCCATCGAGATGAATCCAGTGCTATAAAATTTTACTTCAATTTGACCTTCAAATCATGAGATATTGCCTCTCAAAAAATAACCCCTGCCACATCATCCATTTTCCATGTGGCAATCTGCCATTGGTCTGCGTAGCAGTTAGGGGTCGGCCTTCTCCACTTACCCACCCAATGCATTTCTTATCACACCATTTTTCACTTCTCAGATCTCTATGGTCATCTACCCTATTAGACGAGGTCTCCTTCCCACCAATGGTCTATCTCCATCAGTGCGAGCCCTTCCACACACCCATCTTACGTCACCCTGCTCAAACTTTCCGTGAAATTTATCAATATCACACCTTTGTAGCCATTGAGGCCTCCTTGTTGGGCTTATGTGTGAAGTGGTTTGCCCAACCCTGATCCCCATTGGTCTACTTATCCACCACTAGGCTGACACCGTAGCCCATGCCACATCACCCAGAATCCATTCATCCTGGTGCTCCTCCACTTTTGCCTTCGTTGTTGCTATGGGATAAAACTTTCCAGGCTAACTTGGCTATGGGTCCTCCCTTCACCAATGGAACCTTAGTCGGGCTTGTGTTCCTTTCCACCACAACCTGCACACATCACCTAGTTGGGTCCTTCTCGATGTCTTCACTTCCTTCACCCATAATTCCTCTCGAGTGAGACATTTAGGGTGACATCATCGTGCACTTACATTCCCAATGCTTACCTTTGATGCATCCTTCTTTTCTTATGGGCTAAATCTTTCGAGCCACCCGCCCATCCAATGGGGTGATTTTTTAGCACACACCATCCTACCACTGGCATCCTGGTGCACTAGCCCAATTCCTTTGTTTTTTGTTCCTTTAATTAACCCAGGTGGGTTCGTTCCCTCACGCACTCCTTTCTTCTGATTGGTACACGTGGGAGATCCTCCAAGTCAGCCCACACTTCTCTCCCTGCTCTCCCTCCATTTGCACCCTTGCCAACATTCTGGGGAAAGCCCAATGAAATGACCTGTCAAGGGTTCCATCCTTGGCCACTGGCATGGCCTCTAGGATGGCTTATCAGCTAGCTCATCCTGGCTGACATCATCCTACCAACCTTCCTATGGCCCAAGTTAATTCTTCTAGGCTTGTAGCTCCGACCCTACATGGCATGTGGGCTCTGCTTCCCACTAAAGGCAGGACCATCAAATTGTGTGCCAGCCATCCTATCTCGGTTGACATTGTTAGTGCTCCGTAATTTTTGAGGTTATGGAAAAAAATCACAGAGGTACCACAGAACCAATTTGGAAACTGGGAATCTAGCCCTTCCAGTTTTAGAGAAGGATATATCTTTATTATTTAGATTTGTTTGACTGAAGGTATTAGGCTAGTTATTAAGTTTAGGTTTGGGTTTTTTGTGTTGTTGGTTTGAAACTGAGAAGAAAGGCCATTGGGAAATTGGAGTCATGGGTTTGGGATGATCAAATATAGAGTTTACAGGCTAAACTTACAGGGCAAGTTAGGAAAATTCACTGGATCCTTTAGGATCTAAGATGTGAAGGTGAGGAAAATATTTAGAGATCCAATTAAAAAACAGAGTAGTTAAGAATTCTAATTGTAATCTTCAGTGGAAAAAACAAAAATTATTCTTAAGTCAGAGACAGAGTGTGAATTCAAACAAATTTTGTTCTTTATCTTCTCAAAATAATTCATATTTTAGAATCACATATGAGAATAAAAAGAAAAAAAATTGACAAAGAGAGATGCACTTCACCAATAAAAATGACACAAGAATCTTGTAATGATTGCACTGTATTACTGAAAATCTAATCAATGGTGGCTCTATGAGCTACTTTACAATACAAGTCCTTTTCTTCAAACAAGTCCCAACCCTTCATACTTCGAATTATGAAGTACTTATAGAAAATATTACAAAATATCTTGATTCTAAAGATCAAGATAGGATCCTAATAATATCTAAAAACTGATTACAAAAGTAGTACAAAAATTTAGGAATTTTCGAACTACTGGAATTGTTGGCCCTATTGTTGAGGATGATTGTTGATGACTGAGCCTCCAAATTTGTTGCGATGTTTTCCTTATTGTCGAAGATAAAAAATTACTCAAGTAATTCACACAGCTTGTCCCATCTGTCTTCACTTGGGATAGAAAATTTAATTAATCTTCTATGGGTCTCATCCACATCTGTGTACTTTTGGAAATTGGATTGATGATGAACAAATGCTTGAGCTCGTGACTAACGAACAAGTCAAAATCTAAGGCCTCCATGAATGCTTTCCCTATTATATGCCCCTTTATACCTGCAAATCTTGACTTGTCTTGGGAAATAGTTTCTCCTGGTATTCTGTCAAGCTCATGAGCTTATCTCCCATACCAATTAGTCTTGATAGACCTTTCCTATTCAGTACCTGCATCTTTTTATGAAATCTTTATATGCTGGTTTCTATATTTTGACATTTATTGTCCAGTTGTAGCATAAGGTTTCTTTTGGTGTGCATCCTCTTCACTTCTAGAATAGTGTTTGTCTTGTATTGAATTCCCAACTTCTCTAATTCTTCTCTATTTTTGGAATTCAAGATTTTGATCATTTTTGTTGCTTCCCCGGGTTTTTGTCCTAAGTCTATTTTGATTTTCCTCATTACCTCTTTGGACCTTTGTATTAATTCTTGTTGCTCGAAAATATTTTGTATGGAAGGCCATATTTATGTGATGGCTTCATTGATTTATGTCCATATGTTTTCTCTATCTTGTGCCAGAGTTTGAGTCATAACTGATTAACTCCAGAACTGTTCAATTTTTAGATTAAGCTTATTGGTTTTCTGCAACTCTGCCACATAAGAATTATCAATTTCTAATTTTTGTTCTTGAAGTGCCTTGAGTTGAACTTTTAACTTAGCAATTTCTAGTTCTTGAATGGGCAGATCATCTATGGCTTTAACAAGTTCACTTGCAGAATCCGATGTTTGTGCTAGTGTTGAAGTTGATGTAGATGCTCCTGGGGTTGTGGTCACTGAAATTGGGATTGTTGTAAGTGGAACTATGTCCAACTATGTGTTGAGAATAGCAACAAGAAATGCTAAAAATAGCATTCAGAGTATTCCAATTTTGATTTGTCCTTGAATTAAAATTCGAATTTAGTCTCACTAGCTGCTTGAAAAATAATTAATTGATTCATCTTGAGTTATTTATTTAGAGAAATTCAAGCTAGAAGTCTTTGTGAAGTCATGCAACAGTTATCCCTTAAATTAAGGAGATAAGGATGAGTTGTATTTGAGTTTAACTGAGTTAAGTCCAGTTAAATTAGTTCCAAACAGATTGAGGAACTAATTTTGAGTTCAATCAGTTAATGCATGCATGCATCAAACTAGTGTACTCCAAATAACTGAGGATTCTCTCATAAATAACTCATACATGTCTATTTTGAGAAAGACCCAGTTGAGATTAAAGGCAGGTGTCAGCCAGATAAATCGTTCTTGCGGACAAGAGCGATCTCCCTAGTATCAACTGATATCTAGCGACAAGCAGAACAAGCAAATCTGCCTTTCTCTAAATATTGTGATTTATAAATAAAAACCAAGAGGTGTTTTAGACCCTACCTTAAGTCCAACGCTAGTTTGTGGCAGCCACGCTTCGACTGTCTGAATGAGTTTCCTTTTAAGAACCTGCAAACACAAACAAGCACACATCAAATAACACCTGCATAGCCAATATAATAAATCATATTCATCATGGTGATCAAGGAATTCATGAGATAAACCATAAGAGGCAGCTTATTGAGAAAAATAAACTTGATTGTATTAACTTTAAAACAAAGAAGAACTTTACAACCTTGGTGCCTTGATGTTGTACAAGCTCCTCCCAGGGTCCAAGCAAGAACCTCCTCTACTTTGACAAGCTTCACACTCTTCCCAATGAGATCAAAAGGTATGTAATCTCTCCTCTCAAGCTCAATTAGGAAGTCTAAATTCCAACAGCATTTACCCTCAAAAATATTCAGCTTTCAACCTCCTTAGTAACCAGCCCAATGCCTCATTTTATAGTGCAGAGGGAGGAAGTTATAGGTCCACCTATGAAGGGATAGAGTCCTCCTTCAAAGGGATAAGCTCCTCACATCAAGGGGTTAGCTCCTTTAGTTATGCGATGCATGAACATCAAAGGAGCGAACTTGCCACCTCAATATTCCCTCTAGAAGCTTCCAGAAATAACCCAAAGTGAGTTTTTAAGAATGTACTTGCGCCTTTTTGACTTTTACAGGGGTCCGCACCCATTACATAGAAACAAAGCGGGCAGGTCCGCAGGGGACATGACCAGGGGGTGCGGGACCGCAGGTAATGCTAAGAGAAAGTGTGGAACCAGAGTTTTAGATATTTTCAAGGGCTTTCTCTCATTTTTCAAGGTTTGACATGAAGAGCTGAGGTCTAAGACTTGCATAGGAGGAAAGTATGAGTGGTGATAGACTCACACTGACTGCAGAATGTCATGGTGACAATATTTTGTGTAACAACAGGGACATTGTATTATCAGTTGCATGAGTTTTCCTTTAAAGGAAACTCATCCATGCAGAAGGAACAAGGTTCCTTGAGGATTACACAGTTTTACAAGGTGTGAGATCAGTGTGAGTGATCATTGTTACACTTGGTAATAGTAGGATCACCCAGGAGAAACTGCGCAAGGAAATAGGAGGCTTGGAGGGTAGAGGAGAAGGTTTGTGAGAAACCCTGTTTGCCTGTGAGCATCCAAGAGGATTGTACTGAGAGCTGGTTAGCTGTGGGAGCTAAGGCTTTGTGTAATCTTGATATGTTTCCACCTTGTATGATAATACAGATAGCAGGGTTTTTAGCTGAGGCTTTCCCTAGAGTATTCTTCTATGTTTCATGTGTATTGATTCTTCTTCTCTGTTATATGTGTTCCACTTAATCTTTCTCAAATTTATTAAGCTTCTGCAAGTTTGATTGTAGAAGTAGATTAAGTATTTTGCTTTAGTTATATTGCATAATTAGGTTAATCTACAGTCAAAATTTCTACATTGTGTTTCCTGCTCTTTTTCTTTGAACAGTTTCTCCAATTCTACTTCCATGTCCCGGATCTGGCTGTTTTGTTCAATCACTATTCAAAATATATCTTCTTTCTACTTTTCCATCTCTCCGACTTCCTTAGCCTGTGGATCTTCTGTGGTAGGAAATTTTAGTTGCTTCCTTAATGCTGATATATTAGCATCCTTTATTTTCACAAGCTCTTATGTTTCCTTTACATCTTTGGGATTATATCCCAGTTTGATCACCAAGTCTTCCAGTGACTTGATCTTGGTATCCTTGGCTAAGGATGAAATCCTTTCCAACTTTAGTTGTGATTGTGTGTTGTTTAATGATACCTACAACCTAGAAGCGGACATGGTAGCATTAGTTAGTGTAGAATACATCATTTCACTAGTTTGTTTGTGCATGTCCATTTGATCTATTGGATGAATTTGTTGTGTATCAAAAATAAACACAAATTCTTTATAATTTGTTGGTGTCCTTGGGGCTAGCACTTTAGCTTCAAGGAATGAAATTTGCATTTTTCCCTTTTCCATGTCAAATGTTGAAAGGATCATGTGTTGTGATGTAGTTGTCTGCTTCCAAAACTATGTGTAGGTTGTGGCTTTCAGCATCTCATTCCTCTATTTGATTGCCCTGTATTTGGAAAAAATATTAGGCTTAGCATTGTCTTGAGCCAAGTCTGTTGTCTGAGCTACATCTGGAGGATCTTGTGAAGCATAGGAAGATGGAGAGCCTATAGAAATGTCTTCTTGTCTTGTACCTGTTAGCCTTGGAATCATTCGGCCCAAAAATGGATCGAAAACACTACCAAAGGCTTCAAAATTTGCTTAAGGATCATTCAAAGATCAGAACTAGCGCAAGAGCAAAGCCCTTGGAAGGGTGGAAAAACACTATCAAGAGGCTAAAACACATTAAAACAGTCAAAAAACCAAGTATCGCAGGCTTGAGCATAGCAATGCATAGCAGCTGTTAGATCTGGCCGATCAACGGCCCAAATCTAAGCTGCAAATCACAAATTGGCAAGCAAAGAGAACTTAAGGTTTGGCGGAGGACACCCCCGATCAGCGATCTCCGATGATCGGATCGGCGGGTCGCAATCGGCGGGGACATATGCCATGATATATGGAAGACCTTTGGGATGAGCAACATGCGATGGCGATTGATCGCATCGCTATATCGCATCGGCGATCACCATGGAGCGGGGCCTTTGCATATATGTGCGCGATGCAATAAGACCCGGACCTGATGGGTTTTGGAAGCAAAATATATATAGTTTCAAGTCTACAAAAGCCCATTTTTTAAGAATTTTTTGTGTATTTTCATTGTTTAAACGAAATACAAAGGAAGCCTGGGGCAGTGCGATAGCGACGAAACTCGGACCCGATGGGTTTCCGGAATGAAAATATATATAGTTTTAAGCCCGCCAAGGCTGAATTTTCATGGTTTCCAGCGTTTTTTCACGTATTTCCAAATACAAAGGGAAGTAGGGGAACAGGCCATGTGTGACTTGCGATAGCGACCCTAAGGGTAGACCCGATAGATAAATAAACCAGATTTAAAGACTTTTGAAGTCCGAAATAAGAGAGATGGGCGAGATTTTTACACAATTATAGCGTTTTTCTGTGTTTAACAGAAAAACAGACATTCTAAACATTTAAAGGGAAAACAAAGGCCCGAAGACCCATCCCACCACATAACATAGTCCGGGAGATAGATTGTCGGGAAACAGAGACCGGAAAGGGAAAGAGAAGGGCCACAGCACGCTGCAGCCCGAAACAGAAACATCATGGAGCGTAGACAGCACAGCTCATCCATAACAACAGAATCAATTGTGGGGCATCTCTGGCACGAGAGAGCTCCCAGACAACGCAGCAAACCACCCGAAAGCAGTTACTTTTCTGTCAGAAGAAGAAACCTCTAAGCCCATGCTTGCCTAGAGGGCATCAAAGTTGTTGAAGAGACAGAGGGATAGATTGAGACCTCTCGAGCCTCAGAAGGCTCGAGAGCATTGTAAAGAGCTATAAATATATGAAAGTAAGATGTAATAAGGGTTCAACTTCTGGAGACTAATGAGACTTTGCTACTTAAGCTTCTCATCTTCATCCATTAGTAATACAAGCTTCTTTTGTTGTTATATGTTCAATGTCCATTTTTTCTTTTGCTCTAAGCTTGCACTTGAACAGGTTGTTCATGTTTCTTTTGTGTCTAAGGCCATATAACTGTCATCTTATCTCTGCGTTGATGAATTAGATTTGCAAGCTTCTTTACTGGTTGTAGCTAGCCATTCATATGTGGTCATATATGTATCTGTCGGTACAGTTAATATTCTTTTTGGCTACCTGTAGCTAGCCATTCATTTATGTTTATGTATGCATCTATCGGTATGGTCAGTATTCTCCATCCATTCATTGAATCTACAAACTATTGAGCATTAGTGGTCTGAAGCCTTATAAACTGAGGGTGTTCATGCATGTCTTGAGTAAAAACATAGTTAAAATGGTTATCTGGCTTGATCCAAACCATTATTTATTCCAATAGTTCAGAGAACGATATTGAAGATTATATGTTACCAGGCATCTCTGAGCTGCAACCTAGGAGATTTTCCTAGAGTGATAACATAATTGGCGTTGTTGCCGAGGAGAGGAAACTCAAGCTCAGCTTCCATGGGAAAAGATATAGATCTAGCTTTGATGATAGACAAATTCTAGGCACTTTTTTGGTTGTATCATCTATCTGGCTACTCTACTGGAGGCCGAACCTCTTGGAGACTCCACTTCATAGTTCTAGCTTAGTTTGTGAGGCATACTTGGAGAAATCCTCAGAAGCTACAAGCTGACCCAGTACCTGACCCTGAAAAAATCATCAAAGAGCGAAAAGTATTGCAGAAAGGAGCATCAGGTTCAGGTAAACCTAAACAATCTCCTATAGCTCTTCAAGAAAGGCCTGTAATAGAACAAATACATGTTGAGAGTATAGCATCTAATACTAGCAGCGATAAAAACTCTCAGAGATTCATAAAGCTCCTTATTCTTTAGGTTCTCCTTTTGTTGTAAGCCCAAAGGAAACCTCACCTCCTATCTGTCATACTCCTTTAGTCTTATCAGTCACTCCTTAGCCCTCTATCATTCAAACTGCCAGTACTCTTTTAGCCACCATAGCTATGCAAGGCCCACAAGCACCAACCAAAATGGAAAGAATCATAGCTGCTACGTATGGACCTCTAATACTACCCACTCCTTTGAATGTTATGCCGACTGGAGAATATCAGAAGTATATGCCTAAGTTCACTGGGACTGAAGGTGTTTCAGCTGAAGAACATCTTGAGTCATTCTATAGCTACGATGATAACCTAGACATTAGTGAAGATGATGTCTGGATGAGAGTCTTTGTCCAAAGCCTAGATGGAGAGGCTAGAAAATGGTTCAGAGAACTAACCCCAAGATCTATAGTAGATATTGAGGCTTTGGATGATGCATTTCTAAAGAATTGGGGGATAAGAAGGATCTCCTCTACTACCACACTGAGTTTGGGAACTTAAAGAGGGAAAATGGTGAGCTGCTGTCTGATTTTAATAAGAGATTTAACCGCATGTACAGCAAGATACCAGCTGAAGTAAAACCCACCACTACCTCTGCTAGACTCATCTATGCCAGTGCCTTTGATTCTGACTTCTGTTTATTGTTGAGGGAGAGGCGATGTGCTTCTTTGGCTGATATGCAAGATGCAGCCTTGGAAGTAGAATCAAACATCATGGCTGCAGAAAAGCTCAAAGGTAATGCTGATAGAAGGAGACAGAGGGGCGAGCCTTCATCATCTTCAGATCCCAAGATCGATAAAATGACCAAGATGATAGAATCATTAGCCTCTGAGATCTCCAAATTAAAGGTTGAGCAGCACTCTGGGAAAGGAAGAGTTCCTAACACCTTTGCTCCTCCAAATCCAAATCCATATAGAAGAGAAAATGAGCAGTTGCAGATTTTGCAAAGAAACAAAGATGCCAATGAAGACCAAAGGGTGAAGACCCCTTTTCAAAATGCAGTCATGGAAGAAGAGCAGTTTGAGGAAGATGATGAGATCCATTGTATGGAAGACAAAGGCAACGCCACTTTTTTAACCAAAGCTGCCTATGAGAAGTCATTATTCAATGACCAGATCAGCCAAGAATGGGATGGTGAAGCTATTCTACAAACTGAAGATCAACAAAGATATAATCTGAGGTCGAAGATGAATAATGTCAAGGAGACTCATGTTCATAAAGTTGTTTTCCCTGCAGAACAGCAAGCTAATAAGCAGAAGCAACCAGCAGTTGATCCTATCATCCTCAAAGCTCTAGCCATAGAGGTAAGAGGCCTTGACAAGTCCCCTTCTTCTTTCAGTTTTCAATTGGAAATTCAGGCTAAGAATATCTGTGCCTCTGATTGAACTAGTGAAGAATGAGTCCTTCAAAGCATTCATCCTTGAGGGTCTTGAGCCTAAAGCCATCCAAGCCTCCACTAACTATGTAAATCTGCAAGATGACTAACCAGCTGTTATTCTCAGCCCAATGATTGAAAATTGTGAAGACAACTCCCCATCATTCTATGTTTCTCTGTCTATTCATGATAAAATCCTTCACAATTGCCTTCTGGACACTAGAGCCAGCCATAATCTAATGCCCAAGGCTGTCATGGATAAATTGGGTCTTGACATTACCAAGCCTTACCATGACCTGTTTTCTTTTGACTCTAGAAAAGTGGAATGCTTGGGACTAATCAAGGATCTAGCCTTCACTTTGTCTCAGCTTCCCATGAAAAGCATGATGATGGATATTGTGGTAGCAGATGTCCCCCCCAAGTTTGGCATGTTACTTTCCAGAGGTTGGATCAAGAGATTAGGTGGAACATTACAAAATGATCTATCCTATGCTACTATCCCAGTTTTTGGAGGCGAAAGCAGGAGGTTATACAGAGAAGCTCGATTGGCTTATATAATCAGTGATGAAAGGAATCCCACCAATCATCCCATCTATGTTGTTGACACTGATTTTGGAGCTTTTTTTCTTTAGATTGAAGAATCTCAATAGGCCTCTACTCAGCTTAAGAAACCAGTTTTCCAGATCTCAGAGGAAAACATTGATTCATCTTTTATATTAAATTTTCAGGTCACACATGACACAGCAGAGTATGAAGCAGACCTTATCATTCAACAGGTGTACAAAAACCTTCCAAGCAAAAAATCCAAGGCTGAAAGCATACAGAGATGAGGTGAAATATAGACCATCTCTGCTTGATAATACCAAATGCTGGAAAGTTTTTGAAGTAGAGGATCAAATCAATAGGCTTTTGCAAGTCTTTCATGATTTTGTTGATATGCACATTAACCAGGAGAAAGAAACCTTTGATAGAAAGGTAAAAAGGGTCAATTTTCATTTTGGTGACTGTTTTCTCAAAAGGGATGCATTAAAGGAAGGAGGAGATGTTTTTGATGGCCCATTCAATGGGCTATTCTTCAAACTTTATTTCAGTTAAGGCTTTCAAGCCTTGGTATTGTAAGTATGTTTTTTCAAGTTGTTATTTCATGCTAAATAGACCCCATGCCCAATGCAACACTAGGAGGAAGATTTGATCTTGTTTTTACACGAAACGCATTGATCTGTGATTCTTGAAACCTCACAGGGAGGATTTCATCCCCAAAAGGAGCCAGTGATAGCCTTGGAAGCATTTGGCCCAAAAATGGATCCAAAACACTACCAAGGGCTTCAAAATTTGCTTAAGGATCATTCAAATATCAGAACTAGCACAGGAGCAAAGCCCTTAGAAGGGCAGAAAAACACTATCGGGAGGCTAAAACACATTAAAACAGTCAAAAACCAGGTATCGCAGGTTTGAGCATAGCAATGCACAGCAGCCGTTAGATATGGCCGATCAACAGCCATATCTAAGCGGAAAATCGCAAATCAGCAAGCAGAGAGGACTTAAGGTTCGGCGGAGGACACCCCCGATCAGTGATCTCCGATGATTGGATCGGTGGGTCGTAATCGGCAGGTACATACGCCATGATATATGGAAGACCTCTGGGATGAGCGACATGCGATGGCGATTGATTGCATCGCTATATCGCATCGACGATCACCATGGAGTGGGGCCTTTGCATATATGTGCGCGATGCGATAAGACCCGAACCCGATGGGTTTCGGAAGCAAAATATATATAGTTTCAAGTCCACAAAAGCCCATTTTTTAATTTTTTTTTGTGTATTTTTGTTGTTTAAACAAAATACAAAGGAAGCCTGGGGCAATGCGATAGTGACAAAACCCGGACCCGATGGGTTTCCAAAATGAAAATATATATAGTTTCAAGTCTGCCAAGGCCAATTTTTCATGGTTTCCAGTGTTTTTTCACGTATTTCCAAATACAAAGGGAAGCAAGGGAACAGGCCGTGTGCGACTTGCGATAGCGACCCTAAGGGCAGACTCGATAGATAAATAAACTAGATTTAAGGACTTTTGAAGTCCGGAATAACAGAGATGGGCGGGATTTTTACACAATTGCAGCGTTTTTCTGTGTTTAACAGAAAAACAGTCATTCTAAACATTTAAAGGGAAAACAAAGGCCCGAAGACCCATCCCACCACATATCAGAGTCCGGGAGATAGATTGTCGGGAAACAAAGATTGGAAAGGGAAATAGAAGGGCCACAGCATGCTACAGCCCAAAACATAAACATCATGGAGCGTAGACAACGCAGCTCATCCATAACAACAGAATAAGTTGTGGGGCATCTCTGGCATGAGAGAGCTCCCAGACAGTGCAGCAAACCACCCGAAAGTGGTTACTCTTCCATCAGAAGAAGAATCCTCCAAACCCATACTTGCTTAGAGGGCATCAAAGTTGCTAAAGAGACAGAGGGATAGATTGAGACCTCTCGAGCCTCGGAAGGCTCGAGAGCATTGTAAAGAGCTATAAATATCTAAAAGTAAGATGCAATAAGGGTTCAACTTCTGGAGACTAATGAGACTTTGCTACTCAAGCTTCTCATCTTCATCCATTAATAATACAAGCTCCTTTTGTTGTTATATGTTCAATATCCATTTTCTCTTCTTCTCTAAGCTTGCACTTGAACAGGTTGTTCATGTTTCTTTTGTGTCTAATGCTAGATAATTGTCATCTTATCTCTGCGTTGATGAATTAGATTTGCAAGCTTCTTTACTGCCTGTAGCTAGCCATTCATATGTGGTCATATATGCATCTGTTGGTACAGTCAGTATTCTTTTTTGTTGCCTGTAGCTAGTCATTCATTTATGTTTATGTATGCATCTGCCGGTATGGTCAATATTCTCCATCCATTCATTGAATCTACAAACTATTGAGCATTAGTGGTCTAAATCCTTGTAAGCTGAGGGTGTTCATGCATGTCTTGAGTAAAAATATAGTTAAAATGGTTATCTGGCTTGATCCAAACCATCATTTATTCCAATAGTTCAGAGAACGATATTGAAGATTATATTTTACCAGGCATCTCCGAGCTACAACCTAGGAGAGTTTCCTGGAGTGATAACAGTACCTGCTAAAACGTATTTTGATGTTGTTGAAACATGTTTACCTGTCATGACTATAGTAGTATGTCCTTCTTCATCCTGCATAAAAACTGCTGGTGGATTCTTTTTAGGCTTCTTTGTATAAATTAAGAACTGCTTGCCTTCAATTTATGTCACTCGAGAAGACTCTTCTTCTCTAGTCCTTTTATCACGCTTCCCCTGAGGGACTGGTGTCTATGAGGTGGTTGTAGATAAAATCTGCTCCTCCACTTCCTGTAAGGTGTTCTCCTCCCACTGATATTTGTTCATGTATTTCTCGATCTCTCGCCGAGGAGTAAGTGTGTAGGAATTAGTCTTTTGCTCCACCCTCAGCTTTGAAATTAGACCAAAAGGGTCGTAAAACCAAGTAAAGCTCAACTTGAAATTTAATTTCTTCAACAGCAAATCAGCTTCTTTACCAGTTGCTCTGGTATTACACACAAAGGTCCAACCTGTGCTTTGATTTTAAATTGTGCCTTCTTCTTAGCTACCACATAATGTAAGTCATCCATATGTATCATTTGTCTGATGTAGTCTAATGAGAACAATCTCATGGGAACAAATTTTGGCAGTCTATAGGGTGGAAATTCACACCCATAGATTCTAATCTTGGTGTAGTTCTGGTATAAATACCAGTCACCTGTCTTCACTTGGTCACTAAGATGCAAAACCTTTTGAATATTTTCTCCTATCCTAGGCTCTAAATCACTATGTAGCAGACAAATAACTGTGTACAAGAACTGATCAACATAGTCGATAAAAGTAAACTCTCTGGATTTTTTCCTAACCAGAGGGGTCCAATGTATGATTGATTGAGCATTACCTTGCTTATCCATATTCTGCAAAGTAAAGGGAAACTTGTTTGCCTTATGATAAATAAACATGTAAACTAAAATAGCAGAATATTTGAAAGCTACCTCTGTAGGAAACTTCATGAATTGATCATGCATTGCATCTACAATAAATTCATTGTAATTAAAAATAACAGGTTTCTCAATAGTGGTAAAAATTGACAAGAAACCAACAATGGCATCATCAACCCAATGATCAGATTAATAACCAAGTATGTATGATATTATGTTGATTATTTGCTTAGTTACCTCACAGAACATAGAAGAGGAATATGGAGGGTTTGTTTTAGGTAATTAGGCATCTTCAGGAAGAAATATTTCAAATATATTAGCTATATCTAGGAAGGTTAAATTCTTGTAGAACTCTGTGAGAGAGTCTACTAACAATGGCTTGGAAGACTCTGGAATTATTACTTGGAGAATTTGAGATATGGCTTCAGCTGTGATGGTGATCAGAATTTCACCATTGTGGCTCACAATTTCTCTTTGGGAGGGTACATAGCTCACTTGACACCAGGAGACTAGCTCAGGGAAATGATGGGTTTGTGGGAACATGAATTGGGGGAGGGTAGACTCCCATAGATTCAATTCATCACTCTGGTCTAAGAATTTTTGCTTCAACCAACTGTGAAGTTCAAACAAGTTGAATTCACAGTTTGTCTCAGCAATTTTATACTGTAGATCGACTAAGGGTAGATGATCCAAGTCAATAAGATGGGTTAACATGGTATTTGCCTCTGGTTTCTTTCCCTTGTCCTTAGGGGTTCTACTTTTATGAGGCATTATTTATTTTTAAAAGAAAACCCAGAGGGACGATGACACTAGGATTACCTAGAACAAGAAACTGACTGCAGAATGTCAAAGTGGGATCTCTGATAGTGATTGGATTACTGTGGACAGGCAATTTCTTGGATACTACAACAATGTGGAGGATTGAAAACTTGAACAGGTCATGCAAAACAGTGAAAGAAAGGAATTTTGTGGCTTAACAGTGCTTAATAAGGTAATTTTGAAGTTATCGTTTTATTTTTTATCGTTACTAGGAGCGGGTCCATTGCAACAGGAACGGGAGAGATTTAATTGGTGTAACGATTTGCTGACGTGGGCGAGGGAGTGCTAGATGGCAGGTTTTGATTGGGAGTGGTAGAGTATATTTGGAAAAGTTTGATGGACAGAAGTTTGGGGGAGTGGGTTCTATGGTGGTGAGTTGGAAAACGATGAGTGGAGGGAAGGTCAGCTGAGGTGGCGAGTGATCATTGGCGCAGGAGTAGGTGGTCAACATCGGATGACTTTTCGGGGGGGGGCGCGATGAGTTAAAAGGAAATGGGGGGTGCAAATCATGGTGAGGGTAACATGTAGTGAAGCCTTTCAGACCCCCTCCCCGCCCCCCACCCCACCCCACCCCCTTGTGGGTAAAGTGGGATGGAGCTCGGGGTGGGCTGAAAGCACTCCCCTGCCGTTGATCCGAGTGGGGAAGATCTCAACCATTGATTCTTGAAAAGTTGATATTCACGTGCCGACAAAACTTATTTGTCGCATTCCAACTTTATTGAAACCTTTGAAACATTTATGAATTGTTAATCTAGGTTTTCATTGATGTCAATATCGCAGTGTTTGTGATGGAAAATTCTTTGATACATGATTGCCCATTGATCATAATGCTCATAGTGATGAAAGTTCGATATATGATGATATCATGAGATGGAGGACAATTGAACAACAATTGAACAATTTAACAGCAAATGATGCAGGAGGTCAATTGAACAGCAAATGAGGCAGGAGGTCAATTGAATAGCAATTGAACAGCAAATGACACAGGAGGTCAATTGAACAGCAAATGATGTAGGACGTCAATTGAACAACAGGAGGTCAATTGAACAGCAAATGAAGCAGTAGATCTAGTAGAGCAACAACGATAACATAGGAGTAAAGAAGAAAACTATCGGAAGAGCGAAAGAGTGAAGAGAAGTCACCGGAGCAACAGCTATCGGAAGAACGGGGATAGGAAAGTATAGACTTCCTTGATCATGGTTGTAGTCCCAAACTCAATCCTAGCCGTCAATCTCATAGTCAACCCTTAGATCACGGTCAACTACAGGGGTTAAGGCTGCTTTTAATCCGTGTGCCAGTCGAAGTCCCACAAACCGTCGATTGTGATAAGGCTATGGACCCAACAGATTTATTAACAACTATTTATTGAAATACCGCCACATCATAAGCCTCTTTAAATCCTTGCCACATTGAACTCCATCGATTTTGATATGTATGCAGACCCGCTGAACCATTATAATACGTCCTAAATAAATATCGCATCCATCACATATCGCAAGTCTTGAAGAAATGTAACGATGGTAAACTACGATTGAGATAAGACTTGTGGACCTGACAAACCACTGATTGCGATGGAGCTATGGACCCGACGGATCTATTGACGACTATTTAATATTATATCACTTCCATTTCGTTGGCAGTATGAATATCGGCCATGTTACATCAGTGATTTTAAGAGTTGCGATTGCGATTGATGACGTGGATGTGGGACCTCATTGGGTACGGTCTCTCCTATGAAATATTCCATAAATAATGAGTCTATTGTATGAATATTTAAAAAAAAAAAGCCTCTATGATATAATTTTAATATGCAACGTCTATTGTAATTCGGCCTCTCTTCCAAATGAACATGTCTTTTGAGTATTGGTGAACTCGAAGAGACAGAGGAAGTCGAATATCAGGAAGCCGAAGGTCGAGCGAGTGCAGAGGAATCCGAAGATCAAGCGAGCGAAGAAGGTCGAGTGAGCGCAAAGGAAGCCGAAGATCAAGCGATCGAAGAAGGAAGCCGAAGGGTCTAACGGAAGAAGAAGGAAACTAAACATCAAACATTCTATTGACTGGGTTATTTATTGAAAAACTCAAACCTGTGTTTTAAAGTGATTTCTGATAAAAGTTCAAAAGGACGCTCTACGGATCTAAGAAGATTATCTGAGCATGAACAGGGCAGGGTTGTTTTGTAATTGAACGCACAATATGAAACTGCGACAGTCACTCCTCTGAAGAAATCATTCTTGAAGAAGTTACTCCTGAAGCCTCACTCCCGAAGCAGTTACTGTGACAGTAAGAATAGAGGGTCGAAACAGAGTTGTTTTGAAAAGACATTGAGGCCTAGCGCAGATATCTTGTTGATAAGTATCAGCATATCTTGGAGACATTATTGGATATCATGATGGCTAATTGAAATCATCATGAGGTAACTTTGCGGACCCTATGTGGGCAATATAAAGAGTTGTGAAGACTCCTTCATATGAAGACAGGTTGTCATTGATGATGTAGCATGGAGACTACAGTGAAGTTGTAGATTGACAAAATTCAGTGAAGAATATTTTGGGAGCAGAGAATTACTACCAAACATATCCAGACAATATATAGCAGAGGGTTGGACCCCTTGGGGTTGGTGCCTCAGAATTGGAAAGATTGGTGTCCTTGGAGTTGGTGCCCCTAAATCCAAGGTTGGCGCCTTGACAAGATAGGTTGGTGCCCTAGAGGTTGGAGCCTCACAAAAAGTCCAAGTTGGTGCTTGGTAACATGTTGGAGCCTTATATATATTGTATCTGATTTATTGTAAAGATTATATTAATAAAATCATTTATTCCTATTGTTCATTTTGTGTTCTAAATATAAATGATTTAACTGGTAAAAATAACAATTGAAAAGAAATACTAATTCACCCCCCTTCTCAGTATTTCCAACAATTGGTATTAGAGCCAGTACCTTCACTCAAAACCTAACAGCTTGAAGGTTGATCATTAGAACACAAATGGTGAAGCCAAGGAAGAAAGTCTCCAATCCTCCTAAAGATGTGTCTCCCTCTACCACTGAAATAGAAGTCAATCAATTTGTGGAGGCTCCATGGTTCAATGGAAACTTTGATATATGGGAAGCAAGAATGAGGAATTTCTTAAAGACTCAAGGCATTGAAGTATGGGAATCAGTAATTATTGATAACATGATGAATAGAGAATCCAAGGAGTACAATGCAAAAGCAATGAAGGCAATCTTGAATGGGCTACCAGATTCTATAAAGAACAATTTAGGAAAATGTTCGTCAACAAAGGGTATATGGGACAAACTTCATGACCTTCACTCAAAAGGAGCATTGACCATGACCACCAATCAAGAAGATGATGGAAACCAAGAAGGAAATCTAGAACCCATCATAGAAGTTGAAAATGAGAATGATGACATCAAGGCTAAAGAAGACCTAGAAGATGAAGAGAATGAAAAAGATTGTGTAGAAGATCTCCTCAATAAACTTATGGCTGTCATAGAAGAGATTATCAATTTGAAAAAGGTAAATGAGGAACTTAAGAAGAAAGCACTAGCTGGTGACCAAGACCAAACAAGGAAGAAAGTTGACCTTGTGAAGCTTCAAGTACAAGAAAGGGATGAAGAGCTTGCCAAGCTTAAGAAGGAATTTCGTCAAAGCAAAAGAAAGCATCATGAAGAATTCATATCCATGACAAATCAATTGGATAAAGCAAAGAAACGGGAAGATACCTTGTCAAGTCAACTTTAACAAAGGCACAAGAACTTGAACAAACTTGAAGAAGAGATTGGTCAGTACAAGGTAGAGGTCTCCTCCTTTAGATCACAACTAGAAGAAGCAAGGAAACAAGAACAAGGAGCTGAGGAGACAATGGAAGCATTGGCAATCATAGAAGGACAGGTTGATGAAGCAGAAAAGGAGAGAAACACCATGATATGTCAACTAAAATCAAAGGATGGAGAAATCTTCAAATTAAAATCTAACATCAACCTTCTCAAGGCTGAAACATGTAAAGCTACAAGGATCAAGGAAGAAATGGAGAGCGGACTAGCAAAGGAAAATGAAGAAATCTTCAAAATGAATTCAGATATCATCTCCCTTAAATTAGAAGCAAATGAAGCAATACGTATTAAGGAAGAGATTTAGAAACAACTTGCTAAGAAAAATAATGATTGCGAAAGATTGGAAGAAGAGATTGTCTCCCTCAGGAAAAAGGTCGAAGGGATGGACAAAACCTTGAAGAGCTCTCAAGCCTTGGATGACATGCTCAGCCATCAAAGATGTCCATTTGATAAATCAGGTCTCGGGTATGCAGGTGAATCCTCAAGCAAGAATGATAATGCTTCAAACAAAAAGGATGTGAGGAAGCCCGAAAGAAATGTTGATGCTCCCAGTTCCAGCAAAGGAAAGGAGAATTTTCAAGGCAACAATGGAAGAAATCCCGCTCCAAGAAGAAATGTAGATGTTGTTAAGGATGCGAGAAGCAATAATTATCATCAAAGGATCTCAAGGTAGAAAGGCTTCAGAAGTACATCAAGGAAATCTCCATCTCCCAAGTACCAAAGTTTATTTCTTGGTTATTGTTATTCTTGTACAAACTTTGGACACATGGCAAAATATTGTAGGGCTTATAATGATCCCCGTCAATCTCCGAGAAGCAATTTCGCAAGAAGAAGTCATGAATTCTTATTCATGAACAACATAGAATGCTTCAAGTGTCATAACATTGGTCATATGGCACATAATTGTAACTTGATTTGGGCACCTTCTCAAGCTAGAACCATGCCAAAAAAGAAAGTTACACAAGTATGGAGAAAAAATCAAATACAATCTGAAAATATCTTGAACCCTCCAGCCAACAACACATGTTGTTGACTTGATGAAGATATTCTTGATATTTCGAGTATTTGATGATGGGATTCTGCCAAAAAGAGACCATGCATACAGTTAGGGGGAGCTTGTGATTCTTGATCATTATTGTAGAAGCTATTCATGAAAGGGTCCTTATGAAATCCTTGTTGAGCTATATTAACAATCATCCTTTGATAAAGATCATTTCTCAGGAGCACTACATTGAAGAACATGATCTTGTAACCATTTTTTGGACTATTGTTGAAGATGTTTTCCACTTGATCACTAAGCAGAAATTGGAGTAGCAGAGAAGGCCATCCAATGCTAGATAAATAGGGAAAATAACTATGTTGTTGGTATTACAGAAGTTGAATGTCTCGACTCAGGGATATAATGTGAGAATAGGTAAATCAAGGACAGTAATAGAGGCAACCTTCAAACAAACAAACACATCTAGGAATGGAGCTTGAAGCAAGAGCAATTGGAAGAATCTAGCATAATTGAAGCATTGCAAAAAGTTGTCAACCAGTAAAAGAATTTAAAAGACAGTCACAGATTGGATATCAAAATCTGCTAGTGGAGATAACTTGCAGGTTTTGGTCTAACGGCAATCGTGATTCCTGAATTGAAGATGTTGGATACTGTAAATCGTGATTTCCAACAGTGATCTCTGCATCTTTTGAATCTTGTTGAAACAAGATAAGATCTAATTGACCTGCGGACCTGTTGTACTAAAATAATCTGAATATCAAAATGCAATTATGAAATGCAGTGACCTAAGCATAAAGGTGAAGTGTGATGTTTTGAGCATAAAAGTTTGTGGACCTGTGTGTACAGTGCCAATTTCTCACAATAACCATATCAGCATAAGTCTCATGACTACAGTAACAGGGTTATTCTAGTGCAAATAATTTCCAGTGATAAGGCTACTCCAGGACATGACATTGTTTTGAATATTTATATATACATATACCCTTGGTTCAGTACTTGCCAAAAGAAAAGCTGACCTGAGCAAATTCTCTATAAAACGTTGGCTTCATCATCATTGTTGCAACAGTCAAAAAGGGTGATTTGTAGCAACATCAAGGTACGTTTTGCAACTTGTAATTCTTGTAACCACAGTGGATTAGTCTTGGTTGAAGATCTCATTTATGAACCCTAAAGATTGGAGCCATGTATGAGTAACATTTTTGTAGCAGCCCATAGTCATTGTATTGTATTATTCCAAAGAAAACAGTAAGAATTTTGGGTCTTCTTGTAATCCACAAGTCAGAAGTAGATTGAAGTTTGGGCTTGTACAAACCCTTATGATCGTTGGCTCAGTTTGGAAGTGAGAATTCACTGTCAGCAAGTTGAAGTTGTTGATCTTTGCTATCACAGCTTTGTAGCAAGGATTCCATATCATTTTGGCATATCATTGCACAATAATAAGGGATTCCTTCAATCACCATCACTGCAGAGACTTGCAAGAACACAAAAAAAGGGGGGGCTCATCAAAAGGACTGTAGCAAGGAGAATGTTGTGTAGTCAAATATAACTCAAGTTGATACTGGTCACTTAGAAAAATAGCAACAGTGAGGCACAACCTCTCACCATTTCATCCAAATGCAATGATGTTGAAATGTTGGATGGTTGTGACTTAAGGAGAAGCACAAAGACACAAAGGAACTCGGATCTGAAGAAAGATAGCAAGAAAGACAATTTCAGTGGCATTTTCTCTTGATTCGGACTATGAAGGCCTCTTAATTCTGACTGTGGAGACAATATGGATTGAAGCATAAAAACTTGGACTTGAACATTTGGTGTGTGGATATTTGCACTCTGTTTGGAAGCATTGAAGTGGAGCATCTTTAAGCATTGTTGAAGCCATGATAAAGTAGTTTTTTTTTTAGACATGAAGAAGGGATAATGTGCTAGTTGATGATGAGGCAGCAATCCTTCTATCTTGAGTAAAAAGAAGAGCACCACATCAGGGGGAGTAACATACCCATAAAAATATATTATTCATAAAGAACAAAAGCAGTTCGATAGGGGGAGTCCTTGTGCATTCCTTTGCCATTGATGTCAAAGGGGGAGAGAAGAAGAATATTGCCATCAATGACAAAGGGGGAGATTGTTAATCTAGGTTGTCATTGATGTCAATATAGCAGTGTTTGTGATGGCAAATTATTTGATACATGATTGCCCATTGATTCCCATTTATCATAATGCTGATAGTGATGAAAGTTCGATATATGATGATATGATGAGATGGAGGACAATTGAACAGCAAATGACACAGGAGGTCAATTGAACAGCAATTGAACAACAAATGAAGCACGAGGTCAATTGAACAGCGATTAAACAGCAAATGACACAAGAGGTCAATTGAACAGCAAATGACGCAGGGGGTCAATTGAACAGCAATTGAACAATAGGAGGTCAATTGAACAGCAAATGACGCAGTAGATCCAATAAAGAAACAACGATAACAGAGGAGTAAAGAAGAAAACTATTGGAAGAGTAGAAGAGTGAAGAGAAGTCACAGGAGCAATAGTTATCGGAAGAGCGGGGGTAGGAAAGTACGGACTTCCTTGATCGTGGCTGAAGTCCTGCACTCAATCCTAGCCATCGATCTCATAGTCAACCCTTAGATCACGGTCAACTGCTAGAGTTAAGGTTGTTTTTAATCCATGTGCCAGTCGAAGTCTCGCAAACCATCGATTGTGATAAGGTTGTGGACCCGACGGATTTATTAACAACTATTTATTGAAATACCGCCACATCGCAAGCCTCTTTAAAGCCTTGCCACATTGAAATCCACTAATTGCAATATGTATGCGGACCTGCTGCACCATTATAATATGTCCTAAAGAAATATTGCATCCGTCGCATATCGCAAGTCTTGAAGAAATGTAACGATGGTAAAATTCGATTATAATAAGACTTGTGGACCCGACAGACTGTTGATTGCGATGGAGCTATGGACCCGATGGATCTATTGACGACTGTTTAATATTATATCACATCCATTTCATCGGCAGTATGAATATCGGCCATGTTACATCAATGATGTTAAGAGTTGCGATTGCGATTGATGACGTGGATGTGGGACCTCATTAGGTACGGTCTCTCCTATGAAATCCTCCATAAATAATGAGTCTATTGTATGAATATTATAAAAAAAGGGCCTCTCTGATATAATTTTAATATGCAACATCTATTGTAATTCGGCCTCTCTTCCAAATGAACGTGTCTTTTGAGTATTGGTGAACTCGAAGAGACAGAGGAAGCCAAAGGTCAAGCAAGCGCAGAGGAAGTCAAAGATCAAGCGAACGAAGAAGGAAGCCGAAAGGTCGAGTGAGCACAGAGGAAGCCAAAGATCAAGTGAGCGAAGAAGGTCGAGTGAGTGCAGAGGAAGCTGAAGATCAATTGATCAAAGAAGGAAGCCGAAGGGTCCAGCAGAAGAATAAGGAAACTGAACGTCAAAAATTTTGTGACTGGGTTATTTATTGAAAAACTCGGACCTGTGTTTTAAAGTGATTTCTGATAACAGTTCAAAAGGATGCTCTGCAGATCTAAGAAAATTATCTGAGCATGAACAGGGCAGGGTTGTTTTTCAATTGAACGCACAATATGAAACTGCAACAGTCACTCCTCTGAAGAAGTCATTCTTGAATCCGTTATTCCTAAAGCCTCACTCCTGAAGCAGTTACTGTGACAATAAGAACAGAGGGTCGAAACAGAGTTGTTTTGAAAAGATATTGAGGCCTAGCGCAGATATCTTGTTGATAAGTATCAGCAGATCTTGGAGACATTATTGGAGATCATGATGGCTAATTGAAATCATCATGAGGTAACTTTGCAAACCCTGTGTGGGCAATATGAAGAGTTGTGAAGACTCCTTCATATGAAGACAGGTTGTCATTGATGATGTAGCATGGAGACTACAGTGAAGCTATAGATTGACAGAATTCAGTGAAGAAGATTTTGGGAGCAGAGAATTACTACCAAACATATCCAGACAATATATAGCAAAGGGTTGGAGCCCTTGGGGTTGGTGCCTCATAATTGGAAGGATTGGTGTCCTTGGAGTTTGTGCTCCTCAATCCAAGGTTGTTGCCTTGACAAGACAGGGTTGGTACCCTGGAGATTGGAGCCTCACAAAAAGTCCAAGTTGGTGCTTGGTAACATGTTGGAGCCTTATATATATTGTATCTAATTTATTGTAAGATTATATTAATAAAAGCATTTATTCCTATTGTTCATTTTGTGTTCTAAATATTAATGATTTAACTAGTAAAAATAACAATTGAAAAGAAATATTGATTCACCCCCCCCCTCAGTATTTCCAACATAAATAATATATGTTATTACAAATAATTAATCACGTTTAACCACATGATTAATTTATTTCAAATCAAATTAACTAATCTTAAACCAAATTAATCAAATCTAGGGTGCTTTTGATTTTGCAAGCCCATTTTATTCATTTTTCTAAGGTTTTTGATTATTTTTTCTTTGTCAGTTAACCATGATTAAATGGTGTGATTAACTACACTAATCTACCTCAATCACGATTAAACTATGTGATTGATTTATTCACTCACCTAATTAAATTTATTTTCTTCCTAATCACGTTTAAACAGTGTGATTAGACTAACTATTTCTAATTCTCCTATTTACAATGTGGCATTTAAACAAGCTACACACTTTATTTACAAAAATTCCTGAAGTATGCTTTCATGCAATTTTGATTTTTCTTGGTGGCATTTAGACTTGCTCACCTAGGGGGACATTTTCATATATTTTCTCTTTTTGTTTTTCTTTTCTTTTCTTTCATTTCTTTATTCTATTTTTTCTGTCCCCTACAGTTTATTTTTCTTTTTCTTTTTCTATATATTTTTTTATTTTTTTGGAAATAAATTTCGAACGTGAAATAGTATTTACATTTTTCAAATATAAATCATCAGGTAAAAATAAGTCATCCTATGAAATAGTACCCTAACATTGGCTCCAATGGGGATGGCATCCTCTTGGTGAGGTGTCAAGAACCCCGTAGATCAGTAGCCTTGATTCCTTGGGCCTGTTTCAAAAATCTTCCAACTAAACTGTTATACCTGTGTATTATTCATACCTATGGTAACACACCATCAGAAGCTCAGGGCCTTCTTTGTGGGCTTCAACTTCTGTTGAGAGTCACCTGCACTCTTGCAATATAAAAGTAAAATGATATTTTACAATGTTGATGAATGAATTGATCTAATTAGGTAGGAAATAATGCTTTAATTGTCTGCCATTCACTGGTCCACCTGGCAGCTCTTCTCCTTTCAAATATGACAAAAGGAATGCATTGTTACCTCTGAAAGCATCAATCTTAAAAGGTCCTTTCCATAAGTTGTCAAATTTACCATGTTTTCCCTTATCCTCATTTCTGGAATCCCATTTCAAAACAAGATCATTGAGTTGAAAATCATCTGCTTTAGTCCTTCTATCATAAATCCTTTTAATATTTTCTTGGATGACTTGAGTTTTATGATAGACTTCCTCCCTTGACTGTTGTAACTGAATAGTCTGGTTTATCCTTCTTTGCATATCATTGGTCTCCACTTGTGTTTCTTGCAGAAGTTTGAGCACTGGAATTCCCAAAGAAGTTGGGAAAACTACATCTGTCCCATACACTATCTGGAATGGTGACATTCCAATGGACTTCTTGGTAGTAACTCAATCAGCCCATAGTGCATTGATTAACTTTTTGTACCATGACTTCTTGTTCTCCTGCAATAACTTCTTGATAATGTTAACCAAACTCTTGTTTGAGGACTCATCTAACCCATTACCCTAGGGGTAATAAGCAGTAGAGTGCCCTAACTTAATCTAATATTTGTTACAAAAATATGTCATTTTCCTAGACTTGAAAGCAGCAGCATTGTCAGTTATAATTTTATGGGGACAGCCAAACCTAGACAGTATATTTCCTTCAAAAATTGGATAATAACAGTATCAGTGGCTTGTCTAGTGGGAATGGCTTCTATCCATTTGGTAAAGTAGTTTGTTGCTATCAAAATCCATTTGTGTTGGCCTGAGGAACAGGGGTGGATTTCACCAATGAAGTCTAAACCCCATTGTTGAAAAGGGAATTCTACTGAAATTGGTTTTAATGGTAAAGGTAGCAGCTTTCTTTTTCCTTCAAATATTTGGCACTGATGGCAGGAGGTGACCTTTTTATGTACATCAGAGAACAGGGTTGGCCAGTAAAAACCAGCTCTAAGGATTTTTTTGGCTGTATATTTCCAGTATAGATGGCCACCACAGTCTCCTTGATGAAATTCCTCCAAGACCCTGTCTGATTCATCTTTCAACAAACACTTTAGTAACATCCCTCCAACATATTTCCAATATAAATTCTTATCAAGAATGCAGAATTTCATAGATTTCATTTTAAGGAACCTTGATTTGATTTTTGTTAAACTAGGAGGAGCATATAAGTTCTATAAGACAGAATTTATGTCTACATACCATGGTGATGTACTGAAAACTTATGAGATCGGTGGAGTTGCCTGCTCTTCATGTTCATCCAATTCTACAATAAAATTGATGTCTAACAAATTACAATTAGACTCTGTCATGATTTTTGCTAACCCTTGATAAGATTTGTTGGTCTAATTTCAATATCATATTCCAGAATGATTGCAATCCATTTGCGCCTTCTTCCATCTGGATATGTTTGAGTGAGTATGTCCTTGACAACTGCACTTGGGACAAAATCAATAATGTGTGAATGCAGAATATAAACCCTAAAATATTTAAGTGCCTTTACCAATGCAAATGCATGTTTTTCCATGATGTTGTATTTCAGCGATGCATCTCTTAATGCTCTGCTGAAAAAGGCAATTGGTTGTTCATGTCCTTCAACATTCTTCTGCAACAACACAACTGCTATTGTATGATCAGATGCAAAAGAGAATATCATGAAATCTTTTGTAAAATCAGGACTTATTAGAATTGGTGCAGTTGTTAATGCCTTCTTGACCTTAGTGAAAGAATCCTTTGCATCATTATGCCATTTGATTTCAGTATCCTTCTTTAACATGTCAGTTATTTCTTTTAAGATTTCAGCCAAATTTGGTATAAATCTCCGAAGGAAGTTTATTTTTCCAATAAAGGATTGGACTTCTTTTTTGTTCTAGGGGGGATCTATTTTCAATATTTCTTCCACTCTACTAGGGTCAATTTTTATGCCATCCTTTGAGATGATGTGTCCTAGCAGTTTTCCCTCTTCTAAGCCAAATAGCATTTTCTTAGGGTTAAGAGAGATACCAAATTTTCTACACTTTTCGAAAACTCTCCTTAAATGGAGAAAATGCTCCTCATCTATCTTTGACAAGACAGTGATATCATCTAAATAAATGACTATAAACCTACCTACTTCATCTGCAAAGGAAATATCCATTTCTCTTTGGAATGTAGCACCAGCATTCATTAGACCAAAAGGCATTTTCACATACATGAAAGTGCCCCAGGGTGTTGTAAACGTTGTTTTCTCTTGGTCGTCTGGATGTACTAGAACCTGGTTGTAACCAAAAAATCCATCTAATAAGGAAATTCTCGTTGATCCAACTACCTTCTGTGGGATGTGGTCCATTTTGGGCAAAGGATAGTTGTCTTTCAGAGAAACTTTATTGAGATTTCTAAAATCAATACATAGTCTAATCCCCCCAGTCTTTTTTCTATTAGGAACTAAGTATGATACCCATTTTGAAAACCGCAAGGGTACAATGATTTTGGCATCATAGAGTTTTTTAACTTCTTTCTCAACTTGGGGAGAAAGCATTGGGTTGATCCTTCTGAGTTTTTGTTTAAAAGGTTGCTGGTCCTCTTTTATAGGAATTTTATGTTGTATAATGCAAGTGTCATAGGACTTTAAATCCTCATAACTCTAGGCAAATACATCTATGAATTCTTTGAAAAGCTCTATGTACTTCTGTTTTTCAGCAGAAGGCAAAGATTTGGACAATTTAACTATTTTAGGCTTTTCTTCAGTTCCTATGTTGCATTCTTCCACATCGGCTCCAGTAGGTTCTATTTTAGGTTTTTTAGCCACATCATTAAAATCAAATAACTCTTCTAAGGGAACTAACCCTCTAGGAAAAACATTATCCTTCAATTGCAAAATTTCTAACTCTTCTTGATCTTTATCTAATTCATTCAATTCTACTTTATTCATCATCTTATCTACATTATTATCTACATCATAATCTATGTCTATATTGGCACACTCAAATTCATCCTTTGACTGCAAAAAATATTCAATTTTTTCATCATTACCAAAGACTTGCCAGTACCTGATATTATCTAGGACAGCTGATCTGTTTTTAACTTCGACTATGTACTGGTGACTTGGGCGATAGGGTATTTTGCAAGTACTAGCTAAAGTAGCCAGACCATCAGCTATGATATTTTGACCTCTTGGAATTACAGATAACTCATACTCAACAAAATGTTCAAGGAAATATAGAACAACATTCCTATAAGCCCTTAACATTGGATGTTTAGCTGAGTATTCCCCTTTGATTTGTTTAATTATGAGTTCAGAATCTCCATGAACTGAAATTCTTTTGGCACCTAATTTTTTCAAAAGCTGCAATCCTAGGATTAAGGCTTCATACTCAGCTATATTATTGGTACATTGAAAATTCAGTTTATATGAATGTCCTTCTGATTTATTAGTTTGTGAATTGAAAACCCACACACCTGCTCCTGATCCTTCCTTGCTTACAGCTCCATCAAAATCCATGTTCCATAAAGGCTCATTTTCTTCATCCAGTTTTACAATGTCTGTTTTGATTTCTTCCATCTCACACAAATCAGTTTCTAGGTTAGGGATTTTTTCTTCTATACCTCCATCATTATACAAGATAAAAGAATCTAGGTCTGAATGGACTGAATACAAGGGATGGTTGTTTGGTCTATCTTGACTGCTAACCATGTATTTCATTAGTGTTTATCTGTAAATTCTCCTAGGCTGACAAAATACAGTTATGGTAGCATAACTCATATCCATTTGTAGGGTGTCTTGCAGCTTTCCCCCCATGATCTAGAGAGTAGCATTCCATACTTTGGGGGTATGTCTGCCACTACGATATCCATAACTAGGCTTTTGGTAGGGATTTGAGCTAGGGTGACACAAAGGTCTTTGATGAGACCAAGACATCTTACCTTGCTGGAATGAAATGAATACAAACCTTTATATGGCTTAGTGATGTCAAGATTCAATTTCTCCATTATGGATCGGGGCATTAAATTGTGTGAGGCACCAGAGTTGAGCATAGCATTGTGAAGGATTTTATCAAGGATATTGAGACTGATGTAGAAAGGGGGAACAATTCCATCTTGGGGTTTACCTTCTACCTCTAGACCAAACAGCAGTTCAGGCTTGTCATCAGTGAGGTTTACAGTATATGTTCCTTCTCCTACTTTTAAGGCTTTCATTACTTGTGTCCTATATGCATTCTTATTCATCAGTTCAGTGAGGGGGGTTGAAATTTTAACTTTAGCCAATTCATTTTCTATGCTAAAAGAGGTTTATGGCTTCTATGTTTCCTTGATGTTCTTATCCTATTTTTTAAGGTTTTCTTTTTGAGCATCTTCTTTGGATTGACTGGAGGAAGGAACATCTTTAGTTTGACTAGAAGAAGGGATATCAGTCTGAGTTTTCTTGGGTGGATTATCAGCATTCTTTTTGGAAGGAGTATCATGGATTTTCTTCAGAGGAGTATCAGCAGTTTTTCTACTCCTGAGGTTATATTGCCTATGCACTTCCACTATAGCATTTTGATAACCTTGTTTGTATTCTTCAGACTCCGGTGGAATTGTTTCTGGTTATGAAAATAGGAATTGATCTTGCTCTTCTTTGGTCAAAAAGATATGATCAATTTTTGTCTCCACAAACAAACTAATTTGGTTTTCCTTTAAATATTCTTCTAGTTCCACTTCTTCTTTAGCATAGTTTTCTTGGAAAGGAGGCCTAAGTTGTTGATCATTAGGGCCCCTATGTTCCCTTTGTTTTATCAAAGGCGGATTTCTCCTAAGATTCTGATTTCTATTTTGAGAATTTCCTTGGTTGTCCTTAATAGGGGTTCTATCAACCACTGTCATCTTCTCCATCATTATTTCCATGGTTTTGACTAGGTTGTCTAGTTTTAAGTCTGATGAAGAGGAGGAAGGTTCCTCCTTAATGGTAACCCTTATTTCAGTTTTAAGCTTGGCTTTTTTGGCTAATAAATTAGCCTCTACCTTGACAGTGTTACTTTTCATTTCTTCAAGTGTGGTAGGGTCTCTTTCTCTTAATTGGTAGGCCATGTCAACATCAAATCCTTGAGGAGAATGAATGAGGGCTAACCCTGGTGGAGGCTTTATAGCAGCTGGAATGGAATTATAGACTCGATTAAATCTATCACAGTATTCTTTAACAGTTTCATTAGGACCTCTTTTTAGATTTTTATATTCATTTAAAATCTGGAGGAGATTTTTATATTCATTTAAAATCTGGAGGAGATTATGGTAGTTGTTGGTAAATATTTAAACCATTTTCTTATCTCTCCATTAAGGCTTTGGGAAAAAAACCTCATATTCACATCTTATTCATCACCCTCATGAAGGCCAAAGTAGTCACTCATTTTGTCTACATGTTTTTGTGCAGTGATGGACCCAGTGCCATCAAACTGAGGAAACCTACTTTGATAGTCTTGAGACATGTTATGTAATTGGGCAGGTAAAACTAGGGGAGAATATCAAGCTGCCATGACTGGTATATGGGGATGAACAACAAATGAAACTGTAATAGGTGTAGAGGTGTAGAATCAAGAAGCCTATAATGATATACAAGTCATTTTCTTCAAATAAGTCCCAACCCCTCATACTTCGAATTATGAAGTACTTATAGAAAATATTTCTAAATATATTGATTCTAAAGATCAAGATAAGATCCTAATAATATCTAAAAATTGATTACAAAAGTAGTACAAAAATTTAGGAATTTTCAAACTGTTGGCCCTATTGTTGAGGATTATTTTTGATGATTGAGCCTCCCAATTTGTTGCATTGTTTGCCTTGTTGTCAAAGAAAAATAATAATAATAATAAAAATAATAAAAAATAAAATATATATATATATATATATATATATATTACTCAGGTAATTTACACAGCTTGTCCCATCTGTCTTCACTTGGGATAGGAAATTTAATTAATTTTCTATAAGTCTCATCCACATCTGTGTACTTCTGGAAATTGGTTTGATGACGAACAAATGTTTGAGCTCATGATTGATGAAAAGTCGAAATCTAAGGCCTCTAAGAATGCTTTCCCTGTTATATGGCCATTTATACCTTAAAATATTGACTTGTCATGGGCAATAGTGCATAGTTTCTCCTAGTATTCTATCAAGCTCATGAGTTTATATCCCATATCAATCAGTCCTGGTAGACCTTTCCTGTTCAGTACCTACAACTTCTTATGAAATATTTGTATGCTAGTTTCTAGATTTTGACATTTATTGTCCATCTGTAGCATAAGGTTTTTTTTTATTTGCATCCTCTTCACTTCTAGGATAGTCTTTGTCATGTCTTGAATTCCCAGTTGCTCTAATTCTTCTCTGTTTTTGGAATTCAATATTTTGATAATTGTTGTTGCTTCTCGGGGTTTTTGTCCTAGGTCTATTTTGATTTTATATATTACCTCTTTTCACCTTTGTATTAATTCTTGTTGCTCGAAAATAATCTATATGGAAGGCCATATTTTTGTGATGGCTTCACTCATTTCTGTCCATATGTTTTCTCTAGCTTGGGCTAGAGTTTGAGTCATAACTGATTCACTTTGTAGTTGTTCAATTTTTAGATTAAGCTTATGGGTTTTTTGCAACTCTGCCACATAAGAATTATCAATTTTTATTTTTGTTCTGATAGTTTCTTGAGCTCATCTTTTAACTTAGCAATTTCTAGTTCCTGAATGGACAGATCGTCCATGGATTTACCAATTTCTCGTGCAGAATCTAATGTTTATTTTGGTGCTGAAGTTGATGTAGATGCTCCTGGGGTTGTGGTCACTGAAATTGAGACTGTTGTAAGTGGAACTATGGCCAATTGTGTTGCCTGCTCTTTTTCTTTGATCAGTTTCTTCAATTCTACTTCCATGTACCGAAATTGGTTGTTTTGTTCAACCACTATTCAGAATATATCCTCTTTCTGCTTTTCCATCTCTCTGACTTCCTTATCCTATGGATCTTCTGTGGTGGGCAATTTTAGTTGCTTCCTTAATGTTGTTATATCAACATCCTTTCTTTTCACAAGCTCTTATGTTGCCTTTACATCTTTGGGATTATATCCCAATTTGATGACCAAGTCTTCCAGTGACTTGATCCTAGTATCCTTGGCTAAGGATGAAATAATTTCCAACTTTAATTGTGACTGTGTGTTGCTTAATGATCGCTGCAACATAGAAGCGGACATGGCAGCATTAGTTAGTGTATAATACATCATTTCACTAGTTTTTTTGTGCATGTCCATTTGATCTATTGGATGAATTTGTTGTGTATCAAAAATAGACACGGATTATTTATAATATGTTGGTGTCCATGGGGCTCGCACTTTAGCTTCAAGGAATGCAATTTGCATTTTTCCCTTTTCTGTGTCAAATTCTGAAAGGAGCCTATGCTATGATGTGGCTTCTACTTCAAAAATTGTATGTACGTTGTGGCTTTCCGCATCTCATTCCTCTGTTTGATTTCCCTATATTTGGCAAAAATATTAGGCTCAGCATTATCTTGAGCCAAGTTTGTTGTCTAAGCTACATCTGGAGGATATTGTGAAGCAGAGGAAGATGGATCGCCTATAGAAATGTATTTATGTTTTGTACCTACTAAAATGTCTTATGATCAATTGTTGAAACATGTTTACCTATCATCACTATAGTAGTATGTCCTTCTTCATCCTGCATAAAAAATGGTGGTGGATTCTTTTTAGGCTTCTTTATATAAATTAAGAACTGCTTGGCTTCAATTTTTATCACTGGAGAATACTCTTCTTCTCTGGGCCTTTCATCACGCTTCTCATGAGGGACTGGTGTCTGTGAGGTGGTTGTAGATAAAATATGCTCCTCTACTTCCTACAAGGTGTTCTCCTCCCATTGATCTTTGTTTGTGTATTGCTCGATCTCTGGTCGAGGAGTATGTGTGTAGGGAGTAGTATTTTTCTCCACCCTCAACTTTGAAATTAGACCAAAAGGGTCATAAGACCAAGTAAAGCTCAACTTGAAATTTAATTGCTTCAACAGCAAATCAGCTTCTTTACCAGTTGTTCTAGTATTACACACAAAAGGTCCAACCTATGCTTTGATTTTAAATTGTGCCTTCTTCTTAGCTACCACAAAATGTAAGTCATCCATATGTATCATTTGTCTGATGTACTCTAATGAGAATAGTCTCATGGGAACAAATTTTGGCAGCCTATAGGGTGGAAATTCACACCCATAGATTATGATCTCAATGTAGTTCTGGTATAAATACCAGTCACATGTCTTCACCTAATCACTAAGATGCAAAACCTTTTGAATATCTACTCCTATCCTAGGCTCCAAATCACTATGTAGCAGACAAATAACTGTGTACAAGAATTGATCAACATATTCTGTCAAAGTAAACTCTGTGGAGTTTTTCCTAACCAGAGAGGTCCAATGTATGACTGATTGAGAATTACCATGCTTATCCATCTTCTGCAAAGTAAAGGGAAACTTGTCTGCCTGATGATAAATAAATATGTAAACTAAAACATAAGAATATTTGAAAGCTCCCTCTATAGGAAACTTCATGAATTGATCATGCATTGCATCTGCAATAAATTCACTGTAATTAAAAATAATAGGCTTCTCACCAGTGGTAAAAATTGACATGAAGCCAACAATGGCCTCATCAACCCACTGATCAGAGTGATAACCAAGTAGGTACGAGATGATGTTAATTATTTGCTTGGTTACCTCAGGGAACATAGAAGAAGAATATGGAGGGTTTGTTTTAGGTAATTGGGCATCTTCTGGAAGAAAGATTTCAAATATCTTATTTCTCTGTGGGGAGGTTAAATTCTTGTAGAACTTTGTGAGAGATTCTACTGACAATGGCTTGGAAGAATCTTGAATTATTACTTGGATCCTTTAAGATTTGGCTTCAGGTGTGATGGTGATCAGAATTTCACCATTGTGTCTCACAATTTGTCTTTGGGAGGGTACATAGCTCACTTAACACCAAGAGACTAGCTTAGGGAAATGATGGGTTTGTGGGAACATGAATTGGGGGAGGGTAGACTCCCATAGATTCAATTCATCGCTCTGGTCTAAGAATTTCTGCTTCAACCAACTATGAAGTTCGAACAAGTTGAATTCACAATTTGTCTCAACGATTTTATACTGTAGATCAACTAAGGGTAGATGATCCAGGTCAATAGGAGGGGGTAACATGGGATTTGCCTCTGGTTTCTTTCCCTTGTCCTTAGGGGTTCTACTTTTAGGAGGCATTATCGATTTTTAAAAGCAAACACAAAGGGACGACGACACTAGGATTACCTAGAACAAGAAACTGACTGCAGAATGTCGAAGTGGGGTCTCTGATAGCGATTGGATTATTGTCGCTAGGAAATTTTCTGGTTACTGCAACAGTGTGTAGGATTGAAAACATGAACAGGTTGTGGAAAACAGCGAAAGAAAGGAATTTTGTGGCTTAGCAGTGCTTAATAAGGTAATTTTGAAGTTACCGTTTTGTTTTTTTACCATTACTGGGAGCGGGTCCATTGCAACGAGAACAGGAGATATTTAATTGGTGTAACAGTTTGCTGACGTGGGAGAGGGAGTGCCAGATGGAAGGTTTTGATTGGGAGTGTTAGAGTATATTTGGAAAATTTTGACGGACGGAATTTTTGGGGGAGTGGGGTCCACGGTGGTGAGTTGGCAAACGATGAATGGAGGGAAGGTCAGCTGAGTTGGCGAGTGATCGTTGGCGTGGGAGTAGGTGGTC
Source organism: Pinus tabuliformis (assembly GCA_031772625.1). Classification (NCBI taxonomy): domain Eukaryota; kingdom Viridiplantae; phylum Streptophyta; class Pinopsida; order Pinales; family Pinaceae; genus Pinus; species Pinus tabuliformis. Next base: position 1,293,985,887 of record CM062819.1, read on the forward strand.
AATGTTGGATGACTTTTCGTTGTGGGGGGGACGATGAGTGAAAAGGAAAGGTGGGGGGTGTGAAGCATGGTGAGGATGACACATAGTGGAGCCTTTCGGACACCCCCGCGTGGGTAAAGTGGGATGAAGCTCGAGGGGCCCGAAAGCACTCCCCCGCAATTGATCCAAGTGAGGGAGATCTCAACCATTGATTCTTGAGCAGTTGATAATCACATGCTGACAAAACTTATTTGTCGCATTCCAACTTTATTAAAACCTTTGAAACGTTTATGAATAATATATGCTATTACAAATAATTAATCACATTTAACCACATGATTAATTTATTTCAAATCAAATTAACTAATCTAAACCAAATTAATCAAATCTAGGGCGCATTTGATTTTGCAAGCCCCTTTTATTCATTTTTCTAAGGTTTTTTATTATTTTTTCTTTGTCAATTAACCACGATTAAATGGTGTGATTAACTACACTAATCTAACTCAATCACGATTAAACTGTGTGATTGATTTATTCACTCACCTAATTAAATTTATTTTCAGCCTAATCATGTTTAAACAGTGTGATTAGACTAACTATTTCTAATTCTCTTATTTACAATGTGGCATTTAAACAAGTTGCACACTTTATTTACAAAAATTCTTGAAGTATGCTTTCATGCAATTTTGATTTTTCTTGGTGGCATTTAGAATTGCTCACCTAGGGAGAAATTTTCATATATTTTTTCTCTTTTTGTTTTTCTTTTCTTTTCTTTCATTTCTTTATTCTATTTTTTTGTCCCCTACAATTTATTTTTCTTTTTATTTTTCTATATTTTATTTTATTTTATGTTTTTGGAAATAAATTTCAAACATAAAACATTATTTACATTTTTCAAATATAAATCATCAGGTAAAAACAACTCATCCTATGAAATATAGGACCCTAATAGACTTCATCATGGTCAATCCCATCAATACGCAAAACAAACCTTTGGGGTCAACCTTTCAGGTTTTTACCTTCAGGCCACGTCGTTACAACTTCGTCTAATCACGGCAAAGGAGAATTCTAGTCGTGCCGGTGCGGAGTCTCCATGACTAGGGTTTTGCCTTAGCTAATGGATAAGGTTTCGTGAGCTTATCCTATAAGTCCAGTGCTTGGTCCTCCCTGCGCCAAAAAAGGTCTTACACTTGAACTCTTCCATGGCCCGACCAGGGAGACCTTGTCCAGTTTTGTATGAGGCTTCTGATTTGAATCTAAATGAGTTTCGTGAGAACCTTCGTTAGCTCCTCACCGATCACAAGGGTTCTATAAACATCAAGCTCGGCACAAATGCTTGGCGATGGTGATGGCGAAGGTGACTTGCTACCGCACCCTGCGGTGCTATCCCTCTTGAACTTAGTCAACGGCCTCTCCAATGAGTTCCTAGCCCTCCGACATTCCCTACGTCATAACAAGGTATTCCCCGGTGTGAGGGCATAGGTGCTCCTACAACCACACTCTGTCATGGATCTACAGTGAACTCCTTAAGGGCTCCACCTCTCCTGCCACATGCCAAGGATTTCATACTCCAAAGTATACTTGTAAGAAATCGTATGGCGCTATGCATAACCTTCCTGTGCCTAACCATCTATGCCATGACGATAGTGGAAGACATCTAGGTTGTTGATAATGCAAGGTTGACTAAGCATGCATGGAAGGGTTTTAGCTATCCTTACACTTAAAGGGAGAATAAATCATCCAGAGTTGACGCTACACATCCCGTATAGAACCATAGGATTGTGGCTAGGGAAATAGTTATTCATGTGTATAAATAGACCTTGCTAAGAAGGAATATTCCATGTAATCATTTCGTATTAATAAAAAGGGTTACAAGCCCATGGTTTTCAAGTTTTTAAACCGGTTCCTCATGGATCTACTACCTGTAGCATTTCATAATACCTTTGTATCATTTTTCACATGTGTAGTTAGCAATGTATGGGAATGTTTCATACAAATTATTGTTCATCTCGTGGTCATAGAATCCCTCTTGTTATCATGCAAAGCATGACACATTCTAATGCTTATTATGTGTTGTAAACAACACCAGTATGCTTTTAACACAGCACATTATTTTCAGTCCAGAACCACACCCTTGCTTGACTTATTTAACAACATTATTTATCTCAAAAGTACAGTATTTCATATGCAATATTTTAACATAGCAATAAGTGCCATTTCAAGCAAAGATCTAACCACACACTCATAAGGATAATAGCATTGTTACAACCCTGAAATCCAGAGCCATTTCAACCAAAAATGCATTATACTTCCATTACCATGTAGACAAGTATAGAAAACACTTCTTATAATTTGCAGGGCAACAGAGTCTGGGACAAAGACTCTCCACCCAACCTTATACAGTTGCATCCAAGCTCACTTGCAATTGTCACCCCGAAACCAGATTCTAGAGACTAAGGGGGCTTTCTTATAGGACTGTAACTCCAATTTACCAGTTGGAACTGGGACTCCACAGGACCTCTTCCTCAATCCTACCAACGTCCTGTTGCAATAAACAATGCACAGGAAATCTAGAGGGTCAACACCTCCACCTTCAAGGATAACGCCAGGGATTCAGCTTTCTTTCCAGGAAGTCCAAAATCCACTGCAAATATTCTCTCAAGGTTGGTCTCTTCCCAAGTTGTCTAGGGCTCCAGGGACTACTATCTCAACCCATAGCCTCCAAGGGACCCAAGTTGTTACAAGGCTCCAAAGATTCCTATCTCATCCCACATCCTCCAGGGAACCCAAGTTATTACAGGAATTCATAGATTCCTATCTCAACCCACAACCTCCATGGAACCCAAGTTGTTACATGGATCCAGAGATACCTATCTCAACTCGCGGCCTCTAGGGACCCCAGTCTATCTCATCCCACATCCTCCAGGGAACCCAAGTTATTACAGGAATTCATAGATTCCTATCTCAACCCACAACCTCCATGGAACCCAAGTTGTTACATGGATCCAGAGATACCTATCTCAACTCGCGGCCTCTAGGGACCCCAGTCTATTACAGGGCTCCAGAGACTAGCATCCCAACCCACAGCCTCCAAGGAACCAAAACGTCAATCCCTTCACTTCCCTTCTCCTCTCTTTTGTGAATTGTTACTCTCCTCTCTACTCCTTGTTGATTACTTCTTGAATCCCTCTTCTCCTGCATCAGTAAATGAGAGAGTCAATTCCTTCCAACCATCAAGTCCCTCCCTCTTTTTCTCTGTTGTTTCTTTTTTTTCCTTGATCTGCATGGATGTTCCACCCTCATCCTCGTTGCTTTGCCCAGTCTCATCCTTCCCCAAATTTTTCCTATCCTCTTCCTTGTTGAGGTTCCCAAGCACATGGGTCTGTGTACTTTCTTTTGCAACTCATTTAATTTAAGAACCATTCCATTAATTACATGCACCAACCAACCTTAAATGGTTGCCCAACCATTCAAATTTTCTGCCCAAGAAAAATTCAGCATCCCAAGCAAGAAACCCTCCTCATCAATTCTAAAACTTGTGTCCCTTAACTCAATCCCCTCTTTTAAATTTTTACATATCTGTAAAAATATTTACAATGAATTTTATGAGGGAATCATGGGTGGGGTTGTGACATATTTGATGATTCTAATGGAAAATATTACTTGAATATGCTCAGAAATTTGGGGATTCCACTTCATCTCCAGAAATATACACAAATTCAACACAAATAAAAACTTTGCAAGCCAATTCATCAAATTTGCATTTATCTCTAGCAAATATGAGTCCAATGTTAAACAATAGCTTTGGTGCCACTCTATAATGTACCCAACTCACTTCTTGGACCACATTATTGCTAAAAACGACTCTAATACCAATTAAACATGCATAATGACATTTAAAAGTACAAATCACAAATTAAACATATGGTTCATGCATTTCAACACAACATTAAAATTGTAAATTAAAATAATAAGTAAACACCTATCTTTAAGACTTTTATACAACCAACTATAGACGTCAAATATTCCACCCAACCAGAATCAATTGCTCCAATTCCCTCAACAACATGTCAACTTCCAATTGGGGTTATGAATCCACAAGGGTGAGCAAGCTCCAATGAGTGTCTACAATCCACTCACATATCCCAAAGCCCATTAAAACACAGGGCCATGACTACTACATTAATTCCAACTACTTAACTCTATGCCCCTTTAGTATACACAATGCAAGGGATGAGATTTAAACCTTTGTGCCACATCCTCAACTAATCCCCATCCCCTCGAGGGTTAAGCGTAAAACCTACCATGAATTTTTCAGCTGGGGGCTTCAAGAAATCCATTTATTATAGGAATGCTCACAGCAACATTTATACAGGCTATAGAGTGATTTTTCAATGATAATTCCCCACAAGCATGCCAAACTAGTCCTCAACTCAAACTCCAACACTCAAAATTGTGGTTACAACTTTACGTCACCCAAAAACTCTATAATTATTCTCTTCTGGCTCTCTCTAAAACTACATAGACATTTTATTTTAATTTCCTCTTGTTTTACCCCATGCTTGATTGACTCTCACTCTTCTCAAGATGATTGTACTCGGCCCATATTTTCATAACTAAGTGAGTTGACTCTCTCACCCACCTCTTACATGAGTGTACATAGCCCCGTGTTCAAATACCTAGTTGAGGTGACTCTTCTACCATCCTCACACATGTATCTAATGATTGGCTCTCAATAAGTCAAAGGAGGATTATATGGTAATGATAAATAATTTAGAAAAATGACATGGTATTGTATGCACAATGTTTTCCCCTTAAACCCCATTTCAATCTCCTCCCTTGTGGAATCATAACCCGCGACTTTGTCCTTATCTGTCTTGCGGTCAATGGTATATTTCATTTTATTATTTTTAATATACAATATTTACATATCACATCACTTGACCCTCAACCATTTGTCATATTTACAAATATACATTACTAATCTAGAGATCAAAAAAGGGAAGTTACAGGTTGTGCTGTGTGTGTTTATGGGCTAAGTGAGTTAATTCATTATGTTCAAAGCAGTGCTTTCATTTTATTTTTTCACCCAAAAAAGTTGCAATTTTTCCAAGATACAACCATTTTTGTCAAATCTGAATGTATCAAGTTTCATTACAATTATATTTTTTTTACATATTGTATTAATATTTTGGTTTTATGTTTATATTCTCATATTTCTAGCCATTATGGTTTGTGCATGCTCTTTGCCATGAAGAAATCTAGGTAAATTATAAACATATCAAAAAGTGTTTTATGTTCTACATATGCTCTTTGCTCTGCACTTTATGTGATCTCAACAAATCAAAAACAAAGAGAAAACTTGCATTTTCTGGGTGGACTGGCCAAATCTAACATTAATGTTGTGAAGTTTCTTATTTATATTTTCCAAATCTAACTTGTTTTTGTATGTGGCCCGTGTTGAAGATTTTTTGTAAACAAATACAAGGGGTATGTATGCACTTGAGAAAAAAAAACCTCCTCAATTCTTGTTATATATTTGCATTAGCCCACTCAATTGAAAGTTACTTCATTAGATAAAAAGATGCCTTGAGTCCAACTATTTTTTTCATGAAGTTACTATTTGAAAAAGTACATCCAACTTTAAGTTATCACATAACTTTATTGTCAAATGCATTTCACTTGAAATATAAAAATCAGTCACTATAAACTTCCTTAAATTTCTTTTAAGTTATTTTTTGCATGCAATTTTAGTTTACAAAGTGCATTGTAAAATTGTTTCTTATTTTATAAAAGTGAATCACTTCATGTCATAAAACCTATTTGTAAAAGTCAGTTTATAAGCAAAGTTAGAAAAAGAATTTTTTACTCAATAACCCCATTGTGTATCCATCAACATGTAGGTCAACCTCTAACTACCATGTCACATTTTATTTTTTATGCCTTTCTTTAAAAGGGCTAGCTTTGACATTTGAAATCTATTCACAGATTGTTTTTATTTCAACTGGCCATTTTTTCAAAAATATCCATCCAAGCAGTCAGTTACTACTTTTGAAGCCATATTACTTGAATATCTTAATATGGATAATCCAAGTGATCTTTTGGTTACCAAATCAAACTATTTTTAATTGAAATCCCATATGGAAGATATACTACAAAGTAAAGGACTTCACCACATTACCCTGGGACAAGAAACTACCCATATATATTCCTTAAATAAAGTCAAATGGGATAATAAAAAAGATGAAGTAGGTAGTTAGTCAAATTTTCCATTTCTAGTGATTTATGGTGTCACCTTCAAGGAATTAATGACCAAGATGAGGCTTGAAAAAGGTTGGAAACCATATTTAGTAAACACAATGAGGTTCAATCCCACTAGCTTGAGAACCATTTTTTTGAAATCCCAATGATTTCTCTTACATTGAAGATTGGCTAAGTTCAAAATGCATGGAATTTTACCTGAAGACTATAAAAGATAACTAATGTACGATTGTTATTCTTGCTAAGCTTGATAGTGCATATTTTATTTTTGTATCTACTTTTCACTCCACTAAAGAAGCACAAGGTGTTGCTTACAAACCACCCTCCCTTATCATTTTTTGATTCTTTGATTAAAGATCAAGATAAGTTTTTGCATCTTGGAGTAATGAACACCACAGATACATATAACAATGCCTTATTGACCTAACAAAAGGATAAATCCAAGCATCCAAAGAAGCAATGCACACTAACAAGCAAAACAATGATCACAAACCCTCTTAACTAGCGTCTATTCCCAATGGTGATAAAATACCAAAATAAAAAAGTAAGATTGGATACATTATAATTCTTGCATATAAAATGGTCATCTAGAATATAAATGTTTTAAAAATATGGAGGCTTTAGGAGCAACAATGAAGAAACACAACAGGAATCTACATTCTTCTAACTCTCTTTTGATGGGCATGCACCTTCATGGTTCTGATTTATCCTTCAATGCAACATTTACTTCTTCCAATTAGTGGATTATTGATTTTGGAGGATCTTATCATATAGCTAAGGATAAAGCCATTTTATCTACTTAGTGAATGAAACATTAAATAAATATTTGTTGATGATGATAAATCTCTTAGTGTTTTAGGTTCTGAAACAATTTAACTAGATGATGGTCATTTTAATGATGTATTATGTGTTTGAGGTCTATCTTACAATCTTCTATTGATATATCAAATCTCTCATTCAGACAAAGGTAAAACAGTTTAGTTTTCACATCATTTAAGTTGTAATCAAGAATTTCAAATCTCTGGAGGTTGTCTTAGCAATTGGAACTATTAATAATATTTTCAGGTTGTACAAATTTCACAATTTTGTGTCTTCATCTTTTCAATTGATTTTTATTACTCATAAAAATGACTTGAGGAAAGTTTGAAATTAATGAGTTGGTCATTTAAATTACCACTCATTGCAACAACTATGTAATCACAATAATGTGACTAGTCTTCCTCTCATTCCTTGTAGAGGTGGTGTTTTTGCCATCTATGTTCCTAGCAAACATCATCAAGGAATTTTTTATAAACATGCTTCTTGACATGCCTTGGTCCCCTCACAACTTGTTTATAGTGATTTGTGTGGCCAACTTCATTATTCTTCTTTCTTTGGGTTCAAGTACTCGTAATTTTCATTAATCACTTCTCCAAACACACTTGAGTTTATTTTCTAAAACTTGAGAGTGAAGTTTTTGACGTTTTTTTGGCCTAGAACACATTTCTAAATAAACAATCTATATAACAATTATAGAAGTTAAGAACAGAATATGTCAACAAAAAATTTACAACTCACTGCACTACACAAGGCATTCATATGCAACACACTATTCCATATACACCATAAAAACATGTTCTCGTTGAGAGGAAGAATTGCACAATAAAGGAAATTGAAAATGGTATGATCTAAACTAAGGGATTAATTCTTCATTTTTGGATGGAAGCCATTAATTATGCTAATTACAGTTCATTGTAGTTCCACGAAGGCTTTAAAAATATATAACATGGGAAGAAGTATGGAGTAAAATTAAACTAAATGTAGGTTAATTTTGTGTTTGATAATCAAAGATTAACTCACATTCATGATGAGAAAAGAAAAGCATTAGAAACTAACTGTGAAGTGCATTTTTGTTGGATATTCTAAAAATACGAAAGATTATAGATTTCTTCAACCTTATTCCAATGAAACTATTATTAGGAAAAAATGTGAAGTTTCACGAGTGTCTCAACATGTGAGCCTAATTCATCATGTGTGATATCTTTAACATGTAATCTATCTTTGGCGTTTATACCATCATCTCTTCCCAACTTTTTTTATTAGTGACCCTATTCTAATTTATTCTTGAGGCAATGACATCGAAGATGAAAATCCACCTCCACCTACTCACCTTTATCTAGTTGGGTCCATTTAACATTAACCTACAACATCACCATCACTTCCGAAATGGGTTTGCACAACATGAGAAATGGATGGTGATCTTGTTGATGATCCTATAGATCAACATCATACACATTAACAACTCCAATGAGCCTCCTATGTTTGGCTTAAGTTTCAGACATCCATGATCTAAAAACATTTGCATATGTTTTTGTCCATCCAAATCGGGACATAGTAATGAACAAAGAGTATCATTCCTTAATAATAAACAGCAATTGGGAGTCACCTTTGGTGACTATACCATCTTCTCTTCCCACCTTTTTTATTAATGATCCTATTCTAGTTTCTCTTTGAGACAATGACATTGAGGATGAAAATACACCTTAATCTAGTTGGGTTCATTGAACATTAGCCTACCCCAATACCATCACATCCAAAATGGGTTTGTACAACATGAGAAATGGGTGGTGATCTTGTTGATAATATTACAAATCAACATCATACACATTCACAACTCCATTGAGCCTCCTCTCTTTTGCTTAAATTTCAAAGACTCGTGATATGAATCATTTGCATAAGTTTTTGGTCATCTAGATTGAGACATAGTAATCAATGAAGAATATATTTCCTTAATAATAAAGGATACTTGGCATCTTGTACCTCTTCCAAAACAAAGAAACCATGTTAGCTTTAAAATGATGTATAAAATAAGTATAGCATTCTCAAGGTGAAGGTGTTGACTATATCGAAACATTTTCTCTCATAGCCAAAATGAATTCCATCCACCTAATTTAACCCTTACCATCTCACTTAAACAAGAGGTCCATGAGATGAATGTTAAGTCTACCTTTTTGCATGGGATTTGCAAGAATAAGTTTATATGGAAAAACCTCCTAATTGTGTTTAGAATGATTTTAGCATCATTTACCACCTCAAAATATCTCCTTAGTCTTAAGCAAGCTCTTCGAGCTTGGTATGTTAAATGGATAGCTTTCTTGACACTAGCTTTTCTAGATTTCAATTTAACCTCAATGTCTATATCAAAAAATTAAATAACCATCTTATTATACTTGTTTGTTATGTTGATGGCCTTATTCCCATTGCTAGTGACTCCAAACTTTTAAACCATATGAAATGCAACCTTGAAAAGAAATTTGAAATGACAAACTTAAGTTTAGAGTCAAACACATCCAAGTGCATATTACAAGTGCATATTAATTATTTGCAAATCATCCTCTTCACCCTTTCAGTTTAGAGTCAAACACGCTACCACCTATATTACACATAAGTAGATGTCACTTTGTACAATAAATTAGCTAGTAGCCTTTTATATTTGACTCATACTCGTCCTAATATTTCTTTTTTATTGTTCTTGTTGTCTAGCTTATGTAAACACCCTAAGAGAACAATTGAAAATAACAACAACAACAAAAACTTCAATATATCCAAGATACAGTATAGAAACTAGTGTTAACAACAGTATTAACTCTCATATAACCTAGTAAAAAGCTTGGAATTTATAGGCTCAAATTCCATTGACTGTAAATGAGGTTCCCAAGCGGATATCTAACAGAAAGAATCAGTCCTTGGAAGCAGAAGTCTCAAATAACGAAATCAAAGCCGCCCTCTTCTCTATGGAGCCGGACAAGGCTCCAGGGCCTGATGGCTTTACAGCCAGATTCTTACAGCACTGTTGGCAGATTATCGAAAATGATTTGTGTAGGATGGTCTGGAAGTCTCAAAACTGTCAAAAGATAGGGGGAAGCACTAACTCGGCTTTCTTGGCCCTTATCCCCAAGGAAAGAGGTGCAAACTCCTCCAGATTCTGCCCTATCTCTCTTTGTAATATAGGCTATAAGCTAATAACAAAAGTGATAGCGAACAGGTTGAAAACAATACTCCCGGACATTATCCCAGAGAATCAGGGGGGCTTCATTCAGGGAAGACAAATAGCAGACAACTATACTCTGGTTCAAGAAGCAATCCACTCAATTTTGGCCTAGAAGGAGAAAGGAATGGTTATCAAACTTGATCTTGAAAGTGCCTTTGATAGGGTTAGACACAGATACCTGCTGGAGGTCCTTCATAAATTCGGGTTTGGGCATAAGTTCATCAATTGGATCAAGGCTTGCATTAGTGAGCCATGGATTGCCCCACTGGTGAACGGGAGAGCCACGGACTTCTTCAAAGCCTCAAGAGGGCTGAGGCAAGGGTGTCCCCTCTCCCCCTTGCTCTTTGTCCTCCAAGCATCAGTATTAAGCTTCCTCTTGAACAAAAAACAGTCAGAGCAAGAAATAATGGGAATAAACATTGCAAGAGGAGTAAAAAGTATAAATCATGCGCTGTTTGCAGATGACTCTCTGTTGCTGGGAGCCGCTTCAGTGGTCTTGGCAAACCGATTTAAAGAGGTAGTGGATGACTACTGTGCAGACTCAGGAAGCAAGCTTAACAAAGGCAAATGCCAAGTTTACTGTTGGAACACCTCTGCCAGATTGACCCAAGCCATTTCTATTTGTCTTGGTTTCACAGCCTCCTCTACTTGGACTTCATTCAAATACCTGGGGCTCCCTGTCTTCCAAAAAAAGATCCTCAGCAGAGAATGGATGCCGCTGTTGGATAAATTCAAGCTCAAAATTCAGTCCTGGGGATATAATTGGCTCAACCTAGCAGGCAAGACAGTACTGATAAAGTCTGTATTGAATAGTCTGCCCATCTTTCAGGCAACAGTTATGATGGCGCCCATGGGTATAATGAGGAAGATGGAGGAGTATATAAAAAAAAAAAAAAAAATTGGAAAGGGGGCAAAGGCAACGAGAGAAAAATCCCATTACTAAGCTGGAAAACGATCTCTCTGTCCAGATTAGAAGGCGGTTTAAACTTTAAAAATCTCAGCATCCAAAACACAGCGATGGGTGCCAAATTGGTTTGGAGGATCATCGCTCCAAAACCGGGTTGGGCACAACGGGCTTTGTGGAAAAAATATTTCGGAGGGCAGAGAATGCGCTGCCTGAGTAATCCAAAGGGAATAGCAGGTACGTTGATCCACAAACTATGTGAAAATTCCGCAGCTCTGATCAGACAACACGCCCACTGGATCCCAGGGAACGGACAGCGAATACGCATTTGGGATGATAACATTATGGGAAGTGATCCGTTGGCAGAAGATCATTCCTTAGCCGCTCTGAGAGAATGGATGAACACAGAAAATATTAAAACTTTGTGGGATCTGTCCCTCTGGGATAATGATGATTGGTGGCGGTGGAAGCATCTAGAGGTGCCTGCGAATCTTGCTCATGATTATGCTGTCTTCCTTTCCCATTTGAAAGGCAAAGCTCCGCTGAACAGAAGGATAGCTGACAGCAGAGGTTGGGGATCGATTCCTGGCAATTACACTGTGTCGAAGGGATATGTCCAGCTCACCCGAATTCCCAGCGCACCGCCTGATCCGAGGCCATGGCAGGGGGTATGGACTTCAGTAACGTTGCCCAAAGTGGATACCTTCTGCTGGCTTCTATGTCACCACAGAATTCTGACAGAAGACAGGCTCAAGAAAATAGGGTACTCAGGGCCATCCCGCTGCTCTCTGTGTGAGAATCATGAGGAAAACGCGTCTCACATGATGTTATCCTGCAATTTCGCTACAGAATTGTGGAAGGAGGCTTTAGATCCATGGAGCATGAAATTTGGCCCATTCAATCACTGCTCAGAGCTCTTTTCTAATTGGAAACGAATATATCCAGGTGGCGCCGCTCAGAACTCACAAATCAGAGATGCATGGCTCGCCCTGCCCAAGCTAATTTGCTGGCATATCTGGTTAGAAAGAAACCAAAGGATCTTCAAGAATAAGAAGAGCGTTCCTAAGCTAATCTGGGTTAAAATTAAAAGTCATCTTAAAGAATGTATGGGAGATCAGTTAAGCATAAAGGACCTCACTGAACAAGATATAGCCTGGGGTGCCTCCCTGGATCTTCACTTCTCAGATATTGTAAAGAACCCCCCTCCCCCCTTAAAGTCTTGGCAAATCCGCCTAAATGACACAGAGTTTGCCGAATTCTGCAACAAAAAGGCGAGGAAAGCTCTCTTTTTTGACGGTGCAGCTAAAGGAAATCCTGGCAGTTCTGGAGCTGGTGGGGTTATTAAAAGTGCAGAAGGTATAACGGAAGCTAGATATGCTTGGGGAGTAGGCGTCAACACCAGTATTCAAGCTGAAGCACTAGCTCTCTTCCAGGGACTCAAGGTGATTAAGAATTTGGGAATCAGAGAGGCAGTAGTTTTTGGGGATTCTCAGATTATTATAAACGCCATGGTGGACAAATCCTCTCCCTCTGATTTAAGACTATCTAGATTGCTGAGCAGAATCAACACCCTTACATCCTCCTTCCAGAAGCTGGAATTTCTTCACATAAAGAGGGAAAACAACAAAGAAGCAGACGCTGAAGCCAATATAGCAGTTCTTCTCCCTCTCGGAAAGTATATAAGAGACGGAGAAGAAGGTTGGGATCCCATCCCCTAGCAGCCCAATAAGAATGTATTACTGTGTCCTTCTGAAGCAGTTTGTTTGTATTTTTAAATTAGGACAGATAGAAAATTCTGCTAGAAGAACAGAATGTAAAATCAGCAAAATCTTTAAGAGGACAGCTATATGGATACTGGATGAGGCAAAAGCTGAGCCTCTCCTCCCATTTTGTAATTTGAATTGAGGCATTTAAGCCAAGAAGGAATATACCAGTCTAATTGTTTCTTTAAAAAAAAAAAAAAAAAAAACTTGGAATTTATGGAAATGTTTTGAAACATAATTTGAGATTATGTTGCCCCTATGTTTAGTACATTAATTAAAAGAGAATAAAAATTTTAACCATATTTATTTTGATAAAAAAAATAGTAGGAAGTTTTAAAATATTATGTATATAAAAACATTTATAAATGTATTTTATATTATTGAATTTGCAATTAAGATATACCTTTGTTTGAAATGTCATTTTTAAGTTTTACAGAGTTCTAAAAACTTTATCATTGTAACCAACCTTTCTTATATTTTATTTAATTGAATATTTTAACTTGTTATTGACTCTTTTAATTGAATATTTTGACTTGTTATTGAATCATTTATTTTGGATATTCAATTTATGAATTGAATTGTTCAGTTCATATTTAAGAAATGAATTTTGTTATTTCATTTGATATCAGAAGTTATTAATCTAGTTTTTTGCCACAACCTTGATTCATGTCTATTTGATCAAACTTTGTGAAACATCAACTCATAATTTTTTTAATTACCAAGCATATAAACATATCAAGTCTTTGACCATTTACAATTCAAAGACCCACTAAAGAAAAAAATCAATGGACGGCCAAAAAAAGATTAAAGGAAGAGAAAAAAATTACATTTGAAAATGTGACCATTTACCGAAATTTTGGAAAAACAAATAAATAAATTCGAGAATTTTTTGGAATATCAATCCAGTGCCAAATACATCTAAGAAGCGAGAAAATGACAGAACAAAATAAATTAACAATCCATATCATCCGTTAAATATATGATTCCATACAATTGCAGTGCTAACCCCAGCACATTGTTGTCCATACTATGTTGCTTCAACCATCAATTTCATCAAAATCACTGCCTACTTCATTGAATAAGTGGTACACTGCCTACTATCATCATATAAGTCACTCTCTTTTTTGTTTAGGATCTTTTCTATGCATATTTTCCAATCTAATTGCTTGTTTGAATTGTTAGAGTTTGTACAATCCAAATGCCCCAAGGTTTTCCAAGCTGTTTAATCCATTTATGCATTCGGAAATGCAATTTAAACTGGGAAAAATTACAATCTCACCAAGGATTGTACAATCGAATTTCTATAGCATTTAAACTTTGTCTTGAGATAAGGTTATTTGACTTAATTATATGAAATAAAAAGCATTCATAGGACCTTGTATGCTAGGAAAGTTAAGTAATTAAAGTTACTCCAACAAAATGACGAAAATAAAAATCTTTCAAAATAAAATTTTATATAAAAAAGTCAATTTGGTTTATCTTAGGTGGTTAAGAGAAATTATTGGGATCTTCACAACCTAGGTTCAATTCTCGCATGTGACATGATGAAGTTTGATATAATAGATCAAAAAATATTATTTAAGCCTCGAAGGCTAGCTTAATTGGTCAAGTCCCTGTCTTTAAAATACCTCCGTTATTGAAAGGTCACAAGTTCAATTTTCTTCGAGTAGATCTACATGATACAATTATTCCATGGACATAATCGTCAGTGATCTCCAAACACTGTAAACCACATAAAAATAAATTAATTAATTAAAAAACAAAAACAACAAATCAAATAAAGAAAAAAATTAAAATAAAATTTTATTAAAAACCAGAAAGCACCCAACTTCATAGTTCAAATTACTAGCGTTCAAAGAGAGTATTCAAGAAAAATAAATAAACATCATCGTTGGTGCAAACTATAAATAAAATTACAAGAACACCGATTTCATCAATTAGTGATTAATTTCAAAGGTATAATCGACAAGAAATGCATATTTGACAATGAATATGAAATTAAAGAATCACAAATAACAACTAATAGTTTTAAAAATACGTATCTCATAAATGAGCAAGTTTATGTATAATAAAAAAAAAAGGTAACATAATTCTCCATCCAACCTATTTATGACTAATAGTTATAAATATATATCTCATATCAATTGATATAACCTTATTTATTAGAGGTTGATATAATTCTCTATTCAACCTAATTAGAAATACATATCTTCATCTTAAACACGGACCAAAAAGAAATTGGACATTCTACCATTAGAAGCACATGATAACGTTACAGATTGTTATCATCATTCCAATATAATTTTTAGTACAAAAGATGGAGCTAAAAAAGACTAGAGATGTAGAAATTTATCACTGTAAGAGTAATAATGAAAACATGATTAACTCAAATATATAAACAAGATTGAAAAAAATATTATATGTTATGAAAATGAAAAAAAATATTTTAATGTCATATTATCAACATCTTGTACCGTTTGAGTGGACCTAATGGTTAAGTGCATGTGTTTTCTCCTAAAAGGTCACGAGTTTAAAATCAGAAGACTGTAAAATATGTATGCTTTCGTAGATTTAGCAGTCAAATCGCTGAGCGGATATGGATCCCACAAACAAAGAGGTCACACACCAATTTGGTGTCTAGCTTCCCATGACCTTAAAATTAGATTAAAAAATTCTAAAAATCAAATAAATAAAAAAACAGCCCTAATAAGAAACAAACATTATAATCTAAAACATTTTATGGACACGACATAGGTGGACGAGCAGAATCTTCTTCATAGCTAAATTCTTATGTACGGTGGTAGATGTCACAAATGATGCTGCTTAAATTCTTATGTACGGTGGTAGATGTCACATATGATGCTGCTTTCATCTATTGACAAAATTCGTTTTAGAAATGTAAGTTCAATCCCTTGGAGTGTGTGCCATATGTAAGAAATATGGACCAAAGATGGGACCCACCTATAACCAAAACACAATGATCATAGTCCAAGGAGTCCTCGAAGCATAAAAGGAGAGGTACACGAGAAATAATAAAAGCACAAGCTTTGAAATTATGACTAATTTCAATTTTCAAATACGAATTTCAGCAGCAAATAACAGTTGGGAAATGCAGACAAGCTCGCTTTCTGTCCTGTCATAGATTTCGTAAACATATCAAAAGACAGGAACAAGCATCATTAAAATAACCTAAGAAGAAAAACTGTGGGATATTTGATCGTGCCTCCTCATTTAACATCCCCCACTCATAGTTCCCGGTCGGAATGGCATCAACAAACAATTGGCTTTTTACAGGGAATTTCTGAACGTGCGTTTTTGTAGGACAAAATTTTGACGAGGTAGCATGGCTTTTAAACAGCAGCTATATGTAAACTTGGAGAGTTCAAGACATCATTTGACGCAAGAGGTACAGTGTAGCAAGCTGCATGTAGGCGTGTCTCTTGCTAAAATTGTTCAACAGAAAAATATAATATTTTGGGCACGCCCATTTATTGCATGCTTCCTTAAAAAGTCTTTCAAAACTTGTTACAGTATGAATTATAAAAGGGTTTTTAAACAATGCACAGCTTAGTCTCTCGAAATCCAAAATGCCTGTGTTCGATTTAGTAATAAAGCAAAAGGAAGCTGCTATTGTCAACACTTAATTTCATAAACTGCTGTTCTTACTAAAAATTTAATCCTTCTTCGTTTGTGCCTGTAAGTGACCCTAAGAAGAATAACAAGTCCAGTGAATTGTAATTTATATAACAATGCAGTATGAAAATATTTCAATTCAAGCAAATCTACCCAGCAAGTAGGAAAAAAATGGATTGTCTAAGCATGCCTCAAGTATAGAAATCCTCCCATCATAAGCATCCATTAACACTATTCAGTATGTTATCTGGGACCGAGCCTGTATGGATATTTAGAAGTACATGTGCTGAAACCCACCAAAGGGGACACACATCACCTGATTACAATAACATGGCCCTAAACCAGGTAAAAATGCAGACATAAACTATTTAACAACACTTGTTGGCACACTTCAAGTAGAATCATTAACTAAATTTACAGCATATAGGATACATCACTGTCTGGAGGAGTCAGCTGGTAATAAACGCTTAAGTGTTTGACATAATGTAAAGCACTAATTTGTTTAGTATCCCTATTATGAAAATTCTAGCTGGCAAAACGATGAGCAGTTAAATGACAAAGTTGACTATGACAAAAGTAGTACAATAAACTAGTTAAGCTACAATCATTCCAACCAATCCAATTGATTGTGATATTATGAGATTGTACCAGTGCTGTGACTTCTCAAAACAAAATGAACAGGATAATGGAAATCAATCCCCTTATTGCTACGTTTGTAACGATGACCTGCCCGTCAAATTTGATACCTAACTTGCTGAGCACATGCAAAATTTCCTAGACCCAGTTTGATGTGGCATAAAGCCATTTGGTCCTCATACTTATTCAAAACCTGGTTAAACATACCATACAAGACAAAAGAGGTTGCCACATCCAGGTATGTACGGTTCAATTCCAGAAGTGCACCAAAAGACTGTCATCTAACATTATTATTGATTCAGAATGACCTTACCCTCTGTGGAAATCCATCCTAACCATTATCACCTTGAGAACTGCATAACAGAATATCAAGAAGGCACTGACTTTCTCGCTGGGTTTCCCCAGCCAACATGAACTTCACAACCCTGAAATATTGTCCATAAGAACATATACTGAGATATTAAAAACAATACAATGAGGGATGATGGAATCGCTGCAAAACATTGCCATATAGTATAAGTAGCCCCACTATCTTGTAGTAGACCATAACTTAGTGCTAATGTATATTCCATCCATTCCTGTACTTCTGCCTGCAATTTCCTGTTAGCAAGGTGCTGCATAAACCAGGGATTTCAAAAACTTTTCTATAATCCAACCTTCCATATGAATAGCTAACAGGTGCAAGCAGGGCCAGGACCTCAGCGGCGCCGGGCTTGACCAAAACTTGATTCAGGCTGCTGCTGAAGATAAGGCTGGAAAAAGAAAATATAAGAATAAATTAGGGAAAGTAGAGACACATCTGTATAAACTGTATAAGACACAAAAATATATATACCAAAAAAAACTAAACTATTTAAATTTTACACTCATACACGAGCAAGGGGCTGCTGAAACTGTTCATGAAGATGGATATATGACATTGCAGGACCCGGACAAGCAAATTGTGAAGATTGCAAATACATAGCAGGTGAAGAATGTGCGCCCAAGTGACCAGGATGGAATGGTCTCACCATAGAATCTGGAGGACCATAACCCATTGTATTTGGTGGGGCCAATCCCCAAGTTCCATGGACATGAGGGGGGACTGGAGGAGGAGGTGGTTCCATATGAATCTGTGCCCTGTGTGGTGTCCCCAATTGGGGAAATTCAGTGTTATAATTAACAAGTGGAGTATACAACGCGTGCATACTGAATGGTCCCAAATTTAAACCAAAACCAGGATCAAATCTTTGGTTGTACCTGACAAAAAATAAGGGCATCAAATAACCAAATCAACAAGAAAGGCAAACATTTTCAAAGAAGATATGACAGTCAGAAAACTGAACAACGTCCTAGAAGTTGTAACAATTCCCTATTCACCTGTCATAACTTCGGTCATAATCAGGATCCTTACGATCCTTCTCACGATCTCGAAAAATGGCAACTCTGCTATTGTTAGAATTTACTCTACCAGGAGGAGACTCCATTTGTCCATTCAAATTGTTTATTCCACCAAGTCCAGAGGAACAATCCATTAATGCTTTTGCATCATTATTTTGGAGTGGGTCCGTTGTAAGTTTTCCATCAGGACTCGAAATTCTAATGGAATAGCATTGCTCATTATCGAATGAAGCCAACTCATCTTCGACAGATGTTTCTATGAAGTCTGCAGAGCTATTGCAGTTGAAGATCCGAGCACGTGCTTTAATATACTCTTCCTTCCTTTCCTCTACACTTTTAGCAAAATTGGACTCCGATGAATTGTTAAGACTCCCCCTACCACCTACTTGAGAACCTTTCTGTGACCTCTGCATAATTTCAAACCTAACAACATTAGTCTTCTCATCGCGAGGTAGATTTACAGGAATGTCAGCCAACCGAATCACTGGATACCCACTTTGAGATGTTTTCCGAGCAATGATGCGAGAACCAGATCCATCTGTTGTGTGGCAATCAATCACCACCATTGATTGCAGACCATAATGCTGAGCAACACGATGGGCAACAAGTCTGAGATAGGAAGTTGGCAACTGTTCAAAATCAAGCTGTTGTTGGCCAGGATTTTGAATAAATTTTTCAACCTGTTGCTCCATTCGTAAAACTGGAACAGACAGCATTTGTAATAAGCTTTAGACTTCACACAAAAAGAAGCTGATGAGACTGCATGTTCAAAAATGATCTTACTGATAATGTTAACAATTGAATAATAACTAATGAAACATTGATGTTTTTCCTAGCTGAGATGGTAAGCATATCCATAATGATGGAACACATACAAAGAGTTATCTAACAGACAGCTTACCTTAGCCATAAAAATACAGAAGGGTGCATTCCACAACATCAAGTTAGCATATTGCAAGATTTTGTTATGCATAGAGCATTCTGCAAGAATAGTGACATGCATAACATTCTTCACCAAAATAAATTTGAACAGGTGTTATCCCAATGAAATCTGGCCGACCAAAACTCTCCTATCATCTAACAATGACAATCCAGCTAAAGAAACATCACATGGAAATTCTATTTGGAGGCCTTTAAAGTTTAAACAGTCTCTGATTTCCTACCTTCCCCAAGCAAACAACCTTCTTCAGCAAATAACCAAAGTTCCAACAAGTGAATGTCTGTGCTTGAATACAGCCTCACTGAATCTCCTTTGCATCCTGAGAAAAGAGAGGGATCATCTCACTCACAACTACTTCACCACACCCTCATCTGCTCAATCACACTATTTTCCTAGTTGAGCCCCTACTTTTTAGATATCTTCTTTGGCTTCTCCAAAGCTACTTCTGCCTAAGAGGGTCTAGGTCTTTATGGTTCCTCTTTAGCTCAGCTGTAGAAGCTGATAACATTTGAGAAGTGATAGCAATGGCTTGATTGAACGTTTGGTTATAACCTGCCTATGAAAAGACACTCCTTTGAAACCTGACAAATCTCCAAAAGGTTAAGCAGCACACCTTTCTGATAACCATAAAAGCTATGTTCCACCGAGTTTCAGAAGGGGGGGCGCAGGTGCAGGGAGACGCACAGTGGGGAGACATGTGGGAGCACCCCCAAATTTTAGAAATTCAGGGGGGACAGGGAGACGTCGGGATCCCTAGGATAGGGGTCACTGTCTCTAAAATTATAAAAATACAAATACAAAAATAATAATCATAAAATCCCAACAATAACACTCATCCCATGCAAATTCATCATCGTGCAATCCAGTGCAAATGCTATAATCTTGCCAATGCTGAAATTTTGAAAACTGTTAAGTCTACTGAATTCTGAATGGGATGTGAAATTGTACTCTCCCTATGAAGTCTGATGAGGTTGGAACCACTCCCAAACATCATGACACATCCTCCAAGTCCTATCCCTTATTATTTCTATCTTTGTGGGTTGATAGACAAAAAAATTGCGGGTTGATAGGTGCTCAGAAGTCCCCCACACTGGGGAAACATTTCCCCATGTGTTTCCCCCAAAGGGGGATGTGGGGAAACATTTCCCCAGGCATCCCCCATCCTCAGATCTTGGAAAGCGTGGGGGTCATGCCCCCCACCATAGGGGACACGTCCCTGTCGAACACTGCATAAAAGAGCACTGTTTTGACTTGAGCCAGAGTGAAACATGTTAGTGTTTGTAGTGCATACACGTATTTCCATGAGGGTGTCTGCTTATGGAAATCGTCATTAAAAGTATCCTATGCTTTTTCAGAAGTTCACTTTATTAATTAATTAATAAAGTGAACATTCTTTTATTAAGGCAATTTTTAATTAATAAAGTGACTAAAGTGAATCAATAATTTAATTTAAAGAGTCATTGACCTCACAGTTAGATCTCGACAGTTGAAGATTAGGTTTTTGGCTCATGTCAAAGTTATAAAAGAAAGAGAGGACACAGGACAAAGACACACCGAACATTCATTTCACAAGTCGTGAAGTCATGTGAGTGAAAGGAGAAAATCAGAGATCTGATTTCCAGCCATTGGCAAGAATTTCGGCAGTATTTAGCAGGACAGGCAGCCAACTAGCAGCAAGGACAGGAGCAGCCAGACAGCCCAGAAGAGCAGTCTGTACTGCAATCCATATGGATTCCATACTGTTGTATGGATTCCGTGACATCATATGGATTTGAGGGCAGGCTGCCTAGATTTCCATTCAAACTGTAATTTCAGGTTTGTTGTTTGTTTGATTATTCTCAGTCATTTTTCCCTGTGAGGAAGCTCTTCTAAGTTCTGAAAATAATTTTGAATGATGAACTGATCTAAAAGGGCAGAAATATTTATGTACCGTGTGTGATTGCTTTTCTCGTTTTCCACTGCACGCAAAAGTCAATATTGCCAGTAAAGTAACTAGATCTGATCTGTTTGCTTAGATCGTTGGTTTTAGGATATTTTAACAGAAGGAGCTATATTCAAATGACAATGAATAACTGATCGGAAGTTATAATAGCCTGTCAAGATCAATCTTTAGGGATAATAGCTAAAGCCAGCACCGCATAATTTCAATTGGCTCCACAAATACTGGTTAAATACATTGCACTAGGCATTTATGCCATTGTCTCTGCTTTTGGAGGCCAGTGTCAGCCCCAAAATTGCATGTTTAATATGAGCATCCTCTGTCATGCGTTGCAACATCTGTCCCTGCCTGAACAGTAGCCTCCCCTCAGGCTAGTTTAATTTTCAAACATGAACTTAGTTAATATAGCATGTTGATGTGTGTCTCAGTCACACGTCACATATAGTATTTTGCAGCCTGTAGTTTGTAATCGGATGGATACATAGTATATTCACACGAATCATGCTTTAAAACACCAAATCACAATTCTAACTTACATTGGCAATGAGATGATCCAATTCGAACCTGGGTGAGTTTTAATCACATTGACCAAGTTTGACTTGGTTGAAATTGTTGCCCTTTCGTTTAATGACAGTTTTTGGGAAGATGCTGAAAAGATTAATGTTGAGACTTCAAAGTAACTTCATTTCATTTTTAGATTCTATTTAAATTTTAAACTTTATACAAAATCAATGTTTAACAATGACTTTGATCTTTCAGGATTGCTGCTGATGAACAACCCACTATGGGTTATATTTATGAGTTGATAGATCTCACCAAAGAGCCAATTGAAAGAAGATATATGAATGTCGAGGCAGAGTATATGCCTCTTTGAGATGTGCTATTGATGAATGTTCAGAAGACAATTGCATTCTCCTTTATATGCTACTGGGTAACCCAGCATAATTTTATGATATGACCAAATTTAGTTAGTATGGGAAAGTTGTTAGAGGATTTATGACATGCATTGAAAGGTGCATCCCCAATCAAGAAACCCAAAGTCACATCCTTGCCCAGCTACAAGATTATTGGACACCTTCAAAATTGTTTGCCTATACCAGTGCTATACGAGATCTTAAGAGATTTGTCATTGAAATCTAAGATTAGACATACAAGTGCTTGAGATTCTGTTGAGAATATTCATCCCAAGAAGCGCAACCGACTGACACAAAAGCACTTAAATAACCTTGCTTTTGTCCATTACAATATTTGGCTTCATAACAGACTACTCGGTAAAACATTGAAAAAAGCAAGACTTAGCTCAGTTTATTCAAGGCTTAATCATTTGAATTTGAAAGAGTAATTTGAAGTTCAAAACCCCAAATTTAATTCACATTTCATCATATCATAATGATGACAGGTTCAGATCATTCAGTTATTGCCCTGAACATGGACGACACAGAGCTAGTAGTAGATCAGGATCCTACATCTACTTGGCTTCAATCGGAGGAGGCTCCTCCTTTTAGCGTTCACAACTCGGAGAAACTTGAGGGTAAAGTAGCCGAAGACATGGGAGAATCTGCTTCTTAGCTTTTTTACTATTTAATATCAGACTTCAGTGTTACTATCTAGTTAGCTTTTATCAGCAGAAGCTTCCAGCTCTCAGTTCAGAGTCGTCTGGACACTTATTATGGATGAGATACCTATTTATCCATGAAATGTTGGACATCTATTGATATTGGGCATTGTATGAACATGGCTTTATTGAATATCAACGAAAAATACTTTTTTAATTCAATATATAAGTATATCTTTATTTTTTTGTAGCTGTAGATTTTTCCCTTTGGTACATATTTTTAAATAATTATAATCTATTTGCTTGTATCATTAAATCCTTATCAAGCTTCATGTAGCCCAGTTGAATCCCACCAGCTAAAAGAAGCATCTTCTATCTAGTTTTGAAATTGAAAGCTGTCTGAAAGGTCAAAACAGTAATCGTTAGCACTAGTCATAATTTTAGAAGCCTTATAAGCTGTCTTGAAAGTTAAAACTGTAATCTTAAGCACTGGTCATGATTTTAGAGCCTTGTACATATTTCCATACATAATTTAAGGTATTATTTTCCTATTCTC
Organism: Pinus tabuliformis; assembly: GCA_031772625.1. Taxonomy (NCBI): domain Eukaryota; kingdom Viridiplantae; phylum Streptophyta; class Pinopsida; order Pinales; family Pinaceae; genus Pinus; species Pinus tabuliformis. Next base: position 1,294,009,463 of record CM062819.1, read on the forward strand.
ATTGGTGATAAATATCCTGTGACTAAAATGAAAAAAAATGCCCATAGACAAAAGACTTGTGTGCGACATGAATTTACCATAACTCAATAGTTTGAGATAAACAAAGTTTAAATTTTGTAGACTTACTATGCAAAACGCAAATGCTGAATGTGAAAATCCCCATTGGCAGCACAGGGTTACTCCTAGCTTGCTGTCATGACTCTACATAGAAACTACTATTGACAAAGCATATGTAATGGAATAAATAAATATCACAAGATCAAAATGATAAAAAGTGCAAACCTAAGTTGCCATGGATACACAAACTGGGAATCAGGTACAGCTACAGAATTTTTCAAAACAGTTGACACAAGTATGTCAGGGGCATAGTTTTAAGAACTATGCACCGGGTTTCGAACCAGCCACCTATCTAACCGTGTTCGAACCAGAACTGGATCAAACCGGATTGAACCAGATTCAATAAACTGGAATTGGAAAAAATACATAAAATAATTAATTTTAATGAAAAAAATAATTTTTAAGATTACAAACCATGATTCCAAACCATTAGAGACAAAATATGGAAAGTATTCTCATCTATATATATTATATAAGATTGCATATATCAAAATGGCACTGAATGCAATACATATCAATGATATCATTGACAAAATACATAACCAATGAGGCTCTAAATGGCCTCTAGAGTCCCAAAACAATGCTACAATGAGGCTCTAAATGGCCTCTTGAGTCCAAAAACAATGCTACAACTCAAGCTACTAGGCCACTAGCCTACTACAAATCACTGATCGACATGATCACTCATCAAACTCATCACCACTACTACACATGGGATCATCACTAGGAGCTACATAAACATCATCTAGCTCAGAGTTTGAGGACTCCTCAAACTCCTCTCCAACCTCAATAGCAGTACTAGTAGTAGCATGAGCAACATCACTAGGCCTAGCAGAACTAGAAGCACGAGTTCATCAAGCTGCACAACTATTGCTTCCCTCACGAGTCACCATGTGCCATGCTTGGTCTTGCTGGTTTACTTCCTTCAGCTCTTGGTTCAACTATCAGATTTGCATTTAGATCAACACCCGTCTCCTATGTCACAAGGTTCGCCGGACTTGAACCTTCAGGTTCGAAATTCGGTGAATCTCAAAAAAAAAAAAAAAAAAAATCGTTTAGGTTCATCGAACCTAAAGGCGAACCTCATTCGAATTCGAACCCCATGTGAACCGAATCGAATTCGAACCTCAACGTGAACCTAAAGGCGAATTTTATCGACTTTGAAAAAAAAATTGGGATTCGATCTGAGGGTTTGTGGGTTTTATTTAACTGTTTAGCAAAAAAAACCATGGGCGTACAATGGTTAGAACTTAGCCCGTGGGCCGTAGCCGTGAGGATCAATCTGAGTGTGACTCGAGTCTCATGCATCTTGCAAACTGGAAACTTGAGTCGTGACTGCGAGCTGCGTGAGTCACGCTGCCGCCTGCGTGCTGGGTCTTGCGTGCTGTGTGCTGCGTGAGTCGTGCTGCGTGCTGCGTCTTACATCCTGGAGTGAAGCACTGAGACATGAGCAAAAGAACAATGTGGGATGCAACTTACCCTAGTTCCACAGGCTGCAAACAAATGTCATACTCTGATATTCAAACCCTGCAAAAATCCTTGCAATTATTTATGCAACATAAATAACCAATTCGTCACCAAAGCCCAATTTTGCATTTTCCAGTGCTTCATCAATCCAATTTCTGTTGAGCCCAATTGGAAGTTTTTCATTTAATATTATTCTGACAGAATTGTCTTATTCGAAATGCATCTTGGGTGTGAAACTAATTCTTGACAGTGAGATTGAGGTGCTTCAAAGCATTGACTAAAGATCTTTAAATGGTGAAAATATTTTCCAGGGGTAGGAAGATTCATTAGCAATTTTGATGACCCCAAGAAATCTCCATATATAAATGGCAAACAACCTGAGAACCTGAGATTGTATAGTAGATTGTTTTCTAACATTTGCTAGATTGGTATGTCATTGGATGACTGAAGGATCCTCTTTCCCTCATTTTCCCTCCAAATCTCATCTTCCAAATTCTAAAATAATGACGGGAAAAGAGGGTCCACCTGTTCTTCACACAGTGGGAATATTACATCAAGAACAGAAAACAAAACATCCCTTGTAGCATTGAGAAGCAAAGTTTGTGTCCATCCCGATTTCTTATCAGAACATTTTGAAACCTCTTTATGAAATTTTTGATTCGTCTTTTCATCGGTGACTCTCCTATCTGAGTGAATGAGAGGGAGGCATAATATTACCTTCTCTCTGTTCATCAATTGTTACCATACAAGCACCTGCCATTTTTGCTTGTGCATCCCTATGTGACCACTCAGAGCTCTGGAAAGGCAGAATCAAACACTATATTGTTTACAAGATTGTGTCAATTCACATTTACCTACCTTGAAATTTGGTAAATGTTCTTTTTCATAAATTGTCTTCAAACACTATATTTCCATTTTTCATTTGCAAACTACTATTGTATATGTTTACATTTATCTAGATGTTAGAATGATTACATTATTCATGTATGTTTACTAATAAGAATTTGTATTCATGTGTTTATGGACTGATTTTGAAATTTTTATAATTTTGTTATATATATATATATATATATATATATATATATTGAAAAATATGTATAGTCGAACCTAATGTTGAACCTCATACGAACCTGATCAGAAAATTCGAATTCAAATCGAACCTAATCATTGTCGAACTCGAATTCGAACCCGAACCATGTGACGCAGCCCGTCTCCCCTAGACAACTCCAAACTAGCTCCAAGATGACAAAGAACCTCCAAACTTGTTGCTCCAAAACTCAATGTTGTTGCAAAATTGTCCCAGCTCTCATATGCACACAAACACTAGAAATCAAATGTGAGGGGCAAATAGGAGCTTAGACATCCTTTTATAAGCTTAGGGGAGCATATTTAGAAGGGAACCTACGATGGTTTGCTAAAAAAACACCTCCAAAAACCACCTGGGAGTCCCATCAACATGCCCAACCATGTGGCTTCCTAACCGGCCGTTTTTTTACAAAAATCAGCCGATCATGTACAAAACTGGCCAAACCAGCCGGTTTGGCATCAAAATCGGCCATTTGGTACACAATCGATCCTGACCAACATACCAATCAGATTTGTTGGTCCAATTTGATATCTCAGGGAACTAACCCGCTGGTTTGACATTTTTGGTTCGACCAAACCGGTTTTTAAAACTAGGGTCAGGGGTACATATATCAAATTTTGTATATAGAATAATAAATTGAAGGAAAGAGAGTGATCCAGATTGGATCATTATCTTATTTATCATCCATCTTGAAGCTTTTAGAGTGGAAAATAGCAGAGGAATCAGCTCAGAGGACCATTTTTACCAGTGGGACCCAGTTTGGCAAATTGGGGTCTAAAACATTTTAAGAGCAATTTGAAGCGTAAAACAACATTTCTTAAGGGTAAAACTTTGTTGGTTAACTGTTGCACCTTTTTGCACTATTCTACACATAGATACATTTCCAACAAAGCAAGAATTGCCTCAATCAGAGTCCATATGCAAAAGTTATGTCACTCAGAAGTTGACCTTCTAGTTTTGACCACCATAATTCAAGTGGATGCCACATCAACCCCCATTATTCATGGAAAAGGGGTGAGCCATGTGTTCATAATAAAGATAACTCTAGAAGAGTCAATAATGTAACTATTGTTAAGAGTTCAAGGTGTCAAACTTAACCACTAGTAGGCTATCAAGTTGTGTTATAACCAAGCCACTAGGAGGAAAAGGATCTCCATTCTATTCGAGTGCATTTGTTCCTTAGATGAGCAGAGTAAACGAGAGTAGACAATCAGAAAGCAAACAGAGAGGGCTTGGGCACTGTAGCAAACCATGGGCTACAAGTCTCACTTCTTTGTACTTGCCTACTAGCCTAGATCCATCTACTAGCCTACTAACCTAGAATCTACTAGGCTAGATCCATCTTAACTCTGAATCTATGAAGCATCAAGAGGGATCAAATCTCCCGAGGTGCAAAACTCTCCCTCTCGACTCTCGATAGATCCGAAGTTAAAAAGAATCTACATTGATTTAATTTCTATAAATAAATTGTAAAGTTAAAATGATATAATTTTCATATTTAAATATATGATATGGACAAAATTATTATAGTAATTTTAAAAAATTCCCCACCAAAACACAAAACAACAATTACAAATTTTGATTTTTCACCCAACGGCACCAAAGGACACATTTACCTGGAGTCTTTCCCCTTTAAATAGGCTATATTCCACATAAATACCATGGGTTCTCATAAACCTCGAGCTCAAAACTATCGATAACTTGACTGAGGCAAGTGTACCTGAACTAACCAACAAAAATTAATAAAAATTATAACTACAATTATTTTTTAATTTGACTGAGTCAACATAATTTATAATTATAATTTTATTTTATCGTACATGGGTTGTCAAAACCCGAAGTCTAAAAATCATTGGTAATTTGACCGAGACAAAATGTTTACATAACATTACAACATCTCTTCCATACTAGGATGGAGAGGTTTGTCAAAACCCGAAACCTAAAAATCATTGGTAATTTGACCGAGTCAAAATGTTTACATAACATTACAACATCTCTTCCATACTGGGTTAGAGAGCACCTCTCCGCACAAAGAAGAACCCAAAAAGGATCAACCCACTTCGAGAGTCGTGAAGCATTCACAATCCCTATTCAAAATGGAAGCGAAGGTCGACATCACATTGTATCAAAGTGAGACTGACACTCAAAAGTTAAATCATTGGTTGAAGCAATTAGAAGTTTATTTTAGTGTTCATCATATAGAGGAGGAATGGAATATTTTGTTTGCTCGATTGAAATTAAAGGGCCATACCCTGACCTGATGGGAAAGCCACACGAAAACCTTGAGGTTGGATGGAGATCCTCCAATGACAAAGTGAGAGGATTTCAAAATCCTCTTAAGGTCACAATTTTACCTCGTTGGGTATGTAGAGGACTAGTGTATCTGGTGGCATTACTTCAGGCAAAAGCAAGGGCATATTGATCAAGAGTACACCACAGAGTTTAGAAATATAGCCATAATGTTGGGTATCTCCCCAAAGAACCGATATGTACTACTCAAGTATTTGGGTGGTCTACACAACAATCTATTTAAACCTAGATCAACGAATGAGGCTTGTGTATAGGCGCAGTACCTAGGGAACATAGGCTAGAAGAAAGGGCAATATAGTGGGTCGAAGCAAAAGGAGCACCAGGACACTTCTAAGGAGGGGAAAAAGTGGAAATGGGGAACAGATAAATAGATAGCAGCCACAGCACACTAGTGCAAAGATACCAACAACCACCGTAACATAGATGATCATACAAAGAAGCATTAGAAGTTGTATCGAGAGCTTAACCTAAAGAACAGAAACATAACGAACAAAAAAAACCATATAACCAAGTTGAAAGCGACTCAAACATGGATGAGAAGATCGTTCGTACATCATTGCAGAAGAAGGTGAAACTGAGTAGCTTTCAGCAACAAGAAGAGAACAAAAAAATCAGACTCTTCCATATAAAGATATAGGCCAAGAAATCAAAGACTAATGCTCTGTTTGACTCAAGATCGCAAGTGAATCTCATTAAAACAAAGTCGTTCAACAAATTGGGATTCGAAGTTCGTGATCATACAAGCCCATATCCATTAGGACGGGTAAATAAGGATGCGGAAACAAAGGTAACCAAAGAGTGTAAAATTAGATTTGCAAGAAGTAGACATAGTTCCCCTTATATGTGGAGTGGTGTTTAGAAGTCCCTATATGTACATGTGAGATGTGATCTTCATGTTGTAACAACCACACATGGTTGCTATTGCTATTTGCAATGAAGAGGACGAGGCTGACATGTTCGCCCTGACGCAGGGCCAGATTATAGGACTCGTTTAGCGTGCTCATTAGGGTTTCTCCTTCATAGCCCTGCTATGCTCAAAGTTCTGCCCGCTAAACCAGCGTGTTAGTGAAATTAAGTGTGTTAGTTAAACAACGAAGGTTCAACCACACCAACAGACTGATAGAAATGCACTCAGCGGCTCCGACACAAGGGGGGGGAGAGAGAGAGTCAATCATATATCAAGAGAAAGAGAGAGAGAGAGAGTCAATCATATTTCAAGAGATCAAGAGAGAGAGAGAATCAATCATATATCAAGAGATCGAGAGAGAGAGAGAGAGAGAGAGTCAATCATATATCAAAAAAGAGAGGGAGAGAGAGAGAGAATCATATCTCAAGAGAGAGAGAGAGATTCAATCATATATCAAGAGAGAGAGAGAGGGAGTCAATCATATATCGGGAACGAGAGAGAAAGATCGAGAGAGAGAGAGAGAGTCAATCATATATCAAGAGAGAGAGAGAGAGAGAGAAAGTCAATCATATATCGAGATCGAGAGACACTCATTCATTGAAATTGTGGGTATAATGAACACTTATCTCTTATGGGCACCTTAGTCCAGGACAAGGACTCTCCACCCCACCATAGAAACCACAGCCAAGTCTACTTTCAGTTGTCACCCCCAAGCCAGATTCGAAACACTGAGGGGCTTGTTTCAAGTATTAAAAACACCAATTGTCAACTGAAACAGGGACTCCAAAGGATCTCCTCCCTCCACCCCCCAGCCACTCAGCAGTTAAATAAAACCTAGGGAATCCAAAGACTAGCAGCTTCCACCCCAAGAAATGCCAAGGGAATCCAGAAAGTAAATCTTCACCATTTAAATAAATACACAGTGGTTCCACCCACTAGGGAAATCGAAAACCCAATATAATCCAACAGCAAGAAAGTTTAAGAGGTTCTTCCTCCAAGAATCCAAGGACACAATCCTCCACCCACACCACTAAGGGAATCCAGAGAAACCCTTCTCTACCCTCTAGCTTTACAGAGACTCCAAAGGCATTGCTACTCACTAAGGAGAAACCATATGTATAACAATATTTCCAACTGAATTCATCTCAATGTCTTTTTCTTCTGTAGTTTTTTCTTTTTATTGCTCCTCCCCCTTCCTGCATTTGTTTCTTCTTGTTTGTTTGATTGCTTCCAATGAAGTCGAGCTCCATGTCCTCTTCGCTGCTACTACCCCTTGATTTTGAATTGGCTTCCTCTTACCTGTTGTTTACTTTTTTGCAAAGGAGTTGAATTCCTATCCTTACTGTCAATCCTCATAAATTATGTCTTGTCTTCCTTGTGAGTGTTCCCAAAGGCAACATGGCCCTGCGTACTTCTGCTTGCAGCCCAATTTAATCCCTGGTCAATTCATTAAAGATCACCAATCAGCCTTTAATGGCTATCCCAAAAAAAGTTCAAATTTATGCACAAGAAACCCATGGATATCCCAAGCAAGCCACCTCCTCAACTCTAGAATCTGTATCCCTTGACTCAATCCCCTTTTAAATTTTATTTCTGTAAAAATATTTACCATGCATTTTTATGAGAGAACCATGGTTGGGGTTGTCACACATGCGGAGATTCAAGCAATACTGCCTCACCAAGGATGGAAAATCCTTCACCATCAACACACACAAGGGAAAGTCCAAAATCTCAGTAGTAAGTGCCAACCAAGCCAAGAAACTAATCAGTTCCATCAAGAAATATGTTTTATTGTTTTTAAGAGAAAATCAATTTGTTGAAGAGTCAACAAGAGCAAAGTAATCCTTTAAGGGTTGTACTAAGAAACAAAAATAGCAACTAGAAGAGTTGTTAGAGGCCTACAAGGATCTGTTCCAAGAGCCTAAAGGGATACCACCCAAGAGGGAAGGGGAACACGAGACCCAGCTATTGCCAAACTCCCCATTGCCGAAACAATGGGTTGTACAAGCGATCTGTTATTGAAACAAAGAGCAACAACTACCAAAATAGGGTGTAATTCAACCAAGTACTTCACCATGTGGGTCACCCATCATCATTGTGCCAAAGAAGGATGGGACTTCGCAAATGTGTTACAACGCGCTAAACAAAATTACACTCAAGAACCCCTTACCCAAGATAGCTAGAAGACCACCTTCAAAACCAAGTAAGGTTTGTATGAGTTGTTAGTCATGTTGTTTGGCCTATGCAATGCACTAGCTACATTTATGAGGTTAATGAATGATATATTGTGCCCTTTTTATAAATTAATTTCTTATTGTCTATTTGGATGATATATTGGTGTACAGTCCTACTTGGGAGGAGCACATATCACATTTGATGCGGGTGCTAGTGACATTAAAGAAGCACCAGCTACTAGCAAATCTCAAAAAATGTGAGTTTTCATAGCAAACTTCGGTGTATATGGGGTATGTGATAAGTGGAATAAACCTAAAGATAGATCTTGCCAAGATGGAGGCCATCATAGATTAGTCGATGCCTACTAATGTTTCTGAGGTCAAGAGTTTCATTTGGTTAGTATAGTACCTAAGGAAATTCATAGTCTCATTTTCAGTAGTAGTAGCACCACTCCACACCATAACAGCAAGTGGCAAGAGTTTCCAGTGGGGAAAGGGTCAACAGAGGGCCTTTGAGGAGTTAAAGAAGAAAATCAATCAAGCACCAATTCTAGCATTATCAAACTTACAACAACCCTTTGAAGTGGAGATAGATGCAAGTGGGTATGTTATGGGAGCAATCTTGATTTTGGGAGGAAGGCTTGTATGTTACCATTCTGAATTATTTCATGGTGCAACTCTCAACTACACTACCTACAACAAGGAGCTTTATGCCCTGGTGCAAGTTGTGAAGAAGTAGAAACACTATCTAATGGGAAAGAAGACAGTATTCCACATAGATCACCATCCACTATAATATCTGCAAGCCCAAAGTAAGTTACAGCAAACCAAGCATTACAAGTGGACGGGGTTTCTACAACAGCTTCATTTAATGATCAAGTACAAGAAGGGAAACACAAACAACTTGGTTGCAATGCTTTCAAGACCACTCACATCAAAGATCACAACTTTGGGAACTTTGATGCACATGGAGCCATTCACCCATGATGCATAAAAAGAGGCATATTGTGAGGATGAGGACTTCAAGCTCATTTTCCAAATGGGTTTTCTCCCCAAAGGGTTTCCCGGGTTATATCTTATGTTAATTCGTGGTTTGTGAGTTTTATTTCATTGTTCTCTATTTTTTGCATAATTATAATTTGTATGCATACGCCATAAATCTAAGGAGAAATTAACCCTCATAGTGTAGATTTAAAATTTTTAAGCATAATTTTATCAAATCCATTCTGACAAACTATCCAGTGGACTATCCACGATAGTTTACGAATCAAAGGAACTAAAATTAAAGTAAATCAACAATGTTTAGATTGAAATCATTCCACTGATCACCATTCATCAAATAGACAGTCAATTCAACATTGACCATTAACATTCCTTCCCTTTTGAGAGAGGATGTTGAAATCAGTGCCAACATATACCCAAAATCGAGGTACATCTCCAAATTGGCTTGGGATACAGCAAGGTATGCGAAGGTGCTGCAAGGTACGATTGAAGTAAACAAAACAAGTTTGTTTTCAATACATGGTTATCCTGTGAGCATTGGATGTTTCCAGCACATGGATCTGAGCAAAGGTAATAGGCTTGGGGTACAACAAAGTATTGGAAGGTGTTTCAAGGTACGACAAGGTACACATTGTAATATTCCCACTTGGAAATGACCCAAAAATACCATTGTGTTTACTGAGTTTATGGAGCTTCCTCAACGAGATTTTTTGTCAAACAATTAATGCCACAATGTTTAGTTTCACTTTTCAAATTTCAACTTCAAATAAATTAACATAGTGATCAAATCTTGTCAATATAATGCTTCAGAATAGTATAGATTGATGTGTAATGCACCCAGAAATATAAATAGTGTTGATACAAGTTTGTGAAGCAAGGTTCATGACCATAATTAGTCTTTACATTAAAAGTTGAAAAGAGAACAAAAATGAGTAACAAGATATAGGAACCTAGTGCACAATTCAGCAAGCAATCTTCTCTTTGACATTCGAATTCTATTGTGAGTTCAAGAGTGTACTCTATAAGTAGTTAACTCCAGCGAACATAGATATATGTCCTCTGTTATAGCCACAAAATTAAGCCCAGGTACTCCTTCACAATCATATTCCTTCACGATCCTATTCCTCAACTTCCGCTCCTCGGTCTCCAAAATCTCCTTTGGAACCCAAATTACTTCTCCCTCTTTGTCCAATGGTGGGAGCTTAGTAGAAGTGACTACATGCTTCCCGAGGCCTTTTTGAGGCACGAAATATGGAAGACATTGTGAATTTTACATCCTTCGAAAAGCACAAGCTCATAGGCCACTTCCCCAACTCGTCTCACGATTTTATGTCCCGTAGAACCTGGGTTTCAATTTTTTTGCCCCCTTTGTCTTGAGTGATGATTTCTTGTGGGGTTGAAGACGAAGGTATACCATGTCTCCCACTTCAAAATTGCGCTATATCATGTGCCTGTTGCATATAATTTTGTTGGTTTTGTGCCATTTGCAAGTTATCCTTAAGGACTTGTAGGATATCCTAACTCTCTTGAATCCATTCTTTAGCCAAAGGGGCACAGTTATCCCCAAATACACGATCTACAGATGTTGGGGCACCATATATGTAGAACTTTTTGACGAGCATCATACCAATAGAGATGTGGAAAGTGGTGTTGTAGCAGTGTTCCCCTATATGCAACTACTTTACCCATGCCTTTTGTTGGCCAGATACATAGTTCTTAAGATGGATCTCTAGCCACTTGTTGACTAACTCGATCTATCCATCTGTCTTGAGGTGGTAACTAGTGCTTTGTGTCAGCTCAGTCCCCACCAGTTTGAATAACTCCTGCCAGAAGTTGCCCATAAATCTATTGTCTATGTCACTCATGATGGTCTTTGGCAACCCATGCAATCGGAAGACCTCCCAGAAGAACAACTTGATCACTTGTGTTGTTGAATATTTAGATGGTATGGCAAAGAAGTGTGCGAACTTCCTAAGTCGGTCCACCACTACATATATGTAGTCCTTACACTGTGCCTAAGGTAACCCAATGATAAAATCCATGGAAATGCTTTCCCCTTTCTGCACAGGGATAGGGGGTGGTTATAAACTTATAGTAATCATGTCAGATGAGTATGTTCAGCTTTATTCTACTGGCAAATGCTGCACTCCTTCACGAACCTCAACATGTCCATCTTGAGGCCCTTCCAAGTGAACCTCTCCCTAATCTGCCTATAGGTTTTTATGTTCTCTTGGTGTCCTGCCAAAGGTGAGCTAAGAGTTGCCTGCATAATCTTCTTCTTGAGCTGTGATTATGGCACCAAATAGATTTGGTTCTTGTAGTAAATGATGTCGTCCACGACCTGGTATTTGTCATCATGTATCAATTTGTCCAGAATCTCGCAAGCGAATTTGTTTTTGGAATATTCTACAAGCAGCAATGACTTCCAATCATTTCTTATCTCCATGAGTGAGAGAGTGGGTGGCATCCTTGAAAGGGCATCTGACACAACATTTTTTTTCCCTTTGACCTACTCGATCTCAAAGTCATAGGTCTGCAATTTGTTGATCCATTTATGTTGTCTCTCACTCATCTCCTTCTGCTCCATGTGGAACCTCAAGCTATTATGATATGTCTTCACTTTGAACCTGTTCCCCACAAGATATTGTCTGAACTTGGTCAATGCATGCATGATGGTCAACATCTCTGTCATAAATTGAATAATGTTGCTCAAAATCTCTAAGTTTGTGGCTCTAAAACGTTATGGAATGGTTATCTTGCGTCAAAACAACTCCTATTCCAGTCCCCAAAGCGGCACACTCCAATAAAAATGGCTGGGTGAAATCTGGTAGTGCAAGCACGGGGCATGAACTCATCACTTGCTTCATCTTCTCAAATGTTTCATGTGCTTTGTCAATCCAACAAAAAGCCCTTTTTTGGTGAGATTTGTAAGAGGTGTCGCCACTGTGAGAACCCCTTAACAAACTTTCTATACTATGTGCAAAGGCCAAGAAAGCTTTTAAGTTCAATTACATTTTTCAAGGTGGGCCACTTGACGATTGCCCTGATCTTCTCTTGGTGGACTTGAGCCCCATCATTCCCAATCACATGCCCTAAGTAAAGCATCTTTGTCATGTCAAACTCACACTTGGACTATTTTGCATATAGTTCTTGTTCTTCCATAATCATCAATACCTCATCCAAGTGCACTAGATGGTCCTCCCAAGTCTTACTACAGATAAGTATATCATCAAAGAAAACCAGCAAGTACTTCCACAACTGTTTGTTGAACACATGGTTCATGCATGATTGAAAAGTTGTAGGGGCATTGGTTAGCCCAAATGGCATAACCAAGAACTCATAGTGCCTATAATGGCACCTGAACCGTGTCTTAGGGTTGTCCTTCTCCCGAACCCGAATCTGATGGTAGCCTAAATGAAGATCTATTTTTTGAAAAATATTTGGTTCCTTTCATTTCATCCATCAACTCATCTATCCTAGGGATAGGATACCGGTTTTTTATTGTCCTCTTGTTAAGAGCTCGATAATCAATACACATCCACAAGGTACTGTCCTCCTTAGCCATCACCATTGAAGAAACGAAAGGACTAGAACTAGGCCAAATGTGACCCAACCTCAAAAACTCCTTAATGGTCTTCTCAATTTCATCTTTGTAAACCTTGGAATGTCGACCAGAGTTGGTAATGACAACCTGCACTCCTTCCTCCAACTCTATAACATGTGCAAAACCTTTGTCTAGTGGTCTACCTAGAGGAATGTCAGAAATTAAAAATTAAAAATAAATAAATAATTGGTGTTTACAGAGCAATACCTAAACTTCATCTAGATGTTATCGCGGTTGATCCAGTTGTTTGTTGTATGTAATGAAGCACTCGACTACCCACTCAATGTCACCCCACCTCAACATGGCCACCATGTTGTTAGATGATACTATCTTCGATGGATATTGATGCATGGCCCTCAAAACAACCTTCCTGTCATCCGCTGGATCTATAAACTCCATCTTCGTATTCCGGTGATATGTCATATACTTCCCAATGTAATAGAGCCACTAAAATCCTAGCACCACATTGGTGTCTAGCACATCCACCACAAAGAAATCATTTGCCACTATGCAATTCCCCATTGTTGGATTTAGGTTGGGAATGTAACTACTGCAATGCATCTGATGGCCACCTATTATGGCTACTACAAAGCCATAACACTCCTCTGTTGGAATTTCTCGCTGCATCTATGAAGTTATAGGAAGCCCCACCATCAATCAACAATGTCACCTTGTGCCCTGCCAGAACTCCTTTGGCTTTGAACATGTGATACCTGGAGAATCCTAACATGGATGCAATAATAGGGGCTTTGCCTCCAACCTATGAAGTCTCAACCCCAACTGTCTGGTGTCCCTGCTCCCGAGCCTATTCCAGTTTTGGCTCATCCTCATTGTCATTGATGTCACTCACTGAATATACCTCAATATAATGGGCCTTACCCAACTTGTCCCTCCCTGCACACATGTGCCCCAGTGCCCAAGGCTCTTGACAGTTGAACAAAGCTTCTTCTTTCTCAACTCCTTCCAAGTCTCTTCATCCAACTTCGATTTCCTGGTCCACTCCTTCTGAAAAGGTTTGACTTCTTTGCTCTTCTGGGGGAAGGAAGACTTAGGAGTGAATCTGCTCTTAGGAACAACATTTTGCATGCCCCTAGCTCTGTTAATTGCATCTCGTATAGTGGTTGGTTGATACCCCTTAACCCAACCACATAGAGGCTCAAATAGCCCCTCCACAAATAACATCAACAACCGAGCTTCTAATAGTTTGTGACATGTTGTAGCCGCTGCAACACCCTCCAAAATTTTGGCTTGCACTTAAATTCCGAAGCCTTCCTTGGTCTTTCCCTTTATGGTTGCAAACACTTGAGTTCATTTCATGAGCTTTCTTTCTAAGAGTCTTTTTACCCCTTTTGCTTGTTTGATCAAATGTCGTCTTTGGGCATGTTTGATTGTGTTACCATGCTTGCAGTCCTTTTTTGGTGATTTCAAAGGTTGGTCTTTGTGTATCCGAGTTGTCATAGCTATGTAAACATATGTCGCACTCATACACAAAGTTTTAAGCACTATCGCACAAGTGTCATCACGGTCATCCTAAGTGTTGCACTCGTCGCTTTTCGTTCTAGGACAGTCTCACAAAGGGTAATGCTTTGTCTTGTTGTTCCAGTGGTCTATGTTGTGTCATCGAAGTATGCTAAGTGTGTGATCACAAGTTCAAGTTCCTCACAAGCTCACTTTCCTCCCGCACTTAGCCATTTCTCCGAAAATCCTTCTGATCGAGCAACTCACTTTCACCAACCCTGACTGAACTACGCATTGCGCAGTCTCAGCCCTCAGTGATGCAACTTTGCTACCTGGAACTACACAGTCACTGTCCCTCGGGGCAGTTGCACTGCGCAATTCCAGAGCTGGGCCAGAATCGCGTAGTAACTCCTCCCAACTCGACCTGAACTGTGCATTTTGCAAGATCGGTCATCAAGCTTCTTCCCTGCCTGTTGGAACCCTGCAATGCGCAAAGGAACAAGCCTGCCCTGCCTCCCAGACTGCACAGAAGTGTCTCCCCAATGTCCTCCCTCAATTGGGACTCACTGATCTCAAGAACTGCGCAGACCTGTCCTCCCAAGCCCCTCTGCTATCGAGTCCTCCCTTGCCTCTGAAAACTACGCAAACCTGCCTCCTAAGGTCCCATATTGCATCAACCACTAACTGTCTCAACTACACAATCTTGTCTCCCAATGGCTTCTACACATTTTTCCCAATAGTAAGGACTGTGCTCAGGAGTTCCTCAGCCAAGCCTGAGTTGCACTCCGTGAAACCTCAGTGACCAACCTCCCTCCCTATCACCTAGAACTACACAATGCACAGTTACTGGGCCCCCTTTCCCAACCTATCACTTGTCCCGAGCCTAGTCCATGGATAACAATGTAGCATCGTAAGCTGGGGAGTTTTTTGGATATGATGTCGTCCCGTCATGAGTGAATTGCAAGAACAAGTACATTGTTAGATCATAGCGAAACAATGAAGAAGGAGAAGAAGGAGCAAACATGCTAGAAGACTCACTTACAGCTGGACGGACGAAGGAGCTTATCAAGAACAAGCAAAGGGAACACATGCATGAAACCACCTCTCAAGACCGAAGATCCTTGAAGACCCTGCATCATCAAACTATGCGGAGGAGAAGAGAAAGCACATCCAAGAACACATCTATCACTCAATACCGACAACAACTTGACATTGCCACCTCAACAAGCTAGTCCACATCAACAATGTCATGTCAAGTCATGTCATAAGTTGTCAAATGCCACATCACTATTATGAGCCATGTATATTGTAAATCAAATGTAATGTAAAGTGGAAGTCCAATGGACACACATGAATATGAAGAGTCATGTCAGTTGAAAAGTCATAGGAAGTTGAACAATCATGAGGGTAGTCAAAGAGTCACAAGGGTCAAGCATCACCCCTTGGTTATATATACCCCCTCATTGTATGAGCAAAGGACTTTTCACCTTGGCTCCTCCCACAAAGCATAGAGAGTTTTAGTCAGTTCTTTGAGGAGCAAGGAGTGGCTCCAATGTCCCACTACTAGGGCTAGTGATGTATGATGTGAATATGTGTCTTGGAACTTTTGCTTAATACAAAAGCCTTTTTAGGCTAGCACTTTTCCATGCATGACTTATGGATGTTTGTAAGACTATTCTGTGAGCATTTATATTTCATGTTTGTTTCACATGTACTAAGTTGAACTATTTCGGTTGTTTTAGTGTTTATCTTGTTGGGAATGTGCTGCAATACTCATCATTGTTGTCTCATCCTTGTGGACTACTCTGCATGATACTAGACAAACCTTTCCCACTCATCGGTTATAACGTTGTCACATCCGTTGTGGACTATTCCACTGGATGGTAGACGAGTCTTTCCATGTTCTTTGGTTTTAACAACTGACGCCTCTGTTGTGGACTATTCTGTTGGATGTTGGACAGTTCTTCTAGTTCACGTGTGTCTCTTCCTGGGTGGTACTATTACCTCTCACTTAGAGGCTCACTTTTCTCCTCCCTTTTACAGTAAAAGCACCTAGACACAATCACGTTGCACACTCACTAGGCACACTCACCTTGCTTTTTGAAGGTACCATTGCAACACTCTCTTGTGCTGAAAGCTAGAGCCGAAGCAAATCTCTAAGTATTTGGCAACTAGGCCATCATACTAGATGGGACTCCTACACCAAACGGTGTGAAGTCTAATTGGGACCTCATATCGGGGAGATCCCCTAAATGTTGGCGAATCCAGCGCCGTCAACATGATCATAACTACTAATCTCATGAACTCTAATATGTATGCCTTCGCACTGCCTATCTGCCTGAGTTGGTCCAACTCTCAGAAATGAATGTCCAAATCCTTTCGGTCAAAGCGTTATATGAGCCTCTGAGTGAACTCAGTGTTTGAGGTTATGTTGGCGTGACCCATGGTCACTAACCCATGATACCACCACTCATGGGCGTCCCGTCCAAATGTAATGTCGCCAACTTAATGGCTTCGACCTTGGTCATCTGATATAACTGAAGGTATGTGTCCAACTTTTGGACCCATGATCTGGCTTAGCACTTTGATGACCAATCAAAACAAGGAATAGTCACCTTTCCCAATGTTTTTTGTAGCTCTTGATTCTGCCTCAAAACCCTCTGAGTTGCCTTACGTTTGCTTTTTAAATGGAGGTGGCAGAAGTTAGTGAAACTCATAACAACCTGGAACTCATGTCCCAACGTTTTATACTCCTCCAAATACTCTGCATAAGGGATCCACTGACTCATTAGCTCTGTCTGGTCTTTTGTCATCTCATATAGGAACTGAGGCATGTTGGGTCTAGGTGCTCTGCTGTATAAGCGTGAATGGCTCTACATGGTAATAGGGGCATGGCTACCCTTTGCACTGTTAGACCCTTCTCCATTAACAAGTTCCTTCTCAATGGAAGTTACTTTATTAGCTATCCTGCTCATTAGATCCACCATTTCCTTTTGGCCCTTAGCCAAATCATTCAATGCACTAAGCAAGTTGTTGAATGCTTGAGTTTCCTTGTCCCCCATGTCCAGCCCTTCTTCTTCAGGTGTCACTTCTACCTCCTTCCCCTTCTATAGGGATTTCTTCTTCCTCTCCTCTTTCATGAAGACTCTTTCTTCTCAAGAATGGGAGTAAGCTCTCTGACCTTGTATTGTCTTTTGCAAGTGACATGTGTGGTCCACTTTAATATTCCCACTTGGAAAGGACCCAAAAATACCACTGTGTTTTCCAGTGATGCGAAAATCGCAATTTCCAAATTTCAACGATAAAATCGTGCGATAATTACAAGGTTTTTTCGGCGATTTTTATGAAAAATCGCGATTTTTTTAAATAACTGTGATTTTTTCCAAAAAATTGTGATTCGATGTGAATTTATCACGGGCCATGCGGACAACGGTTTTATAAGACCAAAAACATGATTTTTGGAAAATCATTTGCACAGACAACGGCAGCGAAGGGGTTTTGGAATGACCTAGCAAAGAAAGCTTGGTCGTTTGGGAGCTGAATCCGCTGATTGGAGGAGAAAAGCGGATTGAGAGCTAAGGAGGAGACAAATTTTCTCTATCAAACCGGTATGGACACCAAAATTTTGTGTTTTGTAACTTTATTTTGGTTTTTTTTATGTTTTTGGTTGGGTTTGGAATCTGGATAACCCATTGTTTATCAAAAGAATTCAATGGGTTATCAAATATTTTTGAATTGATTTTAATCTTGATGGGGTTTTTGATTTTTCATTTTGTTTGTTAAAAACTTAAATTGTCAAAAATTCCATGTGTTTTGTCAAAAATTGTAAGTTTGTAACTTGTAAATTGTAATCCTTATTTTGCCATAGGTTTACCATTCAACTTCAAAGTTCAAAGTCAAACTTCATCTTACAAATTTAAAACTCAAGAATCCAAAGATCAACCAAGTTACAAACATGCCAAAGAAATTGGACCCTCTGTCGGAATTTGGTGAACCTGATGGAGGGTTTGAATAATAAACTTGTCTTGCAAGTTGTGTGGGCAGCATATGTCAAGGGGGGTTTACAAATTGAAGTATCACCTTGCACAAATCCCTGGATTTGATGTAGGGCCTTGCATAAATACAAATCCTAAAATCATCTAAAAAGCCACGAGATCATTGGAAAATTTAGAGCACAATAGAGAGGCCAAAGCAGAAATGAAGAAGCAATTAACAAAGGTTGTGTTAGGCTCAAGTGAACAAAGAAGTGGCACTCGTTCTACTTCAGTATCAATATCTACAACCAACCTGGTAGCTACTTCATCATTTTTTGTTCCTAGAACCACGCCTGGTTCACAACCATCTGTCACTTCAATGCTTAAAAAAACTGAGAAAGAACAAGCTGACAAGTTGTTGGCCAAATTTTTCCTTTGGAGTGATATTCCTTTTAGCGTTGCAAGGAATAATCCATTTTTCCAGCCTATTGTTGATGTTATTGCAACTGTTGGCCCAAGGTACAAAATCCCTTCTTATGATGACTTTAAAGGCCAAATTCTTCAAAATGAAAAAGTTGACTACACCAAAAATTGGAGGAGTTTAGGGCATCATGGGCACAAACAAGATGCATTGTGATGTCAGATGGTTGGACCGACCAAAAGGGGAGAACCCTTATAAACTTGGTTAGTTGTCCCAAGGAGACTATGTTTATGAAATCTGTTGATGCATCTTCACATATCAAAGATGCAAAAATTTTATGTGATTCGCTCGATGTGTTTATTTTGGAGGTGGGTGCAAAACATGTTGTCTAAGTCATAACGGACAATGCTGCAAATTATGTTGTTGCTAGCAAGATGCTTATGGAGAAGTAGCCTACTTTATTTTAGACACCTTGTGTTGCACATTGTATTGATTTGATGTTGGAGGACATAGGAAAAATTTCATTTATCAAAGATATTGTTGAGTCATCAAAAAGCATTACAAAATTTATATATAATCATACATCTGTGCTTAACTTGATGAGAAAATTCATCAACAACAAAGAGTTGATGCGCCCCGCCATTACACGATTTGCCACCGATTTCATATCTCTTCAATCCCTCTTGAATTCTATGTGGGATGTGAAGAGAATGTTTCTTTCAGAGGAGTGGCATGCTTTGACAATGAGTCGCAAACCAGAGGGAGAGGCCATATGCAGACTAGTTTCATACCAGGAAGACTTCTAGGCGGGAGTGCAAGAGGTGTGCACCATTACTGAACCTTAGGTAAAGGTTTTTCGATTAGTTGATGGTGAGAAGCCCACAATTGGCTATTTGTATGAGGCCATGGACAGGGTGAAAGAATCCATTCGATCCTACTATGATGATAAGGGAGATTAGGGGTTTCAGAGACAACTCCTCCTATGGGAAGTGATTGATAAACGATGGAACAACACACTCCATCGTCCCATTCATGCTGCAGGGATCTACCTGAACCCTGCGTTTTCTTACCCATTTGGGTTCGTATTTGATGTTGAGATCATGGATGGATTCTTATCCTGTGTTTAGAGGATGGTACGATCTCTAGCAGAACATACAAAAATCTCCAAAGAAATTGAGACATACAGGATGGTAGGTGGCACATTTGGCTTTGACATGGCTGTGACTGATAGGACGACTAAAATGCCAGGTATCTTTTAGTTTGTTTCAAATTTAATTGTCTCTTCAAGTTCATAACTTCATACTTTGTTTCAACTTTCAAATTTCATTTTTTTTCTTATGTTTATTTAAAATTTTATTTGTAATTTTGTTGTAGATGCATGGTGGAGAATGTATGGTGCTAGGGTACCCCTTCTGCAAAATCTTGCCATTCGAATCCTCTGCCAAACATGTAGCTCCTCAAGATGCGAGCGCAATTGGAGTATATTTGAAAAAATACACAACAAGAAGCACAAGAGGTTAACACTTACAATATTGCAAATTTCCAAATAATTTTTTGAATTCATTAAACAATATTTCTTTTATAATTATTATTTCATGATCTTTGTACAGGTTGGAGTCCCAACGACTTAATGACATGATCTACGTCTTACTACAATCTTCGATTGTGGGTGAGGCAACTTGAGAGGATACTTGATATGGAAGCCATCTCATTGGATGGGATTGACAGCACTATTGCATGGAGGGTTGAGGCCGAGAGGCCTCTCATGGAGTCTGTTGATGATTGGTTAGAGCAAGAGGTAGTGGAGGAGGAGGAGGAGGAGGTGACACCACCTACCCGGGCTACCCCTGCCACCAGTAGAGGAAGTGATCTACCTCCTATAGCTCCTAGTTCTTCAGCTTCTAGAGCACAGCAAATTCCATTGCCAACTCCACCGGCATCTACATCTAGAGGGAAAGGGAAAGCTATTGCATTTTCTCGCAAGAGGGGCAGAGAAAATCAGTAGTATTAGACTTTAGTTATTTGGTTCATTTCATTGTATATGACATTATGACTCATGAGATACATTATTATATTTTTTGTTGATATTTTGAGGCTGAGTTGGGAGTCATGAGTCAGGACTTACTATTCAGGACATGATTCATTGTTATGTGTGATGTAGCACTAGAAATGATATTAAACATCTTATATATTAGTTATTTTATCATATTTATGTGTCAATGTATTTATTTTATGTTGTAGATGCTTTAAATATTAATTAAACAAAATAATAATAATAATAATAATTGTATATTAGATTTTTTCCCGATTTTTTCCCCTCGCTGATAATATCCTAATAACGATTACTGCAACATTGGTGTTTTCTGAGTTTATGGAGCTTCCTCGGTGAGATCCCACAACATCCATTTAATAAAATGCACAGTACACACGTGCATGGGACATACAAAATACCACTGTGTTTTCTGAGTTTATGGAGCTTCCTCGGTGAGATACAACAGCCAGTTCCAATTTGAACTAGTAACCATCCCACCAAACCCACCCACGCAAAAATTTGGCCAAAAATGAATAAAAGGAAAAACACAGTGCCCCGCCAAACCCTTAGTTATCATTACATAATGACACTTCCCTTATTTGCCTCAGACATCTCTCATTAATCATTTGTGAGCATTTGGAGATTCAGGGGCTGCAGTGAAGAGCTTATTTGGAATGAGCTTGGCGCTGATTTGCCACAGTTTGTGGGTTGCTTTCGGTGGATTTGGCATCCACGTCATCTACAAGCGTGATGTTTTTCAGATTCTAAAGGCCATTCAGATCCTCTATGCTTTTGTATTTGTTTCAGATATTTGTCGCACTTGATCCCATTTTGTTATATTTGCTCTCACATGATATATACATTGGAAAATGTTGAATATTAGGTGTCTAATGGTTTGGATTTAGATTGAAAACAGATGTACATGATTTTTTTTCTAAATTAAAATGTGTATTTTATGTATTTTTAGTTTTATTGGTTCTTCATCCTGATTTTCTAACCGGCTCCAATCCAATCCCAATTGCAACCCCAGCCAATTCCAGTCTAGCCCCAGTTGTGAACCTCAACCGATTCCAGTTCTGGTTCCAATTCCAATAACATTGGATTGTGCATGCCTTGAACAATCCTCCTTAGAATTCTTGAATTGCTCAAACCATAGTCACAAGATTCAAATACAAAAATCAATTCAATTACAGTTTGGTACAGATGGATTCAGTTACAGTTTGGTACAGATGAATTCAATATTTATATCCCAATAAAAATAAAAATAAAAATTATGTAATGAGAAATCCCAATATACCTTCAATATGGAAGTATACATCTCAGAGATGTGAAAACATAAATTTTGTTTCAAACTTTTTGAAGAACCAACCCAGAGAATACACAAGATAATAGAAAAAATATCTATTCCTTGAAATTTAGCAATTTAGTTTTTATATTTATAGGGTTTTTAAACTTCTTTTATTTTTTGGATTTTTGCATTGTTCTTTGGTCAACCACATATCAAGGACACAAAGCATATTATCAAAGATACTCAAAAGAACATTGATTGTGTCATATCCATACTGTATGGAAAATTCAACAAATTTCATACCACAACACAGCCAAAAATCTTGCTACTATGACTCAAGCTGTACACATCTAGAAATAATCCATTTGAAATTTCAAAAATAATAAGCTCCTATTCTTCAACTAATCCATTGATTTTGCCATATCTACAACAAAATGGATTGTCAATACATGAATCAATGTAAAATTGAAATTAAAGTCTTACAATGAAAAAGCTCATGCAAGTCTTTTACCCAATCCATTGAGCTTAAGCCTAGTTACCAAATTCACTAAAAATTTTGGGTTAGAATCCACCAAATTCAGTTGCAAAATCACCCCATTTGAATAACAGTACAATAAGCATGCACCATTGGCCATATCAAACTATTATCCAAATCTTGTTACTATGACTCAAGCTGTACACATCTAGAAATAATCCATTTGAAATTTCAAAAATAATAAGCTCCTATTCTTCCACTAATCCATTGATTTTTCCATATCTACAACAAAAGAGATTGTCAATACATGAATCATGTAAAATTGAAATTAAAGTCTTACAATGAAAAAGCTCATGCAAGTCTTTTACCCAATCCATTGAGCTTAAGCCTAGTTACCAAATTCACTAAAAATTTTGGGTTAGAATCCACCAAATTCAGTTGAAAAATCACCCCATTTGAATAACAGTACAATAAGCATGCACCATTGGCCATATCAAACTATTATCCATATCAATATGAATCCACTTTAATATACAACAAAATCAGGGCTGGCTATAAACCCTCAAAATATGCATGAGTTAAAAAATTAGCATTCTCTCAAAATTATTTCATGTTTTTCACGTTTGTTGCTCATGTGTAGGTTGTGTGACCTATGCTACCAAATCCACTAACCCTGTGTGTAGGATCCACAGATCTGATTCATATCCAAAGAAGATCCCCTATAGAAGGAAACAAATCATTGGACATAAAACAAATCCTAAATCTTCTAGTGCTTTTTTGACCCACTGATTCCCAAAAGCTCTAAATTTTAATGAAAATTCCTAACGCTTTAAAACCTATAGGCTAAGACCCTAAATGCCATTCTTGGTCAAAGTCTGTCCTATCCTTATATCAAGATCTGCTCTCAAAGTCTGATCTATCCTTATGTCAAGATCTACTCTCAAGGTCTAATCTATCAAGACCAGTTCGCAAGTTCTATTCTATCAAGATCAGCTCTAGGTTGATCTATTATTATGGTCAAGGTTTGAAGCAAGGTCTGATCTATCCTTTGCTGCTACGTTGTTGCTCACTTCACTCACATTGTTATATAGTCTTGCCATTCTCTTTTTTGGTTATAAGTTATAACTTATAGTTCTACCGTTGTGATTCCTGAATGGTTTCATTCCTAACACTGTTTTTTAATATTATTTTGTATTTGTTGTTTCCCCATCGTATTGGGATCCTGGCTTTTCAAGAATATACAAATCTGTATCTGGATCCAAATTTGGATCTGTATCTATATCCCAGTAACTTAAGTTGCCACTTGTCAACAACATGTATATAATAACATCGAAAGGTTGAAAACCATGGCGCATCACACTACTTGCTCAAACCCTGAAAATTGCAAATCTCTCATTGGACAGAAATCATGAAGCACAATTTAGTTTCTTAAAAAAAACATTGGTTTACCATTGCTGAAATTGTTTGAGAATAGGGACAAGAATTATTCCTAAACCCTGAAACCACAATTGTAGACTCCAAGTCAAGGCCAAGCATCAAATACCACAAGAGGACAAGATGTGCCAACTATGTCATTTGTAAGAGATTGAGACAGAGGAGCATTTTGTTTTTCAATGCCCTATCTACTGTGGGATACAAGGACAATTCTGCTAACTCTTCCATGCTCAAGACAACCCCTTGACCAAACACTGCTCAGATGATCACATCCTGTCTTCCAATCCTACCCGCATATATGAACATCAGAGAGACAACAGCTAGCAGCACCATCCCGGTAGAGCCTAAGATCCGAGAGACCCCAAAAGGTTTCCTACACCCCTCTGACAACACCTCTGCAGAATCAAAGGTTCAAATCCCAATACAAGGCTCCCCTTTTCGACAGGCAAACCTCTGCTCCCAAACAATTGCAGCAGGCTGCTACTCTTAGAGGGTGAGACACTCCACAAGATCAGCTCTTCTTTTATTACTTCAGGACAACCCTCTATCACAAGTTTCTTCCTTTGGCCTCAAGATGGCAAGAGAGATAGATATTTAGAGATGGTCACCTCCCAGGGAGGTAGTGCCCCACCTCTAACCCCACAGCAATCTTCAGCAAACATATTTAGTGAACACTGAAGCACATCCCTCTTCCTTGTGTCTTCCTCTAACGCATCCCTGGTTCCTATGTCACAGGGTTCGCCGGACTTGAACCTTTAGGTTCGAAATTCGGGGAATCTCAAAAAAAAAAAAAAAAAAAAATTCGTTCAGGTTCGCCGAAACTAAAGGTTGAACCTGAAGGCGAACCTCATTCGAATTCGAACCCCATGTGAACCGAATCGAATTCGAACCTCAACGCGAACTTGAAGGCAAATTTTATCGAATTTGAAAAAAAAAATTGGGATTCGATCTGAGGGTTCGTGGGTTTTATTTAACTGTTTAGCAAAAAAACCATGGGCGCACAATGGTTAGAACTTAGCCCGTGGGCCGTAGCCGTGAGGATCGATCTGAGTGTGACTCGAGTCTCGTGCATCTTGCAAACTGGAAACTTGAGTCGTGATGCTGCGTGCTGCGTGAGTCGTGCTGCCGCCTGCGTGCTGTGTGCTGCGTGAGTTGTGCTGCATGCTACGTCTTGCATCCTGGAGTGAAGCACTGAGACTTGAGCAAAAGAACGATGTGGGATGCAACTTACCCTAGTTCCACAGGCTGCAAACAAATGTCATACTCTGATATTCGAACCCTGCAAAAATCCTTGCAATTATTTATGCAGCATAAATGACCAATTAGTCACCAAAGCCCAATTTTGCATTTTCCAGTGCTTCATCAATCCAATTTCTGTTGAGCCCAATAGGGAGTTTTTCATTTAATATTATTCTGACAGAATTGTCTTATTCGAAATGCATCTTGGGTGTGAAACTAATTCTTGACAGTGAGATTGAGGTGCTTCAAAGCATTGACTAAAGATCTTTAAATGGTGAAAATATTTTCCAGCGGTAGGAAGATTCATTAGCAATTTTGATGACCCCAAGAAATCTCCATATATAAATGGCAAACAACCTGAGAACCTGAGATTGTATAGTAGGTTGTTTTCTAACATTTGCTAGATTGGTATGTCATTGGATGACTGAAGGATCCTCTTTCCCTCATTTTCCCTCCAAATCTCATCTTCCAAATTCTAAAATAATGACGGGAAAAGAGGGTCCACCTGTTCTTCACACAGTTGGAATATTACATCAAGAACAGAAAACAAAACATCCCTTGTAGCATTGAGAAGCAAAGTTTGTGTCCATCCCGGTTTCTTATCAGAACATTTTAGAAACCTCTTTATGAAATTTTTTATTCGTCTTTTCATCGGTGACTCTCCTATCTGAGTGAATGAGAGGGAGGCAATATTACCTTCTCTCTGTTCATCAATTGTTACCATACAAGCACCTGCCATTTTTGCTTGTGCATCCCTATGTGACCACTCAGAGCTCTGGAAAGGCAGAATCAAACACTATATTGTTTACAAGATTGTATCAATTCACATTTACCTACCTTGAAATTTGGTAAATGTTCTTTTTCATAAATTGTCTTCAAACACTATATTTCATTTTTTCATTTGCAAACTACTATTGTATATGTTTACATTTATCTAGATGTTAGAATGATTACATTATTCATGTATGTTTACTAATAAGAATTTGTATTCATGTGATTTTGAAATTTTTATAATTTTGTTACATATATATATATATATATATATATATATATATATATTGAAAATATGTATAGTCGAACCTAATGTCGAACCCCATACGAACCTGATCAGAAAATTCGAATTCGAAACCTAATCGTTGTCGAACTCGAATTCGAACCCGAACCATGTGACATAGCCTGGTTCATGTGCCACTTCAGTCTTCACATCAGCATTTTCCCTTATTTTTCAGATTGATTTTAGATCTTAGGTTATTTCTTCTTTCTATCCCCTTTTTCTATGTATGAGATGTTATTTATGCTCCCACTATGCACTGATACAATTGTACTTAACAGTCCCATTGACCTATTTGTGGTCAATTGTTGGACATTAATAAAATGATCTCTATCTTATCTTATCTGGAATTAAATCAACACCATTGCACAATGAAATTTCTCTAGGATTAAAATTCTGATTGTGATTTGTGAACCCCTCCTGTGTGAAGCACATGCCTCAATCACCTGCAATATGTATTTTTCTATGCCGTGTCATTAACCAGTACTAATTTATAGATAGTCACGGTTGCATGTTTACTCTCGCGAATAGATTTATATAACCGAATGTCATATCGTGTTCACTAAGAAACCCTATATTTATAGATAGCTTTCCCTGTATGTTTTTCAAAATAATGACTATAATTTTTTCCATGCTGTATTTTTTAATTTTTCCCATACAATTTTTTTCTCTATCAAACCATATCTATATTTGAATTCCAATGCAAATTGGTAAGTGTGGCCTAAGTCACCTGGTTTATGTTCTTGTCCATGTTCAACAACCATTAAGTTCGAAAAAATAACAATGAGAAACAAAGTGAAAGAATTCAATGTTAATTTCGAGGAAGCTTATAGCCCTGAATTCGAAAATTCAAACAGATTTAATTCAATTCAAATTTGAATTTGAATCAACTTGAATTTATATGCCAAACTCGAAAAGAATTATTCCGCCAACAACTAAATTCATCATATTATATATTTAAAGAATCAAATGCAATGAAAGAGGTGAGTAAGACTATGGCATAAGATTACAAGATGACCTTGTAGTCTGGTCAAAGAATCACATACCATTTATACAAGTTTAAACAAATTTAATTGAATTCTAGTAAAAGAATCACATGCCAATTTTGCCTGACTAATTTTATTTATCACGTGTCAAACCACCAAAATTTCAAATTAGAGAGGTTAAGGCAGCAACAAGTTCAGGCATGTAATAGTTCAGTTGTAGTTGTCACCTACTTGACTAAAAGCATTTACTCACCCAATAATAACAAAACTCGACTTCAATAATGATCATTGATGTCACTATGGTAACGTAACACAAATGATAGCCTTTCGAAGTCCTAATGGTAATGAAAATAATCCCGGGAGTAGTTTCTAGAATCCTATTGGTCCCAAAAGAAAACTTACTGGTGACCGTTAAGATCCCACCAGTTGCCGTAACAACTTTCGAAATTTTTTTGAAGACGTCAACGGCTGTTTCTTTTCAGCAACTTTCACAAACCAAAACTAAGCATGTATGTGTCAATGGATTTCATGATTCTATTGGATTTATATTTTGTGCACTTGATAAGACACTATTCAAACTTAGGCGCATTCTGCCACGTTAATGGGAAAATTTCGAATTTATTTTTATGCGGATGCAACTTAATTTATATTTATATTGATAAAAGAATAATTCAAGTTTTGCTGGTGAGAAACAGGAACTTGTGCTACTTTAGCATGTATATAATGTGCTTGGATGTTAATTTGGAATCTCTTA
Organism: Pinus tabuliformis; assembly: GCA_031772625.1. Classification (NCBI taxonomy): domain Eukaryota; kingdom Viridiplantae; phylum Streptophyta; class Pinopsida; order Pinales; family Pinaceae; genus Pinus; species Pinus tabuliformis. Next base: position 1,294,037,243 of record CM062819.1, read on the forward strand.
TACTCCAGCACTGTAGGCAATATCATACATATTCCCGCGCTACTGTCCCGCCAGTGCATCTTACTTCGTTTGCAGCGCTGGGAGAGTCCACATGCAACCGACACTAGAAAAAAGACAAGAAAGATGGATAGTATGTGAATCTATGATTTTCATTATTCCAACAAGGCATGTAAAGTATTCACATTATATCGACTGGCATCGTCCAATTGGTGCACAGACAGGCACCAGCTGTGGATAAGCGCGTGGTGGGTAAAGTCCAAGTTCTCGCGCTTTCATATTTAGAAATTGTTTCAAAAATCGAGCACCGAAGTTAATTGCCCCTTACGCCAATGGACAGGAAACTAATGAAAAGCCAGATACCCACAATCATATGATAAGTTATGCCTGAAGAAGACGGTCTTTTTTTTTTACAGATAAAAGTTAAAGAAGAAGTTTGGGCACAACCATTGCACGTCGGAGTGACGGAACCCATAGGGCTTACGCATTAAAGGAAAGAAACAATTAAACTAAAACACTTTGTATGCGAGGAAATGAGAATTCCATGGGTTGATACGCTCCAAAGCCCGCCTATTTACAAACAATTGCGAAGCCCCCATATGGGTTTACATGTCTGCTTTCAAAAAATTGAAAGAAAAATACAACAAACCCTGAGTAAAATGGGATAACTTACTTGTTAATCGCTCCCGAGGATTCTGAAGAGCGTCCCTAAGGAAATGGTCGACTTGATTTATAGCCTCGGCCAGATCCCCGCCACCGTCGAGCGAAGAACCTCGTGCCTTCTCTTCCTGCATTTCAACCTCTCGACCCGGTAACAGCAATTTGCCCATGCTCTCTTCGAGGCCTGCCAGTTCCCATGACTGGGGAGGCGAGGCCCCTCCTTCCATCTCCTTCGCAGGCTCCGCACCCATTTCAGCAGCAGAAACCTTTAATTCAACATCGATATAGATGATGATCGAATACAGTACATGAGTGTATAAACATTTAATGGTGATAGGGCCAGGGACGAAACCCCAACCTCGGCCTGCCTGCACCTCAAAGGGTTACTGATCTTCTTCTTCTTGTTATGCTCGCTACTCCTCCTGTGTGCCCCATTTTCTTCCCCTCATCCCAAGGAAAGACGACGAAGCCACCCAAAAGCGAGAAGCTAAACCCTTCTCTTCCTCCACTCATAGATATGGGCTAAACTCAGATTTGTAAATTAGAGCCACACGGTGCTATTCAACATATTCTCATCCTGTGATATACATATATTATAATGATTAATGCATTCTTTTCAAAGGGGAAGGAAGCTTCATTCGCTATCCCGGTGGAAAGCATGTGCTTTACCTTTACCTTTAGGTGATTCTTACTTTTTAAGCAACGTACTACTTCTAAGGGATCACCTATTCTTACTTCTAAGGGATCACTAATTCTATTCCTAACATGGAGGATTAAATATTTTTTTAATCTTTATACGGGAAAGAAGGAGGTGGGAGTGGCTTTAAAGAAATTTTTCTTCTTCTAAGAGATCACTTATTCTATCCATAAATGGAGGATTAAACATTTTTTAATCTTTATATCCATAACAGGGAGGATTAAATATTTTTTAATCTTTATAGGGGAAAGAAGGAGGTGAGAGTGCCTTAAATCTTTTTTTTAAAATTTCCTTTTTGAAATTTTAGATTATTATACCATCAAAATCATAAAATCAAAAATAATTATGTTGTATTTTTTAATTGTAAAGTTATTTGGTTTTGTAATTAAGTGTTACATGTTAGGGTTGGTAAGAGTGGGTGAATTTTCTATAATTCTAGTAGTAATTTCTACTTGGGACAGTAACTAATCCTACTAAAGGCATACGCTCTTATGAGCGGTTTTCAAATTGTTAGAGAAATGTAAATCAATTTTTTGATTATTTATGGATAATCATTAGTTATGATTAAGGCTATGAATGGGAGGACGGTACATGTGAATAACATCTTAGTCATGGTGATTTCTCACACAAATGAGGAAGTTGTTTCATTTGAATCGATCACCTACTATCATGTGAGGCATGAGAATAACTAAGAAGCATATTCATGGGCCAAATTGGCCTCTTCCCTCTATTCAAGTGTCCTCATTATAAATGGGGAGAGAACCCTTTGTCAATTTCCTAATGGTGATTAATATGTGTCATTCTAAGTTTATTGTTCACATGAAATTTCACATAACATTTCCTCCTCTTAGCTTTGGTTAATGAAGGCAACAAAACACTCTTCCATTGGTATTAAGGGATATGATAATGGGATTAGGGAACATTTGTGATGGAGAATTAAATGTGTCAGCTCCTCAGGTACACAATTATAGGCAATCAGTGTAAAATGTGGGTAATTCCCTGTTTAAATTTGGAATTAATTGAAATGTAGTTAAGAGGTTTAAGAATGTAGAATCTTTGATTTAGACTAGGCTCGCATGCCTCTTTATTCTCTCACTTTTTCTTTTGAAGTATAAAATTCAATTAGAGTTCTCCATGTGCAGGTTTATGTTTAACAATAATAGAGAATAAAGGAGTTGTGGAGTTCAAACATGTTCTTAGGAAGCATCAGGAGTTCATTCACCCACATAGGACATCATTGTTCTCAATTGCAACCAACTTGTATGAAAATGAGCATAAGTGTGTGTCTCAACTTGTCATTACTATGAATCTTCTAGCACATCAAAAGTTGAGGATTGATACATTAAAAGTTGAATGTAGCATGTTGTGAAACGTTGTCCTAACTTTACACAAAGATGTCCTCTCATCTATAACTAATAGTAAAGATATAGTTCACTCTTCATTTGTTGATTTGAAGGAAGAAGAGATAGTATATTAGTTAAAATAGCCAATGGATGTTAAACATGTAGAAAATCTGTGATAGGTTAACCCGATAATGCAATATAAATCAAAGCAGGATACTATAACCTACTTCTACTATCAATTTGCGGAGCTTAAAGATCGAGCTGAACAATATAGCCAGAAGAAGAAGAAGAATCAATGACACAATACACATGAAAATACTTTGGGGAAAGCCTCAGCTAAAAACCCCACACTATTGTATTATCATACATGGTGGAAATACATAGGAATTATACAAAGCCTTAGCTCTCACAGCTAGCCAACTCTCAGTACAATCCTCACAGATGCTCACAGGCAATCTTGGCTTCTCTCCAGCCTTCCTCTTTGCCCTCCAAGCTCCTATTTCCTTGTGTTGTTCCTTGTGGATGATTAGCCTTCCAAAACTGTGCAATCCTCAAGGATGAATCCTTGACTGCATGCATGAGTTTTCTCCATGAGAAAACACATGCAACTGATAGTACACTGTCCTTGAACATTAATCTCAACTGGGTCTTTCTCATAATAGACATGCATGAGTTTCTGATGAGGGAATCTTCAGTTAACTGGAGTAGCACTAGTTGAGTGCATTAATGCATCAACTCACTATTAACTCACTATTAGTTCCTCAAACAGTTTGGAACTAATTTAACTAGACTTAACTCAGTAAACTGAGTTAACTAATTACAACTCAAATATAACTCAATCTTATCTGCTTAATTTAAGGGATAACTCTTGCATGACTTCAGAAAGACTTCTAACTTGAATTTCTCCAACTAATTAATTATTTCCAAGTAGTTGTTAAGACTAAATTCGATTTTAATTCACAATTTAATTCAAGGACAAATTAAACTAGAATATTCTTGTTTCCATATTTCAACACTCCCTCTCAACAAGAAAGGGATTATCTGCCACCCCGATCCTGTATCTATGGAACTCGAATTTACACTTTAACAATGTCTTTGTCAAATGTCAACATCTTGCTCACTTGTTGAAATATACTGCAACAACATGATCCTCTCGACCTGTGAAAAGCCACAGGCAACAAATCTTGCCTTATGCTTCTCCACACTACCATTAGCAGCTTGCTTTACCTTGTAAAGCCAACGGGAACTCACAACTGACTTGTTCTCCAGTCTCGGAACCACGTCCCAAACATTGTTACGAACTATGGAGTCATACTCCTCCACCATAGCATCAACCCAAATCGGCTACTGCACTGCTTCCTCAAAGGAAGATGGCTTGGTCTCAACACATTCCCTAGCAAGGGCCATGTATCCAGTGTACCTCTCAGGTGACCTCCTCTGTCTGCACTGAGAAGATGGTGCTCCCACATTCTCTCTCGCATCCTCCAACAATCTGTCAGCTTCTCTTGTGCGCTTCCATCCATCTTTGGAAGACTCTGCTTGAGTGGATGTCTCCACTCCTGGAACCTCTGCATGCGGCTACTCCGCATCAGTCTAAGGCTCCTCCTCCTTAGGAATCAACAGTTCCTCCATAGCTTGTAGTTGGAGCTCCCGCTCAAGGGAAACTCACATGGCCTTCTGCTCATCAAACTTGAGATCTTTGCGATCCATTGTCCTCTGACTAGTAGGCAAGTACACCCAATAGTTGTGAGGTGTATCAGTGTACCCCAAAAATATTCCCAACTTTGTTGTCGGCTCAAGCTTCTTTCCTGCATCCTTTGTCACATGGCAATATACCGATGAGCCAAAGATCCTGAAGTGACCCACATCTGGTCTCTTACCGCAAAAAGCTTCCTTTGGTGTCTTCATCCCAAGTATGCGATGCGAGCTTCTATTCTGCAAATAGATCGTTGTGTTGCATGCCTCAACCCACAAGTGAAGTGGTAGGCCTTGGTCATGCAGCATTGCCCGTGCTTCCCCTGCAATAGTAATGTTCTTCCTCTTGGCCACCCCATTCTGCTATGGGTTATGAGGTGTCGTTAACTCTCGTTTAATTCCTTCCACTGCACAAAAGTCCTTCAACTCTTGAGAGACATATTCTCCACCGTTGTCGCTTCTAAAGGCCTTGATCTTCTTCCCTGACTCTTTCTCGACCAAAGCTTTGAACTCACAAAACTTTTTGAAGGTTTGGTCCTTCTTCTGCACGAAATAAATCCAGCATTTATGAGAATAATCATCAATGAAAATCACATAATACATTTTCTTCGTTGTGGATGCCGTCGAGAATGGTCCACACAAATCAGTATGAACTCACTCTAAGATAGCCTCTGCTCGACTGTCTCGATCATGAAAGGAAGACTTGGTGTACTTTCCCAAGGTACAACCTTTGCATGTGTCAACTTGCTCAAGTTTACATTTGGGAAGTCCTGTAGATATCTACTGCATTATCTTCAAAGCCCCATGATGCAAATGGCCCAGCCGCCTATGCCACAACTCGCCAATGTCTTGGCTTTGCACCAATTTTGCATTCGTACTCAATGTTGCACAATCATCTACCTCTAGTTTATATAGATTCTTCACCTGAATCCCTATCCTCTTGGTCTGACCCGTGGCTATGTGTCTTAGGAATGCCTTTCCTCTACTGAAGACAACATCGTAGCCTTTGTCCTCCAACATCACAATCGATACCAAGTTCTTCTTCATTCTAGGCACATACATCACATCTGTCAAGGTGAGAGGAGCTCCATGCTCCCTCTGAAAAGAAACCGTGCCCACTCCTGAAACACTATACCTTTCGTCGTCACCCATCTCTATGCGCATCTTGAGGTCTTTCCCCTCCAAGGCATTGAATAAATTTTTGTCACCGGTCATGTGGAATGAGGCTCCACTGTCAAGATACCAGACACAACCCATCATTGATGACAACATGCATGCGATGAGGGTAAAGTCCATTTCTAACTAAGAGGCTAATGCCCCACCTTCCGATCCTTCCGAGGATCCCTTCTTGGACTTATTCGATGGGCAATTAGTCGCATAATGTCCCATCTTGTGACAATTAAAGCATCTTACTTTAGATATGTCACCCTTCTTCCCTCCATGAGAAGAATTCGATTTGAAATGGGAAGCCTTCCCCTTCCCTTTCCTTGCCTTACTTGCTAAGGCCAGATTTTCTTCATCATCATTCTTGGATGAAGAACCATCTCGTGTGCTCCTCCTGATCTCCTCCTGCATAAGATCTGACCACAGTCGTTCCCAATCCGACAGTTTCTCTCTTCCATTCACAGAGTCCTGGTAGCTATTCCAACTCTTTGGAAGTCCAAGGAGAGCGAGGCTCACCATATCGTCATCGAAAGTAGTTATTCCCACATTGCCAAGCTCATCTCTACAGGTGGTGAGCTTGTTCAGATATGTGGAAATAGTATTGCCCTTCTCCATCTTGACTCTTCGAAGCTTATCCTTGAGCGCCAATTTCCTCTGGTCGCTACTATTTTGGTATAGGTCCTTCAATGTCTTCCACATTGAAAATGGAGTATCCTTCCCATGGAGACTCGAGACAATATGGTCTCACTCAAGGATGATCCATCTCACCTTCGCCACACACTTCTTACACTCAACCAACTCTTCTGCATTAATTGAAGCTAGCTTTGGGATTTCTTGATAAATGACTTCCTTCAAGCCATTGTCTTCTAATACAACCTCCATTCTATCTTTCCATGTTATGTAATTCGAGCTACCTTCCAAGGCATACTCGAGTCTCAAGCCATAGAACGCCATTGGCAAACCTTGAAGTATGATATGAATTCGATTTGCACCTACAAGCCCGAACTTCAAACTTCGAATTGTCTTCTCAATATACTGTTCACAGCTCTGATACCATGTAGAAAATCTATGATAGGTTAACCCGATAATGCAATATAAATCAAAATAGAATACTATAACCTACTTCTACTATCAATTTGCGGAAGCTTAAAGATCGAGCTGAACAATATAACCAAAAGAAGAAGAATCAATGGCACAATACACATGAAAATACTTTGGGGAAAGCCTCAGCTAAAAACCCCACACTATTGTATTATCATACATGGTGGAAATACATAGGAATTATACAAAGCCTTAGCTCTCACAGCTAGCCAGCTCTCAGTACAATCCTCAAAGATGCTTACAGGCAATCTTGGCTTCTCTCCAGCCTTCCTCTCTGCCCTCCAAGCTCCTATTTCCTCGCGTTGTTCCTTGTGGATGATTAGCCTTCCAAAACTGTGCAATCCTCAAGGATGAATCCTTGACTGCATGCATGAGTTTTCTCCATGAGAAAACACATGCAACTGATAGTACACTATCCTTGAACATTAATCTCAACTGGGTCTTTCTCATAATAGACATGCATGAGTTTCTGATGAGGGAATCCTCAGTTAATTGGAGTAGCACTAGTTGAGTGCATTAATGCATCAACTGACTGTTAACTCACTATTAGTTCCTCAAGCAGTTTGGAACTAATTTAACTGGACTTAACTCAGTAAACTGAGTTAACTACTTACAACTCAAATATAACTCAATCTTATCTCCTTAATTTAAGGGATAACTCTGGCATGACTTCAGAAAGACTTCTAACTTGAATTTCTCCAACTAATTAATTTAAAATAAATTAATTAATTATTTCCAAGTAGCTGTTAAAACTAAATTCGATTTTAATTCACAATTTAATTCAAGGACAAATTAAATTGGAATATTCTTGTTGCCATATTTCAACAAAACAACAATGGTCTCTTCCTCTAGGTGATGGCTAAGGTGGAGCCAATAGCTTGCATGTCTTTTTTTGACAACTTTGTTTCTTAAAATCAATATTTATCAGATCTTGTTCATTAAATGGCTAAGTTTAGAGGAACCGGAATGTTTTTTTGTAATATGTAGAAAAGTATGATCCATACAAGTAGCGAGTCATCTCTTCAAGCCTGAAATAATGTAAGCAGAGTTATGTCCTATGATGCTACCATTTAACTACACCTTTTAAATAGATTAATATTTCAATATTCTAGTTTAAAATAAATGAAAAAGTGTTACGTGCCCCATATACTGTCATGTATGACCCTTTTTGTTGTTTTCATCTACAATCTTGCCATATGATAACCTTACTTGAAGCATTGATTCGTTGTGGCACATTACTCACATATTTTTAATCTTAAATTTTGAGAGGACCGACTTCTCTTGTATTACATCATTCCCAAGTTCCATTAATAATTACAAACATGTATGTTCTTTCAACGATGGATTTAAATATCGGGCTTATTTGCTTAAGCCAAATTCTTATAAGGTTCAAGATTAGAGTTGGCTTATTAGAAAAGTCAAGAAGTGTATTCGTTTCTAGTGCAACCATTGGTTATCAAGGGGAGGTCGATTGACATCAATAAAGGCGATGTTAGAGGCTATACCAATTTACTAGTATTTCCCTTAAGGAGTCATGCATAAAATACAAAAAGTCTACTTCATTTTCTCTAGAGTGGTAAGGAGGGTCATGAAGGAATACACTCAACAAATTGGAAAACAACCTCAAAGCCAAAGGAGAAGGGTGCTCGAGGGCTCAAAAATATCCATCTTTTTAGTTCAACACTAGCAAGTAAATCCCTTTGGAACTTGATTACTAAGAAAAACCGTTGGAATCAGTTAATTTGTAATAAGTGTACGGTGTTGGATTCTATTCTTACTTGGATTAGAAGGACATATAAGAATCAGAAGAATGGATCATCTCACTAAAAAGCTTTGGCATTTTCCTTTATGAGGGTAAGAGATCATTTGGGATGGAAGGTTGGAAATTGAAAAGATGTGAGAGTATGTCTGGACACCATTATGGTGTGTGGAATTGAATTAAGAATATCCAATGATATTGTTGAGCTCTTGTGGAGACAATATATTAAAACCCCTAAAAATTGTAGTGATCCAAAGAGAATTGACATTTGGTCATAGGCTTGGGAGTCGAGTAGAGATTTAGGTTTGGAAGGAGATCAAAATAGGGAATGGGATTCCTTCACCAACGAATTGTGAATAACTCATATTAGACTTGGAGAAGCTCCATATAGTATTTTCTCACTGTGAAATGGGATGGATGGTTCTTATACAATGATAGCAAGTTTTCATACTTGTGAAAAACATCCCAAGAGTCGTTAATTTGGTGGTGGGAAAAATATGGAAGGTAAAGGTGCCTCTAAAGAACGAGATCTCTATTTGGTTGATTCTAATTTGGAGAAAAAGACACATCATTTATTTGTCCAACAAGTTTGGCTTGACATTAGTTGATGGATACATTGTATGGATTTGTGACAAGAATAAAATATAGCACTGTCTTCGGGACTAGTTCAATAGGGAAAATCCAAAGTCATTTAGAGCTCTACCATTTCCGATGTTATGGGGAGAGTGGTTTTCTTAGAATAGTAAGTTATTTGCAAATAAAGAATCTCCTTCCTCTAAAGTTTTATCTCGAGTAACAACACTTTCAACATTTTTATGAAGGATGCAACTCCTAAGTTACCACGTCAAATTGATGAACTCTTGATAGATAAAAGAAACAACTGGGGATTTTTTAATGGAGCATTTTAAGGGACCAATCAACATTTTGGCTTAGAGGGTGCATTATACATCTCAAATGCAAATTTTTACACCTTCAAAGCTAAATATGGCAAGGTCACAAAAAACCATACCAAGTTTATCGTGCTTAAAATCCTTTTAAAGCAAGCTTATGACAATGGCATGAGGGTACTCTATTTTTTTGGAGATCTCTCTCTAATAGTCAAATAGATATAAGGAAGGTAGTCGATTCACAACATTGATCTATGGGATTTAGCTGTAACACCCTCCTCCCATATCTACCCAAGCAACCGACCAGCGGGATAAACATGTGACGAGAGGCCACTATGATATGATTTGACCTCCTAAGTCACGTTAAGGAAGTGGAACCGATGGAAACACACCATACAGACATTAATTATTAGCTACATGACCCTCATGAACCAATCCAATACTTTAGACAACATGCCTTGGGGTCCCACTAAGCTTTTGGACAATTTAAGGCGCAATCGCTCCCATGTTCATGAGTGTGACCAACAACCCAAAGTCGCTCTCACAGCTTGCCTCCCAGCAACCAGAGACCAAAACTGTCAGTGCTATGCCAGCGACTCAGAGATTTGAGCTACTTTTTCAGCCCTAGAGCCCAGGTCAATGCCCATAATTGAACCATCTTTCCAGATCAGCAAAATAACATGGAAATGACAACACTAAAGAAAATACTTGTTCAAGACCTTGATTGGACCCCTACTAGTCATAACAAGCATTTCGTCAAACATATTGCAAATGTGTAATGTTAGGCCCCTATAATACTAGTGTATTCCCTTATTATTATTGTCATTATAGCCCCTTATTGTTATTGTTGTCCCTATGTTGTTATTATTGTGCTCCATAGAAGCCCACTATTATTATTGTTGTGCCCTTACATTATTATTGTTATGTCGGCTTTGACTATATTGTGATAATCAACTCAAACGGCATGACAAAGCTTCTAAAGAAAGAACAACGTGGCGTAATTACACAATTATGTTCGCTAGAGGTTCCCGCGTCGAAATCATCTATTTCTCCAGATCTCCAAAAAGTCTTGGACAATCATTCCAAGGTATTTGAGACTCCCAAAGGCCTCCCACCTATTTGTGATCGTGATCATGCTATTCATTTGATTCCAGGAAGTGTTCCTCCAAACATCGGGCCTTACAGATATCCCTATGCCCAAAAGAGTGAAATTGAACCTATGGTTGTAGAAATGTTAGAGGTTGGTATAATTCAACCTAGTCAAAGTTCTTTCTCTGCTCTAGTAGTATTGGTGCACGAGAAGAATGGATCATGGCGCATGTGTCTGGATTATAAGGAGCTCAACAAGCTCACTATTAAAGATAAAATTTCCCATTCTTGTCATTGATGAATTATTCGATGAATTGCATGGAGCAATTTACTTCACCAAGTTGGACCTTCGTTCAGGATGTCATCAAATCAAAATGAAGACTGAAGACATTCCGAAAACAACATTTAGAACTCATGAGGGTCATTATAAATTTTTGTTCATGCCTTTTGCCCTTACCAATGCACCTTCTACATTTCAAGGTTTAATGAACTCCATTTTCAAACCCTTCCTTAGAAAATTTTATGTTAGTATTTTTTGATGATATATTAATCTACAACAAGTCTTGGAAGGATCATGTTCAACATGTTGATAGAGTCCTCAAACTATTGGAGGAGAAACAATTATATGCAAAAACCTCCAAATGTTTCTTTGGAGTACAAGAGGTGGAATATTTGGGTCATATTGTATCTCATGAAGGTCTTAAGGCAGATCCTAGAAAAATTAAAGCCATTAAGGAATGGAAAATCCCCACATCCATAAAGCATCTGTGAGGATTTCTCGAGTTGACAAGGTATTATTGCAAGTTTGTTAAGAATCATGGGAGAATAGCAGCACCTCTAACAACATTACTGAAGAAAGATGCATTTTCTTGGACTCCAGAAGCAACGAAAACCTTTGAACATCTTAAAGAGGTAATGTGCCAAGCACCGGTCTTATCTACGCCAAACTTCACAAAAACCTTTATTGTGGAATGTGATGCCTCAAGAAATGGAATTGATGTTGTTTTAATGCAAGAAGAAAGACCCATTGCTTTCAAAAGTCATCCAATCAAAGGAAAGTATTTACACAAAGCTATTTATGAGAAGGAAATGTTGCCAATACTACGTGTACTTAAGAAATGGGGACCTTACCTAATGGGAAGACACTTCAAGGTAAAAACAGATCATGATAGTCTTAAATACTTTTTATAGAAAATATTATCTTCAGAAGAGCAGCAAAAATGGGTCACAAAGATGTTGGGTTATGACATTGAAATCATCTACAAAAAAGGGAAGAAAAATGTTGTTGCAAATGCACTCTCAAGAAATGATGAAGATGTAGAAGCATTGCTTTGCGCCATTTCTATTATCCAACCAGATTGGATAAATGAAGCAAGGGATGAATGGAAGAATGACGAAGAAGTGTGGGCACTCATTCAAAAGTTACAACAAGACCCCAATACATCTGATAGATTTAGCTGGAAAAAGGATTCGTTATGGTACAGAGATGCTTATACCTCTGTAAGAATTCCCAACTCAAACAAAAGATTCTTATGGAATTGCACACCTCTCCCTTAGGAAGGCACTCGGGATTTTAAAAAACTTACCACAGGGTTAAGAAGGAATTTTTCTGGGATGGCCTTAAATTTGATATTCAAAAGTTTGTGGCAGAATGTTTGGTTTGCCAACAAAATAAAGTTGAAACAATTAAGACCCCAAGTCTATTACAACCTTTATCCATTCCAAGTCAACATTGGTAGGAGGTTTCAATGGATTTTATCACAAGTTTACCCAAGTCCAAAGGAAAGAGTGTCATTATGGTGGTAGTTGAAAGACTTACCAAGTGTACACTTTTGTGAATTATCTCATCCCTTTAAACCCAGTACAGTTGCTATCGCATTTATGGAAACAATTCAAAATCTACATGGAAACCCAAAGATTATTGTAAGCGACAAAGATCCCATTTTCATTGGAAATTTTTGGACAAAATTATTTGCTTGTCTGGGTACTCAGTTAGCTCATAGCTCATCATATCATCCTCAATCTGATGGGCAAACTGAGATAGTGAACAAATGTTTGGAAGGATATCTTCGTTCCTTTGTATATGATAAATAGTCACAATGGGTCAAATGGTTGCCTCTAGCTTAATGGTGGTATAACACTTCCTTCGATATTGTAGAAAAAATTCACATCATATTTAAGAGAAAATTCTAAGGTTAAAGCAGTGGAAGATCACATCGAGCATCAACAACAAGTTCTCCAACTCTTAGAGGATAACCTCACTTTGGCACATAATAGAATGAAACAACAGGCAAATCAACATCGTAGTGAAAGAAGTTTTGATGTAGGTGACTAGGTATTTCTACGGCTACAACCATACAAACAAATGTCCCTCAAACAAGCTAAGAAGGATAATAAATTATCACCAAAGTATGATGGTCCGTACAAGGTGTTGCAAAAGATTGGTACTATGGCATACAAATTGGAGCTTCCTACAACTTCTCGAGTGCACCTAGTTTTCCATGTTTCATGCTTAGAAGGTTATAGGTGACAAGCTCCTAGTTCAAACAATATTGCCAGAACCTGACGAGGAAGGAAAAATCATATTGGAACCTGAAGCAGTCACAGAAACAAGAACTTGACAGCTACAAAATCGATCAATGTCAGAGTATCTCATCAAGTGGAAGAACTTACCCGCTAAAGATTCCACATGGGAGGATGAAAATTTTATACAGAAGCATCCATAACTACATAAGCATTGAGGACAACACTTTTCTGAAGGAGAGGGGCATGTTAGGCCCCTATAATACTAGTGTATTCCCTTATTATTATTGTCATTGTAATCCCTTATTGTTATTGTTGTGCCCATGTTGTCCCCATATTGTTATTATTGTACCCCATAGAAGCCCACTATTATTATTATTGTGCCCTTACATTATTATTGTTATGTCGGCTTTGAATATATTGTGACCCCTTAGACTCCTATATATAGAAAGGATGTCTTGTCATTTGTATCATCCAAGAATTGTTCATTTGTATAATGCAAAGGAGGTTTCCCCCTCGAAGAGGCTGATTTTGAAGTTGTTGCTCTATCTTTTCATCTATTTTGTGAGTTGGTTGCATAACATGCAATCTACATGTGTAATTAACAATTATGAGCATAGGAGTCTCATACTTAGTTGAGAATCGCTAAGAACCATTGATACCTCAACACATCAACTGTCATTCCATCCATTAGGTCATAGATACATTGATCATTTAATTACAAGTAAAAACATGAGGAAATCCATACATGGTGTTAGTGTCAGTGTCTTCACGCTGCCATCAGTGATCAAAATTCACTCTTTTGCATTCATATTAGGAGTCCAATTCTAAATGAGTTGCATTCCATTAGGTCATGGATCAACTAATGGTAGGCACATGTTAGTTTTTCCGTCATGACACATATCTCCTGACCTCTTTTCATGTGTGCTTCAGTCAATGGTTCAGGTTCAGGTTCATTTTCAGTTTATTTCATCAAATAGGCCTTAAGTCTTAGGGTTTCAGTTTCATTAGGTAATAGGGTTTCATCATGTCAAATTTTCAATAACCATTGACTAATAATGGTCAGAAGACACATGAGGATGACAATAATCATCAGGAAACTTTTAATTTCATAATTTGTAAACTTAATAAATTTTTCACCTCAAAACCAGTTTGAGGTGAAAACAGAGCATTGGTATTTATTTGTAAATTTCATGTAATTTCATCATTTCTCATATGTAATTAATAAGTCTCATGTTGCTCCTTGTCACCTACTGATATTTCCAAATACATGCCACTGCAAAAACAAAAGATCATCAAGCATTAGTTCACCTATTTTAATCAAAAAGTCAAGCATCCAAAAAATAGAGTATTTGAAAAAGCCAAAAGACATTATAAAGTGGGTTTTGGAGAGTGAAAAATCAAAAGTGCCCAAGCCATGTAAGGTCATTTCTTTCTCAAGTTAATTCATTGTTTGAGTTGAAGTTTATGAGCAAAATCGCTATTTTAAGGGGTTATTTAGCAAAGGGGGGAAATTGTTGTGTTTTTGGAGGACACTGCCTGGCGCTACGCACCAAAACTTGGCGCTATGCACCAAAACTTGGCGCTACACATAGGAGCGGCGCTACGCACCTGGGATTTTTCTCCTGTGTTATTTTGAACTGGCACTATGCACAGGAGCTACGCTACGCACCTGGGAAGTGCGCTACGCACCTGGCATTTGAGCTACAAATTGCATCAAATCACATCAAAACTCCCAAATTTCTCCATTTGCAAGTAAGTAACATCACTTTTCTTGCAGACAAGAATTGTTGCATAAGTTTTTGGGTTGTGTTGTCTCTCAAAACATCAAACCCTAATTGTCACTAAATTATCTCATATGTTGTAAAAATACACTCATTGCTGCTGTCCCATATCATTTTTACTGTTTCCCTAAAACTCATCCTCCCATACATAGTTCCCTCCCTAAACTTTTCCCTACATCCCAAACCCTATACCAATATATCCCAAACCCTATACTATTCACTAACCCTACTCACTCCCTTCATCCCTTTCCCATTCTTGTTCACCCTCACCTGCTTTCCTATTTAAAATCTCTTCATACTCATCTTACCTTCATTCACCAATCCACCACTCTTCAATCACCACAAAGAGAAACAACAATACAACAATGGAGATGGACAGTGAGTATGAAATGGAGGAAGAAACCCATAGTGACAGTTCCAGGGAGAGAGACACTTAGGGCAGAAGGCCTCATAAGGGAGGAAAACATATCAGAGAGGAGCCCACCAGTTTGAAGGAGCTGCAAGACTGCCCATTTTCCCTTTCTTGTTTCAGACATCAGTCATGTTTCAATTTTTGTGAAATGGTGGAAAAGGTAAAATCCCATCATGAATTAGCAAGATTGTTTGTGACACATTTGGATAACAATGAGGTACACCTTGCTGGAGTCACATTCACTTTGTCACCAGCTGTTATTTCAGAGGCTACATGTATTCCAAATGTGGGAGAAAAGTGGAACAAAGGTTAGTACATTGACAGGGAGTTCTATGAGCCTTACATTAAGGCTAAATATCATAACAAACTCAGCAGAGTATTCCCCTTTAAGTTCTTGGAGGACAGGTTTGCTCCATTGATGAAGATCATCATCAAGTACTTTACTTGTGAAGGCAGGTTCTCTCGACTATATTCTTACCACATTAGACTGTTGATGCATTTCACTAGGGTGAGAATGATGAATATCCCCTACTTCATATTTAGAAACATTGAGAAGATGGCACTCATTGTAAAGAAGAAATCATACCCCTAGCAGTTAACCATTATCTACCACTTCTCTGTGATTAAAATCATTGTTTTACATCAGCTGAACCTACTCAACATACCAAGGGAGACCTTCATTTCTCATGAAATGTTCAAAAGCCCTCGAGTCTATTCATTAGTGCCTCAAGAAGAAGGTGGACCTTCAGGACAAGAAAAGGTCCAAGAGACTGAAACTGTGGGAGTGCCAGTGTTTGTAACATATGAGAGAGCCACTAGGAAAATTTTTGCAGCTGCCATGCGAGTATTATCTCCACAAGGTGTGGAAGGGGTCTCGCCTTCATCTACAGGCTACAGGTAAATGCTATCTCCACAAGGAGTGGAAGGGGATTTGCCTTCATCTTCAGCTAAACAGGTACAGGTTGGGCAGCACAGCAAGGGCAAAGGTAAAGGCAAGAAAAAGATGCATGAGAAAGATCTTAATGATGAGGAAGAGAGAGATTTTGACCTTGTTGATCATGAGGAGACACAAGGAGTTGATGTCATTGATTTGGAAACTCAAGGTACAAAGATTACTAAAGACATGATCATCAAGGAGCAAGAGGCTTAGATTCAAACCTTGTCAGTCAATTTAGAGAGGGAAAGGTGGATTATCAATTATCTAGAGTAGGAAAACAAACAATTGACTGACAAGCAAGTCCTCATGGAGCTACAAATGATAAAAGAAGGCAGGCAAAAGATCAAGGAGGCCAATGTTCCATTAACCTCCATTGAGCAAGAGATCAAGAATGACCGGGAAACTTGGCTTGAAAGGGTCAATATACACCTTGAGGGGCTGCTTGAGCAGGCCAATAGAGACAAGAAGATGCTTCGTCACATGGCCTACCACTACATGACCTGGAATAAAATATGCAATATAAGGATGAGGAAGCTTAAGGCTAGGTTGAGGAAAGCCTTAAGGAGCGAAAAGGAGCATGAAAAGCCAAAAATATTGGTTGAGGCCTCACTAGCCCATCAAAGCAATTAATGAGGGTGCCTTGTGCCAAATCTAGGCAAGTTTTGGTGAGTTTTTGTCATTTTGAAAATTTGAAATTTTCCAACACAAAAAAATTGCATTAGGTGCGTAGTTCCACCGGCGCTATGCTTTTGACTGGAGGATTTTTTGGAGAAATGGTTTGCATATTTGATTTAACATGATGAGAACATCAATCCTTGAAAGTTTCAGCAATTTTGGAGCAAAACTTGGTCACCTAAAGGTAAAAAAACCATCAAAAAATGACCTCTCTGCCTCTTTTTGGACACACAGGAAGCAACCTTGGGAGATTCCACTTTTGAGGGGGGAAATGACATCCAAATGAAAAAATTCAAGATGTTCCAGAAACTAGACAGGAAGACCTTTCCAACAAGCTATCTTGGGCTCAATTTGGCTAAGGGGAAGGCCTCCAAAATCAGCTATGAAATGGCGCTACACACTTGGCAGATGGTGCTACGCATAGAACGAGTTTGCTCAAAAATCTAAATTTCGCCTAGTTTTTCTACAAGTTGACTTTTTATCTCATCTTGGATGAATTTATGACTGTAAATGATGCTTTGCTATGTAAATGTAATTGTAAAATGACCTTAGAGGGTAGATTCATCATTTTGAGGTGGTTTGAGGGTGAATGAATCAGTTTCCATGGTTTTAGAGGCAAGCTATTCCACTGCCTATATTCATGTTCTCAGTTTAGATATGGTTGAAACAATCCCTTATCTCTTGGATTCAACCCTTGATGGCTAGCATAGGCGGTTTTCATGTCTATATTATGTATTTTTTCAGTCATTAGCAAAGGTTGGACTCTCTTGGATGCTCTGAGCTACATTATACATCTTTACAGCAGTTTGGTGAGGAAATAAACTAGGATTTGCAGCTATTTTTGTGGGATACTTGTGGTAAAGTGTTTTTGCGTAGTTTCTTCTTCTGTTATTAGTTTTTATCATGTGTTATGTGTGCCACAATCTTATTCATTCTCCTAACTAAATGAAATCAAGATAGATAGGTAGAATACTTTGGTTACAATGTTGTGCCTTGGGAATCCATTTAGTTTTTGATGTTTTCTACTGTTTGAAGAGGACTCATGAGCTCTACATGCCCTCCTCAGCTCCTCACCAGTCTTAGACCTACCATCTCGCTCAATTTCAAGTGCTAAAACACCTACCTACCTCGCCCCATAGAACACCTTGCATTCCTGACTTGATTTCCCGGACCCAAAGCTGCCTGCTCCATTTGATCCAGCAACAAAATCAACAAAATCAATCAAAAACCCTAGAGCTACTATACCTAGCCTAAAATCCAAATTTGATTTAGTCATCTCGATTGAGATTAACAAGGAGAGAGCCCTTTCCCAACCTGGTAGGGCTAGCTACCAAGTTAAGCTTCATTTGTGGTTATCCTAAGATTGCTCCCTTCAGCCTAAGGTCAATCTAGGCTCTAACATAGTGGCGACCATACTGGGGAAATGTAGTTTTATGTTCCTCAGCAAAATGTATCAAGTTTAGATCTAATTGTTGATGGTGGATAATGATCAGACACCGAAAGGCTGAAATCATTCACCTGGTGACTCCAAATTAGTTTCGAGATCAGATCCAAGGACTCCACTGGAAGATGAGCCCGACCAGTAGAAACATGAAAGGACAATATGGAAAGATCAGGTATTCAAGTTGGAATTTCATCCAAGACATTATCTTCTTTGTTATAAATTATTTCTTCTCTTTTCCCAAGAATGTTAAGAAGGCTTTACAAAGTATATTGTATTCGAGAGAAGATCCTAGACCTGCATTTGACTCTTTCCCTTTGAAGATTGAGAATACAAAATGTTCGCATGCCTTTGATCTTGATCAAGACCCTTCTTCTAAATCTTATGATGATCGTCTTCAAACTGATGAGCCTCAAGAGACCAAGATTGATTCTACACCTTCTGTGCATATTCATATACCTTGTAAAATTCCAGATAGATACAAGCCTTTGATTTTACCTCCTATATCCCATGCTTTCCCTAAAAATTATTACCTATATCTACCAAGATTTGATGGTGAATGTGACAACATCATTGCTGAGAGACATGTAATGAATTTTGAGTATTTTCTTGACCTTTTCGATGAAGAGGATGTCAGTATTAGGCTTTTTGCTATTTCTTTGCAAGGCAAAGTCAAGAGTTGGTTCAAAACCTTGCCTAATGCGAGCATCTCAAATTTCCAGCAGTTTGTCAAAGTTTTCCTCGACAAGTGGGTGGTCAGACAAAACCCTTTCTTACTTCTAGAAGAATATAACCAGTTGAAAAGACTGCCAGGGGAGACAATGCAACAATTTTCTACCAGGTTTAACCAAGTCTATTTTTCGATGCCAGTTAATATAAGACCTCCTCCTAGATCCGCTCTCTTGCACTACCCGGAAGCCTTTGATCCGGAAATGGAGTTTCAGCTGAGAGAAAGGAACCTTGCAACACTTGAAGAGATGCAGAACAGTGTAGTAGATGTAGAGGCTAATTTGTTGATCAAAAGGGCAAAGTTGAAGGAAGAAGAGATGAAGAACATAGATCCAGAGGAATCGACATCTTTAGAGGTAAAGCTCGACATTTTGGTAAGTGCAGTGGAAGAGATGATGCAAAAGATCACCACAAGGAATGAGTATGATGTTCAAGACCATGGCTCACTGATTGAAGAAGAACAAGTGGCTGATCCAAAACATTTCCTTTCTTATCCCAGTTGTCATAGATATGATAATGATTGTTTTATAGATTGGCTTGGAGCAGGAAGATCTGTTGATCTGACATGTATGCTTGATGGTGTGTTTTATGCTGATGATTTTCCTAAGTTTGATCAGTATGATGATGATTATGTTCTCCAAACAGAAGCTAGTCTTGCAGACAAATCAACAGCTAGTTTGTGGAAGGAGGAAGTTCACTTTCAGCAGCTCGAATACAGTGATCAGCTGTTGCATATTAGCTATGGAAGTGAGGAGGAAAGTGCAGCTAATTTTGAAGTAAGTGAAGGATCTTTGCCTTTTTGTTTTACTTCGTTTCAGTTCATCAGACACAACTTTCATGCAATCAGAAATCAACCGTCAATAAGTTTGGATCTAGACCATCTAGAGGGTAATGAAATCCTTGTTCAAGACTTCTCATATCTAGATTTGCAGCCACCGAATGCCATTGAATGCCAGGTTGCAGATGAAGACTCAGAAGCTAGAACATATGATCAAATGATGCAAGATGATTCCGTACCGTTATGTTTTGAATCATTTCAGTTTTTGAAGGGAAATTTGCATAGTATATCTTCAAATGAGCAGCCTAAAGAAAATGGGTTGCAACAGTCCTTTCAAGTTTTTCACGATCCAATAGCTGATGTGTTGGATGATGTCTGCAGTCAAAGTCCTTCTCCATTAGCTAACTGTGAGCTTGAAACAAGTATTGATACAAATTTGATCCGACAGCCGGTTTCTTTGTCATTATCAGCAGGAGTCTTGTCACAAATCTCAGATGAAAGTTTGCATTCATGGTACGAGGAGAATAAAAGTAATCCATTGGATGAGCTGAGTCCCAGTGCACGTGAATTTCAATATCCATATGCAGTATTCTTGGAGTCAGATAGAGAATCCATATTATTCAATCTGGGACACTTTGGATCTGTTTACAAGTTTTCATGGGAGTTGCCTTTCAGTAGTTCTCTCTTGTGGTTCATAAACAAGCACTTAAGGAGAATTCAAATAGCAGCTAGAATGCTTACTTGGTTACATTGGTTGTTTCATTTCACTTGATCAGGTGATGAATGGAACAATTAGAGTAGGTTTTATTGAATAAGCTCCATTCTGAGCATTTTTTCCAGTTTGCTAGTTGTGTTTTAGTATTGAGACAGTTTCAAGTTAGTTTGTGTCTTTGAGTCATCAGTATTCAGTCATGCATTTCAATTTGAGTTTCTGAATCCATGCCCAATGGATAAGGCTACTAGGTCTACGGTGTCCTAGGCACCTCCAAGGAGCTACCATCCCCATTGGAGCCAATGTTAGTGTCAGTGTCTTCACATTGCAATCAGTGATCAAAATTCACTCTTTTGCATTCATATTAGGAGTCCCATTCTAAATGAGTTGCATTCCATTAGGTCATGGATCAACTAATGGTAGGCACATGTTAGTTTTTCCCTCATAACACATATCTATTGACCTCTTTTCATGTGTGCTTCAGTCAATGGTTCAGGTTCAGGTTCATTTTCAGTTTATTTCATCAAATAGGCCTTAGGTCTTAGGGTTTCAGTTTCATTAGGTAATAGGGTTTCATCATGTCAAATTTTCAGTAACCATTGACTAATAATGGTAAGAAGACACATGAGGATGACAATAATCATTAGGAAACTTTTAATTTCATAATTTGTAAACTTAATAAATTTTTCACCTCAAAACCAGTTTGAGGTGAAAACAGAGCATTGGTATTTATTTGTAAATTTCATGTAATTTCATCATTTCTCATATGTAATTAATAAGTCTCATGCTGCTCCTGGTCACCTGCTGATATTTCCAAATACATGCCACTGCAAAAACAAAAGATCATCAAGCATTAGTTCACCTATTTTAAGCAAAAAGTCAAGCATCCAAAAAACAGAGTATTTGAAAAAGCCAAAAGACATTATAAAGTGGGTTTTGGAGAGTGAAAAATCAAAAGTGCCCAAGCCATATAAAGGTCATTTCTTTCTCAAGTTAATTCATTGTTTGAGTTGAAGTTTATGAGCAAAATCACGATTTTAAGGGGTTATTGAGCAAAGGGAGGAAATTGTTGTGTTTTTGGAGGAAACTGCCTGGCGCTACGCACCAAAACTTGGCGCTATGCATAGGAGCGGTGCTACGCACCTGGGCTTTTTCTCCTGTGTTATTTTGAACTGGCGCTATGCACAGGAGCTGCGCTACGCACCTGAAGTGCGCTATCCACATGGCATTTGAGCTACAAATTGCATCAAATCGCATTAAAACTCCCAAATTTCTCCATTTACAAGTAAGTAACATCACTTTTCTTGCAGACAAGAATTGTTGCATAAGTTTTTGGGTTGTGTTGTCTCTCAAAACATCAAACCCTAATTGTCACTAAATTATCTCATATGTTGTAAAAATACACTCATTGCTGCTGTCCCATATCATTTTTACTGTTTCCCTAAAACTCATCCTCCCATACATAGTTCCCTCCCTAAACTTTTCCCTACATCCCAAACCCTATACCCATATATCCCAAACCCTACATATACCCTAAACCCTATACTATTCACTAACCCTACTCACTCCCTTCATCCCTTTCCCATTCTTGTTCACCCTCACCTGCATATTCAGAAACATTGAGAAGATGGAACTCATTGTAAAGAAGAAATCATACCCCCAACAATTAACCATTATCTACCACTTCTCTGTGATTAAAATCATTGTTTTACATCAGCTGAACCTATTCAACATACCATGGGAGACCTTCATTTCTCATGAAATGTTCAAAAGCTCTCGAGTCTTTTCATCAGTGCCTCAAGAAGAAGGTGGACCTTCAGGATAGGAAAAGGTCCAAGAGACTGAAACTGTGGGAGTGCCAGTGTTTGTGACATATGATAAAGGCACTAGGAAACTTTTTGCTGCTGCCAAGCGAGTATTATCTCCACAAGGTGTGGAAGGGGTCTCGCCTTCATCTATAGGCTACCGACAAATGCTATCTCCACAAGGAGTGGAAGGGGATTTGCCTTCATCTTCAGCTAAACAAGTAGAGGTTGGTTAGCACAACAAGGGCAAAGGTAAAGGCAAGAAAAAGATGCATGAGAAAGATCTTAGTGATAAGCAAGAGAGAGATTTTGACCTTGTTGATCATGAGGAGACACAAGGAGTTGATGTCATTGATTTGGAAACTCAAGGTACAAAGATTACTAAAGACATGATCATCAAGGAGCAAGAGGCTCAGATTCAAGCCTTGTCAGTGAATTTAGAGAGGGCAAAGTGGATCATCAATTATCTAGAGCAAGAAAACAAACAATTGATCGACAAGCAAGTCCTCATGGAGCTACAAATGATAAAAGAAGGCAGGCAAAAGATCAAGGAGGCCAATGTTCCATTAACCTACATTGAGCAAGAGATCGAGAATGACCGGGAAACTTGGCTTGAAAGTGTCAATATACACCTTGACTTCTTGAGAAGGCCAATAGAGACAAGAAGATGCTTCGTCACATGGCCTACCACTACATGACCCAGAATAAAATATGCAATATAAGGATGAGGAAGCTTAAGGCTAGGTTGAGGAAAGCCTTAAGGAGCAAAAAGGAGCATGACAAGCTAAAAATATTAGTTGAGGCCTCACTAGCCCATCAAAGCAATTAATGAGGGTGCCTTGTGCCAAATCTGGAAAGTTTTGGTGAGTTTTTGTCATTTTGATATTTTCCAACACAGAAAATTGACTGGAGGACTTTTTGAGAAATGTTTGCATATTTGGATTCATCTTGATGAGAACATTAATCCCTGAAAGTTTCAACAATTTTGGAGCAAAACTTGGTCACCTAAAGGTCAAAAAACCATCAAAAAATGACCTCTCTGCCTCTTTTTGGACACACAGGCAGCAACCTTGGGAGATTCCACTTGTGAGGAGGAAAATGACATCCAAATGAAAAAATTCAAGATGTTCCAGAAACTCGACAGGAAGAACTTTCCAACAAGCTATCTTGGGCTCAATTTGGCTAAGGGGAAGGCCTCCAAAATCAACTGTGAAGTGGCGCTACGCACGTGGCAAGTGGCGCTACGCATATAACCACTTTGCTCAAAAATCCAAATTTCACCTAGTTTTTCTACAAGTTGACTTTTTCTCTCATCTTGGATGAATTTATGACTGTAAATGATGCTTTTATATGTAAATGTAATTTTTAAATGACCTTAGAGGGTAGATTCATCATTTTGAGGTGGTTTGAGGGTGAATGAATCAATTTCCATGGTTTTAGAGGCAAGCTGTTCCACTGCCTATATTCTTGTTCTAGTTTAGATATGGTTGAAACAATCCCTTATCTCTTGGATTCCACCCCTGATGGCTAGCATAGGTGGTTTTCATGTCTATATTATGTATTTTTTCAATCATTAACAAAGGTTGGACTCTCTTGGATGCTTTGAGCTACATTGTATATCTTTACAGCAGTTTTGCAAGGAAATAAACCAGAATTTGCAGCTATTTTTGTGGGATACTTGTGATAAAGTGTTTTTTCATAGTTTCTTCTTATGTTATTAGTTTTCTCATGTGTTATGTGTGCCACAATCTTATTCATTCTTCTAACTAAATGAAATCAAGATATATAGGTAGAATACATTTGTTACAGTGTTGTGCCTTGGGAATCCATTTAGTTTTTGATGTTTTCTACTGTTTGAAGAGGACTCATGAGCTCTGCATGCCCTCCTCATCTCCTCACCAGTCTTAGACCTACCATCTCACTCAATTTCAAGTGCTAAAATACCTACCTACCTCGCCCCATAGAACACCCTGCATTCCTGACTTGATTTCCTGGACCCAAAGCTGCCTGCTCCATTTGATCCAGCAACAAAATCAACAAAATCAATCAAAAACCCTAGAGCTACTATACCTAGCCTAAAATCCAAATTTGATTCAGTCATCTCGATTGAGATTGACAAGGAGAGAGCCCTCTCCCGACTTGGTAGGGCTAGCTACCAGGTTAAGATTCATTTGTGGTTATCCTAAGATTGCCTCCCTTCAGACTGAGGTTGATCTAGGCTCTAACACATGGTTGATGTCATGAAACACATACATAAACGAAATAATAGGGACATAAATACTCATGAAACTACAACCATATAGACCATATACAATCCATCAAAATGTTCATAGAAATACAAGGAGAAATAACCTTTCATTAATGATGCAAAATCCAAACCCAATATGGGACTTCCACGTTCCACTCGACCGTAGAATGGTTGAGCCAAATCTCTCTTCAGCCATTCACCCCCATTCCATACTCCAAGCATGAATGTGGGATCTCATAGAACACATCAAGAAAAACTCATATAGGGCTTCAAGAGGCCATCCACCTCAACCCATCAAACAATGATTCCACCTCATGGTTGGACATCACCAAACCATCATTCGATCGGTCTCTATCCCAGCCATCTAGGGCTCCATAACGTTTGTTCCAACCAAGGATTGTGATAAAGGAAAGTGTTCCCTTTGCAGACAAAAGCAACCCCTCTAGCCCTAGAGTGGGTCTAGTCACAACAAAGACAAAACAACAATCAATTCCCTTAAATAGTCATCGTTGGAGGCCTACCTCAAACCGGTGGTTGATGAAGTTCCATTGCACTGTTCCAGCTTCCGTTTCTTTATCCTCAATGAGAAATCAACCTGAAACACCACAAGAAGACAATAGAGCACATAACCAAGAACAACAATGATCTATTTACTTATAAAGTCAAGAAATCGTAAGCTATCAAGTAAATTATACACAAGATATAAGAAATCATCATTGATTGTATTAAAATGAATCAAGAGCAAAGCTTACAACCAAGTCTTGACGTCGCAAGCCTTCTTAGAGGGTCCAACCAGTATGTTTCTTCAAGCATTCACTCTCAAGAATGGGTCTCCCAAATAGATGATATCTTCTCTCACTCACAAGCTCTAATACAAGGTTAAGGCACCCTAAAACCTCTTACCAAACTATTAGAAATCCCACACTTGTCACACTCACACCAAAGCTATCTACTTAGTTTCAAACCAAACTCAAAAGAACTAGCTAGCACTGCAGAACTAGGAAATCGAAGAGCTAAAAAAGCTAGCAGATTGATCCGAATTGGATCCACAGAAAGACTATCAAGAACCATGATTGAATCAGGTCGAATAAATCTCTAAGGAAATCCAAAATAGTATAAAAAACACCCTGAACCAGTGGCCATGGCAGCCGACGTGGAACGATGAGGACCTCGGCCAAAGCGCGCTTACCGAGGCGCATGGCGTCGGATCTGGAGGGCCCGGATCGGACGACTAAGATTGCGCCCGATGGAAAGAAGCGGAATCGATAGGGAATTAAGCTGCGTTCGAAAGGGATTTGGATTCCGTTTGACCGCCACGGTGGAGGAAGAATGCATCCACGGCGTAACTGAAGAAATGAACCGACGAAGCATGCTGGCACCAATTAGAGGAGGACAAGTGGCCACTCCCTGAGCGTTCATGATGATGCCTAACACGAGGAACTCCAAGCGTAGCTGCAGAAGGTGAATTGACACAGGCGGAAGAGGAATCGAACAGGCATAGGGATCGAATGGCTAAAGCCATGAACAGAGATAGTTGAATAAGTTAGAGTTGATTTGGAATTCGAATTAAGAAGAGTCCAAGCGACCAAGAAAGACAGTGAACAGTGAACCCGGAGAGGAGGACTGAACACGAAGAACAGTAAAGCCAAGCAGAAGAGACAGAGGGCCGAGCTAACCACAGGCACCGTCAAGCACCAGAGAGCTTGAAGATTCAAGCCTTCCCATAGAGGAATTTGTCCGAACTGAGAATCACATTTGGCTCTTTCCACTCTAGACCAAGGGTCATAGAGCTGGTAGGAGAAGAAGAGTCTGTGTACTCCAAGTGGCTTGGGGAATCTAAGAACCACCCTGCCAAGCAAAATCTGCTTCAGGAGAACTCATATTGAGTCCCTGTATTGTAATTTCTCTGCTGAAAGACACAATAAAAAAAGGCCACCATTGAAGCTGGACAGGAGACGTAGCCCTGGAGAATAGGGTGAACTCCTTATTAAAACTATTTGTGTCTTTGTAAGGCTTACTGTATTTCTCTGCTGTCTTTCCATTTCATTTTCTGTGTATTGGCATTCTGATCGATCCGTTGTTTCAATAACACAGAACACACACACACCAGCACATGAGTCTGTAATACCTTTAGTTTAATAAATCTTCAACTGATGGCACTCATAGGGTGAATATCAGATCAAGCGGTATCAGATCTCTAAGGTTGTAAGGTTAGACAAGCTTGTTTTGGTATAGCTGTGAATGCTCACAAGATCAAAGCTCAAATTAGGAGAAGGAGAGTTGGTGGAAACTAATCCTGAAATTGGGAGAGTCTATCCTCGGAAGACCACGACAGAAGAAAGTTCTATGGGGCCAGACCCTCAATTCATAGAGAGTTTCCTAGCTATGAAGTCCATGGTTGAAGAAATGTATCGAGACTTTAGAAAGAAAAAGGTGGAAGATGCATCAGGCTCTAAGCAAGAGAAAGAAGAAGATGAGTCTCACTTCCATGACAACTCCAAAGGAAAAGGGAAAGAGGAAAACTTTCTCACACCTCCTAATAGCCCTGTACATAATAAGAAAGCATCTTTGATTAAGTTAGATGTTAAATTTGATTTGCCTATATATGATGGAGAGCTAAATGCTGAAAAATTGGACAATTGGATTAGACAAATTGATGTGTATTGCAGGGTACAGAACATAAACTCAGACAAGAGTAAGATTCAGCTGGCAAGCCTACGCCTAGGAGGCACTACCTTGGTTTGGTGGGAAGGTAGAACCCAAGCTGATATGAAAAGCCATGGTAAGACCATCTCTGTCTAGAGTGACTTCGTTTCTGCAATCAGGAAACAATTTTATCCATTGGCCTACATGCAGCAGGCCATGATGAGTTGGCAAACTCTTCGGCAGCTGAATGGGTAAAGTGTACAAGGCTATACTCAAGAGTTCAGAAAGAGAGCATTGACATTGGGTATCTCACTAGACTCACTAGAGACTCTTTTGAAGTACAATGGTGGTCTACGCAGCTACATGAGGCATACCATCCTCATGTTTAATCGCACTAGTATAGATGAGGTGTCTGTACAAGTTACTCATCTAGAGGCTAGAGGAAAGAATGACAATCCAGAAGTTGGGGGACCATCCCAACCCACTGTAAGCAAGAGTAAGGAGAAAAGAAAATAGAAGTGGAAAGCAAGGAAGACTAACACTGCACAGAAAGCCAAAGCTTCATGTACTCATTGTAAAAAGGAGGGGCATGATGATGAGCATTGTTGGATTCTGCATCCAGAGCTGAGACCTGAGAAGTCCGAGGGCAAGAAGAAGAAGACAGCTGCAATTATTCAGAGAGATTTGGGGTCAGACTCGGGAGATGAAACAACCATAGTAGCCACAGGTATAAAAAGTAAGAATTCTGAAGCATCTACTAGTAATTCTGCTCAATTTGTTATTGATGGAAAAAATGAGAGAAAAGGACATGAGCTTTTCCATATTCGAGTTATTTCCAAAAATCAAAAGATTGATACTATGTTTGATAGTGGCTCTCAAGTAAATTTGATTTCTGAAGCAATTGTAAAGAAATTGGGATTAGCAACTACACCTCACAAGAAACCATACCCATTAGGATGGTTGAATGATAAAGCATAACTACAAGTGAATAGACAATGCAAACTCAAGTTTTCTTTTGGGTTAGCATTTGTAGATGAGGTTGAGTTAGACATAATTCCTTTGGATATATGTGGAATTGTTTTAGGAAGTCCTTACTTGTACGATAGAAAAGCTATTTTCTATAAAGCTGAGAACAAGTATCTACTGGTTAAATATGGAATCGAATACTTTGTAAGATCTCATAAGCTCAAGAATAATTATACTCTCATAAACTCAGGACAGATGAAAAGAATGATTAATTCATGCAAACAATTCTTACTGATGGTTGTAAATGAAAAGAAACCTGATAAAACCAAGAACAACAAGATGATATAGAAAAGGTTGTTTCAAAGTATGATGTCTTGTTTCAAGAACCTAAAGGTCTGCCACCCAGAAAGGGAATAGTACATGATATTATTTTGCAGCAAGATGTTCCATTGCCTAACATTGGGATGTATAGGTTATCTGCTTTAGAGAATGTTGAAATCAAGAAGCAAGTGCAGGAGTTGCTCGAGAAGGGCTTCATCAGGCCTAACACATCACCATGTGGGTCACCAATTGTTTTGGTGAGAAAGAAAGATGGCTCGTGGAGAATGTGCATTGATTACCGAGCATTGAATAAGATAACAATCAAGAATCGTTATCCCCTTCCTCGCATAGATGATCTCTTAGATCAATTAAAAGAAGCTGTTTATTTCACCAAGCTGGATTTGCACAGTGGATACCATCAGGTCAGAGTTGCAGAGCAAGATGCATGGAAGACTGCTTTCAAAACAAAGCAGGGATTGTATGAATGGCTAGTTATGCATTTTGGCTTAACTAATGCTCCTGCTACTTTCATGAGATTAATGAATGATGTACTCAGACCTTTTCTTGATGATTTTGTTATTGTGTATCTGGATGACATTCTGATTTTTAGTAAAACGTGGGAAGAACATTTAAAGCATGTTAAGCAGACATTAGATGTTTTGAAAAGAGAAAAACTTTATGTTAAACTCTCAAAATGTGAATTTGGCAAAACATATCTAAACTAATTGGGTCACATAGTATGTAATATTCCTAACCTAGAATATTCCTCAAACCCCAGCAAAAACTCCAACCAAATATGTGCAAATGATATAATAACCTAGAGGTGATAAAATAACAGTGGAACAACATATAATAATGTAAACCGGAAATATAAGCAGATACACAAGAAATGCAGCGAGAAATGCTAAGCCATTTTATTATACTAAGCAATAAATGAGTACAATAGGTGATTAGACAAATGGCACCTCGACTTGCACAAGGCAAGTGAAGAAATACTCTAAGAATAACAAGAATGGCCTCTCTGCGTGGATGTTATTGTTGTGCTACTGCTGCTACTAGAAAACAAATGATGATTTGGGGCTACTCCCCTCCTCGGAAAAAGCTGAAACTCTGGATTTGGGCTCTATTCAAGAAACCCATAAAGCTTTCCTGGAATGGCCTCACACTGATCTTCGTCCCAACTGCTAGGAAACTACCGTGCTGCTGGAAATCGAATGAGGATTTGGGGCTGCTCCCCTCATCAGAAAAGGCTAAAACTTTGGAATCAGACTCTACTCAAAAAACCCAGAAAAACCCAGAAAGCTTTTCTAAAATGGCCGACCCCCAAAAATCACCCCCTTGGAGTTCTGCGCAGTTCCTCAAAGACGCTGATAAAACTGTGGCTGAAATGCTGATGAAACTGTTGCTGAAATGCTAATGAATCTACTACTAGAATGCCAATGGGAATACCTTGCCCAAGCAGCCACTCGAAGTCCCCCGGGGCTAAGGGTGAGATCTCCGAATGGAGACACTCAATGCACTAAACAGTGCTGCAGACTAGCTAAACAGCCAGCGTGCTCTAAGTTGAAATGACAATCACAAATGCTCATAACCAGAATGATCCCAAATGAGAGGGTTCCTCTCTATTTTATAGCCTCTCCCTCTCACAATCCCTAGGCTCACTTTCTCCTACGTGATCCCCTTCTTGCCATGTGTTCCTTCCCTCAGCACAGTCCCTCCATGTGTCTGCGTGGGCCCCATTTTTGCGTCCCCCCTTTCGCCCCCTTGGTTCCCCCTTAAGTCACAACATTGTGATACCTAGGAAGTGACTTTTTATTCTAAGTGAGTTATGTTCCCCCTTCCTCACTTTTTATTTACAAATAACTATAGAAGGCAAAAATTGAACAAAATCGAATATTCCAATTAGTCATAGCTAATTAGGAATATTACAGTCTCCCCCATCAAAATATTGCTTGTCCTCAAGCAACTGAAGTGATGGATGTTGTAAGATCTCCTCACTCTCCCAAGTGGCATCCTCATCCGGCAAATTCTTGCACCTCACCAAGAATTCCCAGACCGTCCTGCTCCACAACCGTCTCTCCCTAGAGTCAATGATAGCCTCTGGTTGCAATACCAAATGCCCCTCATCATCCATGGGTGGTAGCTCATCCATCATGGTCACCTGCTGCCCCAATGCCTTCTTTAGGCATGATACATGAAAAATGTTACGAATCTTGCTACCTTGGGGCAGCTCCAACTCATATGCAACCTGTCCAATCCTACGTATCACCCTGTATGGCCCATAAAAGTGGGGCTTGAGCTTCTCAGCCCCCTTTTGCTTCAACGATGACTATCGGTATGGTTGTAATCGTAGGTAGACCATGTCCCCTACCTCGAACTGCCTCTCCACTCGACCCTTGTCGGCATACAGCTTCTATTGGTTTTGCGCTGTAGCCATGTTATCCTTGAGAGCTCGGAGGATATCCTGACTCTCTTGGATCCAAATCTTGGCTCTAGGAGCCCTGCTATCACTAAACATCACGTCGACAAAAGATAAAGGACGATACCCATATAAGGCATAGAATGGTGACATACCAATGGACATGTGATGCGAAGTATTGTAGCAGTACTCCCCCAGATGCAACCACTTCAGCCATGCTCGTTGCTGCCCACTGACATAGTTACGTAAGTAGCCCTCCAGCCACTTGTTAACTATCTCTGTCTGTCCGTCCATCTGTGGGTGATAGCTGGTACTCGGTGTCAACTCTGTCCCCACCAATCGGAAAAGCTCCTGCCAAAACCCACCCATGAAACGGCTGTCCCTGTCACTGACGATGGTCTTAGGAAGACCATGTAGCCTGAAGATCTCCCTGAAGAACAGCTCGACCACCTGCATTGCTGTATAGTGTGCGGATATGGCAAAGAAATGTGCATACTTCGTCAGTCGATCAATGACGACAAAGATACAATCCTTGCCCTGTACCATGGGCAACCCTGTGATGAAATCCATCGAAATACTCTCCCATTTCCCCTCCGGAATGGGAAGAGGCTGCAATAATCCTGCGGGATGGCTCATCTCTCCCTTGTTCCTCTGGCAAACATCGCACTCCCAGATGTGTTGGAGTACGTCCTCCTTGAGGCCCTTCCATGAGAACCTCTCCCTAATGGCCCTGTAGGTTTTGGTAAAACCCTGATGTCTTGCCAATGGGGAATCATGTGATGCCTGGAGTATCTACTTCTTGATCTGACACCCCTCAGTCAAGAAGATCTGGTCCCTGTAGTAGATGATCTCTTCGACCACCCTGTACCTATCATTTGCCACCTGCCCATCCAGAACCTCACATGCAAATCTACCCTTGGAGTACTCTACTAAGAGTCGAGCCCTCCAATCTGTATCCAAGCTCATAAGAGACAACGTGGCTGGTCTATGTGAAAGGGCATCTGCTACCACGTTGTTCTTACCTTTGACATACTCAATGTCAAAGTCATATGCTTGGATCTTACTGATCCACTTCTGCTGCCTCTCCTATAGCTGCTTCTGCTCCAAAAGAACTCGAGGCTGTTGTGATCAGTCCTCACCCTAAATCTGTTGCCTACCAAATACTGCAGGTACTTAGCCAATGCATGCATGATGGCCAGCATCTCCTTGTCGTATATGGAATACAACCTCTTGTGCGAAAGGAGCTTCCGGCTCTCAAATGCTATAGGGTGACCTCCCTACATCAATACTGCGTCGATCCCCTCTCCCGACACATCACACTCCAAAACAAATGGCTGCGTGAAATCTGGCAATGCAAGCAACTCCCAGATAGCTCGCTCAATCTCATCCTGATAGGCCTTGGGGTGCCTATAGGGGGTGGTAATCACGACCTGTATGCCCTGCTCAAGCTCAATGGTGTGCTCAAACCCTCGATCTGGTGGCTGTCCTGGTGGAATCTCCCCAAACACTATGGCATACCAATCAAGGATAGACTCTATCTCTGGGTGTACCGTCTGCCCTGTAGTTCCTACCTTTGATGCACGCAGCTCCACTGCCCACTCTATGTCTCCCTTTCGGAAGACTGCCTCCATCCAATGAGCCGAGATAGTCTAAGGCGGATATATGTGCTATCCCCATATCTTCTCATGCCTCCCTGTCTTCTCATCATCCCACTCCATCTCCAGGGTCTTCCAATCTATCGTGGCCTTCCCTAGAGTGATAAGCCACTGAACACCCAGTATCATGTTGGTGTCCAGAATATCGACCACGAAAAAGTGGTCAGTCAATGTGTAGGTGCCCATCATCACTGAAAGCTCTAGAACATAACGAGCACACGTCATGGTCTGATCCCCTGGGACCAGGACTAAGAACCCATCGCAGCTCTCTGTTTGTATACCTCTCCGCTCAACCATCTGGGCATCGATGAAGTTGTGGGTTGCCCCACTGTCAACCAAAACTAATACGCGCTGGCCACGTACTGTCCCTCGTACGCGTAGCGTTAGATACTTGGGAACTCCCCGCAACGCTGCAAGGGCCCCTCCGGTGGGTGCAAAAGATGCACCACCTACTGTTGTGGTGGAGGTGGCAAAGGTCCCTGTATGGCATGGCTATCTCCTGCCTCCACATCCTCCTCGTCATCATCTTCTCCACTGCTCTCGGAGAAGACCTCAATAAAATGTGCTTTACCAATAACACATCTATGTCCTGGTGCCCATGGCTCCTGACAAGTGAAGCACAACTGCTTCTTCTTCAGCTCCCTCCTGGCATCATCGTCAAGCTGTAGTCATCCTGGATTCCCCTTTGGAGGTGGAATCCTCACATCCTTCCCCTTAGACTGGAAAGTCTGTCTCTAGGGGTAAGGTGTCCTGGTCTTGGGTAAGACATCCTGTAAGTCCCAGGTCCTGCTGATAACGTCCTGGAGTGTAGCTGGTCTAGTGGATCGGACTAGACTCGAAGTGGCTCTGTTAACCCCTCAACATACATATAGACCCTCCGTGTCGTGGAGAGGTCTGGCACCATCATGGAGACCCTCAAGAAATCTGCAATGTAGGTCTCTGGGTTCCTTGTCTGTTTGAGCCTTGTCAGCTCAACGAAATGTTGATCTGGATCCCTCGATCAAATTGCTCCATCAGTCTCCTAGTAAACTCGGCATATGACGTCACTATGGAGTGCCCCAATGTAACCATCCCATGAAACCACCAATCCTGGGCCTCGCCATCCAAATGCAACGTTGCCACCTTGATGGCCTCTGCCTCCGACATCTAGTTAAGCTGGAAATAAATGCCCAACTTCTCCACCCAATACTTTGCCAAACTGTTTGATGAGCCATCAAACGTAGGTAAGTGGAATCTGCTCGCTGCATGGTGGGTGTCGCCATCATGGTAATGCTGGTACCCTCTGTGATGATCGCGGGGTCTGCTATCCTGCTGGAGCTGAACAAAATCTTTGAATGAGAGGGCTTCCCTGAACTCCTGCCCATAGGCCTGGTACTCTGCAAAATAATCACCCATATGCCCGGGCTCTGCCTCCTGCTGGGCTGCGGCCCCCGTGTCTGCTCCTAAGAAGGTGGGCATGGTAGAGCGTGTAGGGGCATGTGAGGCCCCTTGCTCCGCAACATCACGCTGCTCTGGCAAGTGATGGGATGCACCTGATCCCTCACCGATATGAAAAACTCGTGGGCTCTCCCGCTGTGTAGCCTCTATTGCCGTGAATCTCTGCCCCATCACCTCAATCTGCCTCGACAGATCCTGCACTGATTTGAGAATCATATCCGCAAATCTCTTCCTGTCCTCGTCTGCCATCTGCTCTGCATCCACTACTGGCTCTCTCTGTTCTGCGTCTACCACAGGAACACAATCTCCCTCTCTGTAGGTATTCTCCAACCTACGCCTAGTGTCTCTGTATCTCTGACCTCTGTAACAGATATAGGGTTTTTCCCCCGGTGTCATAGATTGCTAGCTCCACAGGCTGAGCCAGATCTATGCTCTGATACCACTGTAATATTCCTAACCCAGAATATTCCTCAAACCCTAGCAAAAACTCCAACCAAATATGTGCAAATGATATAATAACCCAGAAGTGATAAAATAACAGTGGAACAACATATAATAATGTAAACCGGAAATATAAGAAGATACACAAGAAATGCAGCGAGAAATGCTAAGCCATTTTATTATACTGAGCAATAAATGAGTACAAGAGGTGATTAGACAGATGGCACCTCGACTTGCACAAGGCAAGTGAAGAAATACTCTCAAAATGACAAGAATGGCCTCTCTGCGTGGATGCTGTTGTTGTGCTACTACTGTTGCTAGAAAACAAATGATGATTTGGGGCTGCTCCCCTCCTCAGAAAAAGCTGAAACTTTGGATTCGAGCTCTACTCAAGAAACCCAGGAAAACCCATAAAGCTTTCCTGGAATGGGCTCACACTGATCTGCGTCCTAGCTACTGGGAAATTGTCGTGCTACT
This sequence comes from Pinus tabuliformis, assembly GCA_031772625.1. NCBI lineage: Eukaryota > Viridiplantae > Streptophyta > Pinopsida > Pinales > Pinaceae > Pinus > Pinus tabuliformis. Next base: position 1,294,072,041 of record CM062819.1, read on the forward strand.
GGAAATCGAATGAGGATTTGGAGCTACTCCCCTCCTTAGAAAAGGTTGAAAATCTGGAATCAAACTCTACTAAAAAAACCTAGAAAAACCAAGAAAGATTTTCTGAAATGGCTGACCCCCGAAAATCACCCCCTTGGGGTTCTGCGCAGTTCCTCAAAGACGCTGATGAAACTGTTGCTAAAATGCTAATGAAACTGTTGCTGAAATGCTGATGAATCTACTGCTGGAATGCCAATGGAAATACCTTGCCCGAGTAGGCACTCGAAGTCTCCCGGGGCTAAGGGTGAGATCTCCGAACAGAGACACTCAATGCACTAAACAGTGCTGCAGACTAGCTAAACAATCATCGTGCTCTAAGTTGAAATGACTATCATAAATGCTCATAACCAGAATGATCCCAAATGAGGGGGTTCCTCTCTATTTTATAGCCTCTGCCTCTCACAATCTCTAGGCTCACTTTCTCCTGCGTGATCCCCTTCTTGCCATGTGTTCCTTCCCTCCTGCACAGTCCCTCCATGTGTCTGCGTGGGCCCCATTTCTGCGTCCCACTTTGGCCCCCTTGGTTCCCCCTTAAGTCACAATGTTGTGCTACCTAGGAAGTGACTTTTTATTCTAAGTGAGTTATGTTCCCCCTTCCTCACTTTTTATTTACAAATAACTATAGAAGGCAAAAATCGAACAAAATCAAATATTCCAATTAGCCATAGCTAATTAGGAATATTACATAGTAAGGGGAGGTGAATTGAAAATAGATCTCTCTAAAGTGGCAGTCATTTTAAAATGGCCTAAACCCAGGTCTGCTACAGAAGTGAGAAGCTTCTTAGGAGCAGCACAATATTGGAGGAAGTTCATCTCTAACTTCTCAACGATTGCAGTTCCCTTACATGCTTTAACAAGATTGAATAAGGTGCTTCAGTGGGGAGGCAAACATCAGAAAGCCTTTGACACCTTTAAAGTGAAAATAAGTACATCACTTGTACTAGCACTGCCAGATTTGCAAATACCATTTGAGATCCAAACTGATGCTAGTGACTATGCCATGGGAGTAGTGTTGACACAACACGACAAACCCATATGTTATCATTCTGAGACTTTTAATCCTGCAATAGTTAATTATCTTACATATGATAAAGAATTGTATGCATTAGTTTAGAGTGTGAAGAAGTGGAAACATTATTTAATGGGCAAAGAGACAGTAATACATACTGATCATCAACCACTTCAATATCTACACTCCCAAACTAAGTTGCAACAATCAAGACATTACAGGTGGATGGGTTTTCTACAACAGTTTCACTTAGTCATCAGATATAAAAAGGGCATACATAACAAGGTTGCAGACATGTTATCTAGACCCATTATAAATGCATCTACCATACTTAAGCATAATTCTGTACTACATGAAAGCTACATAGAACAATATGCTCAGGATATGGATTTTAAAGATGTATATGCAACTTTGAGTCAAGGCAAAAGAGTAGAAGAATTGAACTATCATATAAAGGACCGACTCTTACACCATTGTGGGAAACTTTGTATTCCATAAAACGAGAGGATAAAGATAATCAGGGAAGCACACACTTCTCTGATATCAGGTCACTTTGGGGTAAGCAAAACAGTTGCACAGCTGCAAAGATTTTGCTATTGGCCGAAAATGAATGAGATAGTTTCTAGATATGTAAGAGGGTGTGCCATGTGTGCTAAAAGCAAGCCCAACAATAGGAAACTAGGCTTGTACACTCCATTGCCAGTTCCTTCTCACCCTTGGGAAAGCGTTTCCATGGATTTTGTAGGAGGACTACCTAAATCTAGGAAAGGTCATGATTATCTATATGTTGTTGTGGATAGGTTCAGCAAAATGTGCATTTTGATACCTTGTAGTAAACAGATCACAGCTGAACAGACTACAAAATTGTTCTTTGAACATGTATGGGTTCATTTTGGATTACCCACTTCCATTGTATCTGATCGAGACACCCGATTTGTGGGGAAGTTTTGGTCTAGTCTATGGGAACTGATGGACACCAAGTTAAAGAAAAGCACAGCTTTTCATCCACAAATAGATGGCCAGACAGAAGTAGTAAACAAGACTGTGATCCAGTTATTGAGAGGATATTGCAGTAAACATCCTAAGCTTTGGGATGAACACTTGTGTTATGTGCAGCATGCTTACAATAGAGCCAAACACTCTTCTACACAGAGATCTCCTTTTGAGACCTGCTTTGGTTTCACACCAAGGTCTCCTTTGGATTTTGTCTTTGGTAAAGATACCATGGTTGATGGGCACAATGATGTGGATAAGGCAACCAGGTTCATTGAACAGATCCAGGAGATCCATCAGGTAGTACAGGAACAACTGGAAAAGAGCCAGGCCAAGTATAAGGCTAGGCATGATAAGCATCGGATGGAGCATAGTTTTCAAGTTGGAGACCAAGTCTGGTTGTATATCAGCAAGGACAAGATGCAAGGTGAAGGTAAAAAGCTAAAGCCTATCAGGTATGGACCTTTTAGGATACTTGAGAAGATTGGTGAAAATGCGTTTCACCTTGATCTACCGGCTTACATGCACATCTACTCAGTCGTAAATGCAGATTGTTTGAGATTGTTTGAACCTTCAATGATTGAGGACCTTGAAGAGCAAAGTCAATTGCCTTCTATTGATGACCTGCTACCTGAATACCTCAATGAGTTGCAGGAAGACACAGTGTTGGACAGAAAGGTGAGGACAATGCACAGGGGAGAAGTTGAGTACCTCAGGATTGGGCTCAAAGGTTCAAATCCAAGCAGCGCAAAGTGTATTGAGATTAGACAAGTGAAGAAACAGTATCCTCACTTAGTTGATGCTTAAAAACCAACTTTTGGTGGTCCAAAAGCTTTTTCAGTAGGGAGGTCGTGATCTGAATTGGATCCATAGAAAGACTATCAAGAACCATGACTGAATCAGGTCGAACAAATCTCTAAGGAAATCCAAAACAGTATCAAAAACACCCTGAACCAATGGCCATGGCAGCTGACGTGGAATACGAGGACCTCGGTCAAAGCGCGCTGACCGAGGCCCATGGAGACCGCGTAGGAGTCCAAAGTAGCCCCTAGGAGCCCCGAAATGGGAAAAGGACGAGGTTTTTGATGTGCGAATTGCGCATCGCTAAGTGAACAGGGCCAAAATGGGAAAGCCCGAGCACCCGGTCACATGGGGGAACCGGAGGACCGTGGGCGGAAAAAGGTAAAAGCGCTAAAGTACAAAGGCGGGACCCGCGCTCTGGAAATCGGTGGTTTTGATCGGGGTGCCCTTGAACGGTAAGAGGTTTTGGATAGAAGCGGAGAGATTCCATACATCGATCGACGCACGGCAAGCGGAGGTGAGAGAAAACCGCCGTTGATCGCGCGCTATCGGTCGAGAAAGTCAACCGCGCGAAACGTGCGTATGGCATTGGATTTGGAGGGCCCAAATCGGATGATTGAGATTACGCCCGATGGAAAGAAGTGGAATCGACAGGGAATTAAGCCGCGTTCTAAAGGGATTTGGAATCCGTTTGACCGCCACGGTGGAGGAAGAACGCATCCACGGCGTAACTGAAGAAACGAATTGATGAAGCATGCTGGCACCAATTAGAGGAGGACAAGTGGCCACTCCCTGAGTGTTCATGATGATGCCGAACACAAGGAACTCCAAGCGCAACTGCAGAAGGTGAATCGACACAGGCAGAAGAGGAACCGAACAGGCATAGGGATCGAATGGATAAAGCCATGAACAAAGACAATCGAACAAGTTAGAGTTGATTTGGAATCCGAATTGAGAAGAGTCCAAGCGACTAAGAAAGACAGTGAACAGTGAACCCTGAGAGGATGACTGAACACAAAGAATAGTAAAGGCAAGAAGAAGAGATAGAGGGCATGAGCTGACCATAGGTAGCGTCGAGCATTAGAGAGCTTGAAGATTCAAGCCTTCCCATAGAGGAATCTGTCTGGATTGAGCATCACATTTGGCTCTTTCCACTGTAGACAAAGGGTCACAGAGCTGGTAAGAGAAGAAGAGTCTGTGTACTCCAAGTGGCTTGGGGAATTCAAGAACCACCCTACCAAGCAAAATCTGCTTCAGGAGAACTCATATTGAGTCCCTGTATTGTAATTTCTCTGCTGAAAGACATAATAAAACAAGGCCACCATTGAAGCTGGACCGGAGACGTAGCCCTGGAGAATAGGGTGAACTCCTTATTAAAATTGTTTGTGTCTTTGTAAGGCTTACTGTATTTCTCTGCTATCTTTCCATTTCATTTTCTGTGTACTGGTAATCTGATCGATCCATTGTTTCAATAACACAGAACACACACACACACCAGCACATGAGTCTGTAATACCTTTAGTTTAATAAATCTTTAACTGATGACATTCATAGGGTGAATATTAGATCACAGATCATAGCAATGGTGAGTGGTTTTATAGGAGGAGGAGCCTCCATGAAATGAGGGAGAGAGAGCTTATCCTCAAGGGAGGTTTCACAAAAGGTGGAACTACCATCCCAGCCGAGGAAAGGCGACCCAAACTGACCCAACAACCTATTCTAGAATCACCCAGAAGGCCGACTGTTTGAACAAATTCGCCAAATCTGGGTCGTCGCAAGTCGTGAACTAAGGATCAGCGACGACGTTGCAAGGAGGCAATGTGTTCAGATGAATCATCGCTGTAAATAGTTGGGAGATTCACGCCGAGCCCTAAAATCGCACCGTCACGGGAAACAGGTGTACCCCGGCGACAGTGTCGCGACAAGACAGTTCATGATAAGGGATCGTCGCAACTTTTAATGTCTTATTAGCGACGATGCAGAAACTTAGGACAAAGGGCCAGTTCTTCAGCATTAGAGAGCATTGTTTAATCTTTTTGCATAAGTGGGAAGATATGGACATGTGTATTTGATACATGACACAACAAAGGGACTGAGATGAGGATAGTGACAAATTACTGTGTAACAGATGCCCCCTAAAGCATGAAGCCCGAGAGAGTGGGAGGGGTGAAATGCTTTACGAAACCATTACCGAACTGGAACACCACCTTGAAGAACCTGTAGGCACAAGTACAACTGATATCTTTGATAGTGAAATACACGTAGTCTAGGTATGAGCACATCCATCCAAAAGACATATGAAAATTGGTCTGTGGTATGGATGCAGCCACCCAGTTGATACAACCATATATAATGACAAAGGTATGGTCACAGCCATCCATGAAGACTTAGGTATGGTCGTAGCTATCCAATCAGAGAGTCATGTATGTAATCATGAACCAATCCATGCAGCCCGAACATATGTAAGCTTAGTCCGGGATCTTGAAACCCTAACCGATCTTAGTACAAATTCTAGCATGCGAAAAAATGTGCTGAAGTCGAGCATGATAGAAAGTCGCTTGATTACCAGTCAATAATGAAAACCGTTCACAAGCGCGAGAGGAACCACCAATAATGACAATGGATCTCAAGGTACGGCCAGTATAATCCACTAAGTGTGAAGAATGGGCTGAAGTCGAACACTCGTAGAATCACCCAATCGAAGACAAATGATGAAAGTCTGTCGTCAGGCGCGAAGAACTTGCCATTGAAGCATGCAAGCTCCAAGGTACCGAAAGGGATCTCTAGATCAATCTCTTGGATAATGAGCTGGTGTTGACAGGACACGATCCGTCACAGGAGGTCATAATGTTCCCCCATCAATGACACAAGATAAGGAACAAAAGGTAGATGGTGAAACAGAGCATCAGAGGAGGAGGTAAGGGTGTGAACTACAGAAGGATTATACTCTTGAACATATCGGCGATGCGACTCCGGAATGTGGCAACATTTTAGTACCAAGGGATTAGAGGTCTGACGAAGACAACATGGATCAGATGGAATGAGGAAAAATGGTAACCCAAAACCCCGGAAGGCCAACGACGATGTGAGATATCCCAACCCGACGAGAAGCAAAAGTGTCCATGTTCAAGAGTGACTAGCTGCCATAGGTAACCAATGACGACTTCCAAATTTTCCCCACCATTGCTAGTGAGTACCCGAGTTATTTTTGAAAAACAAGCTTGAAGGGGATAACATATGCTTGTGGTATGTGTTCGACCTTCGGACAAATCAAACCTAGTAATAGTTTAACGAGCCCTAGGGAGGAGAAGCTCGAGTCTCGTCATGGTGATGAGTCCAATGTCGTCAGGGTTTAACAAGTCTGACACATGTAAAACTCGGAGTCTTTTCATGTTTAGAGAGTTTGAAAAAGACACGAAAAAGAAAACTCCAAGGGGGGTCCTTTTTCGTAAATTTGTGTCCCTCGAGCCCGAAAAAGTAGAAAACAATACCCGAGAGAACCGCTTGACCATTACGACCAAGGAGTACTTTTCGTAACTAGTGGTCCCGATCCGAAAAAAGTAAAAAAGTGATCGGAGACGCATCATTTCTTAACTAGTATCGAACTCGAAACGACAAAAGTCTGATGATATTTTCATGTTTATACGGTCATAAAAGAGCTGAAAGTGGACTGCCTTTTTAATCCATTTAACGAGTTAAAAGGGAAAAACTTGGCAATATTTTCATCTTTTACGAGTCAGAAAAGAGCTTAAAGGAGACTCGTACTGGAGGAACGAGTGGTATAAAGGGTAGCAACTGGTTCCGGCAATGGTGGAGCTGCTCAAAACATGTAATGGTCAAGAGGTTGGCAAATAAAACGACTCATTGTTGCGGTCCCTCAGGAAGGAAAAAACAACCAACAACCAAGTGAAAGCATATGATCAACCAAAGAGATGGCGATGATGGAACGAAACAACCAAGGCTCATCTAGCAGAATTAGCGGATAAAAACGACAATCACGAGGTGTAAATCGGGTATGGGTTCATTTTTACACAAGCTTGAACCATGGAGAACTTTGCTTGGATTCGGCTTCATGTTTACACAAGCTTGAAACGAAAAACTATGCTTGTTATAAGTTCACATGCCCCCAACACAATGACACAAATTGTGGTGCATGCCCCCCAAGCTTCATTGCATTCAACGAGGCGGATGGAATGAAGGTTCACTTTCGAGATCTGGGAAAGACTTGACTTGGATTTTAAGAGATCTTATCAAAGACTCGATTTGGAAAAGGGAGTTGTTTCATTTTTTAATGAGGTTGACACAGGAAAAGAACTATCCTCATAACCCGTGTTTCATTTTTTAACGAGGTTGACACAAGATCAGAACTATCCTCGGAATGCCTGTTCATAGGTCGTACGAAAACATGGCTCCCAAGAGATCTTCACCAGATGGAAGAAACACGCTCCGGGAGGAACACATGTCATTAGACACCAATGACAGATCAGGTTCCAATGCCCCCAGTACATGATGTACGAGACCATCTACATGATCATCAGTAGAGGCGGAGACGGAATGGGTAGCCACATAATTGACCTGTGGCAAAGAAGGTATTGCTTGCGGATAAGAACTGATGGGGGATGATGGTGGTGCAGGAGGCACCGGGTGACTAAAGAATGACAATTGATCGATAGTCACCATTCTTCCATCATGCGGAAAACAAACCACATGGAAAAGTGAAGAAACAAGAGCCCCCATGGCATAAATATAATCACGTCCAAGGAGAAGACTGAAATCTAAAGCACCTTGGACAACCATCACATCTATATAGATGATTTTGCCTCCCAAAGTAGTAGGAAACTTCGGAAGGGTCCCTAAAGGTTGACTAGTTCCTCCGTCAAACGCTAACAGATTCTGAGTGACCGGCACAAGCTGTGGGGAGCCCAAAGCTTGCCAAGTAGTGAAAGGCATGAGGCTAATCGACGCACCTTCATCTAAGACAGTGCCAGGTACTGCCTTATTATAGGCATGTAATATAATCTGGAAACGCACATAGGATGGAAGGCGGAAAGTAGTCAAATGACTCCAATCGAAGGAAACGATTGAACTACTTGGTGCGGGTATCATATGATTGCCCCCATGCTCTACATGAATTGAAGAAGGACTCTCTTGACCAGTGGGGATAAGAGGGTCGTTCTTGGATTCAGGAGAATCTGACGAGACGAGAAGAACATGAGCATGATTCTCTTCCGAAACAGAGTGATCAATGGGTGGTGAACCCAAGTTGACACTCTCTCCAACCAATGGTTGGTTTGGAACAAGCTTAGCACAGCTAGGCTCGAAAAGAGGAGGATGGACAAGAGAAGAATCTAAGTCAATCTCTTTGTCAACGGGGAGAGGGTCTGAAGAGAGCCTCTGATAACCAATGGGAAGTCAGGGTGAAGAAGCTATAAGACTTTCCAAAACAACGGAAGCTTTATCCATGAGCGGACAAAGGTGAAGGGGATGGTTGCCTTCACATAGCCTACAGGGGAATCAAATCTTCCCTTTCTTCTTACCATTGCTAGTTGATAGGGTAGCATCGTCATGAGCTTTAGAGGACGATGAGGGACGATCCAAATTGTGAGACCATACTTCCAAGCCCCTAGGAATGCTAGGACAATCATGAAGAAGATGGTCACCCTTGCACAATTTACAAGGAAACTTAACCTTCCGCGGAGGAGCAGAAGGTGTTACGACCTGAGGTGTACTCGAAGCAATAGTTGCACAGGTGGCCTCATGCTTATTGGACTTCTTCTTCTTCTTCGTCTTCTTCTTCTTCTTCTTAGTCTCCTGGTTATTAGATATGGAACTTTCACCAGGCGAAGTAGGAGAGGAGGATGAAGAAACAGGGGAAGAAGGCGCAGGCTCAACCTTGGAATCATCGTGTCGTGATGCAGACGAAGGAGACGGTGGAACAGGAGTCATGACACTCAGGACCACTGAGGTTGAAAACAACCAAACAGGCAGACCGATGGTTAACCCAGGCAAAGACAATGTTGCCATGTATGGAGCACCGACATTTCCAAAAGAAGGAAATGGACCAAGGTTCCCATCTGGAGGAAGACCTTGGCCGGTAGACTCGGGGAATGTTGCCATCGGGAACGAGCCTGAAAAGCACTTGTACTGTAACCAAGAACTCAAACTATTACTACTATTACTAGGAATATTTCGTGGGCAATAAATTTTATGACACAGGAACAAAACTTGACCTTTTCATGTTTCAAGAGTCAAGAAAAGGACGAAAAGGTGACTCTATCTCTTTCGAGGTTTAATGAGCCTGAAAGGACAAGTGCTCAGATGATCCTTTTCTTTTAGGGAGTCGAAAAGGAACGAAAGTGACTACTGTAGAGAACTAGGCAAAAGGTTAACCAGACAAACCGTAAAACTACATATACAACTTGGTGATCAAATGAAAGAAAAATGACCAAGGACTTTCCGTACGGCAGTCAGTCTTCCCGAATGCTGTGTTCAGTGCGTTACGGTTCGTAAGGCGGCAGAAATGACTTCCTATGGATATAGGATGATAACCTAGTGGGGTCTCCCGATATATACTCGACGGTACGAGGAGCACGAGTCCGTACTAGCAGCTATTGGATCACAGAAGGAGGAATCACGCAACCTTAAGTGAAAACAATAGTGACTAGGTTTAATGACGCCGGAGCACGTCTCTAGCCTAGACCTTTAAATAATGGGTGTTAAGTTCTAATGTGTTGTTAAGTTCATTCAATTTATTTTAGAGTTAATCTTGAATTAAGTTTCAGTTTTCAGGCCCTACTAAATGTAGCTCGATAATTCCTAGAATGCAGCTACAATGAGTGAAGCACCATTCGTTTCGATGAACAACTACCTAAAGGAGGGTAAGGATTTCATTTCCAAGTGAATGCAAACCAAGACAAGCAAATGCAAGCACTAAGAAACACAATGCATCAATACACTAATCTCACGATGCATCGATACTACTAATGAAAGATTAAAATCCGCTTTCCAATTTCTCAAACATGAAAATTTGAAATGCACAAGTACTTTCACTTTCGTATACTAAATGAATGAAATCTTTTGATTTTTTGTTTTGAATTTAAAGAGACAAATAAGCAAGTGTGAACTGATCGATCCAAACAATTGTGATCTATGCTTGGCAATGAAGAAATCGAATCAATATAAAAAAATTGGTTCAATAATCGACACTAAAAATCAACCAGCAAGAAAACAAGCAACGAAAAAGCCTCAAGCAAATCAATAAGACGGTCGTGGATGAACCTTGGACAGACAAGTAACCCAAGCAAACGGTTTCTCGACGAAACCTCTAAAGAGCTAGGTCACACGGTCTAAAAACACAAGACTCACTCAATGAAACCAAAGAGACAATACCTTAACCAAAAGCAATCAAAACAAGCTGATGGGAGAGAGGAAACAGCAGGGGATAAACAAGACTGGTGGATTCAGGAGGTAAAGTTGTAAAAACAACTTTACAGGAATCGTCACAGGTGTTACATTGACAACTAGAGACGTCGTCACAGGTGTTACACTGACAACTAGATACGTCATCGCAGGTGTTACACTGACAACTAGAGACTAGTCGCTAAAGTACACTTGTTTTAAGAGACGGTCTGATTTCAGGATTTGTCGCGGGAATTAAACTAGCAACTTGAGACGAAAGCCAAATAGTCGGGGTACAAAGCTAAAACATCAGCGACGTCGTCACGACTGTTAGGCTATCTTCAATGACGATCTTACTTAAGCAAAAGACATAAGTAAAATCACCTAAATGACACTCGATAATCTTTCCAAGTAGTAAGGGGAATTCCCAGATTGACCCAGGTAACCCGAAAAACTGATGGTTTAACCCCAAAATTCAATAGACACTAAAACAAAAAATAGATCAAGGGTGAACAAGAAGAAAACATACAAAGTAATCCCCAACGGAGTCGCCAACTTGTGATAAAGGAAAGTGTTCCCTCTGCGGACATAGGCAACCCCTCTAGAGTGGGTCTAATCACAACAAAGACAAAACAACAATCGATTCCCTTAAATAGTCATCGTTGGAGGCCTACCTCAAACCGGTGGTTGATGAAGTTTCCGTTGCGTTGCTCTAGCTTCCATTTCATTCTCCTCAATGAGTAATCAACCTGAAACACCACAAGAAGACAATAGAGCACATAACCGAGAACAACAATGATCTATTTACTTATAAAGTCAAGAAATCGTAAGCTATCAAGTAAATTGTACACAAGATATAGGAAATCATCATTGATTGTATTAAAATGAATCAAGGGCAAAGCTTACAACCAAGTCTTGACGTCGCAAGCCTTCTCAAAGGGTCCAGCCAGTATGTTTCTTCAAGCATTCACTCTCAAGAATGGGTCTCCCAAATAGATGATATCTCTCTCTCACTCACAAGCTCTAATACAAGGTTAAGGCACTCCATAACCTCTTACCAAACTATTAGCAATCCCACACTTGTCACACTCACACTAAATCTATCTACTTAGTTTCAAACCAAACTCAAAAGAGCTAGCCAGCACTGCAGAACTAGGAAATCCAAGAGCTAAAAAAGCTAGCAGATCATAGTAATGGTGAGTGGTTTTATAGGAGGAGAAGCCTCCATGAAATGAGGGAGAGAGAGCTTATCCTCAAGGGAGGTTTCACAAAAGGCGGAACTACTATCCCAGAGGAGGAAAGGTGACCCAAACTGACCCAACAACATGTTCTAGAATCACCTAGAAAGCCGACTGTTTGAACAAATTCGCCAAATCTGGGTCGTCGCAAGTCGTGAACTAAGGATCGGTGACGACGTCGCAAGGAGCAATGTGTTCAGATGAATCCTCGCTGTAAATAGCTGGGAGATTCGCGTCGAGCCCTAAAATCGCACTGTCGTGGGAAACACGTGTACCCCGGCGACGGTGTCGCGACAACACAGTTCATGACAAGGGATCGTCGCAACTTTTAATGTCTTATTAGTGATGACGCAAAAACTTAGGAAAAAGGGCCAATTCTTCAGCATCAGAGAGCACTGTTTAATCTTTTTGCATAAGTGGGAAGATATGGACATGTGTATTTGATACATGACACAGCAGAGGGACTGAGATGAGGACAATGACAAATTACTATGTAACAAGGCTCCATGACTAATAACTCGACCCACAATTATCGTCGGGCTCAAGAGCGCTTGTCCAACCAAGGCTACAAGATTAGTAACTCAACCCAAGCTAAGGAAACATGAGAACTAACCAAAAATAAACAATGAAAGTAAACCCATAATCACCATGGCTATCCAGGAAATAGCAAGGTTAAGCAATCCACTGTCAATCCAAGCAATCATCCATGCCAATGATAGATCACAACCAAGAAACCACATGCATGTGCCATGCATGCCAAAACTAGTGAACAAAACATACATGCAACTCGGTATCTACAAGAAAATATGATGTAGTTGCTGATCCCGATGCCCTCTTGCACTTTCCTGCTCCAAAAATCCAAGTATGCCACACCTCCAAGAGTGTTCCAAGAAAAATCTAAGTCTCCAAGACTATGATAGAGAGAGAGAATAGAAGAGAGCTCCAACACTGAACTGACAAAAGGTTACCAACTGATCCTCTAAAGCCTTTTTATGAATGAGGCCTCTTTTTTCTTCATTTTCCATTATTTTCCTTCATTTTCCTCCTCACATGCAACCTGTGACCTTTCACCTCCCTTTTCTCCTAATTTCCATTATTTTCATAAATAAATGTGCAAAAATGCCATTTTCCCTTTCCAAAGCCTTAGCCATTGCCTTGCCAATTTCCTTAGCCATAAACAACCAAATGAACACCCCCTAGGATGTCTTGCCCAACATTCAGCTTGGAATACGTGTCCCATCATTCGTTGTTATTGTTTTTTACTTTTATTACATGTAATTTTCACCAGGGTTGTTACATAACCCTCCCCTTGGGGGAACATTGTCCCCGGTGTTCAACAACACCTATAACCACAAAACCACTGTAAGAAAAATATATACTGTCGATGGAGCTTTATAACTTAACTTGATGCAGTATTTACAATGCTCATCCTGCTGAAAGCGAACTGACATAACAACATAATAACATGACATCATAACAACATACTGCATAGTGGAGCTTTATAACATAGATGATGGCGGTATTTACATCCATATACATATGTACATCAACCAACATCATCAAAACATATACCAAAATTACACCAAAACACCAAGCCAAAATTACTTTGCCTCAACCGTCAAACGAGGAAGGATACATAGCCCACATATGATCTGTCATCTCCCATGTAGCTTCATCGGGCCCAGAGTGATTCCATTGCACCTTAACTTGCTCGATTACTCGGTTACGAAGCATGAGAACCTTTTTCTGCAATATACACTGAGGCTCCAACTGGAATTCTCCATCTGGTTCCACCTACAATACAAACCAGTGAATCACATGATCAGTATCCTTAACATACTTCTTAAGCAATGACACATGGAAAACATTATGGACTTTCACTATCGGAGGCAATGCAAGTCGATAGGCTACTAGCTCAATCCTCTCAATGATACTGAAGGGTCCACAAAACCGTGATGCCAACTTGCCACATGATCCAATCCACAAGGAACTCTTCTTTGGTTTGATGCGCAAGTACACCTGTTCCCCAACCTAGAACTCCATGAACAAATTGTTCTTATATGCATAACTATTTTGCCTATCTTTTGTTGCCTTTACATTCTTCTTGATTACCTACATTTCATGTTCCATGTCTACCAACATATCTAGTGCAATCAGCACCCTGTTAACTGGATCACTCCAACTGATAGGAGTGTTACGACTCCTCCTATACAATGCCTCAAAATGACTCATCCTCAATGACTTCTAATAATCGTTGTTGTATGTGAACTCTACCAAAGGGATATAGTCTTTCCTCTCTGTCTTTACATATGTCTGTGGATGATAAGTTGTGTTGAAGGCCAACTTTGTGCCCAAAGCTGCAAATAACTCCTTCTAAAACTTGGAAGTGAACTTCGCATCCCTGTCTGACAAAATCTTCTTTAGAACACCATGCAATCTGACCACATCTATGATGAATACTTGTGCTACATCACTAGCTGAGAATGTAGGCTTAACCGCAATGAAGTGTGCAACCTTTGTCAATCTGTCCACAGTGACCACAATGGAATCATGTTGTCTCACTATCTTTGGAAACCTTATGATGAAGTCCATGTAAATGACCTTCCATTTCCACTCTGGAATCGCGATCAACTGTAGCATTCCACATGGATGCTTATATTATGCTTTCACTCGCTGACAATCAAAACATCTAGCCACAAACTCTGCTACATCTCTCTTCAGATTTGGCCAATAATAAAATTTCTTCACTGCAGTTAATGTCTTCTGATAACCTATATGACCTGAATAAGGTTTTGCATGAAACTCCCTCGAGATCATGTTCTTGAGCTCACTGTTATTTGGTACATATATCCTGTCTCGGAACCTGACCAACCCATATGTTATAAGACAATAATCCATACCCTGTACACTTGCAGTTGTACCTGTATTTGCAACTGTACATGTATTTCCACCTATACCTATACCACTACTTGTACCTATAATTGTACTGTACCTGTACCAGTATCCTGCTGCAACCTGTGCACAATCTCCATATACTTGACATCCTGTTGACCTGCTTACAAGATCCTATCCTGTAAGTTCGTCCCATAGGAGCTCATAACTGCCAAGTGATTTATCTGTACCTATTTGTTGAGAGCATCTGCCACCCTGTTCTCGTTATCTTTGATGCACCTAATCTCGAAATCAAACTCGTGGATCGTGGCCAACCATCTAGCTTGTTTGGCATTCAAATTTGACTAGTCAAATAAATACCTCAACCCAATGTGATCATTCATAAGTACAAATCTCCTACCAAGAAGATAATGTCTCCAAATTTTCAATGCATGTATGATTGCTGCTAACTCCAAATCATGTGTTGGGTAGTTCTTCTCATGCTCATTTAGTTTCCGGGATTCATAGCATACCACTTGTCCATCATGCATAAGACTCCACCAAGCCCTCTCTTGCAAGCATTTGTGCATACCACAAACTCTTTGTTCGGATCTACAATTTGTAGCATTGGTGCATGTGTCAACAACTGCTTGAGTTTCTCAAAGCTAGCCTCACACTCCTTAGTCCATTCAAACTTCTTACTTTTCCTTGGCAATGATGTGATAGGATAAACAATTTGTGAGAAGTTCTTGATGAATCTCTTGTAGTAGCCTGCCAAACCCATGAAATATCTCACCTCATCTAGATTCTTAGGAGCTACCCACTCCATGATGGATCTTATCTTTTATGTATCTACTGCAATGCCATCCTTGGAGACAACATGACCCAAGTAGTGTACCTCAGTCTAAAAGAAACTACACTTGCTGAGCTTAGCATACAACTAATGCTCTCCCAACAACCTCAACACTGCTGCTAAATGTTCAACATGCTCTTCCTCATTTTTAGAATATACCATTATATCATCAATGAACACAATAACAAATTTATCCAAATATGGACGCAACACACTAATCATCAAACACATAAATGTAGTTGGAGCATTAGTTAAGCCAAATGGAACAATAACAAACTCATAATGCCCGTACCTAGTTTGGAAAGTGGTCTTATAAATGTCTTCCTCTTTGGTGTGTACCTAATGATATTTGGATCTCAAGTCGATCTTGGAGGACACTGTTGCTACCTTCAGCTGATCGAACAAGTCATCAATCCTCGGCAACAGGTATATGTTCTTGATGGTCACTTTATTCAACTACTTGTAGTCAATGCATAATCCGAGTGTTGTTCCATCTTTCTTCTTTACGAACAATACTGGTGCGCCCCATGGTGACACACTTGCCCTAATGTATCTATTGTCCAACATTTCCTTCAACTGCAACTTTAACTCAACCAGCTCATGTGTGCTCATCCTATAAGGTGCTTTTGATGCTGGAGCTTCCCATGGCACTAGCTCAATAGAAAAGTCTACCTCCCTGTGAGGTGGCAACTCTGTAATGTCCTTAGGAAATACATCCTTGAACTATTGTAAAATTGGGTACCTGCTCAACACATCCATATCCTCAAGTTCCTTACGCTTATCACTAGAAATGTGCACTATGAATAACTTACACCCTTTCCTGTGGCTACGCTTTGCTTGCACCATCCTAACCGATGTAGCTTTCTTCTTACCCTGTAAGACTCTTGGTTATCCATTGTCATCAACACACTCAATGGCTTTATCATAACAATTGACCTTGGTTCTATGAAGATTCAACCAGTCCATGCCCAACAACATATTGCATGAACCCAATGTTAATACATTTAAATGTGTTGTGGTAGGCATACCATTCAAGTCAAATGCATAAGCTCTTACCCAATGATGAACTCGTTTCTTCATACCTGTAGCCAACTGCACTAACCAAGACTCTACATGCAATTCCTTACTCAAACCACACTTATCCACCAAGTTAGGACTAACATAGCTATAATTAGATCCAGGGTTAATCAAAATAGAAATAACTTGATCACAAATCTTACCATCCATTTCAATGATAGATGCCTGATGCTCTTCCTGTTTGTTATCTAATGCTGCATAGATGCGTGGAATACTCTGACCAACATCTCCAATAGTTTGTGCCTCATGCGCACTGTATATCTTAGGTCTTCCCCTCTGGTACTGTGGACAGTCTCTCCTGCGATGATCTCCTTCACAAGTCCAACACCGCATGGGCTCCTTATTCTGTTCCTCATATTGGTGTCCATGTCCTCTATATGATGCATTGAACCTCTTAGGTGGTGCGACATTCTCCTTGTTACCTGTATCCTGAGGCCTTGCTCTCTTTATGTCACATTTTCCTTTGTTCTTTTCATTACCTCTCCAGTCTGGCTTAGTCTTGGTTTTCCTCTTTGATTGTTCATAGCAATGCCTTAGCTTCCGATTGGCCTCCTCCAATTATCTTGGTTCATCGAACTCAATTCTATCTTTAAATGAAACTGGTAACCCACTAATGAACCTCTGAATCTTGGCCTTTTCCTTTGTGAGATAAGGCACATACCCCAGTAACTCCAAGAACTTGCTAGTATACTCCTCATCTGTCATAGATCCCATCTTTAGCTCATAAAATTCCTTTGCCCTATCATCAAAGTATCTTTCTGACAAATACTTCTTTTTGAATAATTACTAAAACTCACTCCAAGTCAAATCTTCCTCATGAATACATTTGACATTCTTCACATCTTCCCACCAAATGTTTGCTTTACCTTTGAGACTGAATGTCGCCACTCTAGCTTTCATGTTCTTTGAATAGTCATGCAACTTGAAGAATTTCCTCATGCCAAGCAACTGCGCCTCTGCACCCTGTGGTTTCTTCATCTCTACATAAAATGTTGGTGGATTTGCTTTCTTAAATTCATTTGACAAATATCCCCTGTCACTCCTCCTGTAAGGATGATACCGGTGACGATCATAGTGCTTATCTAAATCATAACTAGAATCATACTTGTGTCTATGCCCTCTCCTATCGGAGTATCCAACAATTTGTCGTCTCTAATTATGTCATCTCTATCTGATCTATGACCACCATGTGATCGACTACCATATGCCCCATTAGTTATATCCTCGTTCTCATATTTGATCCGACGTGGTCCCTATCGCTGCAAATCTAACAAACTCTGAAGTATTATGACATTTACCTCTACTTATTTCTCATGTGGTTGTATGATTCTGTCATTATTTGCCTTACAACTCCTTATTTCTTCCTTTAAGTTTCTCAGTGTAATTGCCAAATCAGAAGGATTCCCAACACCATACTTCTCTTCTGATTCATAGGGAGAGTCTTTTTAGTCAACCATCTTGTTATCCATTTTATATTTCTTCCTACAAGGTGTATCATGTCAGCTAAACCAAATCACAATAAATCATTGTGCCTTAGTAGAGCTTGGGGAGGATACATTGTCTGCAAGATCAACGAATTAGCGTGATACATGTATAACATAATCATGACAACATATAGAAACGTAAAACATAAGCATATTACCATGCAACTGCCATTCTAGCTAGGGTCCAGTAATAAATGCATGACCTCAATAACAACACACACCGCGATCTCATGCATGACAACCACCATCGTTACGTCACTATACACTTGACCACATGCAAACATGAACATGCATAAGCGATGCATAACCATCCACACATATGCATAAACACATATGACCAAGCATGAATGAACAATACTTGAAATCAAACCTGCAAGAATGATACATGCAACCAAGCATACAAGAATGTAACCAAACATACTGCAACGATACATGTAAGCGACATAAATTGACATGTAACTAGTTATACACTCACAATGATGCATTCCACAATCACACCTCAAATTTCACATGACGACATCACTACAACCATGAACAACATCATGCAAATGCAACAAGCACATGGAATGCAAGGGTGAGAGACACACATGCAACTGACATGCATGCATGACCAACACATAGCCCATCTAGTCTGAGGGGTGAACCATGCTCTGATACCACTCTGTAACACCCTCCTCCCACATCTACCCAAGAAATTGGCCAGTCGGGGTAAACATGTGACGAGAGGCCACTATGATATGATTTGACCTCCTAAGTCACGTTAAGGAAGTGGAATTGACGAAAACACACCATACAAACATTAATTATCAGCTACAGGACCCTCAGGAACCAATCCAATACTTTAGACAACTTTCCTTGGGGTCCCACTGACCTTTTGGAAAATTTAAGGCTTAGCCGCTCCCATGCTATAGGCATGAGTGTGACTAGCAACCGAAAGTCGCTCTCACAGGGTTGCCTGCTAGCGACCAAAGACCAAAACTATCAGTGCTATGCCAGTGACTCCGAGATTTGAGCCACTTTTTCAGGCCCGCAGCCCATGTCAATGCCCATAATTGAACCATCTCTTTAGATCAGTAAAATAACATGGAAATGACAATACTAAAGCAAATACTTGTTCAATACCATGACTAGAACCCTACTAGCCATGACAGGCATTTCATCAAACATATTGCAAATGTGTAATCTACAGGTGTAATTAATAGTTCTGAGCATATGGGTCTCATACTTAGCTAAGAATCACTAAGAACCTTGATGCCTCAACACATCAACTACCATTCCTTCCATCAGGTCATAGATACATTTCTCATTCAATTACACATAAAAACATGACAAAAGCCATACATGGCTACTATCATAAAACACATACATAACCAACATAATAGGTACATAAATACTCATGAAGGTACAACCATATAGGCCACATACAATCCATTAAAATGTTCATAGAAATACAAGGATAAATAACCTTTCATTAATGATGCAAAATCCAAACCCTGTATGGGACTTCCACGTTCCACCCGACCGTAGAATGGTTGAGCCAAATCTCTCTTCAACCATTCACCCTCGTGCCATACTCCAAGCATGAATGTGGGATATCATAGAGTACATCAATAAAAACTCATCTAGGGCTTCCAGAGGCCATCCACCTCAACCCATCAAACAATGATTCCACCTCACAGTCGGACATCACAAAACCATCATCCGATCGGTCTCTATCCCAACCATCCAGGGCTCCAGAGCGTTTGTTCCAACCAAGGCTCCAAGACTAATAACTCAACCCACATTGTCGCCAGGCTCCAAAGCGTTTGTCCAACCAAGGCTCCAGGACTAGTAACTCAACCCACCAAGGGCTCCAAAGCGTTTGTCCAACCAAGGCTACGAGACTAGTAACTCAACCCAAGCTGTTACAGGGCTCCAAAGCGTTTGTCCAACAAAGGCTCTAGGAACTAGTAACTCAACCCAAGCTAAGGAAACATGATAACCAATCAAAAACAAACAATGAAAGTAAACCCACAATCACCATGGCTATCTAGGAAATGTAAAGGCTAGGAAATCCATTGTCAATCCAGGCAATCCTCCATGCCAATGATAGATCACAGCCAAAAAACCACATGCATGTGCCATGCATTCCAAAACTAGTGAACGAAACATACATACAACTTGGTACCTGCAAGCAAATATGATGTAGCTACTAATCTTGATGCCCTCTTGCACCTTCCTCCTCTTCCTTTGCCTTCTTGCTCCAAAAATCCAAGTATGCCACACCCTCCAAGAGTGCTTCAAGAAAACTCTAAGTCTCCAAGAGTATGAGAGATAGAGAGAATAGAAGAGAGCTCCAAAACTGAACTAAAAAATGGTTACCAATTGATCCTTTGAATCCTTTTTATAAATGAGGCCTTTATTTTCTTCATTTTCCTCTTCACATGCAATCTATGACCTTTCACCTACCTTTTCTCCTAATTTCCATTATTTTCATAAATAAATGTGCCAAAATGCCATTTTGCGTTTCCAAAGCCTTAGCCACTTCCGTTGCCAATTTCCTTAGTCATAAAAAACCAAATGAACACCCACTAGGATGTCTTGCCCAACATTCAACTTGGAATAAGTGTCCCATCATATGTGGTTATTGTTTTTATCTTTTATTACATGGAATTTTCACTAGGGTTTTCTACATTGGCATGACATGTGAAAGAGTTATCTATAGTTTTATACTTTTTTTAACAAGTCACATATGTAGGGAGCTAATCAATCAGGTAGATGCATTATCAAAAGAAGGTTAGAAACTGTAACAGACCCTGGTTGATTTTCCATGTAAATAAAATAAGACCAAGGTCATGGGACATGTATTCCAAGTTAAATGGTGGGAAAAACATTATAGTGGACATCACTTGTGGACAATAATGGCTATGGAAATTGACAAAGGCATTGGCAAAGACAACGAGGCAATAATTGGCATTTAATTATGAAAACAAAAGAAAATAGGAGAAAAGGAAGGTAAAGAGACACAAATTTAGATGCAAGGGAAATTAGAGGAAAAATGAAGGAAAATGAAGAAAATGAGAGATCAATGATAAAAAGGCATCAAAGAAACAGTTGATGGCTTTTGCTCAACTTTTGTTAGTTTAGTTTTGGCTCTCTCCTTTCATTCTCTCTCTCTCATATACTCTTGCACACTTAGAGAAATTTTGGAGCATGCTTGGGGCATTATAGCATTCCCTTAGATTTGGATAAAGCAAGGAAGTGCAAGGAGATAGTTGAATAACTTGCCACAACAGGATTAATTTGTAGGTAACATGTTGCATGTGTGAGCTCCTTGCTGATCTTTGGATGCATGCTATATGCATGTGATTCCCTGGTTATGTGTTGTCATTGGCATGGAGATTTTCCTGGATTGACAATGGTTTCAACCTTGCCTTGCCATTACATGGATAACCATGGTGTAGTGGGTTCCCCATTTTGATTTTTTGATTGGTTCTTCGGTTTCCAATAGTCATGGGTTGGAACAAATTTTCTGGAGCCCTGAAACAGCTTGGGTTCCTTGGAGGTTGTGGGTTGAGTTACTAGTCCCTTGAGCCTATGGGTTGGGAAAAATACTGTGGAGCACTAAAATAGCTTGGGTTCCATGGAGGTTGTGGGTTGAGTTACTAATTCTTGGAGCCATGGACAACTTGGATATAGACCAATCAAGTTGATGTTAGTGAATTATGGATCGTATAGGTGAGATCACTATGTTATAGGGTTGAGGTGGTTTGGCCTCTGGAAGCCCTAGTTGGTTCTATGTTGGTATAATTTTTATGATCCCGCATTCATGCTTGGAATATGGCGCAGGGATGATTGGCTGAAAGAGATATTTGGTTCAGCCAAATCGATGGTCGGGTGGTACGTGGAAGTCCCTAACTTGGTTGGCATTTTCATATGTTAATATGAGTTATTTTCATATTGTGATCTATGAGCACTTGTATTGATTATAATGGTGATCTTATCATTGATTTGTCATAGTTTCTATTATGGTTATATGTTGGTTATATGCATGGTTTTATGATGTGATATAGCTATGGATCTTGTTCATGATTTGATAATTTACTGGATGGTTTATGAATGCATGGGCTAATAAGTGTTATTGCAGCTAGCTAGAGAGTGTAGAAATTTAATGTGTAGATTCAAAACTGCTCATGAAATTGACTAGATCACAAGACTTGAAGCTATTCTACTCATATGTGGAAATAAAATCATGATCAAGAACACAAATCATTAACATGCATCAAGATTCAACATACATACACAGAGATTTATCTAGGGGAAAGGAACTGCTCAAAACCACTTACTATTTATATTGCATTAATCAAAGAACATAGAAGAAATATAATGCTTGCTCAAGCCCGAGCAACCTCTCCACTAGTGTAATCTATCTCACTGCCTCACAGACTAACTCAAGCCAATACTTAGCCAATTTCTTAGCCTTCCAAGCTCCTGTTTCCTTGCATTGTTCCCTTGCGAATTAAGCCCCTATTAATTAGGCACTTCACCAATTTGGATTGCATAATTCCTTTAGGCCCTTCTTTGACTGCATGCACCACCTATAAAACTTGTAATGGTTTAAAAATGACAGTACACTGCCCTTGAACTCCAATCTCAACTGGGTAACTCAATTTTTTTGCATGCATGAGTTAATTTAGGCTAATTTATTAGTTTAACTAGATGATCACTCAGTGTGAAAAAAGTTACACACCCTTGACTAAACCTCCACTAGTTCTACTAATAGTGAGAACTAGTTACATTGACAATAACTCAAATTAACTGAAATAGATTGCTACAAAATAGCAATCAATCATGTAGACCTAAAATCAAGTGTCTCCGACTCGAATTTATTGAGTTAACTGAGTCACAAGACGCATGTCACCTTAGTTAAATACCTCCAAGTATTTTACTGAAATTGAAATTCGAATTTCTCCTAATTTATTCAAGGCAAAATTAAGCTAGGATTTTCTTACTGCATTTTCAACACTCACTGTCAACAAGAAAGGGATTATCAAATATCCTATCCTTCTTCTATGGAACTCAAATTTCCCTCTTGAGAAAGCCTTTATAAAAATAGCTGCATCTTGTTCCTCTGTTAAAATGTACTGCAACAACATAATCTGCCTTTGAACACAATCTCGTAGATGGTGATACCGGATGTTGATATGCTTGGATCGATCATGAAATATTGGATTCTCAGAGAGTTTGATACAACACTGGTTGTCATAGTAAATCATTGTAGGATCCATCTTCTAACCAAATAACCCAACAAGAATCTTTCTCATCCAGATAGCCTCACATGTTGTTTGACTTGAAACCATGTATTCTGCTTCCACTAAGCTGAGTGCCACAGATCTCTGCTTCCTGTTGTACCAAGAAACTGTTGTTGACCCAACACTGAAAATTCCTCTTGAAGTGCTCTTTCTGTCTAATGGACTCCTCGCCCAATTTGCATATGTGAAGCCTTGCAACTTCAGTCTCTTTGTCCATTTGTACCAAAGACCAAATTGAGTAGTGCCTCCGAGGTGTCTCAACACATGCTTTGTTGCCTTCCAATATAGTTTGGTTGGATTAACCATGGCTTGACTAAGCCGGTTAACTATATAACACATGTTCGGTCGTGTGTTCACCAAATACATGAGTGAACCCACAAGTTCCCTGTCAATGGTAGCCTCCACTTCCTCACCTGAAGTGGCATCCTTCTTCCTCCAGTTACTTGCTATAGGAGTGTCCATGGGTTTGCTGCTCTCCATGAGGAACTTCTTTAGTATCTCGTTGGCATACTTTCCCTAAGATACAAACATTTCCACATCTCCTTGCCATACTTCGAAACTGAGGAAATAATGCATGAGTCCCATGTCCTTCATCTCGAACTCTCTCACAAGGTCCTCCTTGTAAGATATGATCTGTTTCTCATCACCATTAAGGATCAAGTCATCAACATATAACACAATAATCAATAATTTACCTTCTTCCACAATGTGATAAAGGTTTGCATCTGTTTCACTTTTGGTGAAGTTCAAACTAGTGAGATAGTTATTGATCTCGATATACGAAGCACGGGGTGCTTGCTTGAGTCCATACAATGCTCGCTTGAGTCTGCACACATGTGATTCTCTGTCAAAGGTCTCAAACCCCTTTGAGTGCTCAATATATACCTCCTCCTCAATAAATCCATTGAGGAATGTTGTCTTCACATCCATCTGGTGGATCTTCCACCCCATCTAAACTAACAGTGTTAGAATTAACCTGATGGATGAGTACCTTGTTGCTAGAGCAAAGGTATCCGCATAGTTAATTACCTCCACCTGAGAGAACCACGTGGCCACAAATATGGCCTTGTGTTTCTCTATGCTCCCGTCTGCCACATGATTTACCTTGTAAAGCCATGTTGAACCAACCACTGATTTGTTTGTTGGTCTTAGGACCACTTCCCAAACATTGTTTCTGGCAATGGAATCATATTCCTCTACCATAGCATCAACCCATACTGGTTATTTCTAAGCTTCCTCGAATGAGGATGCTCCTGTCTCAACTAGCTCACTCATGAGAGCCATGTACCCAATGTACCGATTTGGTGACCTCATCTGCCTACGTTGTGATGCAGGTGCTCCCACATTCTCTCTAGCATCTTGCAATAATCTGTTAGCTTCCCTAGTTCCCTTCATTCCTTCTCTGGATGTCTCTGCTTGAGTGGATGTCTCCACCCTTTCCTCCTCTACTTGTGGCTGCTCCACAACTTCTTGAGGTTATTCCTTTGGAGCCAAAATCTTTTGATCAAGTTGCAACATAAGCTCCCTCTTAAGAGAGCATCTCATTGTCTTCTCCTCATCAAACTTCACATCTCGTTTGACCACTGTCATCCTAAGGGATGGCAAGTACACCTGATAGCTGTGAGGTGTATCAATGTACCCCACAAAGATGCCCAACTCTGTTGTTAGTTCTAGCTTTTTCCTTGGAAACATGACAGTAAACTGATGATCTAAAGATCCTGAAGTGTGACACATCTAGTTTCTTCCCTGAAAAAGCTTCCTCTGGTGTACTAATGCCAATAATCCTGTGAGGACTCATGTTCTGCAAATAGACATTTTTGTTGCATGCTTCAGCCCACAAGTGTAGAGGTAGGCTTTGGTCATGTGACATCACCCGTGCTACTTCCACAATAATTTTGTTCTTCCTCTCAGGCACCCCATTCTGTTGTGGGTTATGAGGTGTTGTCAACTCCCATCGAATGCCTTCCTTTGCACATAAATTTTTAAACTCATTCGACATGTACTCACCACCGTTATTGCTCCTCAGAGCCTTCAATTTCCTGCCAATATCTTTCTCAATGAGTGCTTTAAACTCAGTAAATTTGGAGAATGTATGGTCTTTCTTTTGCATGAAGTAGATCCAACACTCCATGAGAAATCATCCACAAATATAACATAATACATGTGCTTGGCGGTGGAGGCTATCGAGAAAGGTCCACATACATAAGAGTGGATCCTTTCAAGGATTGCATGCGCCTTGTTGTCTTGATCATTGAAGGTGGATTTTGTGTACTTCCCCAATGTACACCCTTTGCATGTATCCCACTGCTCTAGTGATCCATTGGGAGGGCCTATAAAAATCTACTACATGATATTCAAAGCGCCATGATGCAAATGGCCAAATTATTCTATGCCATAATTCACCGACATCTTGGCTCTGTGCCTTCTCTACTTTTGTGTTTAATGTTGCATAGTCTTCCACATCTAATTTGTAGAGGTTCTTCACTTGAACCTTGATCTTCTTCACTTGTCCTATGGAATTGTGTCTCAAGAAAGCCTTTCTTTTGTTGAATATCACATCGTAGCTATGATTTTCCAACATCGCGATGGAAACTAGATTATTCTTCAGACCCAGTACATACATCACATCCTTGAGCCTGAGAGGGGAGCCAAACTCCCTCTGAAAAGTAACTGTACCAATATCGGTCGCGTTATACCTTCCATCATCTCTCATCTCAATGTTCATTTGGAGATCCTTCTCCTCCAAGTCACTGAAAAATTCTTTATTGTCCATCATGTGGAATGAGGCACCATTGTTGAGATACCACACACTACCCATCACTATGCTTTGCATGCATGCAATGAGGGTAAAATCAAGTTCGAACTATGAAGCCAAGGCTGCACCCACTGCTCCACCCGTGATCTTCTTGCCTACTTTCTTGTGTGGACATTTCGTAACATAACGTCCCAGTTCATGATAGTGAAAGCACTTTATTTTGGACAAGTCTTTCTTCTTGCCCCCCTTGACATGATTCTGCTTTGGATTGGGATTTCTTCCCTTTCCCTTTATTTCCCTTTCCAGCTAAGGCGTAGTTCTCCTCATCATCACCCTTGGATGAGGTTGCGTCTCTAGTGTTCTGCCTTATCTCCTCTTGTACCAAAGGCGAACCCAATTTGGTAGCTTTTCCATCCCATTTATCGAATTCTGGTAGTTGTACCAGCTCTTTGGAAGGCGTATAAGTGCTAGGCTTACCAGATCATCCTTTGCTATAGTAAGACCAACTTGACCAAGTTCATCACGACATTCTGTGAACATGTTGAGGTATTGTGAAATTGTGTCTCCCTTCTGCATCTTAATATTATGAAGCTTGTCCTTCAATGCTAGCTTCTCATGGTCACTACTATTATGGAACAAATATATCAAGGCCTACCACATTGCATATGGAGTCTCTTTCCCATGGAGATTCAAGACAATATGGTCTCAAACTTCCTCCAATATGATCCACCTCACCTTTGCTACACACTTCTTCCATTCTGCTAGATCTTGAGCATCAGATGTTGGAGGCTTAGGGATATCATTATATATGAATTCCTTCATCCCATTATCTTCCAACACTGCCTCCAGCCTGTCCTTCCACAAAACATAATTCTAGCTACCCTTAACGACATCTCGAGTCTCAGTTCATACAAAGCCATCTTGCTAGCTCTGAAGAATTGATCCTAGAAATTCGATTCACCTGCAAAGACAACTTCGAATTCCCTTCTCTACCGTGGTTCCTGCTCTGATACCATGTAGAGATTTAATATGTAGATTCAAAACTTCTCATGAAATTTACTAGATCACAAGACTTGAAGGTACTCTACTCATCCGCGGAAATAAAATCACGATCGAGAACACAAATAATTAACATGCATCAAGAGTCAACACACATACATAAAGATTTATCTAAGGGAAAGAAATTGCTCAAAACCCCTTACTATATGTATTATATTAATCAAATAATAGAGAAGAAATACAATGCTTGCTCAAGTAGGAGCAACCTCTGCACTACTATAGTCTATGTCACTGCCTCACAAACTAACTCAATCCAATACTTAGCCTACCAAGCCCTTATTTCCTTGTGTTGTTCCCTTGGGAATTAGGCCCCTATTAATTAGGAATATCACCAATTTGGATTGTGCAATTCCTTTAGGCCCTTCTTTCACTGCATGTACCACCTGTACAACTTGGAATAGTTTACAACTAATAGTACACTTCCCTTGAACTCCAATCTCAATTGGGTAACTCGAATTATCTGCATGCATGAGTTAATTTAGGTTGATTGATCAGTTTAACTGTATGATCACTCAGTGTGAAAAAATTTACACACCCTTGACTAAACCTCCCCTAATTCTACTAATAGTGAGAACTAGTTACACTGGAAATAACTCAAATTTACTGAAATAGATTACTACAAATTAGCAATCAATCATGTATAACTGAACTCAAGTGTCTCCAACTCGAATTTATAGAGTAACTGAGTGACAAGACCCAAGTCACCTTAGTTAACTACCTCCAATTATTTTACTGAAATTGAAATTCGAATTTCTCCTAATTTAATCAAGGAAAAATTAAATAAGGATTTTCTTGCTGCATTTTCGACAGAGAGGGCATAGAGCCTTTTTGGCGATTTCTAGATGAAGTTTAGAATTTTATGATCAAATATGCATTCATGACCTATAGTTTATATGTTTATCGAAATGTATATCTTGCATTAGGCATGTATTGGTCAAGATCTTGCTCAAGCTTTGATTGTTTAGCATTATTATCATCATTGTCACTATTCTAGAAAGTTATAGGGAATTATGGGCAGTGGTCAGGAGGCTAGCATGAAAAAGTGGGATAGATATCATGACTGCATGCTTTGAACAGAGGAATTTGGGTCATAACCGCATGCAGGTAGGCTTATGGGTGCAGTTGGAGCCTCATAACTGTTGAGAAATCTAGGGGAGCTAGATTAGGTGATTTATCTTAAATTGATAAATGCTTGTGATATATTTTTACGTATCTTGATTAACTTCTTATTCAAATTGATTATTATTGTGTTCTTATCATCAAACAACTACCAAACAATAATGAACAATGAGACAAGAGGACACAAGATATAGGCTATCATCCAGGGCCAAAAGCTCTCCTCTTTAGAGGAAAACCCACAAGAACTCTTCTCTTCTTATATAACTTTAATTGGCAAATTCCAAGACCTATGACTCTTGACCAAGGCTCCTCCAAGACCAAGTCAACCTTCCTTCTTGATTTGCACAACTTCCATCAACAAAATTCGACCTTCCAACAATTAGACCCCCAACAACAATTTTTGCAACTTCGACCTTGATGTAGATTCATAACTTCAACCTTGCAGCTTCAAAAGTTCAACCTATAAGAAAATTCACAGCTTCGGCCTAGGAGCAACTTCACAACTTCGACCTAGAAGCAACTTCACAACTTCGACCTTGCAGCTTCACAACTTTGACCTAGAAGCAACTTCACAACTTCGACCTAGAAGCAACTTCACAACTCGATGCAATTTCACAGCTTTGATGCAGCTTCAAACTTTCTTCTTTCCCAGTAACTATATAAACCCTAACAAAATAGAAAGAGAGAGAGACCTAAAACTTCAATCTTTTTCTTCTTCGTCCTTTTCTATCTTCTATATTGAGGAGATCGAACTTTCTTGAGAGTGTATCCAAATGAGGTCAAGTTCCTTCTTATATATAGGCTTTTAAGGGGTAAGAATCACTAATTTTAGTTTGACTTGTCCCTTCATGTAGGATGACTTGATCCTTGTGCCATGGAGAGGTCTTGGAGGGTATTTTGACTCTATTTTGACTCAAATAATTTTTCTTTAAAATATGTAACATGCCTAAATGGGTCTTCAATACATGACAATGACTCAATTGAGTTTATGACAAACCTAGAAGCACCTAATGGGTGCTTTACCTAGAAATAAATTTCCCTTGAGCATGAAACCATGCCTCAAGAATAATAATAAATTTATTTTTCTCTTTTCATTAAATACATAAAATCATGATTACATATATCAGTATGAAGACTGAACCTACTTACATATTTCAACACTCCCGCTTAACTAGGTAGGTGTTCATAATCCATACAAGGTACTTGGACATTATCAATATGAAGAATTCTCATAAGAAGAGTCGGATTGGTAACACATATATTCAACATCATATCAACCAACATTGTCACATAGCAAGGCCTTGACTAACATCTATATCTCTCCATAAGATCATAGCGCAATGCTAGCGAGACCAATCACTTATAAACACCATCGTCATTGTCTCTCAAGGCACATACCCCACCCATGTGTTCACAAGATATGTCCTCCCAGGACTTTTCTTATCTTGGATTCCCAGTTCCCAAAGAATATCAGTCCTCCATGATTGCTCTTATCTTGGATGCCTACCGCATCCTTAAAGAGTATCAGATGCTAGATGCTTACCCAATCCTCCATTCTTTCTTCCAAAGTGAAGACAAAATTTGATGTGTCTATCTTTCCTTTTCAACTAGGGAGGATACACCCTTTCCTATAAAAGGAATATACCCAAGCTCCCTCTTATCCAGGGACTTGTCCAAGATCCCTCTTAAATAGGGACTTGCTTTTTGCAGCTTATTATTCTTCGGTGGATATCATGGTACCTTTAGTTGCTCGAAGTGCTCCTCCTTTCGATCTCATGAGTTTCATCTTCATCATTATGGAGCCTTCATCTTTTTGGGACTTCTACGTATGGCATCAACCATTTGTCACTTTCCTTCATGAACCATGTCATTCATGTCATCCTTTTATTGATCGGAAAGTGATATTCTAATCCACATCTACCTTTTATTCATACACCTACCTCTTCCAAGTCATGTTTTCTTTAGGATATTTCATCCAACCACATGAGTGCTAGTTGTAGGTGACATCTACAACTCTCTTTTGATAGCCCTGTATCAATCCATACAGATGTTTTTCAAAAATAAAAAAAATGAACATCAAATCAAAGTTACCTTTTGTGATGACCTTTCATCATGACAACTTGCTTGCAATATCAACATCCTCCACATTCATAAGCACATGTAAAAAACTTTCAATGTCAAGGGTTTTCTTTATTTATATACCTTATCAGGGTCTTCATGCCTTCTCTATGGGAAATGTCATGGCCAATTCTTCTAGTCATCGAATGTTGATTTCCTTTGCACCTTTGACGATCTCTTCCTTATTTCTTCACATATTGCTCCCCGAGAACTTCCATCCATAGCTACTTCATCTTTGTAAACCAACTCATATTCCATATGAGGAAATATTATGTTTCATATACTTAATATGTGAACCATACCTTCATGCATCTTTCCAAAGGAGAAAATTCATTTTCTTTGATCATGCTCATGAGATAGAGAATTTATTCATGCAACCATATGATGACATGACTCAATCAAATATATGCATACCTCTTTCCTTCTTTTGGTCATCTAAAATGTTCTTCAAATATGCTACATTATACGATCATCCTTCTAAAACCATGAATCCCATACAAGATGGAATTCTTAGCGAGACACTTGCTTCTTCTAAGAGAGGTGAACCTTCTAATGAAAATTCCAACGAAGGATCTTGATTATCCTAATCCTACAAATGATCCTTACTAATGATGATGAATGATGAACTCTATGTTATATGACTTTCTTCTACCCATAACTTATGATTTCAATGAGGTTACCAAGAGCTCCTTCATTCTTCATATGACTGTTATAGATTTCTACTTCAACTATACTTCAAGATTTTATAATGATGTCATGATCTCTTGCTTCAACGGTATGCTTCTAGTATGATTTCATCTTCTACTAAGATGAATCTCGTCATAATGCTTCTCATCTTGACTGCCATGGTGGAGGTATTTTCACCTCCCACTTCTCCTTTGCTATGTATTGGATAAACCCTAATAGTGAAGATCTATCCCTTTGGATTTATCCTCATAGGGTTCTTCCACTTCTTCGGTGATATGAGCCTCATTTCTTTCTTTCCTCTTGTTGTCCATCTCGAATTTTGGACAATCTCTCTTGTAATTCCCATATTCCTGACAACCATATCATTGGATCCTTAACATATCCTTCTTCTTCTTCTGAGGACCAAACATTTCAAACTTTCCTTTTCTTTTAGCCACGACAATTAATGTTTGAATTTGTTCATTTGATCCCACATCACTTTTTGCCTTCAACCTAGTTTCTTCATAATGACCAAAGTTCACTAATTGGGGTGGTTCCTTCTTTCCATAAATGTTTGATACGAAGTTGCCCCATTCCTCTTGTAGTGCATTAAGCACTATGGTGGTAATTTTTTTATTAGACACTATTTCTCCCAACTCTTGTAGTTGGTCTCTTATTTTTGATACCTTCCTAAAGTATGAAGCTATTCCATCTTCCTTTGATATCTTCATCTTGTAGAGTTCTTATCTTAATGACTTACTCAATAGTACTCACAGAGAATAATTACATTAGCTTTTTTGCATATTTGTTTTGATGTCTCCAAATTTGATACATAGGGTATGAGGGGATATTTGATGGATTATATAAGGATCCTTTGAGCCCTTACTCCCCCCTTCATGTGTTTTTGAAGAGTTTGATCTTCTTCCTTTGAAGGTTTAGTGATTGAAACATTAACATGATCAATGACTTCGTTTTCTATGAGAATCAAAATTTTCTTCTTCTTCCATGCAAGAAAATTTGATGACCCAACCAATTTGTTGCTTTCCTTGCCAAATGAAGTCATTTTGATTGATTCAGACATGGACATAACGATACTTACTTGTGAAGATTCTCCTTTATTCCTTCTTGATTTTGATGATGATGTTGATAATAGAAGATGTCTTCTTGATGAAGATGTATTCCTTCAAAGAGAGGGAGATCACCTTGGTTCCTTGATGATGATGACAACGACTTCTTCTATCTTTTCTTTGATGTAGAGGCTTAAAGATGCTCCAATTTGTAGTCCTTATTTCTTTGAGTAGAGGTAGGGTCTTTGAGTTATTCTTCTGCTCGAGGTGATGATTGTACGGGGTTCCCAAGAATGCTTCAAGTGTTAAATCCTTCTTTGAATGAACTACAGGTTTGAGGTCTTCTTTAGTCACTTCCTTCAAGATGATGATATAATCTTTGTCCTAGTTGTGCCTTTGAGACGAGAGGTCCTTCTTGATGATTGATGCTATTGATTATATTTTAGATATTTGGTCCTTGAGTGTCCTTCTTTAAGTTTCCCTTTCTTAACTTGTCACCTTAGGTCTGATACCATGTTGAGAAATCTACTATTTTGCTATTATCATAAAAAAACTACCAAACAATAACGAACAATGCGATAAGAGGACACAAGATATATGCTATCAACCATGGCAAAAACCTCTCCTCCTTAGAGGAAAACCTACAAGAAATCTTATCTTCTTATAGAACTTCAATTGACGAATTCGAAGACCTATTACCCTTAACCAAGGCTCCTCCATGACCAATTAAATCTTCTTGATTTGCACAGCTTCCAACAACAAACTTCAACCATCCAACAAATTCTTCGACAACTTCGACCTTGATACAGATTCATAACTTCAACCTTGCACCTTCACAACTTCGTCCTCGAAGTAGCTTCACAACTTTGACCTAGGAGCAACTTCACAACTTCGACCCAGAAGCAACTTGATAGCTTCGATCTTGCAGCTTCACAACTTCAACCTAGAAGCAACTTCACAACTTCAATGCAACTTAAGAATTTTGTCTTGCCCAATAGTTGTAGAATCCCTAACAAAAGAGAAAGAGAGAGAGAGACCCAAAACTTTTATCTTGTTCTTCTTCATCCTTTTACATCTTCTACCTTGAGGAGATCAAATTTGCTTGAGAATGGGCCCAAATGAGGTTGAGTTCCTTCTTATATATAGGCTTTTGAGGGGTATGAGTTGCTAACTTTAGGCTGACTTGTCCCTTCATGTAGGTCGACTTGATCTCTATGCCATGACGAGGTCTTAGATGGTATTTTGACTCTATTTTGACTCAAATAAATTTTCTTTACAATATGTGACATGCCCAAATGGGTCTTCAATACATGACAATGACACAATTGACTTTATGACAAGCCTAGAAGCACTCAATGGGTGCTTGACCTAAAAATAAATTTCCCTTGAGAATGAAACTGTGCCTCAAGAATAATAATAAAATTATTTTTCTCTTTTCATTAAATACATGAAATCATGTTTACATATGTCATTACGAAGATCGAACCTAGTTACATATTTCAACAATAACTGTATGCACAATGTTTCAAGGGTGCAGTTGGGGTGTAAACCTAGTGAAAAAGAGTTCTAGCTTAGGGATTGATCACTTGGGGTGATTGGTAGGCTCCTGAGTGATCTGTAGTCTCTAAGGGATCTCAATTTACTTTTGTTTTGTAGGCCCCACTTGCATAACTAGAACTTGGAGGTCAAGTCATAAAATAGTGGCACTCAACTCAGTGTACCTTGAAGTGCTTGTAAAAGTGGGTAAATGTGGGGTGGGGCATTACAGGGTGGTATTAGAGCGGTTTTGTTCCCTCCAACCTTTCCTTTGATACCAACGTTACAAGGTAGTATCAAAATGGTTTCGTTCCCTGCAATATTTCCTATGATACTAGTGTTATAGTGATATGAAATGACTGTATACTAAAAACTGATGTAGAATTGATTAGCCATTAATGAGTTGAATGTTAACTGAAAGCACAAAAATCGAGGTAAACTGCTTGAACATAACACTTTACGACAGCTGATAAACCATAAGTAAGTTGCATAACAGAAGTGAAAACAAAAAATACACAGATATACTAGACAACAAGATTGATTACGGAGTTCGTCCCTGATGGATATGTCTTCGAGTCCACTTTCAAGATGGGCAACCATTTTTATTAGGAATGAGAAGGAAGGAGTCGATTACACAGTGAATTAGACAGAATGAACTTTCACACAGGAAATTCTGACCTCCGTCATCAGATATCTCTCTGAATCAACTTTCCAACGCCACTTATGGTTTCCAATTCCGACTCCTGATCCTCTCGAAACCCTGAAAACAAAACAACCTCTAACCTCCAGAATCTGCGTACAAAAACCCAAAACCACCAATCTATTTTCTTCAATGAGAAAAGCTGCCTCTTATAGGCCTGCAAGTACATTCAAACCTCTTTGACTGCCTTTGAGGTGTATGAGCTAACTTCTGCGGTTGAATTAGGGTTTTTGGCTATGTTTTGCCACCTTGGTTCATTATGCCATGGTCTTCGAATTAATTTTTAAACAAACTAACAATCAAAACCGAAAAATGACTTTATAATAGCCTTGAAACCGCAAGTGGTTAGCTAACTGGGTGGAAGAGGTTGGACAACTCATGTGAGCGGGGCAAAGCCCGCAGTCAGTGCGTTGGTGGTTCCACTGACAGTTCCCCAGCGGTTCCCCAAACTGCGCAGTGAGCACATTGCTGTTCACATGTACTGCGGTTCCTGACGTGGCTAACTGCCGTGGTTAGGGACTGCTAGCCACTGTCTGCTTGATCACATGGCCTTCTTCGTCGCAGTCTCCATACCCGCGCGGGTAAGGTCAGCGGTTCTGACAACCCTGACGACTATTCACCATGCGGTCAGATGAACCCTCTTCTCTGGCGGTTCCGACATGGTTAGCCATCAATGGTTAGAGCCTGTTATATTGCATTTGTAATGTTTTACATTGTTTGCAAAGGTCTGAGGGTGTTTTATAACATAGTTTTGAATATTGTAATGTATTTTTTTAATACATAGTTTTTTTAGGCTAGGGTTTAGGTATAGGATTTGATTTGATACATGGTTTTAGGTTAGGGTTTGGTGTTTAGCATAGGATTATGGTTTGTAAGGCATGAATTTGATCAGGGTTTTATGTTTAGTTTTAGTCATTAGGACTTAGATGTAGGATTAGGGTTTAGGTCTATAATTTTAAAAACCCTTTTACAATCTTTCGTCACAATGTGACATAAAACCATATGTCTATCATTGACAAATGACGATATTGATCTTTTGCCACGACGACAACCTTGATGACATATCAACTTCTGCGATGGATGACCAACCATGTTGACACCAACCCTGCAAAGTCGAACGACAAAACACATGTCGTCGATCAATCCTGGCGGAACTGTCGATGAACACAATTCGACAACTAGGCGCTAAACCATCTCCGCTGAACGCGATGCAAACCTATGAACATTACCTGAAAAACCTGATCATAACCAACACTGTCACAGCTAAACTGAAGCGATGATGACACTGAACACTGATGACGACACTTGAACACTTGTGCAATTGAATCGACAGATCCTCCTAGATCATACAGGGTGGTATCAAATCGGTTTTGTTCCCTACAACCTTTCATTTGATATCGGTATTACATGGTGGTATGAAAGCAAGGTTACAACAATGGACCTCGGGTAAATGTGATTGTCATGCATGCATGTCAGTTGTTTATGAGTTTATCATGTATGCATGTTAGCTAATTATTGTTATGGATATCATGGCCTTATTTATGTATGAGTTGATATGATTGTGAAGATTATATCGTGCTAATCTGGATTGATTTGTGTAGATGTGATAGCCTCCCCTGAACTTCATTAAGGTATGATTTTGATTATGTCTCTATTTGGTTGATCTAACATGACATGTTTGCAGGAGATAGAAGATCAGAGATAAAGAGTAAAGTGGTGGAATATAGTTCACATGACTCCCCTTACGGGTGTGATGTCAATTCAATGGAATGGGACATGTAAGTTGAGAAATAAAGAGAAGAGTACTCTATTGATATAGCAGATACACTGAGAGGTTTGAAGGAAACAATCAGAAGTTTTAAGGAAGATAATAACAAGTTGATTGAGGCATAGGGAAGGCTTGCCAAAGGTTAGGACAATTAAGCAAAGGTTAATGCAGTTATCATTCAGAGCCTCTCAAATTTGCAGAAGCAGGACCAACTAAGGATTAGTCATGGACAGAAGGAAAAGAAAAATGGGGCATATGGTAGCAGGTCTCTATCAGGATACAAGTTGGACAAAGATGATACAGTTAGAGGTGGTAGGTCTTTGGATACACCTAACAGGCGAGCTAACACTCATGGATTTTATTTTAGTTCTGGTTCTTAGAGATATCATCATCATTACCCCAACATCCTTATAGGAGGAGTGAGATGTAGTATTTTCCAAGGAGTTCAAGAAAGTCAATGTAGCAACCCTTGGTTGATTTCCTATGTAAATAAAAGAATAACCAAGGTCATGGGACACATATTCCAATATGAAAATGGAGGAAAACATAGTGATGGGGATCACTTGTGATTAGTTAATGGATATAGAAATTAGAAAAGGAAAAGTCGCAATAATTGACATGTTATTTATGAAAATAAAGGAAAATAGGAGAAAAGGGAGATGAAAGGTCACATATTTGCATGTGAGGAAAATTGTAGGAAAAATGAAAGGAAAATGAAGAAAATAGAGGCCTTAGTGATAAAAAGGCTTATGAGGATCAATTCACAACCTTTTATTAGTTTTATCTTGGAGTTCTCTTATATTATCTCACCCTCTCATACTCTTGAACACTTAGAGTATCCTTGGATAATTCTTGGAGTACTTTGACATACATTGGATTTGGATAAAGATGGCAAAGGAAAGCAAGAAAGCGTAAGGGGATAACCGTATCAACAACTATAACCAGATTGCTTTGTAGGTAACAAGTTGCATGTATGATCTCCTTGTCGATTTATGGATGCATGGTATATGCATGGGGTTATTTGGTTATGTGTTGTCGTTAAAATGGAGGATTTCCTGGATTGACAGTGGTTTTAGCTTTGCCTTGCCATTTTATAGATAACCATGGTGCTGTGGGTTTTACCACTTGTTTGTTTTTTGCTTGGTGCTCATAATTACTTATGTTTGTGGGTTGGAACAAACGCTCTGGAAGCCATGGAACAACTTGGGTTGAGTTACTAGTCCTAGAGCCTAGGTTGAGGATTGAGTTACTAGTTCTTGGAGCCCTATTTAGCTTGGTTAGAGATCGATCTAGTTGGTGTTGGTGATGTTCAACCGTTAGGAAGAATCATCAGTTGAGGGTTGAGGTGGGTTGGCCTTTGGAAGCCCTGATTTGGTTTTGTTTGGTTTATTCCATGAGATCCCACATTCACGCTTAGAATATGGCGTGGGGGTGATTGGCTGAAAGAGAGATTTGGTTTAACCCATTCTATGGTTGGGTGGTATGTGGAAGTCCCCGACTTGGTTGGATTTTGCATATGATAATAAGAGCTCTTTTCCTATTGTATTTTATGAGTACTTATACTTGATATTATGTGGCTTTAATGGTTTTTCTATCATGGTTATTATTTTGGTTATGCACTGGTTATTAACATGGTTCCATAACAGGTTCTAGTTATGACTCTTGAAATGTTTTAATTAGTTGATGAATGGTTAATGAATGCATGAGCTAAAAAATGGTATTGCAACTATTATGAGAGGGCATTAGACCTTCTTGGTGATTCCCATATATGTTTCAGACCCCTATGTTCAGATATGCATTCATGACTTCTAGATTACTTGTTCACCATATGTTTGACGAAAGGACTATCATGGTTAGGCTATTTAGGTTAATTCATTGATCAAGTTTTGTATGAATGGCTTTGTCCTGATGTTATTTATCATTCTGGAAAGTCTCACTGAGTTATGGGCAACGGTTTGGAGGCTCGCTTACCCTCTGAATTGGAATTTTTGGGCCATAACCGCACCCTTACAGGCTTATGCATGTGGCTGGAAGCCTATAACCGCATGGAGGCCTTGTCATGCATTTAGTTGTGGGCCCAGGTCACTAAAAAGGAAATCTAGATTAGGGTTTGGGCACTGAGAGTGGTTGCGCTGCCTATGAGTGTCCGATAAGCCCTGTAGGATGTCAATTTATGGTTGGTAAGTTCTAGTTTTTGGCCACACTTCCTTAATGTGATATAGGAGGTTGGGTCATGTCATAGTAGCTCTCTGTCTCAAGTTTACCGTGGCAGGGTGGTGAAACTGAGTAAATATGGGAGGGGTGGTTGCAGCCAAGCCTCCTGCTTTTGATGGGGATGTGAAGAAACCAGAAGATGCAGAAGCATGACTACTTTGGATGAAGAAATTCTTAGGATTGCATGATTATTCAAAGAATATGAATGCCAAGATAAAGATCTTCAATCTTAAGGGAAAAACAGACATTTGGTGGGAAGATGTGAAGCATGTTAGAGGCATCAGCGTAGAGGAGCTGAGTTGGCATGAGTTTAAAAGACTCTTCAGGAAGAAGTACTTGTTTGAGAGATATTACGATGGAAAGGCCAAGGAGTTATATGAGATGAAGATGGGTTCTATGACAGATGAAGAGTACATGACTGAGTTTCTTAAGTTGTTGAGGTATGTGCGCTACCTCAAGGATGAGAATGCAAAGGTCCAAAGGTTTATCAACGGGTTTCCTTTAGCATTTAAATATTACATTGAGTATGATGAGCCTCGGTCATTGGAGGAAGTCATAGGGAAGCTAAAGAATTGTTATGAGCAGTATAAGAACAAGTTTAGGCCTAGGTAGGATTGGAAAGGTAATGAGAAGATTAAAGGAGAGTGGTTTAAGAAGCGAGGAAGACCTTAGGTTGCAAGTGACAAGGAGAATGTAGTGTCGCACAAGAGGTTCATTGTAGTTGACAAATACCATGGATTTCAACATGAGGAGCATAATAAGGGTGACAATAGAAAGCCTTTGAGGTGGGTGACTTATGCTGGAGAGCATGGTAGGAGTGAGTGCCCATCATGCCAGCGTGGCAGACCTCAGATTTACAGTGCTTAGGAGGCACATACAGTTGGAGATGTTAGGAAGAGTATTCCTTGGATTTATACAACAATGGATAATAGGTAGGTTGATCATTAGGCATCCATTATTGAGATGGAAGGTAAGCTTTGTGATCAAGTTGTTTCCATTTTGATTGATCATGGATCTAATTATAGTTATACGAGTCTTGGTCTGGTGGATAAGTATTGCTTGAATAAATAAGTGCATGTAGAATCTCGGTTGGTGTAATTGGCTACAGGGACCGAGAGAATAGTTCATCATTGGGTGAGATCTTGTGCATTTGAGCTAAAAGGTATGCAAACATTAGTACATCTAAATATGTTTCCGTTGGGGTCATACAATATGATTTTGGGCATGGATTGGTTGTACATTCAAGGACTAAACTAGCCTACTATGATAAGGGTATTGAGTGTCTGTATGATGATGGAGAAAGGAGAGTCTTACAGGGAAATACAAAGCCTACATCAGTGAGAACAGTTACAACTATGCAGGCAAAGCAGAGTTGCCATAAGGGATGTGTATTTTTTGCATTGCATATTTCTATTGACATTGGGAAGGATGTTGAGGACGAGGAAGTCTTGAAGAGGTATCCTGTTTTGAAGCAGTTTTAGGATGTGTTTCCTGCAGATATTTCAAAGTTGCCTCCTCATAGAGAGGTGGACAGGTGGACTTTTCTATTGAGTTGATGTCGGGAGTAGCGCCAACATCTAAGGCATCGTACAGGATGAGCACTCCAGAGTTGGTGGAATTAAATTTGTAACTTAAGGAGATGCTTGATAAAGGATACATAAGGCCAAGTGTGTCACCTTGGGGCGCACTAGTATTGTTTGTAAAGAAGAAGGATAGTACTTTCAGGTTCTGCATTGATTACAAATAGTTGAATAAAGTGACTATCAAAAACAAGTATTCATTGCTATGGATTGATTATTTGTTTGATCAGCTGAAGGGAGCAACAATATTCTCAAAGATTGATATGAGATCAGGATATCATCAGGTGCACATCAAAGAAGAAGATATCTACAATACTGCATTCCATACAAGGTATGGACATTATGAGTTTGTGGTGGTTCCTTTTGGTCTTACTAATGCTCCAACTAATTTCATGTGTTTGATGAACAATGTGTTGTGTCCTTACCTAGACAAGTTTGTGATAGTGTTTATTGATGATATATTGATATACTCCACGAATGAGGAGCATGAAGAGCACCTGGCAGTAATATTGATATTGTTGAGAAAGCATCAGTTGTATGCCAAGCTCAACAAGTGCAATTCCTTTCAGTATTAGATTCACTACTTGAGACATGTTTCCAAGGAGGGGATATTAGTGGACCCTGAAAATATTAAATCTATCATCGAGTGGCCAACTCCCAGGAATGTAGATGAGGTCAGATCATTCATGGGACTAGCAGGTTATTATAGGTATTTCATCAAGAACTTCTCATGGATTTGTTATCCTATCACATACTTGTAGAGGAAAGAGAATAATTTTGAATGGACTTAGGAGTGTGAAACTATTTTTGAGCAGTTAAAGCATTTTCTTGCAAATGTTTTGGTTTTGAAGATTGTAGATCATAATAAGGAGTTTGTGGTTTGTACAAATGCTAGCAAGGAAGGACTTGGTGGAGTCTTGATGCAGGAAGGGTAGGTGGTATGTTATGAATAAAGGAAGTTGAATGAGCACGAGAAAAACTACGTGACTCATGATCTTGAGGCAAGTATCATTCATGCATTGAAGATGTGAATATATTATACTCTTGGTAGGAGATTCATCTTGATGAGTGATAATAGTGGGTTGAGGTACTTGTTTGAATAACCCAATCTGAATTCCAGACAAGCTAGATGGTTTTCTACCCTCATTGAGTTTGACTTTGAGATCATATACATTAAGGGCAAGGAGAACAAGGTTGCAGATGCTCTTAGTAGGAGGGTGTAGGTGAATCACATTTCGGTTGCGAGCTCTTATGGGACAGATTTACAAGAGCGAATCTTGCATGTAAGGTAGCATGATGACATGTGTTAGGGTCCTATAATATATAGGATCTCAAGGTGATTGAGTATTTTATCTCAGAAATCTCATATTGTAAATAATTGTTAATATGCAAATGATTTCCAAAATAAAAATAGAATAAAAATGAAAATAGGGTAAATAGAAAAAAAAAAGAAGCAAAACAAAAACATTGAAAAAGAATGAAAGATAGAACCCCATCAAAAGAAAGAAAATAATACTGAAAGTGTTGCAAATCTAAATGCCACTACTAATAGATAGTTCTTTTATGATTGATAAATAAAGGTTGTGTGCAGCTTGTTTGAAATGCCACAATCACTAGTTATTTGTTTAATCATACAATATAATCATGGTTAAAATGTTTTAAATTTCTGTAAATTAGACTAGAAAATAAAGATTTTCCAAACAGTTTAATTTTGGAAAATCAGTAGTTAGGCAGAAAATGACATTGATTCAACTATTTAATCTGAATCAATAGGAGAAATAAGTGATAGGATTTAGGTAGATTTTCATTTTTCATAAAATAAAATAATTGTGGGTTTGCTAGTCTAAATGCACTCCTATAGAAAAATAAAAATGTTAGTTTAGTTAAAGGGTAGGCATAAATAGTTGGTTTTATAAATATACTTATGTGCCTTTTACCGTAAGTCTCAATGACATTGTAAAAAGGAAAATGCACGATGGGATAAAGTGTTTTTACATGTTTTATATTCCAAGCTTTATCCTAAGTTCAAAAGCAAAAAATTAAAGGTGCATATGGACAAAATTTCTTTTGTCGTTTATGGTTAAAAGGGGGCTGCACTTAAAACTTCAGGATTCTCCAATCTCCGTGATCGATGACCCTTATCCTTTTTCAGCACCCCCCCCTCCATCCTACCTTTCAGGGCGGGTGTTCAAAAATGTGGTATTCTCCACTTGGCTGCATCCATACGTGTCACCTTCCCCTCATTTTGCACCCCCTGGATGATATCACTTATTGCCTCTTTCCCCCTACGAAAATGCCTTCCCCTCATCTGCTTTACCATGTCCCTACCTTGACACCTCCACCACTCATGTTGCATAGTCGTTGCCCAATTAAATGCTTTCCCGACAGAATTACCATTGGGAATTCAATTTGCCTTCCCGGGTGATCGTTTGACTCCAACGGTCCCGCGCCAACCTCCAAGGGGAATTGAAATTCTTCCTTAAAGAGACTTAAACAATCTTCATCTGTCCCTTTCATAGCTTGTTCTCCATAATTCCCAGGTTTTCTGCAAAGCGACCATTTTCAAAGCATTTTCTGAACTAGACGAGATCAAAATTGTCAACGCTCTGTCCATTTCCCCTCACAGCTCATAACCTCAAATATTATTCCCGGTAAGATTTTCCTTCCCTCGCTGTTAATTGTTCACTGATCTAATCATGCCTCTAAAGAGAAAGAACCAGGAAAACCCTATTAATCCACTAATCCCTCCATCCATAGATTTAGATCATATTCCTTTAGCTGATAGGGATTATAGGATCAATGAAACATAGTGTGACTGTGAATTTTGAGAACTCTACTGTTGGCTGGAAGACAAGCATGTTGACAAAACAGATGAATTTGGACTCTGGGAGTCCAATCTTCCTCATTATATTTTCCCTCTGACCTTCCATGCCCCTAAATTCACCAAGAAAGGCCAAGATTGTTATGTTCCCAGCCAAAGAGCCATTATGACCCCATCTGGTGACATTTTGTTTACAATTACTCCCCAATCTATAAACCAAATGATGCTAGCTCCCCTTGTGGAAAACAGTGCCCCATTTTCCTTAGAAGCCCTCAGCCAACTTTATCAGAAGCTTGATTTCACTACAAGAGCCGAAATCTTTGAGATCTTCTTACGAGAAAATGCCCAATTACTAAAGAAGAACCCTCCATACCCTTCCTCAATTTTCCCTGATCAGGCTAAACAGATTATAACCATAATTTCATACATTTTGGGTTATTATTCTGACCAGTGGGTAGATGAACCCTTTCTAGGTTTCCCTTCCATCTTTTCCACTGATAGCAAACCATCCATTTTGTTTAATTTTAGTCAATTCTTGGCTGATAACATCCATGAGCAGTTTCTGAAATTTCGCACAGAGCAGGTGTTTAATTACACTTCAATTTTAATATATATGTTTCTATATTATAAAGCAGACATGTTCGGTTTTTCTATGCAGAAGCTAGATGAAGAGGGAAACCAGCAATCTGTGATATTTTTGACTTCATTAGTCGTGAAGGAGCAGCAAGAATTCTCATACAAATAGTTCATTGAAGAGTTTGTTCAACCAGTTATGAACATCCTAAGTAGTTCCACACAACCTAGAATTAGTGAAGACATCAAAAGGGTTTTGCATTTGATAGATCAGGCCAAGACTCGAGATTAGTACTTACACAAAATTATACAGAAATCAGAGTGAATGGATGCGAATTAGCACCTTATAAGCTCCCAAAATACCTCCCCATGAGGATTTTTGCCCTGGAATACATCAGACAAATGTTAAATTCAGATGATATTCAATTTGTGGTGGCAAAGAAGAAGTCCCAGTTTCGCATAAAGACACAGGTGGGCCCATTCATATGCAATACCGGGATAACAGGAGAAGAAGTAGACAAAATTTCAAACCTAAGAGTAGAAAACAAAACTACTCCATATATCCATACCTCAAGGCCTGAGATAGAGAAATATACAAATCAGTTAGAATGGGTAGAGAATACATTGCAGGAAGCTGAAGAACAACTATTTTTTACTTCAAATTTATAGACTCCCACTCCTCAGGAGAAAACAAGTAAAAGACACAGAGAGGAGGGATCATCATCAACAACAGGTAGTGAGGCCAAGGATTTCAGAATCAGTTACAGGAAAAGAGCAAAGATCACTCCTAGGAGAGATGTAGGAAAGGAAATAGAAGACCAAGTTGTCATCATAATTGGGGAATCACCATATACAAGTAAAAAATTTGTTACATCTCCTATTGGAACTTCAGCATCACAAGATAAAAAAGACACATAGCTAGATTCACAGAATGTCCACGAAGAAAAAGAAAAGAGTGTTTTTGATAGGTACCGAGAGATCAAACTTAAGAATGAGATTCTTAAGAACAACACCTACAATCAGTTTTGGAAGTAGAGTTCCAGTTCACAGAGAAGATTGTTATCAGTTTTTGATACAGAGTAGGGAAAGATGTAGATGGCCTTCCTTGAGGCCCAAATTCCACATCCAAAGACATCAACAGATTACAAGGGTACTACATTTGAATTCAACACCAAAGATATCCATCCCATTGATCAAATGGAGATGCATAAACATACTCGTGAGATGATTTCTTCTACATTAACTAATACTGCCATGTCATTGTCTAAGCTGCAAGTTTCATATGCCAACATTCAGTCCCAGTTGAAAATGGAAAAGATATCCTCCTTAGCAAAGGACAATAGGATCAAATATTTGGAAGATTTCGTAGTCAAGATAGGATATGATCCTAAAGATATAAATGCTGCAGAGGAGATCATCAAGAAGAAAAATCTGGACATTGCAACATTGAGAAAGCAGCTGAAACTGCCAGCTACAGAGGATCCCTTGACTAAAGATATTGAAGAAAATGAGACACAGAAGGCTGGCATGATGAAACTAATCATAGAACAAAATATTCAGATCAGACATATGGAGGCAGAAATGGATAAAATGATTAAAGAGAAAGAACAAAGTCAAAGGATGGCCATAGTCCCCCTAGATGCTATACCCATCACTCAACTCCAAGCTACATGAACAACAACTGTAGAAACTTCTTCAACTCAAACTACAAGTTCTAAACAAGTCACAAA
This sequence comes from Pinus tabuliformis, assembly GCA_031772625.1. Taxonomy (NCBI): domain Eukaryota; kingdom Viridiplantae; phylum Streptophyta; class Pinopsida; order Pinales; family Pinaceae; genus Pinus; species Pinus tabuliformis. The sequence goes on from CM062819.1 coordinate 1,294,116,801, forward strand.
GACACTGGAGAATATGTCAATCCAGTCAGAGGAAATCAAGACATTGCATGGGCAGCTCAAAGCTCTAGAAGAACATAAATCCAAAATTGAAGCTTATCGTCTAGTTGAAGTGCAGAAGTCACAAAGGTTGCCGGAGAGGTTACAAAAGGTGGAGAAGGATACATCAATTGGTCAGACCTTGGCCCAAGCCAAGGAAATCATTTGGATGGGTATTTTGGACTACATGAATAAGATTTGGCCATGTATCCAAATCATTTTTTAACAAAAAGAACTGATACAAAAGGCCACTGAAACCATTGTTCAAGTAAGGGAAAAGCTGGGAGATATGCCTACATAAGCCTCCAATATCATCAGATTCCTGAATTCAAAGACTAAATATGAACTTGAAGAATTAGGAATTAGTGACAGGACTGCTACCATCTTGGAAGTCAAGAAAGTTTTAACTAAAAGAAATCTCATTGATCAATTAGAGGAAAGGTGTGAAACAATAGAGCTGGGAGTGGACAAGTTTTTCAATAGAATTAAAGCTTTACTTTAGAAATGATTGCCCAACTTATATGTCATTAATGATAAACTCATTACTTAAGAAGATTATGTTTTAAAGATGAAGGAAGCGGCCAGAAGCAGTATCAAATTCAGTGGTATAAAAGGCAACATGACAACCAGGGCATTCTTAAAGACAATGGGAAATGATTTCTTCATCCAGAATGAGGTAAAATATGTTTTCACAGTAAATCCAACATTTGTAAAGTATATTGAGGTTGATGATATTTACCGAAGGGTAATTAAATTAACCATTCCAGATGAAAAAAGGTGGGAGGAACTATGTGATTTATTGGATTAAAAGTAATTCGAATGTTGTTAGAATATCAGCCAGCACATCAACCAGCACATTAGTCAGCACATTAGCGCAACACAGTTTAGGGTTGATTCATCAACCGAATCCACCAAAACAGAGCCACCTTTCCACGTAGTTGTCCACCTTGCCTATCATTCTACAAAGATCTATTTTATTGTTTAGGATAATGCTAATAATACACGGTCAGTTGAGACAACGGTTTTGTAATTATTTGTATAAATACTTCATAGTTTGAAGTATTAAGGGTTGATTGTTGAACATAATTTTCCTCTGCAAATTTTAATTTTTAAAAGTTGCTGGAAGCATCAATAATACAGGGAAATTTTCACAGCATTCATGTGGTGTACAAAATGGTGATGTTCTTCTTCAGTTCATGTGTTTAATCATCGTCTTTTTCTCTGTTATCTTTGAAAATCTTAATTACATAACAGAAACTGTGATGAATAGGATGTGTTATACAGAACACCCTACTCTGGTTGTTAGTAATTTATATGTTTTCTGCTGAAGTCAAATTAAGGAATGCTTAATTGCTTCTTAATTTCTACTGAATCTTACATTTCTTCTGTTTCATAATCCATTTAAAATTCTGAAAGATCCAACTAGTTAACCTAACTTGCCCTGTGAAACTCCTTTGAAGTTTGATGCAGATCCAGCTAATCTTTAGACTCCATAGCCCAATGGAATTATAACAACTTAATCAGCCAAACAATCCAATAAAAAATAATCAGCACAACAATAACTAGCCTGAAATTCACATAAAACAAAACTAAATTTTATAGAGAGATCCCTCTCTGAAGCTAGAAGGGCTAGATCCCAGCTTCCAAAGTGGTTTTGATGCTGTCCTATGTGTTTACTCCCTCAACCTCAAAAATACAAAACGAAAACATAGTGGCGATCATAGTGGGGGAGAATACTTTTTTAAATTAAAAAATCATTATTCCCTGGTATTTAATTAGTATTTCAATTAATCAAAGCTCTTATGTCACAATGAAATACACGATTTGAGGTTGTAATGTTGTATATATTGAGTGTATTATTAATTTTGATTTTAATTAGCTGTGTGATAAGTTTTCAATAGATTTGGATCCCAAAAGAATTTTCACTAGAGCTCACCCAGATCCTAACCGTGCTAAATTTTTAGATAATCTAAAGAAATTAATGAGAAAGAAAAGTCTTACAAAGAGTCAAGGTAGTAATAGTCATTTGTCTAGGTTCAATTCTCTTCCTGAGAACAGTCCTTTGTCAAGGTCTAACTCTCTTCCTGAGAAGTTTGAAACTATTCAAGACATAGAGTTTGATTTTCCTTTCCAACATAGTTTGTTTAGGACAAAATCTAAGAGCTTTGTAGATCAAACTGTCATTGATCAAGCTTTATTGTGACCATATAGGCTCCAAACTCAGACTCCTAAATTAGATCTTGATTTAGAATGCCTACAACGATTTGATAAATTACAGGATCTAGTCTTAGTTTTGAACCAAGCCATTGAAGAAGCTTATATTCAACAATCTGTTGACTTTTTATCTTTAACAGTTGCAACAACTTCTTTGTCCACCCAATCTTCCTAGTCTGTTAATCTACACCCCCCTAGTCCTACTCATTCCATTGTCTCTACTTTTTCACCTATAATATCTCAGACTATTGTTCCTACTAACCCTGTAGTTATTACAACTACACCTTCCACAGGTCCATCTTCCAGTCCATTTCTCAGACCAACTACGGAAGCTAGGTATGCACCTTTGGTGTTACTAGGCCAACTAAATGATATGCATGTATATTATCAATCCAAAATTCTAACGTTTGATAACACTAGTTCTCATATTGCTCAACAACACATAGACAGAATGAATGATGTTTTTGACCTTCAAGAAGTAGATGAGGCTGATGTAAAGATGAGATTGTTTGCTCAAAGTTTAGGAGGTGATGTCAAAAAATGGTTTAGGAGTTTACCTGCAGGAAGTATAGCCAACCTTGATGCATTCCATCAAACTTTCTTAGCTAGATGGGAAATCAAGAAAAATCCACTTCAACTCCTGAATGAATACAAAAGACTGAAAAGAAAGCCCAATGAAACTGTAGAGGAATACTATGAACAGTTTAACATTGTTTACAATGCAATTCCTACAGACATCAAATCCTACCATGGTCTAGCTTTAATTGATTTTACGGATGGTTTTGATATAGATATGGAGTATCAACTTAGAGAGAGAGAGAGCCTGCCACTTTAGAAGAAATGAAAGCCAATGCTATAAAATTTGAAGCTAACATATTAGCCAAGAAGGCCAAACTAAAATCTGAACGCAGGGTTACCATTAAAGAAGAGCCTTCCACTTCTACTTCTGATCATAAAATTGATAACCTAGTGAGGGTAGTGGAAAAGATGATGCAAAGAGTAAACATAAATGATCAAGCTCAAATGAGAGAAAATCAAACTGCTCCTCAAAATAGGAATCAAAACTTTAGAAGAAATTTCCCCCAGATCAAAAAACGAGAGCAAAAGGGTCCAGACCAGCAAGTCCGACCTCCTTTTCAGGAAAACTATATTGATGATGAGGGTAATATTATTGAAGATTTAGACGACATGCAAATAAATATGATGGGAATAAATGATGATGAATATGTTTTTCTCACTCAAGAGGAGCAAGAACTTTTCCTCCTAACTCAAACCGAACTTGATTATGAGGAATCAGATGAATATAAACAAGGTTTTTAGAATTCCATTATGGAAGTCCATAGGCAATATAACCTTAGGAGAAAAAATACTTCAGACACTCTGAATAGTAAGAACTCTAAGAATCCTGTTAAGAAATCCTCTGACACGGATGTTAGGAAAACCATAGATAATTCTCCTAAGAAAATTATTGATAATTCTGGTAAAAAGAAAGTAGAAACTCCTGTCAAAAAGACAGTTGATAGTGTTTCCAAAACTACTCAAATTGATATCCCAACCACAAGTCAGCGAAAAGAGCCTATATCAAAAGAAATTACTGATCGATCTGATGTTCCCAACCAGATTAAGATTCAAACATCATTCAACATTGAAAATGAATTAGCAAAACTAAAAATTCCTATTCCCCTAATATATTTAATGAACAAAAATATGTATAGACCTCACGTGATGAAAGCTCTAAACATAGGGGAAAACATAGACTCTGTTAATTTGAATGATGACCAGCCGAACTCTTATTTGGGCCAGCAATTGAGGGCAAACCATAGGAAGGGGGTGTTCCATTCTATGTTATCCTAAATATTCAAGACACGATCCTCCAAAATGCTATGCTAGATTTAGGTGCTTCCCACAATTTAATGCTTAAAGATGTTATGGAAAAAATAGGACTTGACATTACCAGTCCTTATAAAGATTTATATTCCTTTGATTCTAGCAAAGTAAGATATTTAGGTCTCATCAAAAACCTGTGTGTTACTTTAACTCAAATCTCAGCCAAAAGTCTCCTAATGGACATAGTGGTTGCAGATATACCCCCTAAGTATGGAATGTTGTTGTCACACTCATGGGTAGCAAAATTACAAGAGACCCTACAAATGGATATAACATTTGCCACCATACTAGTTTTCGGTCAACAAAGAAGATTATATAGGGAAACTTTGATGAAATTCATGGTGAGTAGTCAAGAGAAGCCTCATAACTATCCTCTTTACTCTGTCCACTTGGATTTAAACTCTTTCATTCTTTATAATGATGGCAACATCAATGCTCAGGTGATCAAAGTAGAAACTGAGATTTCTAAAACATATCCAAACCAAACACAAACACTAGAACAAAACACTCTTCCTGAATCTCTTTGGAACATGAGCTTTGATGGCTGTTGTAGCAAAGATGGTTTTGAAGCAGGAGTGTGGGTTGCAAATACATGAAACAATCATGTTGACGGTCATTCCTACAAACTCAATTTTCAGTGTACAAACAAAATAGCTGAGTATGAAGCTCTTATATTAGGATTGCGATTGTTGAAAAAATTGGGTGCCAAAAGAATCTCCATTCAAGGGGATGCCGAGTTAATTATAAAACAAATTAAACAAGAGTATTCAGCCAAACACCCTAGATTGAGAGCATACATAAATGATGTGCTTGATTTTCTAAAGAGTTTTGTGGAATATGACCTTTTGCAATTCCTAGAAATTAAAATATCCTGGCAAATAGTGGAGTTTTCAGCCAGCTCCTGTAAAATGGCTTACCCTAATCGACAATATACAGTGGAAGTGAAACATCAACTAGCTGTACCAGATAATATGAAGTATTGGCAGGTGTTTGGCAATGATAAACAAATTGAAATTTTTCTCCAATCTAAGGATGAATATGAAGATGATAGTATAGACTTAGAGTCTAAATTAGAAAATCAAACAATTGTACATTCTGATGTAGGAATGCAGTTAGAAAACTCATATGTAAATATACACATAAAAAAAGTTGTAAATAAATTAGAATTGCTTGAGATAGATCCAGAGAAAGAAGAGTTTGAAACACTCCAGTTAAAGGATAACATTTTACCAAGAGTTCTAGGTCCACTGGAAGAATTATTTGATTTCAATGATGTGGCTAAGAAGCCTAAGATTGAGCCCACAGGGGCGGCTGTGGAAGAAAGCAACATAGGCAGCGAAAAAGGTCCTAAAATCATAAAACTGTCCAAATCACTCCCAACTGTTGAAAAACAAAAATATGTTGCTTTATTCAAAGAATTCAGTGATGTTTTTGCATGGAGCTATGAAGATCTAAAAACTTATGATTCAGAGATTATACAACATAAAATTCCAATTAAAGAGGATCATAGACCATTTAAACAAAAAATTTGAAGAATAAATCCAATCTTGATGCCTCTAATTGAGAAAGAAATTAAGAGAATGTATGACTCTAAAATCACAGTCCCTCTTAGGTACTCTAAATGGGTTTCCAATATAGTACCAACTAGCAAAAAGTCAGGTGAAATCAGATTGTGCATAGATTTTAGAAACATTAACAAAGTTTCCCTAATGGAAAACTACCCTTTACCAAAAATATCTTACAAAAGATAGCTGGATCTTCTAGGATTTCTTTATTAGACGATTTCTCAGGCTACAATCAGGTTTTAGTTCACCCTGATGATCAAGATAAAAACAACCTTTACTACTCCATGGGGTACCTTCATGTATGTCAAGATGCCTTTTGGGTTAATGAATGTCGGAGCCACATTTCAAAGAGCAATGGATATTGCCTTTGCTGATGAAATTGGCAGGTTTATTGTGATCTATCTAGATGACATTACTGTTTATTCTAAAACTGATGAAGAACATTTGTTAATTTTGAAAAGAGTATTTGAGAAATGCAGAAGGTTTTGGATTTCAATAAATCTTAAGAAAACACTTTTTGGCCTTGAAGATGGAAAACTTCTCGGCCATATCATCTCTAAGGAAGGTACTAAAATTGATCCCAAAAGGATTGAAGCTATTTTGAAAATCAACCACCCCAGAAACATTAAGGAACTTTAATCATTTATTGGCAGATTAAACATCCTAAGGAGATTCATCCCCAACCTTGCAGAACTCCTCAGAAACATAACAAATATGCTGAAAAGAGACTCAGAAATAAGATGGAGCATTGAGGCTAGGCAATCATTCGACCAAGTTAAACAAGCATTGATAAAAGCACCAGTCCTAATCAGTCCATATTTCACTAAGAATTTTATAATCTTTTCATTTGCTTCTGAACACACTGTTGCAACTGTCCTTTTACAGAAAAACAATGATGGATTCGAACAAACCATTGCTTTCTTCAACAAGGCTTTAAGGGATGCTGCACTAAAATATAACATAATGGAAAAACAAGCGTTCGCATTAATAAAGGCAATCAAGGATTTTAGAGTGTACATCCTCTATTCTCACATAATTTCTTATGTACCAAATGCTGTGGTTAAGGATATTTTAACCCAAAATAGACTAGATGGTAAAAGAGGCAAATGGATTGCCATCATTCTTGAGTATGATATGGAAATCAAGCCCACTAAGCTTATCAAAGGACAAGGGTTAGCCAAATTGATGGTTGAGTCTAACTTTAATGCATTGGATATCAATTTTGTAGTTGCATTAGATGTTCAAGAGGAGCAGGAGACTCCACAATTAGATGAGGCTTTTATCGCCTCACCCTGGTATGCAAACCTCATTTTTGTTTTTCTCTCAATTTAAATGCTCCTCTTGGTTTAACTGAGACAAAGGCTAGATATCTAAAGTATTTTACTAAAGTGTCTATTGAAAGATGATGTAGAAAGAACAATGCAGGAATTCCATGAAGGTGGTTGTGGTGAATATCTATACTGGAAAACCACTGCTAAAAAGATCCTTAGAACTGATTTCTACTCGCCTACCATTTTCCCTTATGTTCATAAGAAGGTAACCTCTTGCCAAAAATTCCAAATATTTGAGGGGAAAAGAAAATTATTGCCTCTCCCTTTAAAACCCATATATGTGGAAAGTCCTTTCCAACAATGGGGATTGGATTTCATTGGAGAAATCCATCCACCATCCTCTTCCCAATATAAATGGATCCTCACAGCTATTGATTACTTCACCAAATGGATTGAGGCCACACCTTCCAAATTGGCTATCGATGTTGTTATTATCAAATTTCTGGAAACCAATATCCTGTCTACATTTGGTTGTCTCAATAAGCTCATTATAGATAATGCTGCAACTTTTAAATCCAAGAAAATGATAGACTTCTGCAATAAGTATCATATTACTTTGGGACATTCAACTACTTATTACCCACAGGGTAATGGGTTGGCTGAATCCTCAAATAAGAGTCTGGTAAACATTATTAAAAAGCTGTTAGAAGAGAATAAAAAGTCATGGCACAACAAGTTGATAAATGCACTTTGGGCTGATAGACTCACAACAAAGAAATCAATTGGCATGTCACCATACCAATTGATTTATGGGATGGATGTTGTTTTCCATCTTCTTTGGGAGTCCCAGTTATGAAGATAATTTAGGAATTGCAGGTTGAGCCTAATGACATCCAGAGGAGGATTGATCAGACTATTCAATTACAACAATCCAGGGAAGAAGTCTACAATAAAGCTTAGGTCATCCAGGAGAATATCAAAAAGTTTTTTGATAGAAGAACTAAAGTAGATGATTTCACCTTGGGTGACAGAGTTTTAAAATGGGATTCCAAAAGAGAGGACAAAGGAAAGCATGGAAAATTTGACAATCTGTGGACAAGACCTTATATCATTGATGCTTTCAGAGGACACAATGCATTTTTTCTCAAGCATCCAGATGGAACATAAATGGTTAGTGGACCTGTGAATTGCAGAATGCTGAAGAATTATGTCTCTTAGCAATAAAGGTTTTCTTACATAAAACCATTGTAAATATCATTGTTTTTACTATTTTGATTGGGCAACTTATTGACAAAATTTGAACCCGCAGAGAAGGCCCTAAACTTCAATTGATATGTTACCTTAATTACTTCAAGAACTAAAGAAATCAGGTGTGGATATTGTTGAAATGGAACACTCGAGGCTACTAATCAAATGTTCTTAGCACCTCACAAGGAGAGTGCCATCCCCAACTGGAGCCACCGTTAGGGTCCTATAATTTATAGGATCTCAAGGTGATTGAGTATTTTATCTCCGAAATCTCATATTGTAAATAATAGTCAATCTACAAATGATTTCCAAAAGAAAAATAGAGTAAAAATGAAAATAGGGTAAATAGAAAAAAAGGAAAAGAAAAAGGAAATAAAAAACATTGAAAAAGAATGAAAGATAGAACCCCATCAAAAGAAAGAAAAACAAAAAGCAAATAATACTGAAATTGTTGCAAATCTAAATGCCATCACTGATAAATAGTTCTGTTATGATTGATAAATAAAGGTTGTGTGCAGCTTGTTTAAAATGCCACATTCACTAGTAATTTTTTTAATCATACAATATAATCATGGTTAAACATGTTTTCAATTTATGAAAATTAGACTAGAAAATAAAGATTTTCCAAACAGTTTAAAATCAGTAGTTAGGTAGAAAATAACATTGATTCAACTGTTTAATATGAATCAATAGGAGAAATAAGTGATAGGATTTAGGTATATTTTCATTTTTTATAAAAGAAAATAATTGTGGGTTTGCTAGTCTAAATGCACCCCTATAGAAAAATAAAAATGTTAGTTTAGTTAAAGGGTAAGCAGAAATAGTTAGTTTTATAAATATACTTATGTGCCTTTTACCCTAAGTCTCAGTGACATTGTAAAAAGGAAAATGCACAATGGGATAAAGTGTTTTTACATGTTTTATATTCCAAGCTTTATCCTAAGTTCAAAAGAAAGAAATTAAAGGCGCATATGGACAAAATTTCTTTTGTCGTTTATGGTTAAAAGGGGGCCGCACTTAAAACTTCGGGATTCTCCAATCTCCGTGATTGACGGCCCTTATCCTTTTTCACCCCCCCTCTCGATCTTACCTTTACTGCCGGGTGGGGTCTGAAAAGGCGATATTTTTCGTCAGGCCCCATCCATACGTGTCACTTTCCCCTCATTTCACACTCCCCCCCCGGCTGATACCGCTTACTGCCTCTTACCCCCTTCGAAAATCGCCTTCCTCTCATTCGATTTACCGTGTCCATACCCCGACATCTCTGCCACTCATGTTGCATAGTCGTTGCCCAATTAAATGCTTTCCCGATAGAATTACCATTGGGCATTCAATTTGCTTTCCCAGGTAACCGTTCGACTTCAACAGTCCCGCGCCAACCTCAAATGGGAATTGAAATTCTTCCATAAAAATCCTTAAACAATATTCATCTGTCGCTTTCACTGCTTATTCTCCATAATTCCCAGGTTTTCTGCAAAGCAGACTAGATCGAAATTGTCAACGCTCTATCCATTTCCCCTCACATCTCATAACCTCAAATATTATTCTTGGTAAGCTTTTCCTTCCCTCACAGTTAATTGTTCACTAATCTAATCATGCCTCCAAAGAGAGAACCAGGAAAACCCTATTAATCCACTAATCCCTCCATCCATAGATTTAGATCATATTCCTTTAGCTGATAGGTATTATAGGATCAATGAAACACAATGTGACTATGAATTTTTTGAACTCTATTGTTGGCTGGAAGACAAGCATGTTGAAAAAACAGATGCAATTGGACTCTGGGAGTCTAATCTTCCTCGTTGTATTTTCCCTCTGAACTTTCATGCCAAGTCTGTTATGTTCTCAGCTAAAGAGCCATTATGACCCCATATGGTGACATTCTATTTACAATTACTCCCCAATATATAAACCAAATGATGCTAGCTCCCCCTATGGAAAACAGTGCCCCATTTTCCTTAGAAGCCCTCACCCAACTTTATAAGAATCTTGATTTTGCTACAAAAGCCAAAATCTTTGAGATCTTCTTACCAGAAAATGCCCAATTACCAAAGAAGAACCCTCCATACCCTTCCTCAATCTTCCCTGATCAGGTTAAACAGATTATAACCATAATTTCATACATTTTGGGTTATTATTCTGATCAATGGGTAGATGAACCCATTCTAGGCTTCCTTTCCATCTTTTCGACAGATAACAAACCATCCATTTTGTTTAATTTCAGTGAATTCTTGGCTGATAACATCCATGAGCAGTTTCTGAAATTTCCCACAGAGCAGGTGTTTAATTACACTTCAATTTTAATCTATATGTTTCTATATTTATAGAAATTTCACTTGTAGAACAAATCGATATATGCAATGTCCTAAAGCATAATACTTGTTCTACTTCTACAAAACATTAAGCGGAAGCATAATCGAATTCATGAGCAACATCAAGTAGAAACATGCATAACTGATCAAGAGAAATCAATCACAGATAACACAGAATATATCACTGGGGAAAGCACCAGCATAAAACCCCAACACTGTATTATCAATCAAGTGGAAATCCTCTTCACAATACAAAAAGAATAAGCTCAATAACTATCCTGCTCTCTCTGTACTCTGATGATATTCAATCAGAAGATGAAAATCATGGACTACCTAGGCCTCAATATATAGGCCACAAGTCCTCCAATATCCTATAATAGATCCTTCCCCATGCAAGGAATACTTACTAGAAATATCCAAGCATCTGATAGTACACTGTCCCACATCTGATATCAACAGGGTCTCTAACATAACTAACATGCAACAGTTATCCATGAGTGAATCCTCAGTTATCTAAAATAATAGTTGTCACATGCATGCAAGCATTAACAAACTATATTTGATTATTTTAACAACTTGTTAAAATAATCTAGCTGGACTTGACTAGTTAGAACTAAGTCAACTGATTCTCTCATTATAGAACTCATGCTTATTCCCTCAATCAGTGGAGGAAATTAAGGATAAATTCCTCAATCAGTGGGACAACTCATGTGCATGCTCACAAAGACTTCAAATTCGAATTTCCTTAACTAATTAACTCAACTGAATTAATATTTCCAACTGCTGTTAAGACAAAAATTAATTTTACTTCCTATAGATAGACTAGGGACTGCTATAAATAGGAAGGGACCCAAAAATGCTATTTTTAGAACTTTCTATTTTTAGCAGTTTCACCTCTCACCCAATGTGGCCAATAACCTCACTGGCCAAACTGCTATTTTTAGACATGCTATTTTTAGTAGGTCTATTTTTAGCACATTCTAAATTTAACATTTCTTGTTGCACATTTTTCAACACTCCCTTTCAACAAGAAAGGCTTTCTCTCGAAACCGATCCTGTAACTCTAGAATGTTCTGCATGCAACACATCTACCCGGTCCACTTGCTCCAACAACACTTTGAACAAAAATACTCCCAACTGACCACTCTGTTGGGCTAGGAACATACTTTGATGCTGAAGCTCTACCTGCTGCTGACAAGTGCTCCCTCTCTGACATCTGCGCTAGTGTAACATCTCCATGCATCTCGCACCATTGCACAACGCTCTGTGCCACCTAGCACTGTGCAAAACACTTGTGCCTCTTGCATTACTGCAGCCTGCTAACTATGCGCTGTCTTGGGATTCCCTGCACTGTCGCTCTCTCTGCCGCTCCATTCACATCTATCTCTACCCAATCAGTCAGTTCTTGCTACTCCACATCGAGGCTCCTATAACAAGGTCTCATCCAAGAAGTTGGGTACCTCAAGGATCCTGGCCCTCCTCCTTGGGACAATCACTCTATATCACCCCACCTCCTACCTGGAGGTATGGCTGCATGTGATCCCTTTGCCCACCTGGCTCGAAGTTTCCCCCTACTGGAGGTCTCTGCATGAGTAGATTTCTCTACTCGATCTCCTCTCAACTTCTCTAGTTGTGGCTGCTCCACAACCTCCTGAAGCTGCTACACCAATCGTGGCTCCTCCACAATTGTCTGAGACTTCTTCTGGCGCTGCATGTTGAGAGGTAATATACTCTCCCTCTCAACCACCAAGTATCTAACCTTTTCCTTGCTCCTCAAGGCTTTGCATGCATCTTGTACCTCAAGTGCATACAAGTTCTTGGCTAGCACACCAATCTATTTCCACTTTCCCACCGTCACAAAATTTTCTAGAAAAAGAGCTGATTTTAAATCAACGATATCTCCCTCATCCGAACTCTGATTCAGCCGATTTTTTTTTTTTTATTTTGGGTATTTTTCCACAAGGAATCCAAATATGCTATTTATTTCTAAAAAATTTGTACATAATTTTTTAGATCTGCTCTGCAAACTCTTGGCCCAAAACTCAAAACTTTGAAATCTCCTCTCAGTATACTGTTCTTGCTTGATCACTTGAGCTCCGATACCATGTAGAAATTTTTCTACAAAATCTGATAGCTCTAATACCATGTAGAAATTTCACCTGTAGAACAAACTGATATATGCAATGTCCTAAAGCATAATACTTGTTCTACTTCTACAAAACATTAAGCGGAAGCATAATCGAATTCATGAGCAACATCAAGTAGAAACATGCATAACTGATCAAGAGAAATCAATCAAACATAACACAGAATATATCACTGGGGAAAGCACCAGCATAAAACCCCAACATTGTATTATCAATCAAGTGGAAATCATCTTCACAATACAAAAATAATCAGCTCAATAGCTATCGTGCTCTCTCTGTACTCCAATGATCTTCAATCAGAAGATGAAAATCATGGACTACCTAGGCCTCAACATATAGGCCACAAGTCCTCCAATCTCCCATAATAGATCCTTCTCCATGCAAGGAATACTTACTAGAAATATCCAAGCATCTGATAGTACATTGTCCCACATCTGATCTCAACTGGGTCTCTGACAGAACTGACATGCAACAGTTATCCATGAGTGAATCCTCAGTTATCTAAAATAATAGTTGTCACATGCATGCAAGCATTAACAAACTATATTTTATTATTTTAACAACTTGTTAAAATAATCTAACTGGACTTGAATGGTTAGAACTAAGTCAACTGGTTCTCTCATTATAGAACTCATACTTATTCCCTCAACCGGTGGAGGAAATTAAGGATGAATTCCTCAATCAGTGGGATAACTCATGTGCATGCTCACAAAGACTTCGAATTCGAATTTCCTTAACTAATTAACTCAACTGAATTAATTAATTAAAATTTCCAACTGTTGTTAAGACCAAAATTAATTTTACTTCCTATACACAGACTAGGGACTGCTATAAAGAGGAAGGGACCCAGAAATGCTATTTTTAGAACTTTCTATTTTTAGCAGTTTCACCTCTCACCCAATGTGGCCAATGACCTCACTGGCCAAACTACTATTTTTAGACATGCTATTTTTAGCAGGTCTATTTTTAGCACATTCTAAATTTAACATTTCTTGTTGCACTTTTTTCAACAATATTATCAAGGAAGCAGGTTCAATTTTGCTATGCAGAATCTAGATGAAGAGGGAAACCAGCAACCTGTGATATTTTGGACTTCATTAGTCATGAAAGTGCAACAAGAATTCTCATACAAACAATTCATTGAAGAGTTTGTTCACCCAGCTATGAACATCCTAAATAGTTCCACACAACCTAGAATTAGTGAAGACATCAAAAGGGTTTTGCATTAGACATATCAGGCCAAGACTGGAGATTGGTATTTATACCAAAATTATACAAAAATCATAGTGTATGGATGCGAATTAGCACCATATAAGCTCCCAAAATACCTCCCCATGAAGATTTTTGCCCTGGAATATATTAAACAAATGTTAAATTCAGATGATATTCACTTTGTGGTGGAAAACAAGAAGTCTCAGTTTTGCATAATGACACATGTGGGCCCATTCATATGCAATACCAGGACAACAGGAGAAGAAGCAGACAAAATTCTTAAAGAGATGAAATTCGACCTGAGTTTCACATGGTCTTATGACCCTTGGGGTATCATTTCCAAGCTAAGAGTAGAAAACAAAACTACTCCATATATCTATACCTCAAGGCCTGAGATAGAGAAATATGCAAATCAATTAGAATGGGTAGAGAATACATTGCAGGCAGCTGAAGAACAACTATTTTCTACTTCAAATTTACAGACTCCCACTCCTTAGGAGAAAACAAGTAAAAGACACAGAGAGGATGGATCATCATCAACAACAGGTAGTGAGGCCAAGGATTTCAGAATCAGTTACAGGAAAAGAGCAAAGATCACTCCTAGGAGAGATGTAGAAAAGGAAATAGAAGACCAAGCTATCATCATAATCAGGGAATCACCATCTACAAGCAGCAAACTTGTTACATCTCCTATTGGAACTTTAGCATCACAAGGTAAAAAATATACAGAGCTGGATTCACAGAATGTCCATGAATAAAAGGAAAAGAGTATTTTTGACAGGTACTGAGAGATCAAACTTAAGAATGAGATTCTTAAGAACAACACCTACAATAAGTTTTGGAAGTAGATTTCCAGTTCACAAAGCATATTGTTATCAGTTTTCAATACAGAGTAGGGAAAGATGCAGATGGCCTTCCTTGAGGCCCAAATTCTACATCCAAATACATCAACAGATTACAAAAGTACTACATTTGAATTCAACACCAAAGATATCCATCCCATTGATCAAATGGAGATGCATAAATAGACTGATGAGATGATTTATTCTATATTAACTAACACTACCATGTCATTGTCTAAGCTGCAGGTTTCATATGCCAACATTCAGTACCAGTTGAAAATGGAAAAGGTATCCTCCTTAGTAAAGAACAATAGGATCAAATCTCTGGGAGATTTGGTAGTCAAGATAGGATATGATCCTAAAGATATAAATGCTGCTGAGGAGATCATCAAGAAGAAAAATTTGGACATTGCAGCATTGAGAAAGCAGATGAAACTGATAGCTACAGAGGATCCCTTAACTTAAGATATTGAAGAATGAGACGCAGAAGGCTGACATGATGAAACTAATCATAGAGCAGAATATTCAGATCAGACAGATGGAGGCGGAAATGGAGAAAATGATTAAAGAGAAAGAACAGAGTCAAAGGATGGCCATAGTCCCCCTAGATGCTATACCCATCACTCAGCTCCCAACTACAGGAACAACAACTGCAGAAACTTCTTCAACTCAAACTACAAGTGTTGAACAAGTCACAAAGACACTGGAGAATATGTCAATCCAGTCAGAATAAATTAAGACATTGCATGGGCAGCTCAAAGCTCTAGAAGAATAGAAAGCCAGAATTGAAGCTTCTCGTCTAGTTGAAGTGCAGAAGTCACAAAGGCTGCTAGAGAGGTTACAAAAGGTGGAGAAGGATACATCAATTGGTCATACCTTGGAACCATTGTTCATGTAAGGGAAAAGTTGGGAGACATGCCTACAGAAACCTCCAATATCATCAAATTCTTGAATTCAAAGACTAAATATGAACTTGAAGAATTAGGAATTAGTGAGAGGACTGCCACCATGTTATAGACATTTTTGTGCCTTGCAGCTCCAAGCATGAAATGTCCATAAGCCAAGGGATCCTAAGTCCCTAAAAGTGTTGTTCCGACCCCTAAAGGAACAAGGTCAACAAATTATAGCTTCTCCCAGAAGTTCTCCACCAGAAATGCTCAGAATTAGTCAAATCAGGATCATTTCAGCTGCTCCACTGGCTAGCTACGTTGCATAGCACCCAAATACACTAGCTAGGTGCGTTGCAACGCACCTAAATGCACTACCAGGGTGCGTTGAGCGAGAAATGACAAATGGCAGTGCCATTCCGCGAGGTGGAAAGACAATGGAAGCTTCCAGAATCTTCTCCAATGACACTTGCCTCACTGAGTTCGACCAAGGATGAGTAAGAGGCTCTCAGTCTCCAAGTGGAAGCAAGAACTGACAGAGAGAAGACACTAGTCAAATCATAAGCTGACTCATCCTCTTTGCATACATCTATATATGGATCCCTCATCCCAGAGATCCAGAGGCTGGAATTTTGTACATTGCAAAGAATTGCTGTTGGTTTTGAGATAGATATCAGAGTATTGGGTGATTTATGCTTTGTTGGAGGTGAAGAGGGGCTTCTTTGCTGGGAGGTTGAAGCTGGATCAGGAATCATCGGTTGTAACTCCTCCTGGATCTTCTTGTTATATCAATAAAACTATTTGAGTTTCTTCTACATGCTTGTGTATCATTGATGCTTGTTACATTTGTATGTTTAGCTTAAATTTGATCCTAAGCTATTTATGGATATAGATCTATGTCTTTGTGTAGTTTTCTTCTTCTGTGATCTTACAGGAACTTGGTGAAGCTGGGCAAGTAAGGAAGCAGGTAGCTGGAAGCTGTCAAAGAAGAGAGAGATTGGATCAAAGGACTAGCGCAAGACACAGGTTGGTTCATCCTATTCCTCTTTGTTTATAGTTCATAAAGAAGAATACAAAGGTAGTTTTCTCTGTTTGTTTCTAAGGTCACTGTCACACCTTAGTGGGATAGGGTCGTTCTGAATAGACACTTTTCCCGGTAACAAAATGGCGACTCTGCTGGGGACGATTGTCTAGTTAGTTTTTTTTGTGTTTCTCTTGTTGTTTGTTTCGTAAACTTAGAAGTAGCAATCGAACTGCATTTGCCATTAACAAATGCAAAGTAGACATCTGCTACCTCAATCCATTCACTGGATCTGTTTATGATTTGAACAGTTGATTCACAAATGATCTGATTGCCCTTTGTGATAGCTCTTAGACCTTCTTTAAATCTACCCTCTGATTGTGCATTACTGATTGCTTTTACTCGGCCAAAAACCAAAGACTAAACTGTAAACCATGACCCAGAACCCGGATAGAATTCTCGTTTCTGCCCCAACGCAGGTACTGTGAAGAGTTCCTGCATTTCAGCGCAGTTCCTGAGAGGGCAACCTGCGCTGCAATCCAGTTTCTCTGTGTTACAGGTGCGCTGATCAGACTAGCCCTGTGCAGCTGAGGTTCTTGTGCTTCATTCTTTCCAGTTTTGTCTCTGTTTTTTGCAGCCTGTGATCAGTGTATGTGTCTGTTTAAAAACCCCTTTTCCTTGCCGTAATTCTGCCTCCTTTGTACAAAAAGACTGTAGATGTTTTTGTGTGTTTTTGGTGTCATTTACAGTTTTCCATTGCAAAAGTAGAATAGTCATACTGTCGTCCTTTGATTTAGATCTGTCGCGAGTGTCGATTTTGATCATAAGAGAAAGTTTATTTGCTGTTGACAGTCGATTATGCTTTTACTTTTGCCTTTGGTTTGAATTTGTGACTTTCTAGTGTCGAAACGAGTATTTATTTCAAAATCATAAAGTGTCGTAATCATCTCTACCTTTTGATTTCGAAAAGAAGCTTGTTTGTGTTTGTCACTTGAAAGCAAATTCAGATTTGTACATCAACTTTCTTTTTAGGCATCAATATTAAGAAAGTGAAAAACAAATACATGCACATGTGCATTTGCATATTGACAGTCTGTTTGGCTTGATTTAGGAAAGTGCATTTACAGTGTGCTCTTTGCTCTTTGCAAAAAGATTGTGTCTTTCTTTTCCCCTTGTAGCTAGGATTTTCATTGCTGAAAAGAGATAAAAGTTTGCTTATCATCTTTAGATTGCATTTTAGGAATTACATCTACATCTCGTGGTGAACCCAAAAGGAAAAATTCATAAGAAAGATCAACTTAAAATAAATTCAATGAACCTAACAACGCTTTGGAACTTAACGCACAACATTTAGAGGTCTAGGCTAGAGACGTATTCCGGTGTTGTAAAGCCTGGTAACTGTTGTCCTCACTGGTGGTTGGGTGATTCCTCCACTTTGAGACGATAAGTGCCAGTACGGACTTGTGCTCCCACGTACCGTCGAGTATATATTAGGAGACCCCTATAGGCTTAAAACCTTTTATCCATAGGAAGCCGTGTCGGCCGCCCTACTGATCGCAATGCACCGAACACAGCATTCGGGAAGATTGACTGCCATACCGTAAAAAGTATTCTGCAGTCTTGCGATTGGTTTGGTACTCCCTCTACCTAGATCTTCAGAGCAGTCCCTTTCGTTCCTTTTCAGACTCTTTAACGGAAAAGGTCCATCTGAGCACTTGTCACTTCAGGCTCATTAAAAGTCGAAGGAGACTAGAGTCATCTTTTGTTTTTTCTCAACTCTTAAAAACTGAAAAAAACAAGTTATGTCAAAGCGTCTTAAAATTTATTTTAAATGGAATATTCATTACCCCTTTCCTACATTGATCTTAGGTTGAGAAAATGGAGTCCACCAACCAAGGAATTCCCCTTGGTGGAAATCCTAGTCTCTTCTCCTCTTGGGGAGATGTTGGTGCACCCCATATGGCCACATTGTCGCTTCCAGGACTGACAATTGGCTTGCCGGTATGGCTCTTCTCAACCAATGTCGTTCAGAACACCACTATTCCTGAACAATCGAATCAGCAATTAGACGAGTCCAGAGTTGCCCACCAACCTTCTACTTCCTCTAATTCTTCCTCTCCTCCTTCCTCTTCGCTTGATGGAGCTGGTAAAGCCAAAAGTCAAGCTCCTAAGGAGAAGAAGGAAAAGAAGAAGAAAGAGAAGAAGAAGAAGGAGCCAAAGGCGAATGGGGGAAAATGAGTGTCGTCTAACGAAAATCCACACACTGCACCGACCAGGCCTAAATCGCCATGTGTCATCTACAAAGGAGACCACTTTCACAGAGATTGTCCTTGCATCCCTCGGATACTAAGGGACTGGTCTCCTCGTTTGCACAATCCGGTGTCATCAACCTCTGATGATCATGTTGAAAGCACACCGTCAACTAGCGAAAGTGAAGCCCCAGGACAAAAAGGGAAAGCTAGATTTCCTTGTAAACTGTGCGAAGGCAATCATGCCGTCCACCGTTGTCCCTTCTTAGACGAAGCTAAAAGAGTTTTGGATGATCGTCCGGTTTCACCGTTACGACTTCCTCCTGGATATAAAAAACTCTTGCCGAGTCCATCGCTAGTTGAGAATCCAGCTGGCCCGCTCAAGTGGTCGGCTGAAGCGCCTATCATTGAAGATAAACCATCTGGATCCATACCAGACGAAAGTCAAAAGGTCGAGGCAGCAGTTGACCCGGTCTTGCCTTCAGAGGTTTCATCTTCAGATGATACAGTCACTGAAGAGAACAAGGATGACACCGTCCAAATTCTCTTCATAAACACAGACTCTGACGAACATGGGGGCAATTTACCCGTTCCTTTACCGCAAGAAGGAAGTTCGTCAGAGCCGTACCCGGCCGTCTATTCGGTCCCACCTCCAAGCAACCTAGTTGTTTCCTTTGATTGGAATCAACTAGGCAGACCCCGTTTACCAGCAAGTGTACATTCCGAATTATCGTTCAAATATATAGAATGGTTATATCTGGTACCATCATAGATGAAGGGGCTTATGTGAGTATCCTTTCCTCGACTGCTTGGAAAGCGCTTGGTTCACCATCGCTTTTGCCTGAAATGAAAAATCTGACAGGCTTTGATAAAGGAACCAATCGACCTTTAGGGATCCTTCCCGATGTGCCCATAACATTGAGAAGGAAAACTGTTCGCCTGAACGTAATGGTAGTTCAAGGACCCTTAGATTACAATCTACTCCTTGGACGAGACTATATTTATTGCATGGGAGCGATTGTCTCCTCACTCTTTAGAGTAATGTGTTTTCCGCACGAAGGAAGAGTGGTCAAGCTCGTGGACCAGCTTTCATTTCCCGGATCACGCATAGCAAATAGTTATATACCGTCCCTAAATGGTCTTTTCACGCAAGAAATGTCTCAATCCCCAGTCCGTCCTCCCGATGAGCGCGAGTAATTCGGAGGGATATGACTGAAACCCAGGGGGCATGCGTCCTGGTCTGCTTAGGCAGGAAAACTTCGGGTATAGAGTAGGTTTCCGCGGGAGAATATGCCTAGTCTGTACCCCCGTCCGTGGTTGGAAGAGGGGGTTATTCTAGTACAGGATTCCCTTGTCAAAGTTATGTGAGTTGGTGAGCACCGCCACTCACCTTTGTTTATCTCGGTAGACATCGCCGAAGAAGTGTTTTGTTTGCGCCGCGAATAGAACAATCTTTGGGTAACCTGTAAGAGGTAGTACCCTTCCTGATAAAACAAATGTTTTGACAACTCGAATAGAGGGTGACCTTGAAACTCTGTTTTATACCTGGGGGCATGCAAACCTTTTGGAGTGCAAGCGATGGGCGACTATTTATTTTTTAAATTTTTAGGACCTCTAACCCTTTAAACTCGTAGGATTAGTCGTCACCTAACTTGCATAAAGAAAGGATGTGGGGCAAAAATCTAAAAGTTTCCATTTTTATATGAGACATTCTTATCATATGACTGGATTAATCAAGCAGTGTTTACCACGAGGTTCAAGCTCGTTAAAAAATAAACCCGGACCGAGCAAATGTTTCCACCCGCGCTTAAGCTCGATAAAAAATGAACTATCCCTTGGTAAATAACCACCGTGAATGTAGTACTTCAGCCATTAAAGCCTTGGTCGTGTTTGCACCGTCATATCCACTTTTCCATTGGCCAATCATTCACCTCCATTTGATTGTTTACCCATTTTGAGGAACAGCTGCGAAGAGTGATTTCATTAGCCATCCTTGTGACACTGCCATGATTGGAAAATTCCAAACCTTACCTGGAATCAGCTGCTACCCATTTTATCACTCGTTCCTCAAAAGACGAGTCTTCTTTAAGCTCTTTTCAACTGACTCGTAAAATATGAAAAGATTGCCGAGCCATTGACCTCTCCAGCTCGTTAAAGGGACAGGAAGTGCTATCCCTCCTCTAGATTTTAATCTTTTTGGACCTGAGGGATTATTACACAAAAAGATCGAGCGCTTGTTTTGTTCGGCTCGTTAAAACTATCGAAAATTCATCCCTTCTGTATTGTTTTATACTTTTTTCGGACTTAAGGGATTAGATGACGAAAAAGTAATTTTGGAGTTACCTTTAAGTACCTTTTCAGACTCTCTAAAAATGAAAAGGACTGAGTTGTCTTTGTCGTTAAACTCGTTAAAGAGATTAATAGCGACAAACTTGTCTTTAGACGAGAACGAGTTTCACTATCGCTAGGCTCATTAAAACATAGCGATGGGTTTGCCCGAAGGGCAAATTATAGAACAAGCATATGTTATCCTCCTCAAGCTTGACAAAAATAAAGAGGTACTGGTCAGCAATGGCTGGGGAAAAATTGGGAAGAAAACTCAAAGAATCTTTATTGGTAGCAAGTCGCTCTTGAACATGACACTTCCACTCCGTGTCCGAGTCGGGTTGGGTTGTTTCATTCACCGGTCACATCACCATGGTCACGCCATACCATCCACATTTGGGGTAAATGCTACCAATCCATCACATAAGTGTCGCCGACATGTTCAAGAGAAGTCATCCAGAGAAGTCACCTGTGTCCCATCCACTACCATACATTATACTTCATTCTTTCATGACCGCCATCCTGAACCGTATATCATCATATTGTTTTCACCTCCATCAAAATAATTTGCTCCGTTCCGTGTCATTGATGTGGGATTCATTAAGGCCCTCCTTTGACAGATCGCTTCTTGTCGACATCAGCTCATTATCCAAGAAGTTAATCTAGGAACACCCCATTCAGTACTTTGAAGCTTGCATGCCTCAATGGCAAGTTTCTCACTTCCCGCGACAGGTATACATCAATGACCTTCGATCGAAAGATTTTGCGTGGTGTTCGACGCCAAGTCCTTTATTCACACCACGTGAATTGTACTGCAGTACCTTGAGGGTCATCATCATTATCGGTGATTCCTCTCGCGCTTGTTAACAGTTTACATCATTGACTGGTAATCAAGCGATGTCTTTCCATGTTCGACTTCAAAACATTTCTCACATGGATCGACTTGTACTTCGAGTGAAGATCGGACGAGATTGAAGACCCCGAATCTAGTTTCATCCATCCGGGCTGCGATATATATTCAGGAAAGTAAAGACATTGAAATGTACAACATTGCAGCACAGATAATCATCCTACCAAAAGGATGATGGCTCTATCAGAATCATCAGTCTACCATCAGACGATTGTCTGTCCTATGTACATGAAAATGAATTTATAAAGCTGAGCATGGGAATGCCCGCCTCAGCTAGATCATGAAAACAGTATGAAGATAATGTATTGTATTGTATCTTATTATAGGTCTCCTCCCAGCATTGAAAGAACTTCGGATCCTCCTAATAAAGCATTTCACCCGATAAACGACCTCATACTTTAGGGGGCAACTGTTATAGACATTTTTGTGCCTTGCAGCTCCAAGCATGAAATGTCCATAAACCAACGGATCCTAAGTCCCTAAAAGTGTTGTTCCGACCCCTAAAGGAACAAGGTCAACAAATTACAGCTTCTCCCAGAAGTTCTCCACCAGAAAATGCTCAGAATCAGTCAAATCAGGATCATTTCAGCTGCTCCACTGGCTAGTTGCGTTGCATAGCACCCAAATACACTAGCTAGGTGCGTTGCAATGCACCTAAATGCACTACCAGGGTGCGTTGAGCGGGAAATGACAAATGACAGTGCCATTCCGCGAGGTGGAAAGACAATGGAAGCTTCCAGAATCTTCTCCAATGACACTTGCCTCACTGAGTTCGACCAAGGATGAGTAAGAGGCTCTCAGTCTCCAAGTGTAAGCAAGAACTGATAGAGAGAAGACACTAGTCAAATCATAAGCTGACTCATCCTCTTTGCATACATCTATATATGGATCCCTCATCCCAGAGATTCAGAGGCTGGAATTTTGTACATTGCAAAGAATTTCTGTTGGTTTTGAGATAGATATCAGAGTATTGGGTGATTTATGCTTTGTTGGAGGTGAAGAGGGGCTTCTTTGCTGGGAGGTTGATGCTGGATCAGGAATCATCGGTTGTAACTCCTCCTGGATCTTCTTGTTATATCAATAAAACTATTTGAGTTTCTTCTACATGCTTGTGTATCATTGATGCTTGTTACATTTGTATGTTTAGCTTAAATCTGATCCTAAGCTATTTATGAATATAGATCTATGTCTTTGTGTAGTTTTCTTCTTCTGTGATCTTATAGGAACTTGGTGAAGCTGGGCAAGTAAGGAAGCAGGTAGCTGGAAGCTGTCAAAGAAGAGAGAGATTGGATCAAAGGACTAGCGCAAGACACAGGTTGGTTCATCCTATTCCTCTTTGTTTATAGTTCATAAAGAAGAATACAAAGGTAGTTTTCTCTGTTTGTTTCTAAGGTCACTGTCACACCTTAGTGGGATAGGGTCGTTCTGAATAGACACTTTTCCCGGTAACACACCATCTTGGAAGTCAAGAAAGTTTTAACTAAAAGAAATCTCATTGATCAATTGGAGGAAAGGTGTGAAACACTAGAGTTGGGAGTGAACAGGTTTTTCAACAGGATTGAAGCTTTAATTTAGAAAGGATTGCCCAACATATATGTCATTAATGATAAACTCATTACTCAAGAAGATTATGTTTTAAAGATGAAGGAAGTGGCCAAAAGCAGTATCAAATTCAGTGGTATAAAAGGCAGCATGACAACCAGAGCATTCTTAGAGACAATGGGAAATGATTTCTTCATCTAGAATGAGGTAAAACATGTTTTCACAGTAAAGCCAACATTTGCAAAGTATACTGAGGTTGATGAGATTTACCGAAGGGTAATTAAATTAACCATTCCAGATGAAAAAAGGTGGGAGGAACTATGTGATTTATTGGATTAAAAGTAATTCGAATGCCGTTAGAATATCAACCAGCACATCGGCTAGCACATCAACACAACATAGTTTAGGGCTAATTCATCAACCGAATCCACCAAAACAGAGCCACCTTTCCACGTAGTTGTCCACCTTGCCTATCATTCTACAAAGATCGTTTTTAAATTTTAGGATAATGCTAATAATACACAGTCGGTTGAGACAACGATTTTGTAATTATTTGTATAAATACTTCACAATTTGAAATATTAAGGGTTGATTGTTGAACATAATTTTCCTCTGGAAATTGTAATTTTTCAAAGTTGCTAGAAGCATCAATAATACAAGGACATTTTCAAAGGATTCATGTGGTGTATAAAATGGTGATGTTCTTCTTCAGTGCATGTGTTTAATCATCCTCTTTTTCTTTGTTATCTTTGAAAATCTTAATTACATAACAGAAACTGTGATGAATAGGATATGTTATACAGAACACCCTGTTTTGGCTGTTAGTAATTTATATGTTTTCTGCTGAAGTCGAATTAAGGAATTCTTTATTGCTCCTTAATTTCTACTGAATCTTACATTTCTTTTGTTTCATAATCCATTTAAAATTCTGAAAGATCCAACTAGTGCGACCTAGCTTGCCCTGTGAAACTCCTTCGAAGTTTGCTAAAGATCTAGTTAATCTTTAGACTTCATAGCCCAATGGAATTATAACAATTTAATCAACTAAACAATCTAATAAAAAACAATCAGTACATCAATAACTAGCCTAAAATTCACATGAAACAAAGCTAAATTTTACAGAGAGATCCCTCTTTGAAGCTGACAGGGCTAGATCCCAACTTCCAAATTGGTTTTGATGTTGTCTTATGTGTTTGCTCCCTCAACCTAAAAAATACAAAACAACAACAATAGGTACCAACAAACTGAAGCAGATATTACAAAAAAAGGGTGAAGGTGATAAGGATGAGGAGTATCACCTCACGACATATGGCTTGGTCAGATTCATGAATAAGATCTATGTGCCAAATAATAGTGAGCTCTCATGTCAAGCCATATTCAAGCCACCCAAGATATCAAGGACTTTGAGAGTTGTTAAGAAGTTCTATCATTGGTCGAACTTAAAGAAAGAGAGGCTGAGTTTGTTGCGAAGTGTTTGCATTGTTAGAAGGTGAAAGCATAGTGTAAGTACCTAGCTAGTTTGTTACAACCTATTCCGATTCCAGAGTGGAAATGAGAGGTCATTTCCATGGACTTCATTACAGTTTTGTCAACGACATCGAGACATCATGATTCTATCATGGTTGTGGTTGATAGGTTGAGCAAGGTAGCTCACTTAATTGCAGTGAAGTCTACAAATTCAGCTAGTGAGGTACCTCAAATCTTCACCAGGGAGATAGTGAGATTGCATGGTGTTCCTAGGATGATTATATTAGATAGAGATGCCAAGTTCACTTCCAGGTTTTGGAAGGAGTTGTTTGTAGGCTTAGGGACAGAGTTAGCTTTCAATACAACTTATCATCTGCAGAAAAATTGATATACATAGAGGGTTAACAAGATTCTTGAGGATATGTTGAGAATGTATGTCATGCATCATCAGAGGAAGTGGGGGGAGTATATTCCACTGGTGGAGTTTGCATATAATAATGGGTATGAGGAGTCCTTGAGGATGAGTCTATTTCAGGGTCTTCATGGGTGGAGTTGCAATACTCCTATCAGTTGGAGTGATTCAGTGAACACGGTGTTGATTGGACCAGATATGTTGGCTGAGATGGAGTAGGAGATGCAAGTTATTAGAAAGAATTTGAGGGCAACATAGGACTGGAGGAAGAGTTATGCAGATCAACATAAATCCTTAAAGGATTTTCAGATTGGGGAGCATGTTATTTGTGCATCAATCCCAAGAGGAGCTCCTTGAGGATTGGATTATGTTCCAAGCTTGCACCTTAGTATTGTGGGCCATTTGAGAATCTTGAGAGGATTGGATAAGTGACCTATAGACTTACACTATCATCAACAATGAAAGTCCATGATGTTTTAAATGTCTAGTTTCTTAAGAAGTTTGTCAAGGATCTTGATCATGTGATTGATTGGTTTGTGTTGCAGGTGGAACCAGAGGGAAAATTCAGACCAGAACCTCAGTGCATTTTGTAGCAGAAACAACTCATGCTCTGGACCTGAGCAATAGAGTAAGTTAAAGTGTGGTGGAAGCACTTTCGGCCCAATGAAGCTACATGGGAGATGGATGATTAGATGCAGGATTTGTATCCTTCTTTATTTATTGGTTGAGCATATGTGTTTGGTTTATATTTATATATACATATGTGTATTATAAATACTGCAATGAGCTGTGTTATAAAGCTCCAATAAGCAATGTGTTCTAAATACTGCATTGAGTTGTGTTATAAATCTCTACGGGAAACATGTTTTGTTGGTTGTAAGGTCATTGAACATCGGGGATGGTGTTCCCCCAAGGAGGAGTTTGTAACAACCCCTGGTTGATTTTCTATGTAAATAAAATAAGACCAAAGTCACGAGACATACATTCCAAGCTGAATGGTGGGCAAAACATTATAGTGGGCATCACTTGTGGTCAATAATGGCTATGTAAATTGGAAAAGGATTTGGCAAAGGAAAAGAGGCAATAATTGACATTTAATTATGAAAATAAAGGAAAATAGGAGAAAATGAAGGTGAAGAGACACTAATTTGCATGCAAGGGAAATTATAAGAAAAATGAAGAAAATGAGAGATCAATGATAAAAAGGCATTAGAGAAAAAATTGATGGATTTTGCTCAGCTTTTGGCAGTTCAGTTTTGGCTCTCTCCTTTCATTCTATCTCTCATATACTCTTGCACACTTAGAGCAATCTTGGAGCATGCTTGGAGCATTCTAGCATTCACTTGGATTGGGAGAAAGCAAGCAAGGAAAGCAAGGAAGCATAAGGAGACAATTGTATTAGCTTCTACAATAGGCTTACTTTGCAGGTAACATGTTGCATGTGTGATCTCCTTGCTGATTTTTGGATGCATGGTATATACATGTGATTCCTTGGTTATGTGTTGTCACTGAGATGGAGATTTGCCTTGATTGACAGTGGTTTCAACCTTGCCTTTCCATTTCCTAGATAACCATGGTGTAGTGGGTTCCCCATTTGGGTTTTTTGATTGGGTCTCTGGTTTCCTATGGTTGTGGGTTGGAACAAATTCTCTAGAGCCCTAAAAAAGCTTGGGTTCCCTAGAGGTTGTGGGTTGAGTTACTAGTCCCTCGAGCCTGTGGGTTGGGACAAGCACTCGGGAGCCCTAAAATAGCTTGGGTTCCTTGGATGTTGTGGGTTGAGTTACTAGTTCCTGGAGCCCTGGACAACTTGGATAGAGACCAATCTGGTTGATGTTAGTGATTTTTGGACCGTATAGGTGAGATCACTATGCTTGAGGTTTGAGGTTGTTTGGCCTTTGGAAGCCCCAGTTGGTTCTATGTTGGTTTAACACTAATAATCCCACATTCATGCTTGGAATATGGCATGGGGGTGATTGGCTAAAAGAGAGATTTTGTTCATCTCAATCTATGGCCAGGTGGTACATGGAAGTCCCTAACTTGGTTGGAATTTTCATATGTTAATATGAGTTATTTTCCTATTGTGATCTATAAGAACTTGTATTGATTATTATGGTGATCCAATGGTTGATTTGTCATAGTTTCTATTCTCGTTATATGCTAGTTATATGTCTGGTATTATGATGTGCTTTAGCTATGGTTCTTGTTCTTGATTTGATAAGTTATTGGATGGTTGATGAATGCATGGACTAACAAGTGTTATTGCAACTAGCTAGAGAGGGCATAGAGCCTTCTTGGTGATTTCTAGATGAAGTTGAGAAGTTTATGATTAGATATGCATTCATGACCAACAACTTATATGTTTGTCTTATGTTTAATGAATTGTTTATCTTGCATTAGGCATGTATTGGTGATGATATTGCTCAAGGTTTGATTGTTTAACATTATTATCATCATTTTCATGATTTCGGAAAGTTACAGGTAGTTCTTGGCAATGGTCTCAAGGTTAGCTTGAAAAAGTGGCATAGATCTTGTGATCGCATGCCCTGAACTGAGGAATTAGGGTCATAACTACATGTAGGCAGGATTATGGGTGCGGTTGGAGCTTGATAGCCACATACACAGTGTGTCAAAGGTGCGTTTGGGGTGTAAACCTCGTGAAAAAGAGTTCCAACTCAAGGATTGATCCCTTAGGGTGGTTGGTAGGCTCCTGAGTGATCTCTAGTCTCTGAGGGATGTCAGTATACTTCCAGTTTGCAGGCCCCACTTCCATAACTACAACTTGGAGGTCGGGTCATAACATAGTGACACTCTAATTATCTTTACCTTGGAGAGCTTGTAAAAGTGGATAAATGTGGGGTGGGGCATTACAGGGTAGTATCAGAGTGGTTATGTTCCTTGTAACTTGTTATCACTCCAAGAAACTCTCCTAGGTTGTAGCTCGGAGATGCCTGGTAACATATAATCTTCAATATTGTTCTCTAAACTATTGGAATAAATGATGGTTTGGATCAAGTTAGATAACCATTTCAGCTCTGTTTTCACTCAAGGCATGCATGAACGCTCTCATCAATACAAGGCTTTATACCACTAATGCTCAATAATTTATAAATTCAATGTATAGATGGAGAATATTGACTATACCAGCAGATTGCATACATAAACATAAATCAATGGCTAGCTACATGCAGCAAAAGAGAATATTGACTGTATTGGAAGATGCATATATGACCACATATGGATGGCTAGCTATAGGCAACAAAGAAGCTTCCAAATCTATTTTATCAAAGTAGAGATAAGATGACAGTTATCTGGCCTTAGACACAAAGAAAACATGAACAAACTGTTCAAGTGAAAGCATAGAACAACAAAGAGAATGGACATTGAACATATAATGGCAAAGGAAGCTTATATTTCTAGGATGAAGATGATAAGCTTGAAGGAACAGAGGAGGAATAATCTCCAGAAGTTGAACCCTTGTTACCTCTAGTTTTCAGATATTTATAGCCTTTACAATGATACTGAGCCTTCTGAGGCTTGAGAGGTCTTAATCTATCCCTCTGTCTTGTTTAACTATTTGATTCCCTGAAGGCAAGCATGGCTTGGAGGTTTTTCTCCTTCTGACAGAAGAGTAACAGCTTTAAGATATTTTGGGTGGTTTGTTGCGCTGTCTGGGAGTTCTCCCGTGCCAGAGATACCCCCACAATCATTCTGTTTGTTTTGGCTGTGTCGTGTTGTGGTTTCATGATTGTTTCTGGTTGATGTGGCTGTGTTTCGCTGTCTATTGATGATCCATGATCATTTGTTGCTTTGGAGGTGAGCTGCGTGTGCTGTGGCTCTTTCTATTCCCCTTCTGGCCTTTGTTATTTCATTTCTGGTCTCTGTCTCCCTTTGAATATTTAGAACTACCGTTTCTCTGTTAAACAGAGAAAAACACTGCATATAGCAAAAAACCCGCCAATCTATGCTTTTCCGGACTTTAAAAAGTCCTTAAACATGGCTTTTTGTTTTATCGGGTCAGCCTTTGGGGTTATTGCAAGTCGCATTCGGCCCGCTCCCTTTGTATTTTGTTAAACAACGAAAATACAATAAAACTACGAAAAACATTGAAAATGGGCCTTCCGCAGACTTCAAATTTTATGTATTTCACTTCCCGCACCCTTTCGGGTCTGGGCTTCATCACAATCGCCACTACCCCAAGGTTCCTTTGTATTTCGTTATATAACGGAATACACGAAAAATCCATTAAAACTGGCTTTGGCGTGGACCTGAAATCCTATGAAACATTGTTTATAATACCGTCGGGTTCGCAAAATCGGGTCGCCCGTATGTATATGCAAAGGCCCTGCCCCATGGTTTCCACCGATAGCGATCCGACGATGTAACGTGGGCCTTCGATCCGCGCGCGCAATCCACTGTCCACGTTTAATCACCGATTGCAGTCGCCACTTCCATATAACCTACGCTGATACGTCCACCGACACCTCCGCCGATAGCGATCATTGGCGATCGCTGATCGACAGTGTCCAACGCTGATTTCCACTGCCTGTGACCGCTGATTTGCAATTTTCCACTTTGATCTGGGCCATTGATCAGCCAGATCTAACAGTTGCTATGCATTCTTGAGTCTAGGCCTCCGATACATGATTTTTCATGATTTTGAAGTGTTTTAGCCTCTCGATAGTGCATTTATGCCCTTCCATGGGCTCTCGACATGTGATGGTTTTGCTCTTTGGATGATCTTAGTGAAGATTTTGAAGATTTTAAGATCAAATTTGGATCCATTGCATGATTTTAAGAAAACTTTGGAGACTTTGGGAGTGTTTTGGATCCATTCTTGGGTCAAATGCCAAAAAAGCTAACACTGGCTCCTTCTGGGGATGAAAGCCTCCCTGTGAGGTTTCAAGAACTACAGAACAATGCCTTTCCTATAAAAAACAAGATCAAATCTTCCTTCTAGTGTTGCATTGGGAATGGAGTCTATTTAGCATGAAATAAAACTTGAAAACAACATATTTACAATACCAAGGCTTGAAAGCCTTAAAAGAAATAAAGTTTGAAGAACAACCCATTGAATGGGCCATCAAAAACATCTCCTCCTTCCTTTGATGCATTCCTTTTGAGAAAACAGTCACCAAAATGAAAATTGACCCTTTTTACCTTTCTATGAAAGGTTTCTTTCTCTTGGTCAATGTGCATATCAACCAATTCATCAAAGACTTGCAAAAGCCTATTGATTCGATCCTCTACTTCCAAAAATTTCCAGCATGTGGTATTATCGGGCAGAGATGGTCTATATTTTACCTCATCTCTGTATGCTTTCAGCCTTGGATGTTTTGCTTGGAAGGTTTTGTACACCTGCTGAATGATAAGGTTTGCTTCATACTCTGCTGTGTCATTTGTGACCTGAAAAGTTAATATAAAAGATAAATCAATGTATTCCTCTGTGGGGGACACAAGGACTTTACCTATTCTTGCCGCTTCCTTAAAGCAAGCCCCATCAAAGAGCATGTCCCAAATCTATGGGCCTTCTTCCTCTGTGATCTAGCAAACTAGTTTTTTAAGCTGCGTAGAGGCCAACTGATAAGGCTTGGTAATGTCAAGACCGAGCTTATCCATGACAGCCTTGGGCATTGGATTATGGCTGGCTCTAGTGTCTAGAAGGCAATTATGAAGGATTTTATCATGAATAGTCAAAGAGACATAGAATGATGGGGAGATGTCTTCACAATTTCCAATCATTGGGCTGAGAGTAATAGCTGGTTGATAATCTTGCAGATTTACATAGTCAGTGGAGGATTGCATGGCTTTAGGCTCAAGAACCTCAAAGATAGATGTCTTGAAGGACTCATTCTTCATTGGTTCAATAAGAGGCATAGGTATTCTTGGATTCTCAATTTCTGATTGAAAACTGAAAGAAGAAGGGGACTTTTCAAGGCCTCCTACCTCTATGGTTGAAGCTTTGAGGATGATAGGATCAACTGTTGGTTGCTTCTACTTATTAACTTGCTGTTCTGCAAGGACAACAGCTTTATGAACAGGATTTTCTTTGACATTATTCATCATAGACCTCAGATTATATTGGTGATGATCTACAGTTTGTAGAACAGCTTCACCATCCCATTCTTGGCTGATCTAGCCATTGAATAATGACTTCTCATAGGCAGCGTTGGTTAAAAAGGTGGCACTGCCTTTGTCTTCCATACAATGGATCTCATCATCCTCTTCAAAGTGCTCTTCCTCCATGACTACATTTTGAAGAGGGGTCTTCACCCTTTGGTCTTCATTGCCTCTTTGCTTCTTTGCAAAATCTGCAACTACTCATTAGGTCTTCTATATGGATTTGGATTAGGAGGAGCAAAGGTATTAGGGACCCTTCCTTTCCTAGAATGCTGCTCAACCTTTATTTTGGCAACTTAAGAGGCTAATGACTCTATCATCTTGGCCATTTTATCGATCTTGGGATCTGAAGATGATGAAGGCTCGCCCCTATGTCTCCTTCTATTAGCATTACCTTTGAGCTTTTCTGCAGCCATGATGTTTGATTCTACTTCCTAGGCTACATCTTTCATATCAGCCAAAGAAGCACATCACCTCTCCCTCAACAGTAAACATAAGTTAGCATCAAAGGCGCTGGCATAGATGAGTCTAACAGAGGTAGTGGTGCGTTTCACTTCAGCTGGTATCTTGTTGTACATGCGGTTAAACCTCTTATTAAAATCAAACAGTAGCTCACCAGTTTCCCTCTATAAGTTCCCAAACTCAGTGTGGTAGTAAAGGAGATCCTTCTTATCCCCCCAATGCTTTAGGAATGCATCATCTAAGGCCTCAATATCTGCTATAGATGCTGGGGTCAGTTCCCTGAACCATTTTCTAGCCTCTCCATCTAGGTTTTGGACAAAGACTCTCATCCAGACATCATTTTCACTAATGTCTAGGTTATCAACATAGCTATAGAATGACTCAAGATGTTCTTCAACTGAAACACCTTCAGTTCTAGTGAACTTAGGCATATACTTTTGATATTCTCTAGTAGGCATGGCATTCAAAGGAGTGGGCAGTATTAGAGGTCCATATCTAGCAGCTATGATTCTTTCCATTTTGGTAGGTGCTTGTGGACCTACCATAGTTGTGGTGGCTAAAAGAGTACTAGCAATCTGAATGATAGAGGGCTGAGGAGTGATTGATAAGACTAAAGGAGTATGATGAATAGGAGGTGAGGTTTCCTTTGGGCATACAAAAAAAGGAAAACCTAAAGAATAAGGAGCTTTATGAATCTGTAAGAGTTTTTCTTCAATGCTAGTATTAGATGCTATACTCTCAACATGTATTTGTTCTACTACAAGCCTTTCTTGAAGAGATATAGAAGACTGTTTAGGTTTACCTGAACCTAATGCTCCTTTCTGCAATACCTTTCTCTCTTTGATGATTTTTTCAGGGTAAGGTACTGGGTTAGCTTGTAGCTTCTGAGGATTTCTCCCAGTATGCCTCGCAAATTGAGCTAGAACTATGATGTGGAGTCGCCAAGAGGTTCGGCCTCCAGTAGAGTTGCCAGATAGATGATTACAACCAAAAAAGTGCCCAGACTTTGTCTATCATCAAAGCCGGATCTATGTCGTTTCCCAGGGAAGCTGAGCTTCAGTTTCCTCTCCTTGGCAACAACTCCAATTATGTTATCACTCCAAGAAACTCTCCTAGGTTGTAGCTCGGAGATGCCTGGTAACATATAATCTTCAATATTGTTCTCTGAACTATTGCAATAAATGATGGTTTGGATCAAGTTAGATAAACATTTCAGCTCTGTTTTCACTCAAGGCATGCATGAACGCTCTCATCAATACAAGGCTTTAGACCACTAATGCTCAATAATTTATAAATTCAATGGATAGATGGAGAATACTGACTATACCAGTTTTTTGCATACATAAACATAAATCAATGGCTAGCTACAGGCAGCAAAAGAGAATATTGACTGTACTGGTAGATGCATATATGACCACATATGGATGGCTAGCTACAGGCAGCAAAGAAGCTTGCAAATCTAATTTATCAAAGCAGAGATAAGATGACAGTTATCTGGCCTTAGACACAAAGAAAACATGAACAAACTGTTCAAGTGCAAGCATAGAACAACAAAGAGAATGGACATTGAACATATAATGGCAGAAGAAGCTTATATTTCTAGAATGAAGATGAGAAACTTGAAGGAACAGAGGAGGAATAATATCCAGAAGTTGAACCCTTGTTACCTCTATTTTTTAGATATTTATAGCCTTTATAATGATACTGAGCCTTCTGAGGCTTGAGAGGTCTTAATCTATCCCTTTGTATTGTTTAACTGTTTGATTCCCTGAAGGCAAGCATGGCTTGGAGGTTTTTCCCCTTCTGACATAAGAGTAACAGCTTTAAGATATTTTGGGTGGTTTGTTGCACTGTCTGGGAGTTCTCCCGTGCTAGAGATACTCCCAAAATCATTTTGTTTGTTCTGGCTGTGTTGTGCTATGGTTCCATGATTAGTTTTGGTTGATGTGGCTATGTTACACTGTCTATTGATGTTCCATGATCATTTGTTGCTTTGGAGTTGAGCTGCGTGTGCTGTGGCTCTTTCTATTCCCCTTCCGGCCTTTGTTATTTCCTTTCCGGTTTCTGTCTCCCTTTGAATATTTAGAACTACCGTTTCTATGTTAAATAGAGAAAAACGCTGCATATCACAATAAACCAGCCAATCTCTGCTTTTTCCGGGCTTCATCGCAATCGGCGCTGCCCCAAGGTTCCTTTGTATTTCGTTATATAACAGAATACACGAAAAATCCATTAAAACTGGCTTTGGCGCGGACCTGGAATCCTATGAAACATTGTTTACAATACCGTCGGGTTCGCAAAATCGGGTCGCCCGTATGTATATGCAAATGCCCTGTCCCATGGTTCCATCGATAACGATCCGGTGATGTAATGTGGGCCATCGATCCATGCGTGTGATCGACGGTCCACGTTTAATCGTCGATCGCAGTCGCCACTTCCATATACCCTGCGTCGATACATCCGCCGATGCAACCCGCCGATAGTGATCATTGACGATCGTTGATCGGCGGTGTCCAGCGCTGACTGCCACTGCCTGTGATCGACGATTTACGATTTGCCGCTTAGATCTGGGCCGTTGATCAGCCAGATCTAATGAATGCTGTGCATTCTTGAGTCTAGGCCTTCGATACATGTTTTTTCATGATTTTGAAGTGTTTTAGCCTCCCGATAGTGCATTTCTGCCCTTCCATGGGCTCTTGGCATGTGATGGTTTTGCTCTTTGGATGATCTTAGTGAAGATTTTGAATGTTTTAAGAGCAAATTTGGATCCATTGCATGATTTTAAGCAAACTTTGGAGATTTTGGGAGTGTTTTGGATCCATTCTTGGGCCAAACACCAACAAAGCTAACATAACCTTTACTCTAATACAGATGTTATAGGGTGGTATCAGAGTGGTTCCATTCCTTACAACTTTTCCTCTAATACCGTGTTACTGAGTGGTATCAGAGTAGTTTCGTTCCCTGCAACCTTTCCTCTGATGGTGGTGTTATAGGGTGGTATCAGAGTGAGGTTGCAACACTAGACCTTGGGGTAGATGTGATTGTTATGCATGCATGTAAATTGTTTATAAGTTTATCATGTATGCATGTTAGCTAACTATTGTTACGGATATCATGGCTGTAACAAACCTGGTGAAAATTCCATGCAACAAATGTTAAAAATAATAACCACGGTTGATGGGACACTTATTCCAAGCTGAATGTTGGGCAAAGCATCCTAGGGGGTGTTCATTTGGTTGTTTATGGCTAAGGAAATTGGCAAAGGAAATGACTAAGGCTTTGGAAAGGCAAAATGTCATTTTTGGCACATTTATTTATGAAAATAATGGAAATTAGGAGAAAAGGGAGGTGAAAGGTCACAAGTTTCACGTGAGGAGGAAAATGAAGGAAAATAATGGAAAATGAAGAAAATAGAGGCCTCATTCATAAAAAGGCTTCTAACGATTAGTTTGTAACCTGTCAGTTGAGTTTTGGAGCTCTCTCATTACTCTCTCTCTCTCTCTCACACATGCTTGGACACTTAGAGTTTTTCTCTTGGAGCACTTTGGCATTGGAGCAAGAAAGGAAAAGAAGGCAAGAGGAAGCAAAGATCAAGCAGGGAAAGGCAAGATCAAGCAGCTACAAAAGTCTTCATTGCAGGTATCTACTTGCATGTGTATTTTCCTTTCTAGATTTGGCATGCATGGGATTGCATGTGGTTCTTATCTATCATGGAATGGGGTTTTCTAGGCATGACAATGTTCTTCAGCCTATCCTTGGCATATCCTGATAACTTTGATGAGATGGGTTCTCATATTCAGTTTATGTGGGATGGTTGGATGGATTCGAAGCTGAGTGGGGTGGATCTATGAAATGACAAACACATGCCCTAGTGATTCCTGAACGAAATGTGGATCATGGTAAAGCCACTGGCCTAGTAACCCCTGAACTAGACTGTGGATTGTGGTAAAGCCAGGATTGTGTGCCTCGGTGGGCCTAGGAATCCTCACCAGTGAATGATGAGATATAGGGTAAATCCAAGAGGTGGATTTATCTCCGTTGGGCCTAGTAGTCCCGGGATGGGATGTACGGTAAAGCCTGGAGAGTGTATCTGAGTGTAGGGCCTAGTAATCCCTGGATCGGACTGTGGATTATGGTAAAGCCTGAGAGACTAGGAGGCACTCAAATTCCTCACTGTCTAGGTGGAGAAATTCGGTGGCATCCATTCTTATTTGGTGTGTTCTATGAGTCCCACATTCATGCTCGGAATATGACATAGGGGTGATTGGCTGAAGAGAGGCTTGGCTCAGCTAATCTATGGTAGGGTGGAACACAGTAGTCCCATCTTCAGTTGGATTATTGCATCATTAATGGAAGGTTATTTCTCCTTGTATTTATAAGAGTATTTTGATGGATTATATGTGGTATATATGGATGTACTTTCATGAGTATTTATGTTGTTATTATGGTGGTTATATGTGTGTTTTTATTATAACAACTATTTATGGCTCTCAGCCTATTTTTACTTGTAAATGAATGGATAATGTATCTATGGCCTAATAGATGTTAATGCAGAAAATGACATGAGGGGAAAATTGGTCATAGAAATTCTCATATAAGTATGAGATCCCTAGGCTTAATTATGTTGATTACACCTCTAGGTTACATGTTGATGATATGTTTGTCATGGCTATATGGGTCTGATTAAGGTCTTATTTAACTTATTACTTTTTCATCATTGTTTCCCTGTTCTTTGACCAATCTTAAGCTATCATTCCATTATGGGTAGTGACCTAGGCTCTGGGCTTGAAAAAGTGGCTCAAATCCCTTGGTCGCTGGCACAAAACTGGCAAGTTGGGTCTCTGGACGTTGGCAGGCAAGACTATGAGAGTGACTTGGGTTTCCGGATGCTCTCATGCCTGTAGCATGAGAGCGAATGAGGCTTAAGATGTCTAGAACATTAGTGGGACCCAGGGATGATCCAGGTCTGGGTGTGACAAAGGACCCTTCCAAGACCTTTTACTTTCGTGATGTGTTAAATTTCATTTTTAAAAGAAAACATAAATGAATACATATGCATGTTGTAAAGAAGAGGAACATGACAATCATCTGCAAAATAAAAAAACATAAGTCGTTGATAACGGAGTTCATCTGAGAGGGACTACGTCTCCGGGCCTCGGTGTCAAGATGGTGTAGGCTGCTGCATTAAGTGCTGTCAATAGTGATGATGTACACAAGAGATGATGTCACGATCATACAAGGAAAATTCCCTCATGCAGGAGTGGCTCTAAGAGATGTTCCACTACAAGAACTCTTAGTCAAAAGACTCCTATCAATATGACACAAAACTCATGCATGATGATCGTCTCGCCAACATGGCATAAAAGGGATCTCAAAGCAAACATGCACGGCGACACATGAGTATCCCATCAACATACAACAAAGGGATCTCAAAACATAACATGATGAGTCATGACAACAAGTACATCACATAGGCAATTCCGCGTCACATCAAGCAGGAATCATAAAAATGAGTAAGGCACAGGATCCCACATCAAACATCAAGCAGGGACCTGTGCAGCACAATGCATAAAGAAGAAGTACATGAACACAACATATACCTCACAACCAAGGGCCATCTGAAGAAGGGAATGTCAAACTGCTGACGCTGCTCGGACCATCGATCTCATGGCATCAATCGCATGGAAATGGTTGCTCGCACATGAATGATGACACCTGCATTCCACTTCGAAAAGTGGCTAAAGAATAGAATGAGAGAATGAGAAATCTGAATGCACCATTAGGTTTGTGACGTCGAATAGTGCAAAATCGACTGTCCAATCTTTGAATTCCGAGAAGTTGAGAATCTGGGGCTCAAGGAATCTTTTAGATTCCCCTAGATTCCTCAAAGATTCTGCTCCATGGGTGGATTGGAAATCTGCAACTCCAAAGGTGAATCTGACTTCGCCATTGCGATCCCTGTGGAAAACCATGAAAAACGATTGTAAACTTGACTATATTTCGACATGGAGAAAAATTACCTCCTCAGGAAAATTGCAAGGATCATGGTTCCGATCCCTATTTTTGCAGCAATCATGGTTCCATCCTCATACTAAAAATGGCCGAAAAATGCAGAAATCTGATGGAGACACGGACAACGCCATTAGGTTCGTGGCGTCGAGAAGTGTTGAAACCATATAAAATTTGTCAAATTCTGACAAAGTGAAATTTCACCCCTCTTGCAAAACGCTGCCTCGAACTGCATGCCAAGATTTTGCCTCCTCTATCTTGAAATTCGTGCCTGTAACTGGTTCCTCCATCTGTCCTCTCGTGCACTGTGCAAAATGAGGTTTATATGTTATTTCATCTGCGAAGTAAACAAGAACTTCGTTGTGGATGGATTGGCATAAGGTCGAAAATAGTGGAGGAGGGGTCGGGAGGTCAATCCCCGCCCCTCTCATTATAGTTGTTTGTTTTTTTAAAAACCAAAAATGAATTTTAAAAGGGGTCGGGTCCGCATTGGGCGGCCCGCCCCATGTCTTCTACACCAACCGAACCACATTAATCACGGGCACACTAAGTTCGGTGGTTACGTATTAATGTTTTGGGGTCGCTCGCTTGGGGGTCGGCCACGTGGGCGGGGGGTTCGACCCCCGCCGGTCCCATACTAAGTTCCGTCACTGTCATATTTTAGTGTGAGGGTGTGGGCCGGGTCCACCGGAGGTGGCCCATGCCCACCCCATACAGTTATGGTATTAAACATAAAGAAGGGTGTGGTTGGAGGATCCGACGGGGTCATGGCTGCCGGCCCATATTTAAATATTGATTCGGTTTTATGGTTGGGGTTAAGCTGGCGGGGTTCATGGCTCGTCGACTTTTTTAATAAAATTTTTGTTATGTAGTGTTTTTTTTTGGGGTGGCGGGGGTGGTGGCCCGCCACCTCATTTATAATTTTTTTTTTTTTTATATTTAAAGAAATAGAGGTGCTTCTCAAATCTTTAGAAAATAAGGGTTATTGGGCAAATTAACGAGGCCGCAATTTCAACCAATTTCAGGGGCTAGGTTTCAGGCCTCGGGGTCGGTCAAATTGTAGGACACTTAAACATGGTCTGCAGCCCAACTTTGACCAAAAGTTTGACTGGCTCGTTCTCCCTCATATGAGCTTGGATTGACGAACTGTTCGCACCTCTGTAGTCCAGATGACGAGATCTATGCTCTGGTCCTAGGTTGACATCATTTTGAACACTTTGATTTTCGAGCGTTCATAAACCCTCTTTGTCCTGTGTGTCTCTGGAGCCACCTGGATCAATCCTCCCCACTGAGGAGCTTTTGGTCCTCCAAAAGCATGAAAAATAATCTGCAACTTCTCTGTACCTTGTCTACATCACAAGCATCCTAAAAAGGTCTCGCTTCCATCTCCTTCACCTTTGTTCTTTGGAGCCTTAAGTGACGAGCTAACACTTGCCACGTCTGGAACCTGTAGTACATTGTTTTGCAAATTACATTCTTGACTTTTATGGCCAACTAATGACCCAAACGTCCCACACTTGCCATGAGTTTATAACACATACTCGGTGGTCAAGTTTACATCAATATGGACGCAAGACCTCAGCTATGACAACAAGGCCAACCTATTATTGTTGCTTCAATAAGTGATGGAAAACACATCATCACTGCAACACATGATTTACAAAGATAAGGCCAAACACTATTTGTTTTGACAAGTAATGGAAACATAACATCACTTTCAAAGTGTAAAATGCGACTCAAAATACGACCAGACATCATTGTTGCTGAACAAGTGATGGAAAACACATCATCACTTTTACATTTTAAAATGCAACAAATGATTTACAAAAGCATGACCATGAAATGTCAACATGTCTAGAAACCATTTTTCACTTGTAAATGTGAATGGGTCACCTCCTTGAGGTGGTTTTGCTTGTCGAATAACTGCTTCACCTGGTTCACGCACCGACGCTTTGTCTTTAAGGCACTTCTCTGGATGGAGCCTACAACAAGTGGCTCTTTGATGGCCACTTCTATCGCAATGATTGCAATAGATTTTCTTCCTCCATATCTGCTTAACCTGTTTCTTTTCATGTTGTTGAGAGGGTCTTTCACGCCTCATCCTTTTGTGTGCTGCCATTCTTTTCCAACACTTAGAAAATGTATGGTTATGTAATCCACAAAAGGTGCATGTTTTTTGATGCCATGTTTTACGTTCATTATTATCAACATGATCATAATCGAAATGAACATTCGAAGATCGAAAGTGGTTATACCTTCCCTTGCTGTCTCTGGTGTAAGTATGGTGATGAGTGCTTGCCTCAGCTCTTTCCTTACAATGGGTGCTGCCATGGGATGATGGGGATGTGTTCCCATCACTCTCTTTCCTTGACGATTTCAACTATGTCTTGGAAGAGTCTGACACCTTCGAGCATTCTCCTTTATTGTATCTCGAGCCTACAAATTGAGGTCTCTACACAACTTCCAATGGTTGAGTTATGCATTGGTTATTAATACCAAGTTTTTCTTCCTTCTCGTGCCTCGTCCTTGTAAGGAGCCTCATGTTTGTCCCTATAATTGGGATCTCAAAATCTCCAACGGAAAGCATACTATGTGAAGACGAAACCAAAAGTAAATCAACATATTTTACCTCCTCTGTTGATTTGGAAAGAGTTGATGAGGGCTTCTCATCATCTGTAGTTGGTGGTTCGCTAGCTGTCTCGGAGCATTCCCCAACTTCCTTTCTGACATACCCAAGTCATGTCTGATAGCGTAATTCATCTACTTTGATGGGGTTGACAATTCCTTGGCCATTGACGCCCAAGCCTTTTCCTTCATACCCCATTCTCTTCAACAGTTTGGAGCCAATTCCTGTGGTATGATTTTGAAAAACAGTGAAATCATCATCAGGAAACATACATGAAGATGGACAACTACTTTTTACCTCACATGGGTCTCGCTACAACGTTTCTAAGGTCTTGTCCTTTGCTTGCAGCTGTCATAGCAAACTTTGTTTTTCCTCTTTCTCTTCATGTAGATGCATCTTCAATTCAACATTCTCTGTTTGAAGATTATGTTTGTTATGCTTCAGTTCTTCCAGGGCCTCTTCCGTGGCTTGCAACTGACGCTACAGTCACTCCTTTTCCTTTGTCTCTTTCTGTAGAGTTTCATACATTATCTCTACCCTCTTGGAAATGTTGAGCATGGTCTCGTACATCGCTTTTTCATCCTCTGTCGCTGCACGTTCCATTTTTCACACTGCAATTCACATCAACGCGAAGACTACTTCGATACCACTTGATCTAGGTCCGGTGTGATGAAGGACACTTCCAAGACCTTTTACCTTCATGATGTGTTAAATTGCATTTCTAAAATAAAACATAAATGAATACATCTGCATGCTGTAAAGAAGAGGATCATGACAATCATCCTCAACATAAAAAAACATAAGCCGTTCATAATGGAGTTCGTCCAGGAGGGACTACGTCTCCGGGCCCCGGTGTCAAGATGGTGTAGGCCGCTGCATTAAGTGCTTTCAATAGTGATGATGTACATAAGAGATGATGTCGCAATCATACAAGGAAAATGCCCTCACGCGGGAGTGGCTCTACGAGATGTTCCACTACAGGAACTCTCAGTTAAAAGACTCCTATCAGTATGACACAAAACTCATGCATGATGATCATCCCGTTAACATGGCATAAAAGGGATCTCAAAGAAAACATGCATGGCGACACATGAGTATCCCATCAACATACAACAAAGGGATCTCAAAACATAACATGATGAGTCATGATAAAAAGTACATTAAATAGGCGATTCCACGTCACATCAAGCAGGAATCATAAAAATGAGTAAGGAACAGGATCCCACATCAATCATCAAGCAGGGACCTGTGCAACACAATGCATAAAGAAGAAGTACATGAACATAGCATATACCTCACAACTAAGGGCCATCTGAAGAAGTGAATGTCGAATTGCTGAAGCTGCTCGGACCATCGATCTCATGGCATCAATCGCATGGAAATGGTTGCTCGCACATGAATGATGACACTTGCATTCCACTTAGAAAAGTGGCTAAAGAATAGAATGAGAGAATGAGAAATCTGAATGCACCATCAAATTTGTGACGTCGAATAGTGCAAAATTGACTGTCCAATCTTTGAGTTCCGAGAAGTTGAGAATCTGGGTCTCAAGGAATCTTTTAGATTCCCCCTAGATTCCTCAAAGGTTCTGTGCCATGGGTGGACTGGAAATCTGCAACTCCAAAGGTGAATCTGACTTCGCCATTGCGATCAATATGGAAAACCATGAAAAATGACTGTAAACTTTACTATATTCCAACATGGAGAAAAATTACCTCGTTAGGAAAATTGCAAGGATCATGGTTCCACTCCCTATTTTTGTAGCAATCATGGTTCCATCCTCATACTGAAAATGGCCGAAAAATGCAAAACTCTGATGGATACACGGACAATGCCATTGCATTCGTGGTGTCGAGAAGTGTTGAAACCATATAAAATTTGTCAAATTCTGACAAAGTGAAATTTCACCCCTCCTGCAAAATGCTGCCTCGAACTGCGTGCCAACATTCTGCCTCCTCTGTCTCAAAATTCGTGCCCGTAATGGGTTCCTCCATCTGTCCTCCCGTGAACTGTGCAAAATGAGGTTTATATGTTATTTCATCGGCAGATTAAACAAGAACTTCATTGTGGATGGATTGGCATAAGGTCGAAAATAGTGGAGGAGGGGTTGAGAGGTCAATCCTCGCCCCTCTCATTATAGTTTTTTGTTTTGTTTTTAAAACCAAAAATGAATTTTAAAAGGGGTTGGGTCTGCATTGGGTGGCCTGCCCCATGTCTTCCACACCAACTGAACCACATTAATCACGGGCGCACTAAGTTTGGTGGTTACGTATTAATGTTTTGGGGCCGCTCGCTTAGGGGCCGACCACGTGGGCTAGGAGGGTTCGACCACCGCCGGTCCTGTACTAAGTTCCGTCGCTATCATATTTTAGTGTGAGGGTGTGGGTCGGGCCCATTGGCGGTGCCCCATGCCCATCCAATACGGTTATGGTGTTAAACATAGAGAAGGGTGTGGTTGGAGGGTCCGGCGGGGTCATGGACGCCAACCCATATTTAAATATTGATTCGGTTTTATGGTTGGGATTAGGCCAGCGGGGTTCATGGTCCATTGGAATTTTTAATAAAATTTTTGTTATCTAGTGTTTTTTTTGGGGTGGTAGGGGTGGTGGCCCGCCACCTCATTTATAATTTTTTTTTTTTTTTGTTTTTTTTTTTATATTTAAAGAAATAGAAGTGCTTCTCAAATCTTTAGAAAATAAGGGTTATTGGGAAGATTAACGAGGCTGCAATTTCGACCGATTTTGTGGGCTAGGTTTCATGCCTCGAGGTTGGTCAAATTGTAGGACACTTAAACCTGGCCCATAGCCCAACTTTGACCAAAAGTTTGACTGGCTCGTTCTCCCTCATACAAGCTCAGGTTGACGAACCGTTCACACCTCCGTGATCAAGACGAAGAGATCTACGGTCTGGTCTTGGGTCGACATCATTTTGAACACTTTGATTTTAGAGCATTCATAAACCCTCTTTGTCTTATGTGTCTCTGGAGCCACATGGATCAAGGGACATGATGTATGAGTGGCTGACATGTCTCCTGAGGGTTCTGTTGCTGATGTGGATAGGTTGGTTGATGTGTTCCGTCGATTCCACTTCCTTAAGGTCACATAGGAGGTCGAATCCAATCATAGTATACTCTCATTGGATGTTTAATCCGGTTCGTTGGTTGCTTGGGTAGATGTGTGAGGAGGGTGTTACAATGGCCTTATTTATGTATGAGTTGATATGCTTGTGAAGATTATATCATGCTAATCTGGATTGATTTGTGTAAATGTGATAGTGTCCCTTGAACTTCATTAAGGTATGATTTTGGTTATGTATCTATTTGGTTTATATGACATGACATGTTTGCAAGAGATAGAAGATCATAGATGAAGAGAAAAATGGTGGACTACAATTCACATGATTTCCCTTACATGCTTGATTTAAATTCAATGGAATGGGACAAGTCAATTGAGCAGCAAGGAGAAGAGTATTGTTCTGATATGGTTTGAATGTAGAAATCAGAAGTTGTAAGAAAGATAATAACAAGTTGATTGAGGTAGAAGAAAGGCTTGCCAAAGCTCAGGAAAAGGAAGCAGAGGTTAATGCAGTTATCTTTCAGAGCCTTTTAGATTTGCAAAAGCAAGGACAACTAAGGATGAGTCATAGATAGGAGGAAAATACAAATGGGGCATATGGTAGTAGGTCTCGATCATGGTACAAGTTGTACAAAGATGATATGGTCAAAGGTGGCAAATCTTTGGATACACTTGAGAGGCGGGTTAACACTCATGGATTTATTCTAGTTCTGGTTCTGAGAGATATCATCGTCATTACCACCAAAATCCTTATATAAGGAGTGATAAACAGTATTTTCCATAGGAGTTCAAGAAATCCAAGCCTCCTACTTTTGATCGGGATGTGAAGAAACCAAAATATGCAGAAGCCTAGCTACTTGGGATGAAGAAATTCTTCGGATTGCATGCTTATTCAGACAATAAAAAAGCCAAGATAACGATCTCCAGTCTCAAAGGAAAAGTAGATATCTGGTGGGAAGATGTGAAGCCTGTTAGAGGCATCAGGGTAGAGGAGTTGAGTTGGCATGAGTTTAAA
Organism: Pinus tabuliformis; assembly: GCA_031772625.1. NCBI lineage: Eukaryota > Viridiplantae > Streptophyta > Pinopsida > Pinales > Pinaceae > Pinus > Pinus tabuliformis. The sequence goes on from CM062819.1 coordinate 1,294,161,651, forward strand.
AGACTCTTCAGGAAGAATTACTTATCTAAGAGATACTATGGTGGAAAGGCCATGAAATTATATGAGTTGAAGATGGGTTCCATGACAGATGAAGAGTACACGACTAAGTTTTTGGAGTTGTTGAGATATGTGCCCACTGCAAGGGTGAGAAGACAAAGGTCCAAAGGTTTGTCAGTGGGTTTCCTTTAGCATTTAAAGATTAGATTGAGTATGATGATCCTCAGCCATTGGAGGAAGTCATCGAGAAGCTAAAGCATTGTTATGAGAAGTCTAAGCACAAGTTTAAGCCCAAGCGAGATTAGAAAGGTAACGAGAAGATTAAAGGAAAGTGGGCTAAAAAGTGAGGAAGACCTCAGGATGCTAGTGACAAGGAGAATGTAGCATTGCACAACAAGTTCAATGTAGTTAATAGAGGACATGGATTTGTGCCTGAAGAGAAAAATAAGGGTGATGGTAGAAAGCCTTTAAGTTGTTGGACTTGTGGTGGAGAACATCGCAAGAGTGAGTGCCCATGGCACCAGGGTGATAGGCCTCAGATTAACAATTCTCAGGAGGCACAGACAGTTGGAAATGTTGGGCAAGGTATTCCTTGGATTAATGCAGTAGTGGATAATAGGTAGGATAATCATCAGGAATCCATTATTGAGATGAAATATAAGCTTTGTGATCAAGTTGTTTCCATTTTAATTAATCATGGATCTAATTATAGTTATATCAGTGCTGGTCTGGTCGATAAGTGTTGCTTGAATACATAAGTGCATTCAGAATCTTAATTGGTGCAATTGGCTATAGGGACCAAGAGAAGAATTCATCATTGGGTGAGATGTTGTGCATTTGGGTTGAAAGTATGCCTACATCAACACATCTAAACGTCCTTCCATTGGGCTCATACAATATAATTTTTGGCATGGATTGGTTGTAAATTCACAAGACAAAGGTGGACTACTATGATAAGGCTATTAAGTGTCTAGATAATGATGGAGAAAGGAGAGCCTTGCAGGGAAAGAAGAAACCTACATCAGTGAGATCGATTACAAATTTGCAGGCAAAGCGCAGTTGCCGGAAGGGATGTGTATTGTTTGTAGTGAATATTTCCAGTTAAAAATGGAAGGATGTTGAGGATGAGGAAGTCCTAAAGAGGAATCCTATTTTGTAGCAGTTTCAGGATGTGTTTTGTGCATAGATTTCAAAGTTGCCTCCTTATAGAGAGGTGGACTTTTCTATTGAGTTGATGTTGGGAGCAACACCAACATCTAAGGCACCATACAGGATGAGCACTCTAGAGTTGCCAGAATTGAAGTTGCAACTTAAGGAGATGCTTGATAAAGCATACATAAGGCCAGGTGTGTCACCTTAGTGTGCACCAATATTGTTTGTAAAGAATAAGGACAATATTCTCAGGTTGTGTATTGATTACAGGTAGTTGAATAAAGTGACTATCAAGAACATGTATCCTTTGTCGCGGATTGATGATTTGTTTTATTAGGTGAAGGGAGAAACAATATTCTCAAAGGTTGATCTGAGATCAGGATATCATTAGGTGCGCATCAAAGAACAAGACATCTACAAGTCTGCATTCAGTACAAGGTATGGACATTAAGAGTTTGTGGTGGCTCCTTTTGGTATTACTAATGCTCCAATCACTTTCATGTGTTTGATGAACAATGTGTTGCGTCCTTACGTGGACAGGTTTGTGATAGTGTTTATTGATGATATATTTATATACTCCAAGAATGAGGAAGAGCATGCAATGCACCTAGTAGTAGTATTGAGATTATTGAAAAAGCATCAATTGTATGCCAAGCTCAACAAGTGTAGTTTCTTTCAGTCTAAGGTTCAGTACTTGGGACATGTAGTTTCCTAAGAGGGGATATCAGTGGGCCCAGAAAACATTAAATTTATCATGGAGTGGCTAAATCCTAAGAATGTGGATGAAATCAGATCATTCATGGGACTAGCATATTATTACATGCGATTCACGAGGAACTTCTCATGGATTGGTTATCCTATCACATCCTTGTAGAGGAAATGGAAGAAGTTTGAATTCATTGAGGAGTGTGCAACTAGTTTTGATAAGTTGAATTGAAGAATTTTCTTACAAATGCTTCGGTTTTAAAGATTGCAGATCCAGATAAGGAGTTTGTGGTTTGTACATATGCTTGCAAGGAAGGACTTGGTAGAGTCCCGATGTAGGAAGGGTAGGCGGTATGCTATGAATCAAGGAAGCTGGATGAGCATAAGAGGAACTACATGACTTGTGACCTTGATTTAGTAGCTATCATTCATGCATTGAAGATTTGGAGACATTATCTTCTTGGCAGGAGATTCATCTTCATGAGTGATCATAGCGGGTTGAGGTACTTGTTTAACCAACCCAATCTGAATGCCAGGAAAGCTAGATGGTTGGCTACCCTTGATGAGTTTTAATTTGAGATTAGATACATTAAGGACAAGGAGAACAGGGTTGCGGATGCTCTAAGTAGGACAATGCAGGTGAATCACATTTCAACTATGAATAGTGCAGAGCAACATGATGATAGGTACCAAGAGTTGAAGCGGAAATTGCAGAAGTAGGGTGAAGGTAATAGGGATGAGGAGTATCACCTCACGACATATGGCTTGGTCAGATTTAGGAAAAAGATTTATGTGCCAAATAACAATGAGCTCAAGAATCTTATCTTGAGAGAGTTTCATGTCAAGCCGTATTAAGGCCACTAAGGATATGAGAAGACTTTGAAAACTGTTAAGAAGTTATATCATTGGCTAAACTTGAATAAAGAGGTGGATGAGTTTGTTGAGAAGCGTTTGGATTGTCAATAGGTGAAAGCGGAGTATAAGCACTCAGCTGGTTTGTTACAGCCTATTCTGATTCCAGAATGGAAATGGGAGGTCATTTCCATGGACTTCATTACATGTTTGTCGAGGACATCGAGACAACATGATTCCATCATGGTTGTGGTTGATAGGTTGTGCAAGGTAGCTCATATCTTCGTCAGGGAGATACTGATATTGCATGGTGTTCCTAGGAAGATTATATCAGATAGAGATGTCGAGTTCACTTCCAAGTTTTGGAAGGAGTTTTTTGCAGGCTTAGGAATAGGGTTAACTTTCAGTAAAACTTATTGTCTGCAGAAAAATGGGTAGACATAGAGGGTTAACAAGATTCTTGAGGATATGTTGAGGATGTATGTCATACGTCAACAAAAGAATTGGGAGGAGTATCTTCCACTAGTGGAGTTTGCATATAATAATGGTTATCAAGAGTCCTTGAGGATGAGTCTATTTGAGAATCTTTATGGGTGGAGTTGCAATACTCATATCAGCTGGAGTGATCTAGTGAACAGGGTGTTGATTGGACCATATATGTTGGCTGAGACAGAGTAGTAGATGCAGGTTATCACAAGGAATTTGAAGGCAACGTAGGATAGAAGAAGAGTTATGCAGACCAACATAGATCATTCAAGGAGTTTCAAATTGGGGAGCATATGTACTTGCACATCAAGCCCAAGAGGAGCTCCTTGAGGATTGGATCATGTGCCAAGCTGGGACCTCGGTATTGTGGGCCTTTTTCAAATCCTTGAGAGGATTGGACCATTGGCCTACAGACTTGCACTGCCACCAATAGTGAAATTCCCTGATGTTTTCCATTTTTCATTGTTTAAGAAGTATTTCAAGCATGTTGATCATGCGATTGATTGGTCTATATTGCAACTGGAACAGAGGGAGGATTCCAACTTGAACCTTAGTGCATTTTGTAGTGGAAACAACTCATGCTCCTAAACCGAGCAATAAAGCAAGTTAAAGTGCAGTGGAAGCACTTTGGGCCCGATGAAGCTACATGGGAGATGGCTGATCAGATGTGGGCTTTGTATCCTTCTTTATTTGATGGTTGAGTAGATGTGCTTCGTTTATCTGTTTTGGTTTATATTTATATATGCACATGTGCATTGTAAATAGTACAATGAGATTTGTTATAAAGTTCCAATAAGTAGTATGTTCTAAATAATGCACCAAATTGTGTTATAAAACTCCAATACGTAGTATGGTGTTCATGGTTTGAACAATTTGATATGATGTAAATGCTACATTGAAGTTTCAGCTTAAGGAGATGCTTGATAAAACATACATAAAGCCAAGTGTCTCACCTTGGTGTGCACCAATATTGTTTGGAAAGAATAAGGACATTACTCTCTGGTTGTGTATTGATTACAGGTAGTTGAATAAAGGGACTATCAAGAACTTGTATCCTTTGTCGCGGATTGATGATTTGTTTTATTAGGTGAAGGGAGAAACAATATTCTCAAAGGTTAATTTGAGCTCAGGATATCATCAGGTGCACATCAAAGAAGAGGACATCTACAAGTCTGCATTCTGTACAAGGCATGGACATTATGTGTTTGTGGTGGCTCCTTTTGGTATTACTAATGTTCCAACCACTTTCAGGTGTTTGATGAACAATGTGTTGCGTCCTTACTTGGACATGTCTGTTATAGTGTTTATTGATGATATATTTATATACTCCAAGAATGAGGAAGAGCATGCAGAGAACCTAGCAGCAGTATCGAGATTGTTGAAAAAGCATTAATTGTATGCCAAGCTCAACAAGTGTAGTTTCTTTCAGTCTAAGATTCAATACTTGGGACATGTTGTTTCCTAAGAGGGGATATCAGTGGACCCAGAAAACATTAAATTTATCATGGAGTGGCCAACTCCTAAGAATGTGGATGAAATCAGATCATTCATGGGACTAGCATATTATTACATGCGATTCACGAGGAACTTCTTATGGATTGGTTATCCTATCACATCCTTGTAGAGGAAATGGAAGAAGTTTGAATTCACTGAGGAGTGTGCAACTAGTTTTGATAAGTTGAATTGAAGCATTTTATTACAAATGCTCCGGTTTTAAAGATTACAGATCCAGATAAGGAGTTTGTGGTTTGTACAGATGCTTACAAGGAAGGACTTGGTAGAGTCCTGGCGTAGGAAGCGCAGGTGGTATGCTATGAATCAAGGAAGCTGAATGAGCATAAGAGGAACTACGTGACTTGTGATCTTGAGTTGGTAGCTATCATTCATTCATTGAAGATTTGGAGACATTATCTTCTTGGCAAGAGATTCATCCTGATGAGTGATCATAGCGGGTTGAGGTACTTGTTTAACCAACCCAATCGGAATGCCAGGAAAGCTAGATGGTTGGCTACCCTCGATGAGTTTTAATTTGAGATTAGATACCCTAAGGGCAAGGAGAATAGGGTTGTGGATGCTCTAAGTAGGAGAGTGCAAGTGAATCACATTTTAGCTGTGAATAATGTAGGGTAGCATGATGATAGGTACCAACAGTTGAAGCAGAAATTGCAGCAGCAGGGTGAAGGTAATAGGGATGAGGAGTATCACCTCACAACAGATGGCTTGGTCAAATTCAGGAAAAAGATTTATGTGCCAAATAACAATGAGCTCAAGAATCTTATCTTGAGAGAGTTTCATGTCAAGCCGTATTAAGGCCACTAAGGATATGAGAAGACTTTGACAACTGTTAAGAAGTTATATCATTGGCTAAACTTGAATGAAGAGGTGGATGAGTTTGTTGAGAAGCGTTTGGACTGTCAGCAGGTGAAAGCAGAGTATAAGCACTCAACTGGTTTGTTACAGCCTATTCCAATTCTAGAATGGAAATGGGAGGTCATTTCCATGGACTTCATTACATGTTTGTCGAGGACATCGAGACAACATGATTCCATCATGGTTGTGGTTGATAGGTTGAGCAAGGTAGCTCATATCTTCATCAGGGAGATAGTGAGATTGCGTGGTGTTCCCAGGAAGATTATATCAGATAGAGATGCCAAGTTCACTTCCAGGTTTTGGAAGGAGTTTTTTGTAGGCTTAGGAATAAAGTTAGCTTTCAGTACAACTTATCATCTGCAGAAAAATGGGTAGACATAGAGGGTTAACAAGATTCTTGAGGATATGTTGAGGATGTATGTCATGCGTCAACAAAAGAATTGGGAGGAGTATATTCCACTAGGAGTTTGCATATAATAATGGTTATCAAGAGTCCTTGAGGATGAGTCTATTTGAGACTCTTTATGGGCGGAGTTGCAATACTCATATCAGCTAGAGTGATCTAGTGAACAGGGTGTTGATTGGACCAGATATGTTGGCTGAGATAGAGTAGTAGATGCAAGTTATCATAAGGAATTTGAAGGCAACATAGGACATGAAGAAGAGTTATGCATACCAACATAGATCATTCAAGGAGTTTCAAATTGGGGAGCATGTGTACTTGCACATCAAGCCCAAGAGGAGCTCCTTGAGGATTGGATCATGTGCCAAGCTGGCACCTCGGTATTTGGGCCTTTTTCAAATCCTTGAGAGGATTGGACCATTGGCCTATAGAATTGCATTGCCACCAATAATGAAATTCCACGATGTTTTCCATGTTTCATTGTTTAAGAAGTATGTCAAGCATGTTGATCATGTGATTGATTGGTCTATATTGCAACTGGAACAGGGGGATAATTCCAACCTGAACCTTAGTGCATTTTGTAGTGGAAACAACTCATGCTCCCAAATCGAGCAATAAAGCAAGTTAAAGTGCAGTGGACGCACTTTGGGCTTGATGACGTTACATGGGAGATGGCTGATCAGATGCGGGCTTTGTATCCTTATTTATTTGTTGGTTGAGTAGATGTGTTTGGTTTATATTTATATATGCACATGTGCATTGTGAATAGTACAATGAGATTTGTTATAAAGCTCCCATAAGCAGTATGTTCTAAATACTGCATCAAATTGTGTTATAAAACTCCAATAAGTAGTATGGTGTTCATGGTTTCAACAGTTTGATATGATGTAAATGCTACATCGATTTGTGTTATAAAGATCCAAGGGAAATATGTTTTGTTGGTTATAAGCATCATTGAACACCAAGGATGGTGTTCCCCTTAGGGAGAGGGGCTTGTAACAACCCCTGACTAATTTTCCATGTAAATAAAATAAGACCAAAGTGATGGGACACATATTCCAAGCTGAATGGTGGGCAAAACATTATAGTGGGTATCACTTGTGGTCAATAATATCTATGGAAATTGACAAAGGCAAAGAGGTAATAATTGGCATTTAATTATGAAAATAAAGGAAAATAGAAGAAAAGGAAGGTGAAGAGACACAATTTTGCATGCAAGAAAAATTAGAGGAAAAATGAAGAAAATGAAAGATCAATGATAAAAAGGCATCAAAGAAATAATTGATGGATCTTTCTCAACTTTTTTCTATTCAGTTTTGGTTCTCTCCTTTCATTATCTCTCTCATATACTCTTGCAAACTTCCAACAATCTTGGAGCATTCTAGCATTTACTTGGATTTGGAGAAAGCAAGCAAGGAAAGAAAGGAAGCACAAGGAGACAGTTGGATCAACTGTTACAACATGCTTACTTTGTAGATAACAGGTTTCATGTGTGATCACCTTGCCGATTTTTGGATGCATGGTATATGCATGTGATTCCTTGGTTATGTATTGTCATTGACATGGATATTTGCATGGATTGACAGTGGTTTCAACCTTGTCTTTCCATTTGTTGGATAACCATGGTGTAATGGGTTCTCCATTTTGGTTTTCTGATTGGTTCTCTAGTTTCTTATGGCTGTGGGTTGGAACAAATTCTCTGGAGCCCCAAAATAGATTGGGTTCCCCTGAGGCTGTGGTTTGAGTTACTAGTCCTTGAAACCTGTGGGCTGGGACAAATTCTCTGGAGCCTTGAAACAACTTGGGTTCCCTGGAGGTTGTGGATTGAGTTACTAGTTCTTGTAGCCCTAGACATCTTGGATAAAGTCTATTTTGGTTGATGTTAGTGATTTTTAGACCATATAGGTGAGATCACTATGCTTGAGGGTTGAGGTGGTTTGGCATTTGAAGCCCTGGTTGGTTCTATGTTGGTTTAAGCCTTATGATCCCACATTCATGCTTGGAATATGGCGCAGGGGTGATTGGATGAAAGAGAGAGTTGGTTCAGCCCAATCTATGTCAGGTGGTACGTGGAAGTCCCTGACTTGGTTGGAATTTTCATATGTTAATACGAGTTATTTTCCTATTGTGATCTATGAGCACTTGTATTGATTATTATGGTGATTTTTTGGCTTATTTGTCATAGTTTCTATGTTGGTTATATGCCTGGTTTTATGATGTGCTCTAGCTATGACTCTTGTTCATCATTTGATAAGTTACTGGATCGTTGATAAATGCATGGGTTGACAAGTGTTATTGCAGCTAGCTAGAAAGGGCATAGAGCCTTCTTGGTGATTTCTAGATGAATTTCAAAAGTTTATGATAAGATATGCATTCATGACATGTAGCTTATATGTTTGTCTTATGTTTGACGAAATGTCTATCTTGCATTACACATGTATTGGTTAAAGATATTTCTCAAGCTTTGATTGTTCAACGTTATTATCATCATTGTCATGATTCTGGCAAGTTACAGGCAATTATGGGCAGTGCTCTTTATGCTAGCCTGAGAAGCTGGCATAAATCTTGTGACTGCATGCTCCGAACTGAGGAATTTGGGTCTTAACTGCATGCAGGCAGCCTTATGGGTGCGGTTGGAGCCTCATAATCACATGCACAATGTGTCAAGGGTGCAGTTGGGGTGTAAACCTAGTGAAAAAAAAGTTTCAACTCAGGGATTGATCACATGGGATGGTTGGTAGGTTCCTGAGTGATCTGTAGTCTTTGAGGGATGTCAATTTATTTCTGGTTTGTAAGCCCCACTTCCATAACTGGAACTTGGAATTAAGGTCATAACATACTGACACTCAGCTAATTTTTACCCTGGAGAGCTTGTAAAAGTGGGTAAATGTGGGGTGGGGCATTACAACAACATAGTTGAGTCAATACAAAACCTTTGAACTTAATATTAGTTATGAATGACATTTGTATTTTTATTAGTTTATTTTTTTTCTCTTTATTAGAAATTAGTATACAATGGGTACTTTATCCAGGTGGATATTGATGGCCACCCACCTCTTCCACTGACTCAATGGTTCTCTATCTTCTCGGAAAATTTCCTATGGTTTTTTAATTCCCAAACTTGTGTGGTCGTTTTGAGGCCCTAAGAAATGTTTTTTTGCCATTCAAGGGGCATGGACTTGCCTAACCCTAGATAAAATTGTAATCCTCAAATATTTCTTTCTAGCGAGCTACGATGCACCCAAAACAAAGATTGTATACAAAAATTTTGCCCACGAGAAGTTGATGTACCAACTAAACACCTTGGAGTTGGTAAACCTTTTAGCACTTCATCTTATAGTGTTAGGATTTTGGACCCGTTGGGTTTTTTTCTTTCTTTATGTTAAAATGTCATTCTTTTAGCCTCTTGTGATAGCTTTTGTGAATGAGTGTAGCTTCCATCTCTCTCTCTCTTTAGAGATAAGCTACTACCATTCTAGCCAGTTTGCATTCTACATTATTTTACTATTTTTTTTACTGATAGAAGTTGGGTTTTCATTATATTATTGTGCTCTCTATTATATTTTTGTATGCGTGTGTTCAATTTTCTTTCCCATCTTTCATTTAATTCTTTAATTTCGTCTTTCATGTAGATCCAAATAAACTATCTTACCCTAGGGTTTGAGATAAAGGGTTTCAATTTTTTTGAATGATTTGGGAAAAGAAAAGCCCATCTCTATTCATCAAGTAATTGGAAGAAGGCTTTCGCTCAACACGAGACAATGAAGCAAATACCAAATAAATTAACCTAGCACATTAACATTTATTCCATGAAACACAATACCAAGATAAAGCAAATACATTAACTTACTTCACCACACCTTGAAGATCCACCATAAGCATCCATGAAAAAAGATCACATCGCATTCCAATTCCAACCAAGGAAAGTAACTCAAATTATCTATCCATATCAAAATTACAAGGGAGAAAAATTGTAAAAATTTCAAACCTCCAAGGAATTTCTCCCCCACACCCACCTTTTCCAAATGATAGGAAGAACACCTCTATTCAGAGGAGGTGCTTAACTTCTCTCAAATTAGAATACTATTTTTCTACACTAAAATCTCATATTTTAGTACGAGGCGGGGCAAAAGGCCCTCTTCAACAATCAATTAATGAAAATTACATAAATTCATGGGCACTCGTGTTGCTTGTTCAAAATCTAGGGACAAAAATCCTCAATAGTGACCCATTACCATAAAGAAGGGGCAAATAAGGGGTATCGGTGTAGCATCTAGCCTCCAAATGCATTTATTATTCAAGTAGTCTTCAAACCTACCATCCAGAAGCTTGTAGATTCCTCCAAATGTGGGTGCTCAAGTTAAATAATGCCTGAAACATCACCCAAGTGGGGTTGCCTTATCATAGAGGTTCCCCCTCAAATAATATGTCTCTCACACAAACTGTGAAAATGAAAGGTTAAACTCATAAGTCATCTTTAGTGATGAAATTAAGGGTTCCCAAGCCACACCCAACCTATAAAAGTTATCTAAATCAATAAGGTATGCTAGTAATACCTCAATCCTTCCTTCACATGTGGATATGTGGACCAGAATGTTGCTCCTAAACCCCTTCATCACATAAAATTCAATCCTTTCTTATTGGTGCAAGAAATTGGACCCTTAAGGTCTCCCTAAGCACACATGTCAACCAACTAAACCCTCTAAAAGTCATTATCATCACCATGCCTTCATAGGTTGGCTCTAAATCAAAATAACTTACAAATGCTCCACATATATATAATTAAAGAAAAATTTCATCAACCCCAACCAACAATATCATATTTGAAATACATCTTAGGTCAGTTCCAAACTGATCACTAGTCAGCTCAAGCAACACTTATTTATGTGTTATAATATGTATGTGTGACCTCCTTTCTACATGAATTAGGCATACAAGATGCACTTGCTTTGATTTTAGGGTTGAAAGTTACATTACAAGTTTGATATAGTGGACAAAAAATAATAAATGAAACCCCAAAAAACCCTTTATCATCCAAAATGAGGGTATTTCATGCCCATAATAGCACTGCCTGGTTTCTCATGCTTATCCACCTTTAATTTGTTGACTACTCAAGCCACTAATTACAGTTGGGACATGAGATGAGGATAACTTTTAACCCTTTACCTTTAATAGTATACCTCTGTTATAGAAATAAGTTGCTAATATGTACCTCCAACACCATGTCTTGCAATTTTCATTGCTAAACAATATAGGATAGTAAAGGCTTGAGGAATAATCCTAAAGGTTAATAAGCACCTTCAATATACATTCCATTGCAGGTTTCCATTGTTTTTCTAAAGTGTCAATCCTATATGATCCACGGTGGCATAATAAAGTGCAATCCCTAAGTAAATAAATATACCATGTAGCTTTTATCATCTCCTTTTTTATCATAACAACGTTCATGAAAACTATGGTTTCATACAATGTTGCTCGCCATAACCATGTGCACCTCCTTATTGTGAATTTATCAAGAATTTTATCCTAAAGTTTTCCTTCGTACTTTAACTCGTCAAAAATTGTATGTGTAGTGCTACCAAGCCTTTAGAAGTATCTTCAAAATGGAATTTATTGGGGCAATAAACACATGATGAAGCTACTATGAAGTGATAGTTCCTATCCAGAATCATCCAATGCGATAACTTGCTTATACATATTGTTACATAAATTAGAGAATAATATCTAGCATCAACAAGGGGACACATTCTCCTTATGGGAATTTTTGTGAACCTTAGAATCTCAACACACAAAAAATGTCATGGGTGGATATGCTAAAGTGAAATCTCCAATCTAGTGTAACCGATTCATCAAATCAAGGTTGTAGTGCATTTTTCCCTTGTGTTTGATCATCACTAAAAATAAAGATAAATTAAATCTAAATTCCTATTCGCCAATATCCCTTTATTCAAGATTCCTTCAGAGAAACCAGTGGCCCCAAGGGCATGATTATTCATTATCACTTCATGTTGAACCTCTACTTTCTTCATGCTATGCCAACAAACTTTACCCATTGGCATAGATTCTCCACAAAGAACCCAATAAAATTACTTTCCATAGTTTCCTATGAAATTCCTTTTCCAAATGCCTTTCTTTACTTTCGAGACACATGAAAATTCCCATCTAGAAACTATATAGTTTTATCCATTTTTGTAGTGTGCTAGGGGTCACGCGTGGATTGTAGTATAAACCATTGAGAATCACTTCAATCGGTGCCTTCTTAAAACAATGCTTAGTCCATTAACTAGTTCAACTTGTACAATCTTGTAAGATTGCTTTCATAATCTTCATAGTTGGTTCAATATCAAGCTTCCATGTCATGAAATCAACAACTTAAGTATAATTTAACAAATCCTTACTAAAAGATCTATTGTGACTTTCAAAAGGATCAGAGACAAATTTTGATTTGAGAGCCAAACTAATACAAATTTCTTTGTTGAAACTTGAACTCGACACTAGTATGGGCTTTAAACTAATGAAAAAAACATCTCCTTAATAGAACCACCAAATGATAATGTATCACATAACAAACCTTAATATATCATTTGTTTTCAATTACGATCACACATCATAGCCCACCAAAATTTGATTATTCCTTGTCTTTCTTCAATGGTACCTTCCTTCAATGCCTCTTATTCATTTTCACTAACATCTACATTACCTTCAACAAAACCAAGCAAACTTTCCTATTATGGGGTTGCTAACAAGTGCCAGTAGGTTTCTTCAAATTTCTTTCAATCTAGGGCCACAAAAATTGAGAAAGCATTCAACCAAAGCTTTGAGAGATGTTGAGATTTGAAATTACACCTCTCCTACACATTTTCCCAGACATTTTCCCTCACCAGTACTTCATAAGCTATCAGAAATCATTGCATATTGGTTCTCAAAGAGCATTTAAGTGGTTTTCTAACTATGTTCTTGTGTTTGCTGTTTGACTTAGATTTTTCTCATAAGCTGCAGAATACAGCCACTTTCCGCAGCTGTTTTTGTTAAACTCCAGGTTGCAGGTGTCATCAAGCAAAACGGGACACGTGGGTAGATCAGGAATGACCTGCACATGGATCAGGTCCTATTGGTTTAGCAGGATTCATCAAGGAAAGCTGTGGTCAACGGTGGTGAAACGGTGGTCAAACAGAGGAATCCTACAGCAACAGGACTCCGTCTTCAAGCACGTGAAGGATTCGTGGCTGTTCCTAGATCCTTGGGGTCATGTCGACAGCTGCAGACCACCCCACGATGCGGATCCAACAACCACAGTTGATAGATTTAATAATCTCAGAAACCATTATGCTAAATCCATGGACACGGTCTTTTACACGTCCTTTGTTCACGTAGTTTTACAGGAAAACAGTTATGTAACCTTTGTTATAAATAACACGTTTCTATACGCATAGAGTTAGTCTTTTTGAATGTAATTTTGCTGTTCAAAGTTCACTGTGCCGTGACACTAGTCTTATTGCTGTAACTGTGTTTTGAAATATACGAGAAGACTCTGTTTCTACATGATTGCGTGAACGTAATTTTGGATTGATAGCCTGTTGACCGAGGCTGTGCAGAGGGCCCCTGTACACTGAGGTTTCGTTTTCGTTGTTGCTGTACAGTTTTTATGTATCGTTTCCTTATTTTCACTGCACATGTTTTATAGTTATTCACCTGTGTATATATTTCTAACATTTCCTTCCTGTTTATGATTTTACAAGCTTTGTATATTGCTGTTAACGCTGATCAGTGTGTGTATGTTTCAGGACAGAGTAGGCCCGGGCATTTTTCATGCAATTTTTGTAATAACTAGTGACATGGAATTAACCTCTCTGCTGACTTTGCTTTTCTTAGTTTTTTTAATTCCAGTTATGCTTTGATTCCAGTCTTGTTCACTTGCTTTAGTAGTTAGTTTAGATATCAGATTGCTCATGTCATTGACGATTATCTTTGAAAGCCATAGCTAGACTAACTGGCGAGGAATCGGGTTATGAATGTTGTGATTTTATTTTAGTTTTACTTTTCTGCAATTAGATATTAGATTGCTCATGTCATTGACGATTATCTCCGAAAGCCATAACTAGACTAACTGGCGAGGAATCGGATTATGAATGTTGTGATATGATTTTAGTTTTACTTTTCTGCAATTAGATATCAGATTGCTCATGTCATTGACGATTATCTCCGAAAGCCATAGCTATACTAACTGGCGAGGAATCGGATTATGAATGTTGTGATTTGATTTTAGTTTTACTTTTATGCAATTAGATATCAGATTGCTCATGTCATTGACGATTATCTCTGAAAACCATAGCTAGACTAATTGGCGATGAATCAGATTATGAATGTTGTGATTTGATTTTAGTTTTACTTTTATGCAATTAGACATCAACTTGCTCATATCATTGACGATTATCTCCGAAAGCCATAGCTTAGACTAACTGGCGAGAAATCGGATTATGAATGATGTGAATTGATTTTACTTTTACTAGATCGCAATTTCTAATTTATTTGAGTGTAGTAGCTTAATTCAATTTTTTGTATTTAGACAACAACAGAGATAATGGTTTCATGATCAGTAGTTCATTATTGGCTTGATTTGAATAGCAGTACATTTTTGTTCAAGTATTAATTTCATCATTAGTATGTTCTAAGACCCTCTAAAGTGTTAAGTTCTAGAAATCATTATAGAGGACACAATTGCCTTAAAATCTATATCCATACTTGCCTTCTAGAGTATTCTTAAAACTCAGGAATAGGATTTCCATTCACATTAGGGGATAAACGAAGATAAAAACCCCCAAAACAAAATAAAAATTAAAAAACGACAAAAATATAAGAAAGAGGCTGTCTTGCACAGATAGTGCGCCACACTTCATCAGTTTACGACTCCCGGATTGATAATTAATGTAGCAATTTAGGACACACTAAATTGACCAAAAATTTTCGCGCCGTTTCAGGGAAGTGTAACTAGGTAGCCAATCTCTTAAAAAAAAAAAGAAAAAAGAAGGGAAAAATTGATAACTTCTTGAAGTATGCTCTCCTCTTGCACCTAGTGTGATCTGGAGGATTAGAAAAGAGAGTTGTTAGTTCAGTAATTTCTTGATTATGCTCTCCTCTTGTACCTAGTGTGACCTGGAAGATCAGAAAGAGAATTATTAGCCCGACTTAAAAAATAAAAAATAAAAAATGACATGCATAGAGCAAGAGATTCTAGAGGAAGGTTTATAGCTAGGGCCAAAAGTTTGATTTTCACAACTCCAGCTACTTCAAGGCACAGACAAGATACACCTCCATCATCTCCGACTCACACTCCCAGCCTTAGGATTCCTGGAATTCAAGGGGCAGCAGCTGAACTAGGAGACTCTCCCACACTATCCATCAAATCTGACCTAGGAGAAGAACCTTTCTTCACTTCTACAGGGGAACATATTCTAATCAGAGAAGTAGAATCACTTGAAGAAGAGGAGGGAGAAATTCTTCCTCGTTCGCCATTAATAGAAGAACTAGAGGACTTTGAGAACTCTGAGGAAACTATCATGACAGAGGAAGTAGTCAATGGATTTGGAGGAGGGGGTAGAAGTAGAGGTAGAGGAGGAGGAAACAATGGTGGAGGTAGAGGTAACAATGGGGGAAATAGGGATGGAGATAACTCATTTGGATTCCCTATAGCCGACGAGGAAGCCCATACAACAATGAAAAAAATTTCACCATCTGTCCTCCCAAACTTTTATGGGTTTCGAAGTGAGGATCCTGAAACATTTCTATTTGAGTTTGAAGTCTTGTGCCGAACCTATGACTATATGGAAGACTCTCAAAAACTCAAACTGTTTCCTTCAACATTGAAAGGAGCTGCTTTGAAATGGTTTATGGGATTAGTCACCCAATCTATTAAGACTTGGAATGATATGAAACAAAAAATTTTGGATAGATATTTGGATTATTGTATGCCCACCAATCATAAGGATGAGGTATTCAAGATGATGCAAAAAGAAGATCAAAACTTGGAGGATTTACTTGAAAATTTTCAATACAACTTAAAGAGAGAAAAAAAGAGCAATTTAGATGAGGAAACCTTGAAAGCCCTTCTATTGAAAGCCATTAGAGATGAATGGATAGATATTTTAAACATGATGGGGAAGGGAGATATTTCTCAACTTCCACTCCATGACATAGCAGAACTATGTGTCCATCTCTCAAGGGGAAAATCTAAAACTGGAAAAGGGCCTAGAGATCCTTCTCTTTGTTGAGTCCCAAACCTGCACTTCCCTATATACCCTTTCAGCCTTCTTTTTCCATTTACTTCGTCCACCAAGCTGTCAAATCGTTGCATAATAGTTTAAAAAGAACTTATGGAATGGTTTCCTAACTATGCTTATGACTGTTGTTTGATTTAGATTTTTGTTCAAGCAGCTGCGGAAACTTGTCACTTTCCGCAGCCAACCCAAGTTTCCGCAACCATTTTGTTAAAGGCTATGCTACAGGTGTCCGATGGAGAAACTAGCCACATGGGTAAATTGCATGTTATGTGTACATGGGGTGTGTCCCCTCATATCAGCCAAATCATTCATAAACAGTCGCGGTCAACGATGGTCAAAGGAAGGGCCAAATGAAGAATTTCGCGGTGGCACAACTCTGTTTTGCCCATGTGAAGGTTTGCGGGGCACGATCCTTAGTTTTCGGAGGTATTGGCACACCTGGAGAGCAGCCCGTGAACTAAACCAAGCAGCCACCACTCCATGAATTCATGACCACCACGCTAGATCTCGGCTCAAGGGATTTACGTGTCTTTTAGCAGCATAAATCTAGGAATTAGTTGCAACATCTTTTTCTTATAAATAACGCGTTGATATACGCTGAAGGATTAGCTTTCATATTGTAATTTCGACTGTTGTCACCCACTGTACTACATTTCACTTTAAATTCATGAGAAGACAGTTTTTCTGAATCGGATTTGTGACTAAGTGATTGACTGGCCGAGGTTGTAGAGGGCCCCTGTACACCAGAGCCTTGTATAGTTTCTACTTGCTTTCTTTTACTGTTTTCTTTCAATCATTGCTTGTATATATAGTGTGCTGTTCTAATGATCATTGCTGTCTATATTTCTTTATGTTTCTTTTCTAACTGTTCGCTGATCAATGATTCTTTTATAGGTTTTGCTGTAGGTAGCCCGGGCAGATTTACATATTTTTTTTAGATAACTACTAACATATGAGATCATCTTGTCCTTCCTGCTAATTTTCATTTTCTGAATTTTAATTCCAGAACTGTCATTTTTCAATTTGTGTTTTGCTTATTTATTTTTCTGCTACTTAGACATCATACTACTCATTTGTTTATGGTTTCTTTCTATAGTCAAGTGACTCTATTAGTAAGGAATCAGAATATTACTTATTGTAGTGTGATTTAGTTTGCTTTCCTGCAATTTAGATATCATATTGTTTAACTTGTTCATGATTGCTTCCCATAAGGCAGATTGAGTTGAAGGGTAAAGGATCAGAAGAGTTGAAGTAGTGTGATTAGTTTCCTTTATGCAATTTAATTTCCTGCAATTTAGATATCATATTGCTTAACTTGTTCATGATTGCTTCCCATAAGGCAGATTGAGTTGAAGGGTAAAGGATCAGAAGAGTTGAAGTAGTGTGATTAGTTTCCTTTATGCAATTTAATTTCCTGCAATTTAGATATCATATTGCTTAACTTGTTCATGATTGCTTCCCATAAGGCAGATTGAGTTGAAGGGTAAAGGATCAGAATGGTTTAAGTAGTGTGAATTAGTTGCTTTGCTTTCAGTCTTTGAGTTGCTTTAAGTTCAGTTTTTACTTTCTTTTTCATATAGCAGCAAGGATACTGGGCCATTGTCATTAGTTCACTGTTTGATACATTTACTTCCTCTTAAGAATTGATTTCATTACAGTTAGTTTAGAGCTTTCTTTTTGAACACTTTTAAGTTTGGAAATCACCGTAGAAATCACCATTACCATCCATACTTAACTTTCATTTTTGCCATCACACACACTAGGGAATCCATAAAAGATAAATCCTAAAACAAACTAAAAAGAAAAACTCAAAAACAACAAAAGGCTAAGAAAATGGTTATCTTGTACATATAGTACACTTCACTTCGTCAGTTTACGAATCCCGGATTGACATTTTAATCAGCAATTTAGAACACACTAAATTGACCAAACACTCTTCTTAGAGCAAACAAATCTGCAACTGGATCAGTAAGTAGGGCAAAGATGGGCAATATGCTTGATGAGTTCAAAACTAATATTCTAGGGAGCCTTAGTGAACAACTAGACACCCTTAAAATATAAAACAAGCAGAAAGCAGAAGCCAAAGCCTTAGCCATCTTTTGTCCAAAATGTAGAAAGAAACATGCTTTAAGGGAATGTCCCTTGGATGCAAAAGTTGTAGAGACATGTGTGATTTGCTCAGAAAGCCATGATACCAAGGATTGTCCTTCAATTCCTGGGCTCAAAGTTGTCTTTCAGGAAGATCCAAATTCAGTAGAATCCCTTTGTTTTGTTTCAAGAAGACCATGGCAGGGGCCACAAAATCAAGGATTTAACAATCTTATGAACTTCCAGCTCCCACCAAATTGGAATTCTTGGCAATAACCTTGGCCCCAATCTCAAAATCCATACCAATCATGGGCACAAGGGATGCAAAATCCTTATGGGAGATTTGCTCAATTTTATCAATATCCTCCATCTTTTCAAAATCAACAAAATCCACAAATTCAAAATCAAAACCCACAACTTTCATTACCATTTCCGCAACAACAAACTTCTCAACAAAATCCAAATTCTCAACTCTTGCTTCCATTTCAACAAAAGACAAATCAATTACTAGCCCAACCATTGCCAAATCCCAATAACAAAAATCCTCAGAATGCTTACATGGTAGAAGGACAACAATTTCCTACCTATATGATCGTTCCTCTCAATGATGTACAACTCAGGTCTAGTAGAGTTTTAGAAAAACCTTATATAGATGTTCAAAAGCAAGATACCTCTGAGGAGGATTCTCTTAAAGCCAATAAAGGTTCTGAGGAAGCATCTCTTCAAAACCCAAACATTCAAAAATAAAAAGAAAAAGAGTCAACCCCCACAACTCCTGTAGTCGAGCAACCTGCATCTTCATCCACACATCCTTTCCCTGAAAGATTACAAATTGACAAAGGGGTGGAAAAACAAATTTTGTTGCCTGACTTTGATTTCCTAGATGAATTAAAGAATGTCTGTATCAAGATTCCCTTGCTACAAGCCATTAGAGAGATTCCTATTCTAGCAAAAACAATAAAGGAGTTGAGTCTCAAAAGACCAGGAAGGAAACCAAGAGATACAAGAAGAATCCACCTGGTAGGAAAAATTGCAGATATCATGATGGAAAAAATTACCATGCAGAAATATGTAGATGCAGGTAGTCCAATTGTCAAGACACATATAAATGGAATAGAAATTCCAAATACTCTGATTGACTTAGGGGCTGCTATCAACATTATGAGTAGATAGAATATGGAACATCTTAAACTTCCTAATCTTCTTTTTACACCTACCTTACTGCAACTTGCAGATAGATCAATAATCAAACCAGATGGTGTATTAGAAGACATTTTAGTCTCCTTAGATTCGTGGGAATATCCAGTAGATTTCATGATTTTGACTCCCAAGAGTAATTTAGGAGGGCACCCACTCATCTTAGGAAGACCTTGGCTAGCCACAACTGATGCTTTCATTAGTTGTAGATCTGGAGATATGTACATTTCTGATGGTAGTTCGACAAAGAAATTCAATTTGTATCATCCAACAAAAGCAGTTACAGAAGTAGGAGACAATGAATGGGTCGATGATGAGGACAATATACAACCTGTCTTTACCATTTCTGAAATTAGTGAAGATAGTCAAATTCTGAACACATTAGAAAATTTTGGAACATCTTCAGAATATGACCACACACAATTTCAATTAGATTCTGACATTGAGTATTTATCATCAAGACAAATGTCTCTTTACTCTATGGAAGAGTTTGGTAGTTCTACCATTGAAATTTTTCTAGGTAAAACATTGAATATCAACAAAAATTTGGAAAAATCACGACAGGAAGAGCTAACCAAAATCTTGCAAAAACATTCTACTGCATTTGCATGGGAGTATACTGATATGAAAGGTATTAACCCTAAGACTTGCATCCATCATATCTATATTGAGGAAAACAATAGACCAATCAGATAACCTCAGAGAAGGATGAATCCAAATCTTAGGGAGATAGTGAAAGAAGAGCTCCAAAAACTACTCAATGTAAACTTCATTTATCCAATTTCTCAAGAAATTGAGAGCCGACTCATCTCTATTTATAACATAATAAGCTGCTCTTCTTCTATCAAGCTTCAAGTTGCCCTGATGATGGATCCCATTTGAAACGTTGGCAGAACAATTCTCTTACTGTGGAATCTTCGATGACTAAATCAAAAATTTCAGATAGCCGATGGGTTTCTCCTTTGGTTATAGTACCTAAAAATAATGGTAAATGGAGGGTATGCATTGATTACAGGGAATTGAACAAAGCAACTTTGAAGGATCACTTTCCTTTGCCCTTTATCGATCAAGTATTAGATACATTAGCAGGCAAAAAGTACTTTTCATTTCTAGATGGTTTTAGTGGTTATAATCAAATTCAGGTAGCACTTGAGGATCAAGATAAGACCAAATTTACCTGTCCATGGGGAACTTTTGCTTATCGAGTGCTTCCTTTTGGATTATGTAATGCACCCACAACATTCCAGAGAGCA
The DNA here is from genome assembly GCA_031772625.1 of Pinus tabuliformis. Taxonomy (NCBI): domain Eukaryota; kingdom Viridiplantae; phylum Streptophyta; class Pinopsida; order Pinales; family Pinaceae; genus Pinus; species Pinus tabuliformis. The sequence continues at coordinate 1,294,182,431 of CM062819.1, forward strand.
GTGCTAGGAATTTTTTCTGATCTAATCCATGATTGTGTAGAGGTTTATATGGATGATTTTACAGTTTATGGTGATTCGTTTGAAGAGGCATTAGAAAATTTGGAAAAAGTCCTTATAAGATGTAAAGAGACAAACCTTTCATTAAGCCATGAAAAATGCTTTATGATGTTTACTGAAGGTATTGTTTTGGGACATCATATTTCAGGGGATGGGATTAAAGTTGATAGATCAAAAGTTGAAGTCATCTCCAAATTGCCTATTCCAAATTGTCAAAAAGATGTTAGAAGTTTTCTAGGATTTACTGGATACTATAGAAGATTTGTAGAAAACTTCACTAAAATAGCATCTCCACTCTTCAAACTACTTACAAAAGACTGTGAATTCAAATGGGATCCTGATTGTCAATCAGCATTTGAAACTTTGAAAACAAGAATATCTGAAGCGCCTATCTTGAGAGGACCAAATTGGAAACTTCCTTTCCATATTTCCACACATGCTTCAGATATAGCTTTAGGAGCTATGTTGGGTCAAAAAGATTTAGTTCCTTATGCCATTTACTATACCAGTAAAAACTTAACTCCCACTGAGTTGAACTATACTGTGACTGAAAAAGAGTTTTTAGCTGTTGTTCATGCAATCAATAAGTTTAGACATTATATAACATGCTATGAAACTTTTATTCATACTGATCATTCTGTGATTAGATATCTAATGAAAAAACCTATTACTAATGGCAGAGTTACAAGGTGGATCCTACTTTTACAGGAATTCAATATTACTGTATTTGATAGACCAGGGAAACAAAATATAGTAGCTGATTTCTTGTCTAGGATTCAGAATACTAAAGAAGATTCTCCTGTAGAGGATAAGTTTCCTGATGAATATTTATTTGCAGTAACTACTAAGACCCCTTGGTATGCAGATATAGCTAACTATTTGGTTACAGGGAAACTACCTCCACATTTATTTCCTGGTGAAAGAAGAAATATTATTTAGGAGAGTTCAAAATATTCATGGATTTCTAACGAATTGTTTAAAACAGGGCCAGATCTTGTGATTAGAAGATGTGTTAGGGAAGATGAAATGCCTGATATCCTCAAAGCATGTCATGATGAACCATGCGGCAGACACTTTGCTGACAAAAGGACAGCCTATAAAATCCTCTCTTTAGGATATCATTGGCCATCCCTCTTCAAAGATGCAAAACAATATGTCAAAAGGTGTGACAGCTGCCAAAGACTAGGGAAACCTACCCTTTCAAATGAAATGCCATTACAGCCACAGGTACTCATCGAACCCTTTGAAAAATGGGCTTTAGATTTCATTGGACCTATTAACCCACCATCTTAACAAAGGAAGTATATATTGGTATGTACTGATTATGTCACTAAATGGGTAGAAGCCAAAGCATTATTTTCTGCTACTGAAAATTCAGTTGTTAGTTTTCTTTATGAGGATATTTTTACTCGCTTTGGTGTTCCAAGAGAAATTGTGACAGATCAGGGAAGTCAATTCACATCCAACCTGGTGGAGAAGCTAATGGAAGAATACAAAATCAAGCATAGAAAATCTACTCCTTACCATCCGCAAGCAAATGGTCAAGTGGAGTCTACAAACAAAGTTATTGAAGGCATCATCACCAAAGTTGTTCATCTACACATAAGAGATTGGGCAGAAAGGCTTCCTGAAGCCTTGTGGGCCTACAAAACTACATGGAGAAATACAATAGGACATTCTCCCTATGAACTTGTTTATGGGAAAGAAGTCCTATTCCCCATTGAGTTTCAAGTCAAAACTTTCAAGATGGCAGTTCAGTTGGGAATGGATCTATCAGAAGCCCAAAAGCATAGAATGGAGCAGCTGAATGAGCTAGATGAGATCAGACAAGAGGCAATCTTAAGAACTGATCTAGTTCAATATCAAAGAGCTAAGTGGCATGACAAATACATCAAGGAGAAAAAGTTTCAAGAAGGAAATTAGGCATTGCTATTTGATTCCAAGTTAAATATTTTAAAGGAAAATTTCAGATTCATTGGCTTGGGCCATATGAGATTGACAAAATCTTTAGCAATGGAGCGGTAAGAATCAAAACCATTGATGAACATCAAACTCCTCTTATTGTGAATGGCCACAGATTAAAGATCTATCATAAGCCACTCTCAAAAGAGGAATTTGTCAAAATCTTTCAAGATAGTTCTGCAATAAGGTTGGTGAAGGAGAATTCTTCTTCTCCACTAGCCTAGCCTTTGTTATTTTCTGTTTCTACAAAAAAAAAAAATGTGTATAAGCCTGAAAACCAATCACTGATTGGCAGTCTTATACAGAAAATATAGGGCGAAAATCAAGAACTCCTGACACCCTATATTTTCCAAAAAACAAAATCTTCTCTCATTGTATCCATAGTGTCATGACATCTCACTTCACTTCATTTCACCTCACTTCATTTCATTTTCATTTCATCATCTCATTCTGCCAATAAAATTTCTTTTATGACCATTTTCATTCATTCAGTCATCATTTATCCATCTCCATTCAATCATATGATTACTATGTCAGTTTCCGCAGCTGAACCCAGTTTCCACAGCGAGAAGCTAATTCTGCAGCCACCACTTTGTTTTTCAACATTGACAGTCAGATTTTAGTTAAATGATCATGAAAATCAAATGCAAGTATGGCAAAAGGAAGATATTATGAAGATATAAAGCACTTAGGAGCATGCAATAAGCAGCCAATCAAAGGTCAGTGGAGGGAAGTGGTAAGTTCCAAGGTATGAGAAAAGTTAGTTTCAAATAGCATTTTAAAACACATTTTACATAGTTATGAAACCATCAGCTCCATGATATGTAATGATTTGCCTTGATAGCTTTCATAACCGCTCCATAACCTTTTCATAATTTCACCACAAACCTTGCATTAACTCCTAACGACTTTATGATCCATCTCCGATTTTAACTCGTGTTCAATCGTACTTTGACATTCCATCTGTTAAGCCGGGTAATTATGAGGACGTGATCGATTTGGTCACGGCTCCTTTCCTACCGCACAAATTCCGTAGCCATTTTGTGAGCAAGCTAACGTCTATTCTGCAGTCGTCTAGTTCAAAACTTTGCCAGGTTCACTCTATTTCCATACTGCCCATTGAAGTTGCATTTGTATTGCTGGTCTGCTCACATAAGCCTTCGTTTTGTAAACCCATTCTAACCTCCGTTCTGTGAACTCATCCTCGCTACCTATTCTCTGTCCCGCCATTTACGGCTACTAGTTTTTTTCCACAGTCCTCCTACATTCCCCGCAAGCACAACCGTCTCACCTCTGTCAGTCTATCATTCACGCAGACATACTTTAAAGCAGGGGAAGGAATGGGTCCTCTGTTGAGAGCAGAACCGGAAGGGCCCAAATTTATGGAAGGGTATTCGCAAGTGAAAAGCATGCTAAGGAAGGCCCAGTGGCTACAATTTATTCAGAAATTCAAAGGCTACAACAAGGAAGTTACGAAGACTTTTGTGAGGTCTTTTGACGGAGTTGAAGCTGAGGTTGGAGACCTTAAATTCTCAATCACAGAGGCGTCCATAGCAACTGCAACTGAACTCCCACAGGAGGGAGAACAGTGGTTCAAAAATAAGAGCTTTGAAGAGAGAGCATGGAGGGTTATCCTACGAAATCCAGGTATGGATGTAACCATCTTTAATCGTGGAATCCTTGTCTCTGCTTTACAAGAAAAATGGGCTAGTTTATTATTAATAATCCAGAAATTCATTACCTGTGAGGGACGATTCGGGTCAATGTACATGTACCACACCCAGTTGCTAATGAATTTTCTAGAAAACCAAACTATTAATTTGCCCTAATTCTTGTTAAATAGCCTGAAGAAAATGTCCACCACCGTCCAAAAGAATCTGGGGGATGTAGAACCCCATTTGTATCATCATGGCCTTGTGAAAATTTTGATAGAAAAACAATTGAAGGAAAAGAAGGACACCTAGGAGCAATTTTGGTTAGAAATTTCTTTAAATATCCACAAGAAACCCCTGAAAGCAGCACATCAAGGAGAAGCAGAAGAAAGAAAACAAGTGATAGAATTAAGGATACACCTACTAACATAGTCAAAGAATCTAGTAGGGAAGAAAAACTGTTTGAAGGTAGGAAGGAAAGAACTGAGGGTAAGAAGCCAAGAAAATCAAAAGGGAAAAGAAGTATTAAGGCTGTCTATCAAACCCCAGAACCTTCCTCAGAAGAGGACCACCAAATACTGTCTGAAAGACTAGTTTACCTTCAGGAGCAGTCAGTTGCAGCAAAGAGAAAAGGGAAAGAAAAACAGAGTATGGAGAAAGAAGACATTAGCCCACAAAATTTGAGGAGAAGTTATAGACTAAAAGGGAAATTGAGGAAAATACAAATTAAAGGGCCCCACTATATTGCTTTAGGAGGGGAAACACCGGAACAACCTTCAACAATCTGTCCTGGCCGTGGCCCACACCATACTACTATTCCTCAGCCAGATTTTGAAAATAGTCCTTCTCGGCCAGAGTTTGAGATCAGTCCTTCTCAACCAGATTTTGGGGACAAACTGTTTGGTCAATTTAGTGTGTCCAAAATTGCTATATAAATTGTCAATCCGGGAGTCGTAAACTGCTGAAGTGAAGTGCACTATATATGTAAGATAACCGATTTCTTACTTCTTTGTTGTTTTTGATTTTTGGTTTGTTTTTGGGTTTATCTTTTGTTGATTTCCTAATGTGAGATGGAAAAATTAAAAGTCAAGTATGGATATAAGTGTTCAAGGCAATGGTGACCTCTACAATGATTTCCAAACTTCAAAGTTCTCAAAAAGGTTTTAAAACTTGCAATGATGAAATCAATTCCTAAGAGAAAATAAAAATGTACCAAACAGTGAGCTAGTGACTATGAAACCCAGTATCCTTGCTGCTGTATAAAAAGAAAACTGAACTCAAAGCAATTCAAAAACTGTAAGCAAAGTAAACTAAATCATACTACATCAACTCATATTCTGACCCCTCACCATTCGACTCGCTCTGGCTATAGGAGGTAATCATAAACAAATTGAGTAATCTAATATCTAAATTGCATAAAATGAAACTAAGATCAAACTACACATTCATACTTCAATCCCTCACCATTCGACTCGCTCTGGCTATAGGAGGTAACTGAAAATGACATGAGTAATCTAATCACTAACTTGTAGAAAAATAAACTAAATCATATTACATCAACTCATATTCTGACCCCTCACCATTCGACTCGCTCTGGCTATAGGAGGTAATCATAAACAAATTGAGTAATCTGATATCTAAATTGCATAAAAGTAAATGAGCAAAACAAAACTGAAAGAAATAACAATGCTGGAATTAGAACTAAGAAAATAAATCAGCAGAAGGACAAGATAATTTCATGTCATTAGTCATTAAAAAGCTATGTGCAATTGCCCGGGTTGTCTATTAGAACCTGAAAGAAAAACACTGATCAGTTAACAGTCATTAGAAAGCATAAAAGAAACTATGGACAACAACTATCATGAATACCAAAAACAGTGTAATATATACAAGCAAACGATTATGGCATCAGTAACATAAAGGAAGAAAGCAAGAAACTATATAGTAATTACAGAACCTTGGTGTACAGGGGCCCTCTGCAACCTCAGCCAATCAACAATCAATCACAAATTGAACTTAAGAACACTGTATTCTCATGTATTAAAATGCAGTCATAATATAAAGATAGAGTCATGGCACAGTGGGCTCGTAAAACAGTCAAAATTACATATACCAAGCTAGCTAATATGCGTATGATAACGCGTTATTTATAACTGAGGATGATACAACTACTTCCTAAATTCTGCGCTGCTAAACAGACACGTGAATGACCACGTCCGGAAATCTAGCAATATGGTAGTCGTGACAATTAAATCCAAGGAGTGGTGGTTGTTAGATTTGGTTCACGGAGCAGTCCACAGGTGTTAGCACACCTCCTGAGATTGAGGAATTTGCCACGCAAGTCTTCACGTGGTGAAAAACAGAGTCTGCCACCACAAAACTCTTAGGTTGACCACCGCTTTGACTGTCCTTGATCATGGCCTTTTGTGAGTGATTCAGCTGAACCAAGGGGACATGTTCCATGTCCACATCATTTGCAGCTTGCCCATGTGGCCGGATTCTCCAGTAGACACCTGTAACATGGACTTCAACAAAAAGGCTGCGGAAAGTTGAGCTGGCTGCGGAAAGTGACAATATTCCGCAGCTGACTGAGCAAAAATCTAGATCAAACAGCAGTCACAAGACATAGTTAGGAAACCATTTTGTATGCTCTTTTTAAACTAATATGCAATGATTTGACAACTTGGTGGTTCAGGTAACTGGAAAAAAAGGCTAAAAAGGTGTATAGGGAAGATGCAAGTTTGGGACTCAACACAACCCAAGGAAGACTACACCTGAGATAGATCCAGTCCAGCAAGAAATGTATGATTATATTGAGACCTTTGAGAAAACAGCCACAGATCCAGGCACTTTGCCCAGCCTAATACAACTCAAGAAGCTCAAATCCAATCACTAAAATAGGAAGTTTTTGAGCTGGAGGTCTTAAATAGACACATCAAAAGAGAAAATGAAACATTGAAAGAACAGGGTAGGTTAGATAAGATTATTCACGACAACACCATGTTGCATCTTGGGCTATGGCAGAAGAAAAATAGAAAATTAAATAAAAAGAGCAGGAGGTTGAACAGGGCTCTCATCAACCTCAAAGTCAGGCGTCTAATGAGGAAGCCGAGGATGGTAGTGGTGCCAAGAAAGAAGAAAAGAAGGCTGGATGTATTGGCAGAGGTCCCAGAACACATGAACTGAAAGGAGGATGATCAAAGTTTTGGTTGCATGGGGACATGCAACACCTTCACAGTGGGGGTATGTTGAGCTTTGAAATTACACCTCTCCTACACATTTTCCCAGACTTTTTCCCTCACCAGTACTTCATAAGCTATCAGAAATAATTGCATATTGGTTCTAAAAGAGAATTTAAGTGGTTTTATAACTATGTTCTTGTGTTTGTTGTTTGACTTAGATTTTTCTCATAAGTTGCAGAATGCAGCCACTTTCTGCAACTGATTCAACTTTCGGCAGTTGTTTTTGTTAAACTCCAGGTTGCAGGTGTCATCAAGCAAAACGGGACACGTGGGTAGATCAGGAATGACCTGGACATGGATCAGGTCCTATTGGTTTAGCCGGATTCATCAAGGAAAGCTGTGGTCAATGGTGGTCAAACAGAGGAATCCTACAGCAACAGGACTCCGTCTTCAAGCACGTGAAGGATTCGTGGCCGTTCCTAGATTTTTGGGGTCATGTCGACAACTGTAGACTGCCCCACAATGCGAATCCAACAACCACAGTTGATAGATTGAATAATCTCGGCAACCATTATGCTAAATCCATGGACACTGTCTTTTACGTGTCCTCTGTTCACGTAGTTTTACAAGAAAACAATTATGTAACCTTTGTTATAAATAACGCGTTTCTTTACGCATAGAGTTAGTCCTTTTGAATGTAATTTTGCTGTTCAAAGTTCACTATGCCGTGAAACTAGTCTTATTGCTGTAATTGTGTTTTGAAATATACGAGAAGACTCTGTTTCTACATGATTGCGTGAACGTAATTTTGGATTGATAGCCTGTTGACCGAGGCTGTGCAGAGGGCCCCTGTACGCTGAGGTTTTGTTTTTGTTGTTGCTGTACAATGTTTATGTATTGTTTCCTTATTTTCATTGCACATGTTTTATAGTTATTCACTTGTGTATATATTTCTAACATTTCCTTCCTGTTTATGATTTTACAAGCTTTGTATATTACTGTTAACGCTGATCAGTGTGTGTATGTTTCAGGACAGAGTAGGCCCGGGCATTTTTCATGCAATTTTTGTAATAACTAGTGACATGGAATTAACCTCTCTGTTGACTTTGCTTTTCTTAGTTTTTTTAATTCTAGTTATGCTTTGATCCCAGTCTTGTTCACTTGCTTTAGTAGTTAGTTTAGATATCAGATTGCTCATGTCATTGACGATTATCTCCGAAAGCCATAGCTAGACTAACTGGCGAGGAATCGGGTTATGAATGTTGTGATTTGATTTTAGTTTTACTTTTCTGCAATTAGATATCAGATTGCTCATGTCATTGATGATTATCTCCGAAATCCATAGCTAGACTAACTGGCGAGGAATCAGATTATGAATGTTGTGATTTGATTTTAGTTTTACTTTTCTACAATTAGATATCAGATTGCTCATGTCATTGATGATTATCTCCGAAAGCCATAGCTAGACTAATTGGTGAGGAATCGGATTATGAATGTTGTGATTTGATTTTAGTTTTACTTTTCTGCAATTAGATATCAGATTGCTCATGTCATTGACGATTATCTCCGAAAGCCATAGCTAGACTAACTGTTGAGGAATCGGATTATGAATGTTGTGATTTGATTTTAGTTTTACTTTTCTGCAATTAGACATCAACTTGCTCATATCATTGACGATTATCTCCGAAAGCCATAGCTTAGACTAACTGGTGAGGAATCGGATTATGAATGATGTGAATTGATTTTACTTTTACTAGATCGCAATTTCTGATTTATTTGAGTGCAATAGCTTAATTCATTTTTTTGTATTTAGACAGAAGCATAGATAATGGTTTCATGATCAGTAGTTCATTATTGGCTTGATTTGAATAGCAATACATTTTCATTCAAGTATTAATTTCATCATTAGTATGTTCTAAGACCCTCTAAAGTGTTAAGTTTTGGAAATCATTATAGAGGACACAATTGCCTTAAAATCTACATCCATACTTGCCTTTTAGAGTATTCTTAAAACTCAGGAATAGGATTTCCATTCACATTAGGAGATAAACGAAGATAAAAACCCCCAAAACAAAATAAAATTAAAAAACGACAAAAATATAAGAAAGAGGCTGTCTTGCACAGATAGTGCGCCACACTTCATCAGTTTACGACTCCCGGATTGATAATTAATGTAGCAATTTAGGACACACTAAATTGACCAAACAAGAGAAAGAATTGAATTGGGATTTCAAGTGTGCTTAAACCAACCATTGTGCCCTTGTCCTATAGAAAGAATTAACACTCTCATCATGGCATCCTCATGTTTGTCCTTGAATTTTGACATATGATGCGTAAATTCCAAAACATGTGGGACAACAGCAAAAAGGTCCCCTTCAAACTTTGAATGAAGTTTTTTTTGGGTATCCTGAGATATTCTTAATATCCATTGTGGTATACAATACATGAAATTCCCAAGGAACCACTTTTCATTCAAACATTTCTTCAATTATGAAAATCTAAAATTTGCAATTTTCACAATGGAGTCACCAAAGTGAGTTTCATATACCTTCACGATGATGCTTGCCAAATCTTACAAGCACCACGTCTTGAAAATATGTAAGAACAAGGTATTTGTTATTTCAATGGAGTCACTTGGATGGAAAGATATTCAAGCTTGAATTTCATGTAATGTCATCTTAAGGGAAATGGAATTTGTCGCTGACAACAACACCAATACTTGACACATCCTTGTTTTGTTTCATAATTAAGAATAAAGGGTAGAGTTATCGGTTTTGAACCACCAAATGATAATGTATCATATAACAAACCTTAATATATCATTTGGTTTCAATTATGATCACACATCATAGCCCACCAAAATTTGATTATTCCTCGTCTTTCTGCAATGGGACCTTCCTTCGATACCTCTTATTCATTTTCACTAACATCTACATTACCTTCAACAAAACCAAGCAAACTTTCCTTTTATGGGGTTGCTAACAAGTGCCGGTAGGTTTCTTCAAATTTATTTCAATCTAGGGCGACAAAACTTGAGAAAGCATTCAACCAAAGCTTTGAGAGAAAGAATTGAATTGGGATTTGAAATGTTCTTAAACCAACCATTGTGCTCTTGTCCTAAAGAAAGAATTAACACTCTCATCATGGCATCCTCATGTTTGTCCTTGAATTTTGAAATATGATGCGTAAATGCCAAAACATGTGGGACAACAACAAAAAGGTCCCCTTCAAACTTTGAATGAAGTTTTTTTGGGTATCCTAAGATATTCTTAATATCTATTGTGGTATACAATATATGAAAATCCCAAGGAGCCACTTTTCATTCAAACATTTATTCAATTATGAAAATCTAAAATTTGCAATTTTCACAATGGAGTCACCAAAGTGAGTTTCATATACTTTCACAATGATGCTTGCCACATATTACAAGCACCAAGTCTTGAAAATATGTAAGAACAAGGTATTTGTTCTTTTAATGGAGTCACTTTGATGGAAAGATCTTCAAGCTTGAATTTCATGTAATGTCGTCTTAAGGGAAATGGTCTTTGTCCCTGACAACAACACCAATACTTGACACGTCCTTGTTTTGTTTCATAATTAAGCATAAGGCTAGAGTTACTGGTTTTGATATGATGTTAACTCAACTTCATTGGTTGCATGAATATACTTAATTGGTTATAATATGCTAGCAAAGGTTATAGTATGTTTTTGTTTTTGTTGTTTTTGTTGTTTTTGTTTTTCGTTGTTGTTGTTGTTTTTGTTTTTTTTGTTTTTGTTTTGTTTTTTGCTTTTTGTTTTTGTTTTGTTTTTTGTTTTGTTTTTTGTTTTTGTTTTTGTTTTTGTTTTTGTTTTTGTTTTTGTTTTTGAAGAAAAATCAAACTTTTTTTAAGCCAATAAAAAGTTACAACTATAGATGCATTAAGGATTCGTCCACAATGAAGCAGAAAAAACACAATGATACTAAGTAGAAGCAAAAAACCATAAGTCCATATCTGAACCTCCCGAGCCTCCCCATTATTGGAGAAAACAACCCTTACATAAAACTATAGCCAATATATCCATAGATAAATAAAAGCACGAGTGGTGAAAAAATATAAAAAACTAGCCGCGCTGATATGAAGCATAAGAAAAGATAAAGTAAAATGTAACTGCCAGATCTCAATGGAGATATGCATGGATAATATGTTGTAAGGTTGCTGATTCGACACACAGATCCTCCCCTCCTCCAATTACGTTATGCGCCAATCGCCCAAAACCTATTGCAAGCCATCCTTAGAAAGGAGGTATGCCTCTGCGTTCCACTCCCTGTATATGTGGCAAATCAATATAGAATCAAAACCCATTTTAAGTTGTAATATTTCTTCTATGAGTGGAATCAAAATGTGATTTTGACATCTCATAACTTCATTAAACCAGTTTATAACACTTAAAGAGTCACCGAAAATTTGAATTGAATCAATCCCAATTTGTTGAAGCCAACACAATAAATATTTCAATGATTGGTGTTCTACGAAGTTGTTTGATCCCGAACCAAGGCCAACTGAAGCTTTTAATAGTTTGTGTTCATTAATGTGTATTACCAACCCCACCCCACATCTATTATGAGCATCAAAGGTGCCATCGAAATATGCCCAAGGTATATGAGGTCTGATTTGTTCTTCTCTAATGATCCGAGGAGTTTGACTTGGAGAAGGAAGGGGTATTAAAGAAAAAATGGAGGCACACTCTGCTGTAAAAGGTGAAGGTGACGAAGAAGTGTCCTGAAAAATGCCTTTCTTTCTTGCCAACCAAATGCCCCATGTGATTATCAGAGGAACATTTCTCAAGTTTTCATCATGTGTTGAGTTCCACCAATTTTGTCAAGCTTCCAAAATACTTACCCCATTCCAGATAAGTCTAACCCCCAGTAAACTTAGCGTATACCTCCCAAATTTTGATAATGAAAGGACAACTTAAGAACAATGTGTTGGCTTGTTGGGGCCTGACCCAGGTTCGGGGATGATTTAGCTAAACAAATCTCGGTACTACTGGCCCTTTCGGCAACAGTTCGCAGAGCGCGGACTGAGGTCTCACCCGAAGTAGTATGGGAGGGTGCTAGAACCAGGTTTCTGCACCCTGGGGATGTCTGATGGGTTCCAAGTGGTCCGCGGTTTGACTCTGCGCGCACGTCTCTACACGCACTTATCAGTACCTTGCAGCCTATGATGCTATCTTCGCGTAGTCCTACTCGGGGGCCAGACAGTGTTATTACCCAAGGCCTTATTAGTAACCCGGTATTAGTTGATTAACTTAGCTTATCTGTATGCTTCCAGTTATACTTAACAATATTCACCATTCATATCAAGGCACGTAGTAAATAAATAGTATAATTGAAATTGATATCAAACATGTAATAACATAAGGACAGATACACGAAATTCAGATAAAACTTCTCTTTATTATTCTTCCTCCTCGGTTACAGACTCGACTCCGCCCTGCACACTTAGCTGCAGGGGTTTGCGCACTCAGCTGCGGACTCTACTAGGCCTCTGCGCACTCAGCTGCAGAGCCTCTTCCTACTATGACCCAAGATACTTAGAATATTGGTCTATGCTCGCTATTTTATTCTATCTATCAGATTCCATTCCTTCATTCCTTAGTTTACAACTTAGAGCCTCGCTCTGTTTATACAATCCCATGGTCCGCAGACCATGGGTAGGCCGACACTACATTCAAAACTTAGAGTGGTCAGCCATATGACTCTAACATACAATTTGCGCTCCACACCCACAATTCGTGGAGTCTTTACAATAATATTACTCAAAACTTGGGCTTTGAGCCCCAAACCATGTTGTGGGGGAATTCCATGCCCAACAAAATGCCAAACTAATTCTTCTGAATTTTTGCATAATATACACCAACCAGGCCCATGTTTGTTCCTTTTTTGTAGGTTGTCTCATGTGGGCACTTTGTTCTTAAGGAGGCACCAAAAGAATAGTCTCGACTTCGCTAGGCATTTCAATTTCCAAAGTGGTTTACACCACCAAGTCTGCAACCCCTGAGCTCTCCTAACCATATGATAACTATAGGCATATTTTGGAGAGTATTGACATGTAGGTGCATAAACCCATCAAAATCCATCTAGATGATCCCCTATCCTAAAATTTGTACGTTGCAATTATCTGATATATATCTACCAGTCATATCCCCATTGGGGCTCTAAATGGAGATCTTCAACAGTTTTCCAGCCCTGATGCCAATTCGTTGATATTTCTACTTTCACTATCTAATTCAAGAAAATGATACCTTTGTTGTTGAGAAAATCTGTTAGCTCCTTAGGAAGAACATATCCATCACCACATCCCACCCAAGGGTCAGTACCTACTCTTACTTTTTCTCCATTCCCTACATGCCAAGAAAGTTTGTCTTCAATAATACTAAAAGAATCTACAGTGGCCTTCCAGATTGTTGATGCATTTAAGTTTTTCTGATCCATCTTACGCATCCATTCATTGATAGGAACCAAGTCAATATATTTCCTTTTCACCATTGTAGTTCACAGATTATCCATTGATAATAAGCACCACCCAGATTTTGTTGCCAAAGAATATGTGGAAGAGAGAAGGTCCTTTATTCCCCAACCACCCCATGCCTTTGGGAGGTCTATTTTGTTCCATGCTACCCATGGAAGGACTGCATCCTCCTTCGAACCATCCCATAAAAATTGACATAGTTTCCTAATATGGGAGAGAATTCCTTTTGGTACCTAGGTGAGAGTCATCCAGTACACTGGAATAGAAGTTAGAACCAATTTGATTAATACTAGTCTACCAGCTCTCGAAAACCACTTGAAGCTCCAATGTTTAATACGTTTTTCAATTTTGGCCAACATCCTTTTCCAATCATGCTTTCTGTAGGAATATTTCTTGAGATGGAACCCCAAATATTTAAAACTATCCATCGTAGTTTTTTCTCCAAAAGGGAGAACTGAGAGAACTCAATTGACCTCAGCCATCGAGAGGCTTTCATGAACTATAGAGGATTTCTGAGCATTGATACACATCCCAGCGGCTTTGAGAAACAGATCAAGAGAATGTTTCATCTGTTGCATATCACTGCTAGATCCATCACTAAACAGAAGGATGTCATCAACAAATAGGAGATGGGTGATATCCAAATTTATTGCTACTTCGATTCCTTTAATGTATCCTCTTCGTTTAGCAGCAATAATCAATTGAATTAATCGTTTTGCTGCAAGTAAGAAGAGTAGCGGAGACAGAGGGAACCCCTGTCTGAGCCTCTCTGACTGAGGAAAAAAGGAAATGCAACACCATTGATATAGAAAACAAAACTCACATTTGATATGTATCCCATGACCCAGTTGATGAAGCTAATACCGAAGCCCAAATGAGTAAGCAAAAGGTGTATATATAACCAGTTTATTCTGTCATAGGCCTTTGAGAGATCAATTTTAACTATCGGAACCTTTCTTTTGATCCTCTTGATGCTATGCATAGATTCCTGAGCAACCCATATGGTTTCATGGATCAAACTGCCATCAAGAAAACCAAATTGTTCCATAGAAATATTTTTAGAAAGAATTGGTTTCAATAGGATAACCATGGTTTTGGCAATAATTTTATAGAGACAGTTACAGAATGAGATGGGACTGAAGTCCTCAAAATTTGTAGGATCATCTGTTTTAGGGATTAAAGCCAAAAAGGTAGAGTTGAAAGGTTCATAAACATAGCCTCTGAGCCTGGATTCCTCCACCACCCCAGTAAGCTCTTCCCCTATAAGCTCAAATAAGTGTTGAAATAATTCAACCGTCCAACCATCAGGTCTTGGACTCTTGTCTTTTTGCATTGATTTAATTACCCCTTCGACTTCACCTTTTGAAACAGGAACCATGAGCATATCATTCTCTTCCTCCTCCGTGTATCCAAGGAATAGTTGAGCCACCCATATGACTTCTGTAATTATAGCTTCTTCTGGAGCTCTAAACAAGCCTTTATAGTGATCTCTTCTCAGAGTCGTCAGCTCATCAAAATATTTTTCTGCTTCCCCATCTTCCTGTTTCATTTCCCAAATAGTGTTAATATTTTTCCTACCCTTTTCATAATTTTGAAAGAATTTGGAGTTTTCGTCCCGAGCAACTAGCCAAATAACTCTACTTTTGAGCCTCCATTGTTCTTCTATGTCATTAAGAATCTTTCTTTTGAGGTTTCCAACTATTTTATCCTCTCCTTTTCCTCCTTTGTCTCATATCCATCCCCCTACAGGCTTTCTATGGATTCAAGTGCTTCATCAATATGTTTTAACTCAACTTCTTCCCTAAGCGTTTTTTTCTTTTGCCCAAATGATTGTTGCATGTTTCATTCTTTTAAGATTTTCCATAAATATCTGAGGTAAAGAAGAACCTTGATCATGGTCCAGAGGCCTCCAAGTGGCTTTGACTAAATTGTTACAGCTAAGATATTTAAGCAAGGAAAGATTAAATTTAAAGGGTGAACCAAGCTTCCTATTGGTCCCTTTAAGCTCTGGGATGATAGGAGAGTGGTCTGAATCACCTCTCGATCAAACCCACTACCTAAAAAATGGAATTTGATTAACAAGGTCTTCATTCATCAAAAAACGATCCAATCTCTTAGCCAACCCTTGCTTCATTCGAGTGCTTGCGTCTCCAGGTAGGTCTGGATTTGATCATATTTATATCAATAAGTTTGCCCATCATGAGATTTTTCACAAAGAACTCAGCCAGGGGATATGCTTGAGCCAAAGGCCCCCATGTCTCAGTCATGCCCAATGAAAAATTGAAATCCCACCCACCACCAAATTGGAGGATTTCATGAAATATTTAGAGAACAATGTGTTCCAGAAAGAGGCCCTGTCTTGACACGACCCGTAGATGTTGAGGAGGGAGAACTCCATGCATAACTCTGAAGAATAAACATCAACCCCAAAACCAGATCTAATCCCCAGGAATTTAACAGCTTAATACTACTATCTCTAAAGCCCATGACTAGGGCCTTGGATCTTCCCTTTGCATCGGCTATCAAAAAAGACCAACCCGACAACAATTTACAAAGAGAAGTCATCATAATCTCTCCATTCCCAAGGGTTTCTTGATGCATTATAACGTAAGGAATGTAGTTTTTAAATAATTCTTTTAAAGCTAGCTTCTTATGGGTGTTAGAAAACACTCTGCAATTGAAGGACAAAACAATCATTTGGTAACCACCACATGGGGTTGCGCTACTCTAAGCGCCCCTTTGAGGGATAATTGTTTCCATTGGCTATATCTAGTTTTTCTTTTAGCTATGCCTTAGATCAGTTTGATTTCCTACCTCAAGTCTTACGAGGCACTGAAGGCTCCCGGAAACCCCCAACCTCCTACAGTAGCTAAAGAGAGGTCCCTCTTTTCCCGAGGAAGCAGGTTGTAATGAGGAATCCATGAGGATGGAGAAGGGAGGGTAAAACACTCAGGGCTGGATGGGGAAGGCACATACAAATTGAGAGCTGGAATAGAGGTGATGATATTGTCCAGAGTGAAAGACAAGCTACAACTATGAGACGCTTCAGACTGGAATGACTTGGAGGGACCAGGCCTAGGGAGAACATCTAATAACGAGTGCAGAGAATCAGATAATGAGGAGAGGGGATGAGAAAAAATACCCACCAACTGGGGAGCAGGTCCGATGAATTCAACCTCATCTTGAGCCTCCCATTGTTGATCGAACTCTGACATAATTTGGATCCCAGGCCTCGTGATCTGTTCTTCTTGGACCTCCATAGGCTCCGGATCCCCATATTGTTGTTCCCCAATATCCACCGCCTGTACATTAACCTCTTCTTTGGCATATGCTCAGGCTTCATAGCTTGGCTTACCCCTTTGCCATCTTCTTCTTCGGAAGCCCAGGGGAAAATCAAGAACTGAATGCCCATGTTTATGGCAACGATGACATCAGAAAGGCAGATGCTCGTAGTCAATAATTTGGGAGTACAAATACCCCTAAAGCTGAAGCTTAATTTTTTCGGCCAAACCCTCTCTTGGATCTAGTCTTACCAGAATTTGGGCCACATTCTTGCTCTTTGTCTCCAAAAAAGACATATCAGCTTCAAGAAAAATTCCCAATTTGTTACCTATGGCCTTAAAAACGTCCTTTGTTCAGAGTTGCAGCGGAAAAGCCTAAAGCCAAAACCAAACAGGTATCTCCTCTAATTTTTCTCTCTTTGCATCAAAAAGGGGAGTCCATTTATTGAATAAGATTGGCAATATCCCGAAGCACCAGTTTCGCTCCAACACCCATTCTAGAGTCTCACCCTTGTTGAATCTAACCATGAACCATCCCCTTGCCAATGTGATCACTTCTACTTGTATATCCAGAGCCCCACACCATGCCTTAGCAATCCATTCAGATATATACTTTTCCGAATAATGCCTTCCCTTTGCTCTTCCAACCAAAATTAATTCAGAGGCTTCCATAGCCTTATCAATCTGTATGTCGACCCTGAGAACAAGATTTGGGCATTCTGCTTTTTTCTTGATTACTCTCCCCTTATTTCTCTTTGAGCCAGTGGTCTGGACATTCTTGAATTATACTGTGTTAGACTTCCCTTCCTGAGCATGGGTCACTTCCTCAATATTCAGCCCTAATCAATCCTCCGCCGACACATTCTAAAAGAAGAACTCCCCAAGATCTATAGACTGCCCCTCCACTTCTGGGCTAAAATTTGGAGTCCTCGCCCCCACAGAGGGTTGAGACCCAGAGCCTCTTCACGCTCGAAACCCTGAAAATATAATGAGGGAGCATGACTTCGTTCCTTCATAGGGTCCACAGAAAAATTGTGAACTGCTCCTTCCTTCAGCGCCCAGTTTTTTGGGACAAAACCCTCCCTTGTCGCACCAACAAGGTTGTGAAATTGATGGGGTTCGTGTGTCTCATCCTCCCTCTGTCTCAGAGCTAATTTTCATGCGAGGGTTCTGTTCACTCTTTGGGTTGAGCCTAGTTCATTTGACTGAGGATCCTTAACCAAGCAGGACTTGAGTCCCTCATTCCCCCATAGACCACTTCTTTTGACTATATCTTCCAGGCCTCCCAAAAAATTGACAGATTCTGGAAAAACTGAGGGAGTTTTAGGACTTACCAGGAGCTCCACTGACACCCCTATGACCAGATCCACTGAGTCTACTGTTGTTGCCTGACCTTCCTGAGTACCGATGTTAGAAACCCAACATTCCACAGGTGAAGAGATGGGTTTTCCTTCCTCCAAGAACCCTAAACCACCTCCAGAGTTCCAATCTAACACCGTTAATCCCATTTTTCTAGCTGGGGATCTAGTTGGAAGTTTTACCTTGTCCAAATTTTGCTGAGTTGGCTCCAAACCCCAAACAAATAGGATGTCTTCCAGCTCAGTCTCCATATCGACATAATCCCTCAGACTCACCATTTACTCTGCTTGGTGGTGAAAGTAAAAATGTAACCACTCCTACAATTGTTCTCCCCTTGTAAAGGCGCGTGTTGTTGAGGATTAACCAAGAAAAATGACTAAGTAAACTTCCTTCCCTTGAAGTGTCATGGTTTAGACTCCTTCGATTTCCAAAAGGTGTCGGTTCCCATGTGCGTCCACCTTCTGCTAGTTATGGGCACGGAGTTGACCAAGCCCTGTTGTCGGACGACATCTGTGCAGCTAAGTATTCCTCCCTTCATTGATCCCAATACGTGCGAAAACTGAAACCCGAACCTCCATTGAAACCCTCCAGCTAAAAAATCATGACATTATATGTTGCTTTCCCTACTTTAGCTAATTTTATTGCTACAACAAAAATCAAATCCATCAAAATCACTGAGAAATTTTACAAATCTTGTAATGTTACATTTCTCAGTGGAAATTTGTTTACATTTGCATCGCCTTTGTATATTCGGTGCAATCTGACATTACTTTTTGTTGCAAAGTCAACACCTTTGGAGGAAAGATTTGTGGAACCAAGAATGACCTTTCAGGTTATAGTACGTTCTGTGCCATGCATAATGATTTTTCACCCTTCCTTGCATATTAATAGGAAAGCACATAGTACGTTATGTGCCTTCCTTGCTTTTACCATGCTAATTTCACTCCATAGTTTTTTACTTGTTTGTTCTAAAAAGTAAAAGAAATGGTGATTTAGTTTATATTTTTGATATGTAGTCTTTATAATATTTCCTATTCCATGGTGATGGTACTATGCTACTAATAGTTTCATTTGTAGAATATAGAAAATGTTAGAGTGATGGAAATTAGGTATGTGAGCACTAGTGATTGTCAGGATTCTCTTGTACTCTTCATTCGAGCACATGGATCATGTACTCTACAGTGAGCACATATCCTTGAGTTGGAGCTATGCGTTAAACATCCATATGCATGGGTAACCCTAAGAGAAAAAAAAATTGTCTGCGATACCACATTGACAGTCAACAACCCTTACCATGATCCATAGATAGGCAACCTCATATGCCTCTCACCCATTCTTCATTCAATACATCCATTTATTTGGCATATTCATTCAATGAAAGTAGTGTCATCTATTGTGGGGCACATTAAACATTTTTCACGCAAGGATTTCATTTAATGTTTAGGGAAATCGATTATGCAACACGAGTTGAAATTGGATTATAGACCACTTTGGTCATTTAATTACTCCTTTATTTCACCTTTGTGGTTATTATTTCCCCTAGTCCAATGTGAACTTCCTTAGGGTCTTTATTTCACTTTCTAGGAGGGGCACAAATAGGAGGCTCTAATTATGGTACTAATGTGAGGCAAAATAATTGACTCAATAATTAATTAGTTCTTACACTTAATTGTCATCTCGGGGTCCAAATGCTTGCAGGATGTCATGCATTGTATGTGTGAGCTACAAGTTCTTATTTTGCATTAGTTTGTCTAATTTTCCTCTAAGAAAAGGGAATTGCAACACCAATTGAGAAATTAATAGAAATAACAATCAACGATTAAAGACACTATGGTTAAAACCAATGGAAAGAAAAGGACATCCTATTCTAAACAATTCTATGTTATCGAGTCATGGACCTATGCTACCATAGAATAAAGTGCTACTACTAGTCTTTAACATAAATAAGTTAGTCAATCTCAAAAGTAATCTACAATACAAATCATTTTTTTTTGTAAGTTTAAATTTGTATTGCCTCAGAAAATCAAATCATCAGTATACATCAATGATCTGTCCATGTTTTAAGAAAATCATCGAAGGCGGTCTCAGTCTACCTCTAGGGAAACCAAATATATTTATTGCCTTCTTAAATAAGTCATACCATTGCAAAATTAACTGATAGTCTAACAACTTATTATCTAAAACACTAAAAAAAGAACAACTAAGAAAATAATCAGAAACTTAGGAATTTGAAGTGGTCATATGTGTAGGATGTTTCGTGCTAGAACCAGGTGGAGCTAGGGGCTTAATCTCACATTGGAGGTGGATCTCAAGTTGAGCAAGTCTAACGTCCAAACTTTCCAAACATGAATGTTGATATCTTTGAGCATGGTTTATATAATTTAGAGTAGAAAATATATCATAATGTTCCTCTTGCTTCTCCTTTAATACTCAACTGAGAAGAGTTTTGAGCTACCATTGGAGAGTTTGTAGAAATTTTGAATAATTAATCACTTATTCACAGAGATTATCCCGATTATACACTATTGTGGAAGACATGCACAATACATAATCTCCTCTACGTTGATCATCAATTTAGCAGCATCAAAAACAATGAAACATCAATTGCATGCACACATTAACACAGTATGTAACCCGGGGAAAGCATACAGCTGAAAACCCCACACTATCTGTATATTATAATGATAGAGAACATGTAACAATACATAGTACAATACTCCTCACAAGTACTCAGTACTATCTCCACCTGTTACACACAAAACTAGCTCAGATCTGATCAATCACAGCTCAAATCTCCTCCACTGCTTTGCCTGCCTCCACTGCGCAATCCTGCAAGGGAATCAATCACTCTGTGAAATCTAATTCCTTTGGTTATAATACGCAAGCCTCATGGGCAATCTCCATCCATGCATGTGCAAATCTCATGCACAAATATAGTCACAACTGATAGCAATCTCAACCTCTAACACCTGTCTCCACTGAACTGTACATACACTGAGTTAACTGATGTATTCTTCAGTTGCTTTATGAGTTAATAATTAGTGAATTAATTAATATTTAATTCAAACAACTCATCACTAGTGTATTCTTTAGTTAGACTAAAATACAACTAGTTCAACCAAGTCAAACTGAACACAACTCCATCAACTCCATAATCAACTCCACCAAACTCAACCACATGAGTTCTAACTGAAGTCGTGCATGCAATAGCTCAACTGACCCACAAAGAAAGTGTATTTCCTTCTAACAGCTGCATGTGCCACATCTATAGCTCAAACTGAAGTGCTCCAAGAGGATAAGATAATGTTTATAGTCCAAATATTATTATGAGACAATAATATTCGACTGTTCTATTTTTAGCCTGGCAGTCTAAAAATAGAAACCACCCATATGTCTAAAAATAGAAGTCCATCTATTTTTACCAACATGACCAATCATCCACAAATAGCTTCCTGCAACTCATAGACCATGATCCATATGTCTAAAAATAGTCATAGTCTAAAAATAGACTTTGCGCTAAAAATAGCCTGCGGGCCCACTTAGACAAGGCGACTTCTTTCCACTAAGCTCCATCATCTTGTTGCATTCTCAACACTCCCTCTCAACAAGATATGGATTATCAGCAACCCCTATCCTGCCTTGGTGGTATTCGAACTTGCTCCTGGTGAGCGCCTTCATCAAGATATCTGCATCTTGATCCTCTGTTGGAATGTATGAAAGTAACATGATTCTCCGCTGCACACAATCTCTGATATGATGGTACCTGATGTCAATGTGCTTAGATCTATCATGAAATAATGGATTAGCCGAGAGTTTAATGTAACTCTAGTTATCACAATAAATCACAGTAGGCTCCAAGTAAGAACCGAACAACCCGACCAGGATCTTCCTCATCCATATAGCCTCGCATGCAGCCAAACTTGGTGCCATATACTCGGCCTCTGCTGAACTGAGTGCCACGGATCTCTGCGTCTTGCTGTACCAAGAAACTGTTGTCGACCCGATACTGAAGACCCCTCCTGATGTGCTCTTTCTGTCCGTTGGGCTCCCTACCCAATCTGCATCCGTGAAGCCACATAACTTCACCTCATCCTCCTATCTGTACCACAATCCATATCCCGATGTGCCTCTGAGATAACGCAATACATGCTTGCCTGCCTTCCAGAAGAGCTTGGTAGGCTTAACCATAGCTTGTGAAAGCTGGTTAACAGCATAGCATATATCGGGTCGTGTATTGACTAGATACATAAGCGACCCCACCAACTGTCGATAAACAGTGGCATCCACTACTTCCGCCGAAGTAGCATCCTCCTTCCTCCAACCTCCAAGAAGAGGAGTATCAACAGGCTTGCAGCCATGCATGTTGAACTTCGCCAGTATCTCCCGAGTATACTTACCCTGAGAAACAAGTAGTCCATCACTGCGCTGCCAAATTTCCAATCCCAGGAAATAATGAAGGAGGCCCAAGTCCTTCATCTCAAACTCCTTAGCAAGATCATCCTTGCATGAAAGTATCAACAGCTCATCACCCGTTAGAATCAAATCATCTACATAAAGTACAATGATAAGCAACTTACCCTCCACCACAATCTGGTATAGGTTAGGATCCGCCTCACTCTTGGAGAATCCAAGTCCGGTGAAATAACTGTCTATCCGTGTGTACCAAGCACGTGGTGCTTGTTTCAACCCATACAACGCTCTCTTGAACCTGCACACATGCGACTCGCTGCTGAAGATCTCGAAACCTTTGGGCTGCTCTATGTACACCTCCTCCTCAATGACTCCATTGAGGAACACAGTCTTCACATCCATCTAATGAATGTGCCACCCCATCTGCGCTGAGAGAGCAAGAATCGTCTGTATGGAAGAATACCTTGCGACAGGTGCAAAGGTCTCCTCATAATCGATCCCCTCTATCTGTGAAAAGCCTCCGGCAAAAAATCTTGCCTTGTACTTCTCCACACTCCTGTCAACTGCCTGCTTAACTTTGTAGATCCATCTCGAACCCACCACTGATTTCCCTTCCGGTCTTGGGACAATTGAATCATACTCTTCCACCATGGCGTCTACCCATGCGGGATCCTCCACAACTTCCTCGAAAGAGGATGGCTTAGTCACAACACATTTTCTCATAAGAGCCATGTATCTAGTGTACCGATCAGGTGACTGTCTCTGTCTACGTTGAGCTGTAGGTGGTCCTACAACCTTCTCTGCATCTTGAGCTAGTCGCTCAGCTTCTGTCAAGCGCTTTCGCCCTCTGATGGTTGGCGCTGCATGAGTGGTCTCTTCCACTCCATGAACTTTGTCCTGTGGTTGATCCACGTCCTGAAGCTCATCCTTAGGAACTAATAGCTCCTCATCTGCATGCAAGTGTGGCTCCCTCTTAAGCGAACACTTCATGGCTTTCTCCTCCTGAAATTTTATATCCCGTCGCACAACAGTCTTGCCACTGTCTGGAAAATACACACGATAGTTGTGGGGCATATCAGTGTACCCCACAAATATCCCAACCTCTGCGGTCGGCTCTAACTTCTTCCTGGCATCCTTCGTCACATGCATGTAAACGTTAGCACCAAAAATCCTCAAATGAGAAAGATCAGGCTTCTTACCAGAATGAGCCTCCTCGGGTGTACTCATGCCAAGTATCCTGTGAGGACAGCGGTTCTGCACATATACTGCAATATTGCATGCTTCCGCCCAAAAGTGAAGGGGTAGGCCCTGATCATGCAACATCGCCCATGTAGCACCCATGATCATTCTGTTCTTCTGCTCAGCAACCTCGTTCTGCTGTGGGTTATGGGGAGCTATGAGCTCTCTTCGAATCCCTTTTGTGCTGCAGAAGTCCTTGAACTCGCTAGATATGTATTCACCACCATTGTCACTCCTAAGAGCCTTCACCTTCTTCCCCAACTCCTTCTCGACCAGTGCTTTGAACTCACAGAACTTTGAGTATGTCTCACTCTTCTTCTGCATGAAGAAGATCCAACACTTTCGAGAGAAATCATCAACAAAGGCCGCATAATACCTGTGTTTTGCTGTTGAAGCTACTGAGAAAGGTCTACACATGTCTGTGTGAATTCTCTGAAGGATCGTCGTGACGCGACTATCCTTCTCATGAAAGGTGGATTTCACAAACTTTCCCAAAGTACACCCCTTGCACTGATCTGACTGCGCAAGAGTGCCTTTAGGAAGCCCAGTAGTGATCTACTGCAGTATCTTCAAGGCTCCATGGTGAAGGTGACCCAATCTCCTGTGCCACAACTCGCCATCATCCCGGCTCACCAATCCTTCTGCCTTGCATGCCATTGCTGCGCAGCCATCTACATGCAACTGATAAGGTTCCTCACTCGAACCCCTATCTTCTGGGTTTCTCCAGTTGTCTTGCTGCGCAGGAAAGCCTTTCCCTCGCTGAAAACAACATCATATCCCTTGTCTTCTAACATCGCCACAGAGATAAGATTCTTCTTCAATCCTGGAACATGCAGCACTTCCTTCAATACGAAGGGTTTACCAAACTCCCTCTCAAAGGAAATGGTATTGATACCGGTCGCACTGTATCTACCATCATCACCCATCTCGATGTGCACTCCAAGATCTTTCTCCTCCAGATCAGAAACCAAATCTCGATCTCCTGTCATGTGAAAAGATGCACCACTGTCCAAGAACCATACTGATCCCATCACACTTGATACCAAGCATGCGATCAATGAAAAATCAAGCTCAAACTGTGAGGCTAGAGCCTCTCCTGCTGCAGATCCAGCAGATTGCTTGTTCTTCTTCTTCTGCGGGCAATTAGTGGCATAGTGTCTTTGCTGGTGACAGTGAAAGCACTTCACCTTGGACATATCCTGCTTCTTGCCTTTCGCACTAGAATGAGAAGCTTTCTTGTTCTTCCCCTTCTTTTCTTTGGCAGCCAAAGCACAATTTTCTTCATCAGGTCCCTTTGATGAAGATCTGTCCCTGGTATTCCGCCTGATCTCCTCCTGCACAAGGTCTGACCAAAGTCTCTCCCATCCTGGCAATTTCTCCCGACCATTGATAGAGTCCTGATAGGAATTCCAACTCTTCGGAAGACCAAGGAGAGCCAAGCTCACCAAGTCCTCATCATCGACAGTCACCCCCACACTTCCCAGCTCATCCCTACACTGAGTGAACTTCGTGAGATACTTGGGCATACTGTCTCCCTTCTCGCATTTGATGTTTCTGAGTTTATCCTTGAGTGCCAGCTTCCTCTGATCGCTCTTGCTTTGGAATAGATCTGTCAACACTTTCCACATCAAGTATGGAGAAGCCTTTCCATGTATGCTGGACACAATGTGATCCTTCACACCCTCCAACAGAATCCTTCGACACTTTGCTGTCTTCTTTTGCCAAGCATTAGCTTCGGCAGCATCAGTAGGCTTTGGGACTTCAGCCTCTATGAACTCCTTCAGCCCATTATCATCTAACATTGCCTCCATCCTGTCCTTCCATGCAATATAGTTCGAGCTGCCCTCAAGAGCATACTCCAATCGCAATCTGTTGAAAGACATTGCCACGTTGATACCAAGAAAACACTGCTGCAAATTCGAATTCCACCAGCTCAAAACTCAACCGCCTCTGATCTAAAATTCGTGAGAACAAAGTATTTCTCGTACAGAGATTGAATGTATGGGCTTTTAACGGATAACTCACCTTCCAAAGGAAGGATGAATCCAGGGGCTACCTGGCCCGATTACAGACTCTGCCTAAAGAAATAAAATGTAAACACTTTCTGAATAGTAGATCTGAAGATCAACAGCTTTGATACCATGTAGAAATTGTGAATAATTAATCACTTATTCATAGAGATTATCCAGATTATACACTATTGCGGAATACATGCACAATCCATAATCTCCTCTACGTTGATCATCAATTTAGCAACATAAAAAACAATGAAACATCAATCGCATGCACACATTAACACAGTATGTAACCCGGGGAAAGCATACAGCTAAAAACCCCACACTATCTGTATATTATAATGATAGAGAACACGTAACAATACATAGTACAATACTCCTCACAAGTACTTAGTACTATCTCCACCCGTTACACACAAAACTAGCTCAGATCTAATCAATCACAACTCAAATCTCCTCCACTGCTTTGCCTGCCTCCACTGCGCAATCCTGCAAGGGAATCAATCACTCTGTGAAATCGAATTCCTTTGGTTATACTACACAAGCCTTATGGGTAATCTCCATCCATGCATGTGCAAATCTCATGCACAACTATAGTCACAACTGATAGCAATCTCAACCTCTAACACCTGTCTCCACTGAACTGTACATGCACTGAGTTAAATAATGTATTCTTCAGTTGCTTTATGAGTTAATAATTAGTGAATTAATTAATATTTAATTCACACAACTCATCACTAGTGTATTCTTTAGTTAGACTAAAATACAACTAGTTCAACCAAGTAAAACTGAACACAACTCCATCAACTCCACAATCAACTCTACCAAACTCAACCACATGAGTTCTAACTGAAGTCCTGCATGCAATAGCTCAACTGACCCACAAAGAAAGCGTATTTCCTTCTTACAGTTGCATGTGCCAAATCTGTAGCTCAAACTGAAGTGCTCCAAGAGGATAAGATAATGTTTATAGTCCAAATATTATTATGAGACAATAATATTCGACTATTCTATTTTTAGCCTGGCAGTCTAAAAATAGAAACCGCCCATATGTCTAAAAATAGAAGTCCATCTATTTTTACCAACATGACCAATCATCCACAAATAGCTTCCTGCAACTCATAGACCATGATCCATATGTCTAAAAATAGACATAGTCTAAAAATAGACTTTGCGCCAAAAATAGCCTGCGAACCCACTTAGTGAAGGTGACTTCTTTCCACTAAACTCCATCATCTTGTTGCATTCTCAATAGAGTTATCGAGTTAATATATTGTTTTCGTCTTACCCTGGTATGATCAGGGTCATGAAAGTAGTGTGAAACATCCATGATGATATCTGAATATGAAATACCATTCGTTCATCAACAAGCTAAGTCTCTAGGTGCCTAATCTCTGCTCGGATCTCATGAGAAACAAAAGCATAATAGATTTCCGCAACTTCATGTTCCTAGGCTTAGGCATGATTTCTATTATGAGAAGCATGACCACCCCACACACCTCGACAGTTGTGAATGCTCTATCTAGTTTGGGTGCTCATGCTATACAAACATTAGGATAGTAATGCAATAGCAAAAGATCTAGTGGAAGTCAAGCAGATGACCAAGTACAATGGAGACTGATACTAGTAGTAAATGAGAGTAGGTTTGCAGATAGAAGGAGGGAAACAAATGGAGCCAGAGAGAAGCATAACTATACCCAACCCAAAATTCAAGAGAAGGAAATCATTCTTCCTTCTTGGCCTTTGAGACTAATTGAAGCATAACAACTACACTAGAAAAAACAGTAATTAACCTGCCAGAAGTAAGGGGAATTTAAACAAAGTGCACATATAGTACACATCGCACAACTTGGACTAGGGATTGAGTTGATGCAAATGACTGAGAATGCCACTGCCAAAGTAGAAGAAACAAGCACAGTCTTGGATGTCACATAGTTAAAATGAATTTCATCCATGCTCTTGACAATTTGGTACCAGTCGCTTCACGAGGGTTCCGCCTCCAGAATCTTAATCTTGCGAAGTCCCAAATACAAACCACCATAACATCAATTCTCTAATTTTCCTCAGATTGAACCAAGTTCAGGTTGGACCTGCAAAAAATTCCTGACACTGCATGAGAGAGACCTATTTGCATTAATTATGCAAGGAAAATCTCCACCCTCAAGCACCAGAGTGGGGACTGGTTCATCTTGGCAATACCTTTGTTTTAATCATGTAATAACATAGCCCCAAGGCAAGAAAGGAATTAACCCACTTCATATTTACTATTTGCATTCGGATGCACATGCATGTGGTGGGGGGGTGCATGCCACACCCCTCTGAAATTCTCCTTGAGGTGTTGGGGTGGTGGGCTCGCTCCATAACACCCTGCCCATCAATGTCACTCATCACCATTGGGGAACAATATAAATCACACTACTGTTAATCTATAATAAGTTAATTATATAAATCAATCCACAACACAAGTCAAGTAAATAAATTAATCTACAACATAATCTAATCCACTATAAATCTATAACATAAATGAATTAATTCTAATTACATACTACAAAAATTATAGAATTGCATTCTAAATTAAAATGAGAATTCATAAAATATAATTTATTCCATCACAAATTAGGTTTGAGTTCCAAGTGTCCTCCCCATAGAATGGAGAATGAACTCTATTTTGTATATAAATTTGCATCAAACTAAAATAACAAATAATAAATACAGATCCATGACTTTCTTATGTGATTTCCACAATTTACTAGTAACTAGCAACTCGTACATAGTTAGAAGATCTTTGCTAACAACTCAAACTAATATTGTCTAAGAATTCCAAAATTCTTGTTAACAACTCAAACTAATATTGTATTAGAATTCCAAGGTTCTCTTCAATTAACAAATAATAAATACATATCCATGACTTTCTTATGTGATTTCCACAATTTACTAGTAATTAGCAACTCGTACATAATTAGAAGATCCTTGCTAACAATTCAAACTAATATTGTCTAAGAATTCCAAAATTCTTGTTAACAACTCAAACTAATATTGTATTAGAATTCCAAGATTCTTTTCATATCCAAAATGGTTAATGGATCCATGGCATATCTTGGTGGTCATGGATTGATTTAAGTGGGTCCACACAACTATATCACAAAGTAGCGGCAAATCAGAGTTAGCAACAAAATGGCCCGAAGTGGCAGCAAATAATAAAACGTCGATTTCTCGAAAACTATGATATTTATTGTTGAGAAACAAGCCTATGTTGACTTGATGATGCCTCATACAAGAAATCTCTTTTAAATGTGGTTCACAGACACTGAGTGATCGGTACATCCACGGGAAAATCCAGGTAGATCAACCGGAAGGTATCTACCCGTCGGCCAAATCAGCAAGGTCTAACCCCAAGCATGTCAAGGAGATTTGACCCCGTGACCACCTGATAGGAAAAGTACTTAGCAACAGAAAATCGACCAACTGAGCTATCCCTTGGGGCTCCTCATACAAGAAATATCAAATACCCACTTTGTAGGTTTTCTTTGCCAAGATGAGCAATATTAAGGAGTAGCAACAAATGACAACTAGTTCCACAACAATCAACAAACTAACCCCTTTTTCAAATATGAGCAAAATATGTTATCTAATATTTAACCATAATTCACATGAAATGTTGAGGAAATGCAATGGAAAACACTCTGGGTCTAAATATCGTATATAAGCATTAAAACAAATTAAAAAAGGTCATGAGCAAGGGATAAGAGATTAAAAATAGAGGTAAGAGGATGTAAAAAGATGACATTTTTGAAGCCCAACATCTCCCCCAAACTAAATATGTCGATACCCTCATGCAACCTAGTATCTTTGTATTAACCAAGTTGTACGGATGCTTCTCATTTTCCAATGCTTACCCTTCTCTATTGTTAACGTTTTTCCATTTGCCTTAAATTATTTGCTTGTTATATTTCCATTTATACTAGTATCAATTGTCATGAACCATCCTTCAAACTTCATAAGTAGCATCCTCAAGCAATTTTGGTGCCCTTGTAGTAAATCTGATGGAATAACAACAAACCTAATGGAGTTACAACAAACTTCCATAGGGAGTTGCAACAAACCCGCACAAGGAGTTATATTTGTTGCTAGGGAAATTTTAAGAGAGCCATAGTATGTCTTGTATTGGTTTTAGTTGGTACATAGTTGGGGTTGCTTTGGAAGATATTTGATTCATACTCGTCATACATGTAGTTTGTGTGTTTATTTTCCAAACATGTGTTTTCTTAGAAATAGATTGTTAGGGTTGCTTAAGGAGATAATTGATTTATACTCTTGATACCTACAACTAATGTGTTTCATTTTCAACTACCATGTTTCCTTTACAGTATTGAGTGTTTCTTTTCCAACAAGTGTGTGTTATAATTATATTGTCGGGGCTACTTCAAGAGACAATTGATTCATGCTCTTGATATCTACAACTAGTGTACTTTATTTTTACCCAGTGTGTTTCATTTATAGTGTTGGATGTTTCTTTTCTAAAAAGCGTGTGTTCCCATAATTAAATTGATTGGATTGCTTCCATAGATGGTTGATTCATACTCTTGATACATGTAACTGATGTGTTTCATTTTCAGCTAATGTATTTCCTTTCCAGCCTTAAGTTCTTATTTTCCAACAATTGCACGATCCTAAAATTAGATTGTTAGGGTTGCTTCGAGATAAATTTGATTCATGCTCCTGATACTTGCAACTAGAGTGTTTCATTTTCAACATGTGTGCATCCTTTATAGCTTGTGCATTTTCATTTCAAAATAAAGTAAGTGTACCTTTGTACATGAGAAAATTGAAGCGGTAATACGAGAGGTACGAACCAATGTGTGCACCATAGAGACTCTATGGTCAGTTTCTATTTTCCCCGTCTCAAGACATGAATAAAGAAATAACTCCACAAAGAACCTGGTGAAATAAGAGTCGGCCACAACAAGAGTTGGATGAAATACTAATTTTTTTCTACAAAAATCTTGGAAAGATGAAAGAAAGCATTGATGAATGAGGATTCCATTGGAGAAAGAGTCAATGAGATTTTATTTCAAAAAACTATCCTTTACAAAATTCATAAACCTTCTCATAAATTTTTGGCATGCATTTATTATATCCTTTACCACAAAGTATGAAAAACTTTCATGGACAATGAGACCATCTTTTTTGAGTTTTCTTAGTAAGAGGTGATTACATCTTTCATCTGCTTCAATTATTTCCTAGTAAAAGATTATTTCACTGTAAATTCTTAGTAACAGATGCATGAAAGTGTAATATTAGCATTGATACATCCTATATCTAGATTATTTTCCCAAAGAACTTGCTAACAAATGTGATTGGGTACTCAAGTGTCTTAGTAGATGGGAATATTTCCATATGATGACTAGTGGTTCAATTTGTATAGTTAGGCCTTGGAGTACAACAAGTTCCTAAACAATATTTTTAATACCAATGCTTAGCCCAAAGCTATGATTGGTTCCTAGTTAGTATAATGTTCCAAATCATAGTCTCATAAGTGAATAGAAGAGCATCATCATTTGAAGGGTTTAAACCAAGATTTCTCCACAAACTTACATGTTTCATCTTCTCTAATTGTTTCTTGGTGAATGACCGTTACACTATAAAGAATGCAAAATTGACATTGATACATATCGTGTATAGACCATTCCCCTAGAGAATTGGTGAGCACCCTCGTTGGGTACCTAGGTGTCTCAATATATGGAGATATATACATGGTTCAATTTTTACAAGCAGGGTGGTGTTAGCACTTGAAGTACAATGGGTTCCCATTCAATATTTTATTAGTGTTTAGCCCAAAGGCACAAGTGGTCCCATATTAATATATTATTCTAAATTGAATTCTTACAAGCGAACAAGAGGAGAATTAACATTTGGTAGATTTAATATATGTTTTCTTCCATAAACAAAGTCCATATGTACATGAAAAATCAAGCGATCTCTTTTTTTGTAGCATTTTTTTACAGCTCTACTAAATACATCGTTGGGACAATCCTATTTGTAGAGACCATATGGGCAGGATTTTAAAACCCATTTATTTCTAGATTATCCTTTGAAATCTAGTTTCTAATCCAACTGGAATTTCTCAAGTTGGATATCAAATGAAAAAAATATGGTCAAAACACTTACTAGATGTCAAATAATAAATTAAGGAACAAGGTTGGGACAACCAATTTTGGGTAGACCAAAGGGATTATTTTTTCAAACCTATTTCCAGGTTATATTCTCTCATGAATCTAGCTTACAATGCAATTTGAATTTATTTATTTCAATTTCATATGAGAAACTATGCTTATGCTTAAAATACTATCTATCATAAATCTACGTTGCTAACAATTTGTTTCATAGTCAATTCATTGGCATAATTGACCCATTAATTCTTTGTATTTTCAAAATTTGTTTATGTTAGAGATAAATGCATGAATCTAGTTTCATCTACATTTTGAATCACATTGACCCATCATCAAACAAAAAAGCTATACCCAAAACCATGACAATTGGTCTAGGTTGGAAATAAAAAGTTTTTTTTTTTTTTTTTTTCACATAGGTTGTTCCATAGCATGTTTGGCATGGCATTTCCAAAACCTATTTATAATTTAGATATACCTATGAATCTATTTTATTCTGGCTTCAGAATAAATTCAATTAAACATCATACAAATAACTTATCAACAAAAAAATGTTGAGTAGTCTAACTAGCAGCACACCTCAATAGGTTAAAAAAAAGGAATTTTTCCTTATTCATCTTTTTTTGGACCCATTTTATATGCACTACTTGTGATTTTTTTCATATATTGTGGATGAAGAGAGAATTATCACCTCTCTTCTTCCATGATTTTATATTTTATTTTAGGGAAGTGCTATTTTTTTCTACAGTCTCAAGAGGATCAAGAAGGTCAAACCATGCATACGTGATTCTTGAAGACAAAAATTGATAACAAAGGGGTGTGCCCTCTAAACATCCAATAGGATGAATTTCAGTGCTTTCATGTGCCATGATTCGAAGCTCCAATTTTTAGCTTCTACTTCTATATTATAAATGTGTTTCCACTTTGATTTTTTCATCGAAGTTGTGGGTGGATCAACAACAAGACAATTGAAAATTTGATTTGAAGTTGAATTAAAGACTGGTTTTCTAGAAATCAAGTTCCATTACCACATTGTGAACACCTTTGACTCATTTCATGAGACCTATTGTTCATCCTGCTCATTCATTAGTACCATGACATGCCCATGCATTTCCTTCTTCCTAGTTCAAAATGATTGCATGCTAAAGTTCATAAAGTTCCTCTATTTATGAAGTTTCTCTTGAAGATTGATCTTTTCCTTAGAATATACTTTAGATGACCACTACCATTAAAACACAACTTCAACCTCGTCATTCCTGCTTCCTAGTCCAACCATCCTCGATCAATGCAATAAAGTCACTTAACTCACTTATAATACTGAATTACCTTGTCATCCTATCCCCTTCATTAATAATTTTGATGGTCAAAACCTATTTCGGGTGTCATCAAACCATGGAATGTTTGAAAGCCAATTTTTTGACAACCACTCCTCAGTAACTTAAAAGAGAAAAAAGAAAGGGAAATGATTGTGAAAACCCTTTGGGCCCAGTTAGATAAATCTTGTTTGAAAACCAACTTCTTGTTGGAAAAGTTGGCATTGATGTCAAATGAGGTCTGCCATGATGATGAGATATGCCATGTTAATTAGGTTTCAATTGCTTGATGATTAATGAGTTTTTCATATTTTTATAGTCTTGTTGATGAGGTGTGTCATGTATGTTGATGAGTTTGTCATATTAATGAAGAGGATTGCTCAGTGGATTGTTGCAAGGTCGATTGCTAGTGTTGATTGCTTTATAGTGCAAGGTTGATTGCTTTATGTGCAATAAAAGGTTGATTAAGTGATGTGATGTGCTGATCTAGAAATGGGGCACTTAGGCTTCTTTTCTAACTTACAAGAACCTCTCCCACTTCCAAAGCTTAATTATTCCCAAGTCTTATTGATTAACCAATGTGGAAATGATAATATACTTGAAATTATAGGTGTATGCTTATATTTATTGTTAGCTGTTTATGTGCTTTAAAATCTGTTGTGTATGATGATATGCAAATACATATAATAAATACTAATGCAGCAATAAACAAAACACACAGAACAACAATTTAATTAGGAGTTCACCCAAAACTCTTGGGCTACATCTCCGTGAGCTCTAGTCAACTCAACTAGGCTCTCTGGGATTATGGTATAAGTCCTTTTTACAAGCTCTTGGCTCAACTCCTGCTATTTTACGCAGAAACAGTGGGTTTAGACACCATTTCATCCCCTGGCTCTTGAAGCTCTCAGCTTTCTGGCTCTCGGCTCTCGCTTTGGCTCTTGGCTCTGGCCCTTGGCTCTGGCTCTTAGCTCTGGCTCTAGCTCTGGCTATGGCTTCTAGTTTCTGGCTCTGGCTTCTTAGGCTCTCTGTCAGTTTACAACCCTCTGGCTTTCCACTTGAACTCCAAGTGACTCCCTTAGTTGTGTGCGCTTCAGCTTTTGTTTTCTGCGTTGCTTGTTTTGCTGCTGCCTTTTTGCGCTACTCTCTTACGCCTTAGCTTCTTGCTTTGGCTTCACTTTCAGTAACAACTCCAACAACAACTCCTTGTCTCTGACATTCATGGCTTTAAGCCAATTGGTGATTGTCTGTTCATTTTCCCCTTCGGTCTCTTCAGCTCCCGGCCCCTGTTAGCTCAAATCCCCCTCTAAGCGTTAGCAATCATTGCTAAACACTTTCAGGGATGGTGGCCACCTGTTCTGTAACGGAATGGATCATCAGGCCTTTGAAATTCATGAAATGGACGTTCTCTGTTTACATAGAGAAATACATTCAAAGACAGGAAAAATCCGCAGAATCAATGTTTATCGAATTTCAAATATTATGGATTCCACCTCATGTTCCATTGGGTCCACCTTTATGTCGCCTATGACATCTCCACCGTTGATCTGGAAGATCTAGATCCAATGGCTATGGTTCATTTCAAGCGGCCCATGCATATGGGAGTTAACCGCCCAAAAAGAGAGGTTTTCTCTCTCCAGGGCCTGGAAACGTGGCAGCTAATGTATGGGCTTGGGCGGAGCCCAGCCAAAACCTCTTACCGCCTTCGGTCCTTCTGAAATTCTGCTTGTTTCGGACTTGAAATAATATGCAGTGGCATTTATAAACCCCTTCGGGTCCGGTTTCATCCCATTGGCACTTTCCCTTCGTTTTTCGTTTATTTCACGAAAAGGCGAAAATACATAGAAAAATGTCATTTTACGAAACTCAAAATATATGGAATATCGTTTATAACTCTATCGGGTCCATCTATCACATCACAGATATATATATATATATATATATATATATATATATATATATATATATATATATATATATATATATATATATATATATATATATATATATCCCCGCTCCTTTGTGTAGCTTCGATGCGATTTTGCGATATCGCAATCGCGTATCGCATGGGCTCGGGGTTCTGTGCATATGGCATCACCTATTGCGATTTGCCGAGATCAAAGATTGCGATATCGGTTGGTGCAGGGTCCTGCCTCAAGCCCTTTGCACCGTCGATGCCGATCTGCCGATCGACGATCGTAGTGTCGCATCGGCCCGGGTCTTTTGCTTATATCATGTGCATGTGCCTTCCTCCTGTTAGTGTCGGTCTTGAAGCCCTCCATCAGTGATCAAAGCTCTTTGCATTTGCATAGGTAGGTGTCTCATCAGTGTTAAGTTTTGCATCCCGTTAGGCATGCCATAACCCTGATGGAGGAGTTGGTTTATTTATACCCCTCTTGGTTTTGCTAGATCAGGTCATATCAGTCATTAAGCTCTTTCAAGCTTGTCTTGTTTTGTCTTGAGGTCAAAGGTCCTAGGTCTAGGGTTTTGGTCATTTATCTCTGCAAGGTCATGTCTTTGAAAGTCCTTGAGTGCCTAGCGAGCCAGAGGGAGGATTTTAAACATGTTTCTTTGATATTTTCATCATGTACAGTTCATTTTTAACCTTGGATTTAAAAACTCTGTTTTTAAAGCCAAGGTCATGTTAAATTTTTGTAAAAAGAATGAAATTCCAAAAAATCTTCAAAAGGGCAGCAGTAACCCTGGTCCCCTTGCCAAAGTCCCTCAGATGATCTACCTGCAAAAAGAATCAAGTCAAAGCACTCAATGAGTCAAATTCAGGATAAAGGAAACCAAAAATCAGTGTTATAAAGTGTCAAAAGAAAAAACATTAGAAAGTGGGTTTGTAAATGAAATTTTTTCAAATGAGACTTATAAAATCCCAAATTCCCTCCTTTCACTCTCATTGTGCATTCTAACGCTTGCAAGAGAGATAGAGAGAGTGATTGAGAGAAAGGAGCGAAAGAGAAGCAATTTCGGGCAGCAGAGAGGGGCGCGACCCGTCGAACCAGGTGCGCGACCCGTTGAGAGCTCTTCCGCAGTTCAGAAAAGCAACGTGCGCGACCCGTTGGGAGGGGCGCGACCCGTTGGGCGGCCTGCGCGACCCGTTGAACTGTTTTGCTGCAAACTTCAAACAAAATTACCCAATCTTTCTCCAAGCCACAAATTTGTTCGAGGTAGGTGGTCTAATCTTAAAAAAGCTTGTTGGTTATGAATGGTGGATGTCTTGAAAATGTTTGAATGATCAAATCATGCAAGTGAAAAGACATTATATGGCTGCAATGTTAATGAGCAAACTGTGCTAGGGTTTATGTTGTTTCAAGCTATTTTTCCCTTTGGTTTGTTTCCCTCCTTTCCCTTTCACTCACCCTTATATGTTCATCTCCTTTCCCATATTATTTTACAAATGAAATGCAAATCTTTCCCCATCCCTAATGACTAAAAATGTAAACCCTACCCCTTTCCCAAAGCATACAAAACCCTAATTTCCCTCTACCATATACATGTGTAAACAAAGGAAAAATTCATGTGAAAACAAAAGAAAATGTTGATGAATATATCAGCAGGTTTTGTGTATGGTTTCCCTATTTCCCCTACTAATACATGTATGCATATTCCCATGTTCACTTTCATACATGTTTTTTCCCATATGTAATGATCTTTGCAAATGATTTCCCAATTACAAATATGTGTTCCTATATGCATAATGATTTGCAAAATTTCCCTTAAAAATTCCCTGTAATATTTATATATTCCCATTCCTTGTTAAAAGATCCCTCCCCTAACATTTCCCTCATGTCTTTTTCCCCTTGAAACAGCATAGAGTTCAGCACTTTTTGCAGGCAGAGACAGCAGTTCAGTTTGTCCACTTTGCTCCTAAACCATGTCAGAAACTGAAACTTATGAGCAAAGTGATGACCATTCATCATCTACATAGGCTGAGGTACAGAAGAGGCCTCGTAAGGGTGGTAAGGGTGGACATCATAAGCGAGAGGAGCCCACCTCTTTGGCAGAATTACAAGCCTGTCCTATGGCAGTCACTTGTTTTCGGTACATGTCTTGTTATGAGTTCTGTGAGAGGATTTCTCGGATTCAGCACCATAGAGAGTTGGCCCGCTTGTTTGTTTTACACCTCCATGATGGACATGTCACTCTGGCAGGGGTGAACTTTACATTGACACCCGAGGTGATCTCACAGGCTACAGGGATACCGAATGTGGGTGAGGTGTGGCCTAAGCGCAGGTTACTAGATTTTGTTCACTTTGAGCCCTATGTCCGGCCACCATTCGTGAGACATTTGGCGGGTGTTTTTCCATTCAGATTTCTCCGGAGCGAGTATGCTCCCATCATGAGGCTTATTATGCATTATTTTACCTGTGAGGGCAGATTTTCACAGGTGTACTCATATCACATTCGCCTTTTGATGCATTTCACCCGAGTGAGGATGATGAACATCCCGATCTTCTTCTTTCATAACATTCAGAGGATGGTGCCCATGTTGCAGAAGAAGACCTCGGCCCAGCAGTACAGGAGCTTATGTCATTATGGTTTGATTCAGCTCATAGTCTCACATCAGTTGACTCAGCAGGGCATCTCATGGGAGGAGTTCATCTCCCGTGAGTTTTTCACAGCACCACCCCAGCCACATCCCGAGGTCATTCATGAGGAGGGTGGACCGTCTCAGCAGCCTGATATTTCGGTCACTAGACATGTTGTTTCTTCACCTCAGCTCACATATCAGAAAGGCCCGAGGGCCTTATTTGCAGCAGCTATGCGAGTACTATCTCCACAGCAGGTGGAAGGGGTCTCGCCTTCATCTTCAGCTCAGCGAGTGTTATCTCCACATCAGGTGGAAGGGGCC
Source organism: Pinus tabuliformis (assembly GCA_031772625.1). Taxonomy (NCBI): domain Eukaryota; kingdom Viridiplantae; phylum Streptophyta; class Pinopsida; order Pinales; family Pinaceae; genus Pinus; species Pinus tabuliformis. Next base: position 1,294,220,441 of record CM062819.1, read on the forward strand.
TCGCTTTCTTCACCAGCACAGGTACTACAGAGGGGCAAAGAGCCCATGATTCATGAGGGTCCGGTGATTGATCTTGAGGCCAGTTCTCCTAGCCAAGAGGCGAAGGAGATCATTCAGCATCTCAGGGCTGAAAATGATGTTTTGCAGAGGAGACTTGAGGGTGCCCAATGGACTATCACTTACCTGGAGCAGCGGAACAAACAATTGGAGGAGGAGAAAGCACTTGATGAGCTATGGAGGATTCGTAGCGACCGAGTCTTGAACCGTAGAAGACCCGGTGATCCATTGCCTGCTGACCGAGAGTCTATGCTCATTTAGGAGAATGCCCGCTTGGAGAGGCTGTTGGCTAAGGCCAACCAAGAGAAAAATCTGCTAAGAAACATGAAGAATCACTATTGGGCAAGGATGCATGTATGCAAGGCCAAAATGAAAATGTTCCAAAGGAGGTTGTCCGAGGCTCTTAGGCGGAGGAAGAAGACCAATCCACTCCGTATCTTGGCTGAGGCATCCCTCAAAGATCATGGCACTCACTAGCTCAGCCACAGCACAAATCCCAAAAATTTTTGAGAATTTTGGGTAATTTTGGCATTTTTTGGAAATTTACAGGTTTTGGCTCCTCAACGGGTCTCACCCCCGGTGAGACCCTTTGTCATGGCAACTCCTTTTCACAAAAACTCAGCATTTCCCGATTTTTTATGCAAATTTACATATTCCCATGGATGGACTTGAGTTTTTATGGGGTTTTGGGCCTCCAGAAGGTCAAAATACATGCAAAATTTGACTTTCTGCCACTTTTTTGAACTGCAGAAATCTGTCTTGGGAGAATTGTTTTTTGATAGGGCAAATGAACTTCAAATTCAAAAATTATAGTTGGGTTGGAAAGTAGACTCAAAGACCTTTCCAACGAGCTATCTTGCACCTGATTCTGACACCGGGAAGTGCCTCAAACAGAGCTCCAAAGGGGCGCGACCCGTTGAGCACGGGGGCGCGACCCGTTGAGGAGATTTTGCCAGAATTGACTTGTTCAGCCCAGAAAACGCAGATTTGACTCTTTTTGACTTTTTGAGGTTAATGATGGTCCTCTTGGATGTAATTGTGACACTTTTTAGATACTTTTACTCTTGTTTAACACTTCTAGAAGATTCATTTATGTAAAGGGTAAAAATTGAATGTATGAATTGGTTTCCAAGTTTATAGAGGCAAGTTGTTTTGACTGCCTAGATTGTAGTGCTTAGTTTAGAAGTGGTTGAAACAACTCCTAGGATAGTGAGCTCGACCCATGGAGGCAGGGAAAGAGGTTAGATCATCTATATTATGTACTTTCTTGCTCATTTTCAAGGTTGGACTCTTGAGGGAGAAGCTATCATTGTATTATTTCACTGTATCTCTGCAATATTTGGCTAAGGAAGACCAAGGTTTTGCAGTCCTCTTTGGGATTCTTGTGGACTCATGTGTTGATGGTGTGTTTCTCAATGTTCTTGTAAGTGTGTTTATGTGATCATCTCCTTTCTTTCCTTCTGCATATTAAACAAATGAAGTGTTAAAGTAAGAATTCATGCTTGCCATGCTCTGCTTTTAAATTTGTTTAATTTCTATGTTTTCTACTGTTTAAGGAGAATTCAAAGTATTATTTGCTCTCCGTAGCTCCTCACCGGTCTTTTCCATCCACTCACCTCAATCAAAGGCATCAATACGGTCTCCTACCTCGCCCCAAAGAACCCCCTGCAGAAACTGTGTCAAATCCCCGCATCCAAAATTGCAATTCCTCAATTTGCCACCAAAAACCCAAAAAACCCCAAATCAACCTTTTTAATCAGTTTACTAGCCTAATATCAGTGTTACCTTGTTGGTCATCTCATTCTATTGAAGATTTTACCGAGATAGACCGGAGAGAGCCTTCTCCTGCCCCGTAGGGCTAGCTACGAGGCTAAATGGTTTGAAGTAGCCTTGAGGTTTACCTTTCTCAGCCTGAGGTGAAATTTCAAGCGCTAACATACTGGCGACCATACTGGGGAGAACAAACTTGTTTGTGGGTTGATGTGTTTGTTTCATAAGTCTTAGACGGAGCCTGAAGTTACGCCAGGTAGCCTTCGAAAACGCTCTTGCTTTGCATCAGCGCAAGTAGATAAACGCTGCTTTAGTCAATCTCCGTGAGCTTGTGAATACGACCACTTCATTTGCATTTCACCCTAGCACATATATCAAGTTCATATCTGATGGTTGATAGTGGACAACGATCAGACACTTGAAAGGCTGAAATCATTCACCTGGCGACTCTAAATCAGTTTTGAGATCAGATCCAAAGACTCCACTGGAGGATGATCCCAACCAGCAAAAACATGAAAGGACAACATGAACAGATCAGGTATTCAAGTTGGAATTTCATCCAAGATATTTTGTTCTTTGTTCTAAATTATTTCTCCTCTTTTCCTGAGAATGTAAAAAGGGCTTTGCAAAGTATACTGTATTTGAGAAGAGATCCTCGACCTACAGTTAATTCTTTTCCTTCGAAGATTGTGAATACCAAAGATTTGCATACCTTTGAGCTTGATCAAGACCTTTCTTCCAAATTTTGTGATGGCCATCTTCAAGTTGATGAACCTCAAGTGACCAAAACTAATTCTATACCTGCTGTACATACCCCTATACCTTGTAAAATTCCAGATCGGTATAAACCTCTTGTTTTACCTTCTGTTCTTCATGCTTTCTCCAAAAACTATGATCTATACTTGCCGATGTTTGATGGTGAATGTAAGAATGTCAACGCTGAGCAACATGTCCAGAATTTTGAGAATTTTCCAGATCTTTTTGAAGTTGATGATGAAGATGTGAGTATAAGGCTTTTTGCTCTTTCTTTGCAAGCCAAAGTGAAGAGTTGGTTCAAAGCCCTGCCTGATGCAAGCATTTCAGATTTTCAGCAGTTCGTCAAAGTTTTTCTCGATAGGTGGATGATTGGGCAGAACCTTTTCTTGATTGTAGAAGAGTATAACCAGCTGAAAAGATTGCCAGGGGAGACAGTACAACAGTTTTCAGCCAGATTTAACCAAGTTTATTATTCGATGCCAGTTGATATAAGGCCTACTCCTAGATCTGCTCTCTTGCACTACCCAGGTGCCTTTGATCCGGAGATGGAGTTTCAGCTGAGAGAAAGGGATATTGCAACACTTCACGAGATGCAAAACAGTGCAGTAAATGTAGAGGCTCATCTGCTAATCCGAAGGGCAAGGTTGAAAGAAGAAGAGATGAAAAACATAGATCCGGCCGAATCAAAATCTCTAGAGGTGAAGCTTGACATTTTGGTAAGTGCAGTAGAAAAGATGATGGACAAGATCAACGCAAGAAATGCTTATGATGTTCAAGATCATGGCGTGCTGATTGAAGAAGAACAAGTTGCTGATTCAAAATATTTTGTTTCTGATCCCAGTTGTCATAGTGATTGTTTTATAGATCATTGTGAAGAAGAGAGAGCTGTTGATATGATGTGTATGTTTGATGATGATTTGCCTCGGTTTGATGAGTATGATGATGATTATGTTCTCCAAACAAAAGCTAATCTTACAGACAAATCAGCAGCTAGTTTGTGGGAGGAAGAAGTTCATTTTCAGCAGCTTGAATACAATGTTCAGCCATCACATATCAGCTATGACAGTGACGAGGAAAGTGCAGCAAATTTTGAAGTAAGCGAAGGATCTTTACCTTTTTGTTTCGATTCATGTCAGTTCATTAAAGACAACTTCCATGAAATTAGAAATCAGTTGTCAACAAGTCTTGATCTAGACTATCTTGGAGGCAATAAAAACCTTGTTCCAGACTTCTCATATTCAGATTTGCAGCCCCCAAATGCCATTGGTTTTCAAGTTGCAGATGAAAGCATGGAAGCTGACATATTTGATCAAATGATACAAGAAGGTGAATCCATACCATTCTGTTTTGAATCATTTCAGTTTTTGAAGGGTAGAGTGCATAGTAAATCTTCAAATGAACAGCCTATAACAAATCAACAATCTCTCAGTGTAAATGTTGAGGATGAGACAGATGACAAAATTCTTGAGCAGCCTGTAGCATCAGATTTGCAGCTACCGAATGAAATTGAAAGGCAGATTACAGATGAAGCTGTGGCAGCCGAAATACATGATTTGATGATACAGGAAGATTCTATACCCTTTTGTTTTGAAGCATTTCAGTTTATAAGGCAAAATTCTCATAAAATCTCTCAAGAACAAGATGAACAGCTAGAAGGATGTCATACATTTTCAATGGATACATTGCAGCAGTCTTTTCAAGTTCTTCATGATCCAATAGCTGATGTTTTGGATGAGGTTTGCAGTCAAAGTCTTTCTCCATTGACCACATGTGAGCTTGAAACATGTGTTGATATGAATTTGATCCGGCAGTCAGTTTCTTTGTCATTTTCAGCAGAGGTCTCGTCACAAGGTTCAGATCAAAGTTTGCATTCATGGTATGAGGGAAAGAGAAGTAATCCATTGGATGAGTTAAGTTCCAGTGTGCATGAATTTCAAGATCCTTATGCAGTGTTTTTGGAGGCGGATAGAGAGTTCATATCATTCAACGAATCTGTTTCTAAGTTGTCATGGGAGTTGCCTTTCAGTAGTTCTCTCTTGTTGTTCATAAGCAAGCACTTGTGGAGAATTCAAACAGCAGATGGTATACTTACTTGGTTGCATTGGGTGTTTCATTTCACTTGATCAGGTGATGAATGAAACTGTTAGAGTAGGTTTTGATGAATAAGCTCCACTTTGAGCATCATTTTCAGTTGGTCGATTGTGTTTAAGTATCGAGTCAGTTTTTAGTTGAGTCATGAGTCCTTTATGTGTCAATTTTTAGTCTTGTTGTTAAGTTAGTTTGTGTCAGTTTTCAATCATGCATTTTAGTTTGAGTTTTTGACTCCATTGCCCAATGAATAAAGCACTGGTCTGCTCTCCCAGAGGTCTAAGGTTCTTGGTACCTCCAAGGAGCTACCATCCCCATTGGAGCCAATGTTAGTGTCGGTCTTGAAGCCCTCCATCAGTGATCAAAGCTCTTTGCATTTGCATAGGTAGGTGTCTCATCAGTGTTAAGTTTTGCATCCCGTTAGGCATGCCATAACCCTAATGGAGGAGCTAGTTTATTTATACCCCTCTTGGTTTTGCTGGATCAGGTCATATCAGTCATTAAGCTCTTTCAAGCTTGTCTTGTTTTGTCTTGAGGTCAAAGGTCCTAGGTCTAGGGTTTTGGTCATTTATCTCTACAAGGTCATGTCTTTGAAAGTCCTTGAGTGCCCAGCGAGCCAGAGGGAGGATTGTAAACATGTTTCTTTGATATTTTCATCATGTACAGTTCATTTTTAACCTTGGATTTAAAAACTCTGTTTTTAAAGCCAAGGTCATGTTAAATTTTTGTAAAAAGAATGAAATTCCAAAAAATCTTCAAAAGGGCAGCAGTAACCCTGGTCCCCTTGCCAAAGTCCCTCAGATGATCTACCTGCAAAAAGAATCAAGTCAAAGCACTCAATGAGTCAAATTCAGGATAAAGGAAACCAAAAATCAGTGTTATAAAGTGTCAAAAGAAAAAACATTAGAAAGTGGGTTTGTAAATGAAATTTTTTCAAATGAGACTTATAAAAGCCCAAATTCCCTCCTTTCACTCTCATTGTGCATTCTAACGCTTGCAAGAGAGATAGAGAGAGTGATTGAGAGAAAGGAGCGAAAGAGGAGCAATTTCGGGCAGCAGAGAGGGGCGCGACCCGTCGAACCAGGTGCGCGACCCGTTGAGAGCTCTTCCGCAGTTCAGAAAAGCAACGTGCGCGACCCGTTGGGCGGCCTGCGCGACCCGTTGAACTGTTTTGCTGCAAACTTCAAACAAAATTACCCAATCTTTCTCCAAGCCACAAATTTGTTCGAGGTAGGTGGTCTAATCTTAAAAAAGCTTGTTGGTTATGAATGGTGGATGTCTTGAAAATGTTTGAATGATCAAATCATGCAAGTGAAAAGACATTATATGGCTGCAATGTTAATGAGCAAACTGTGCTAGGGTTTATGTTGTTTCAAGCTATTTTTCCCTTTGGTTTGTTTCCCTCCTTTCCCTTTCACTCACCCTTATATGTTCATCTCCTTTCCCATATTATTTTACAAATGAAATGCAAATCTTTCCCCATCCCTAATGACTAAAAATGTAAACCCTACCCCTTTCCCAAAGCATACAAAACCCTAATTTCCCTCTACCATATACATGTGTAAACAAAGGAAAAATTCATGTGAAAACAAAAGAAAATGTTGATGAATATATCAGCAGGTTTTGTGTATGGTTTCCCTATTTCCCCTATTAATACATGTATGCATATTCCCATGTTCACTTTCATACATGTTTTTTCCCATATGTAATGATCTTTGCAAATGATTTCCCAATTACAAATATGTGTTCCTATATGCATAATGATTTGCAAAATTTCCCTTAAAAATTCCCTGTAATATTTATATATTCCCATTCCTTGTTAAAAGATCCCTCCCCTAACATTTCCCTCATGTCTTTTTCCCCTTGAAACAGCATAGAGTTCAGCACTTTTTGCAGGTAGAGACAGCAGTTCAGTTTGTCCACTTTGCTCCTAAACCATGTCAGAAACTGAAACTTATGAGCAAAGTGATGACCATTCATCATCTACATAGGCTGAGGTACAGAGGAGGCCTCGTAAGGGTGGTAAGGGTGGACATCATAAGCGAGAGGAGCCCACCTCTTTGGCAGAATTACAAGCCTGTCCTATGGCAGTCACTTGTTTTCGGTACATGTCTTGTTATGAGTTCTGTGAGAGGATTTCTCGGATTCAGCACCATAGAGAGTTGACCCGCTTGTTTGTTTTACACCTCCATGATGGACATGTCACTCTGGCAGGGGTGAACTTTACATTGACACCCGAGGTGATCTCACAGGCTACAGGGATACCGAATGTGGGTGAGGTGTGGCCTAAGCGCAGGTTACTAGATTTTGTTCACTTTGAGCCCTATGTCCGGCCACCATTCGTGAGACATTTGGCGGGTGTTTTTCCATTCAGATTTCTCCGGAGCGAGTATGCTCCCATCATGAGGCTTATTATGCATTATTTTACCTGTGAGGGCAGATTTTCACAGGTGTACTCATATCACATTCGCCTTTTGATGCATTTCACCCGAGTGAGGATGATGAACATCCCGGTCTTCTTCTTTCATAACATTCAGAGGATGGTGCCCATGTTGCAGAAGAAGACCCCGGCCCAGCAGTACAGGAGCTTATGTCATTATGGTTTGATTCAGCTCATAGTCTCACATCAGTTGACTCAGCAGGGCATCTCATGGGAGGAGTTCATCTCCCGTGAGTTTTTCACAGCACCACCCCAGCCACATCCCGAGGTCATTCATGAGGAGGGTGGACCGTCTCAGCAGCCTGATATTCCGGTCACTAGCCATGTTGTTTCTTCACCTCAGCTCACATATCAGAAAGGCCCGAGGGCCTTATTTGCAGCAGCTAGGTGAGTACTATCTCCACAGCAGGTGGAAGGGGTCTCGCCTTCATCTTCAGCTCAGCGAGTGTTATCTCCACATCAGGTGGAAGGGGCCTCGCTTTCTTCACCAGCACAGGTACTACAGAGTGGCAAAGAGCCCATGATTCATGAGGGTCCGGTGATTGATCTTGAGGCCAGTTCTCCTAGCCAAGAGGCGAAGGAGATCATTCAGCATCTCAGGGCTGAAAATGATGTTTTGCAGAGGAGACTTGAGGGTTCCCAATGGACTATCACTTACTTGGAGCAGCGGAACAAACAATTGGAGGAGGAGAAAGCACTTGATGAGCTATGGAGGATTCGTAGCGACCGAGTCTTGAACCGTAGAAGACCCGGTGATCCATTGCCTGCTGACCGAGAGTCTATGCTCATTTAGGAGAATGCCCGCTTGGAGAGGCTGTTGGCTAAGGCCAACCAAGAGAAAAAGCTGCTGAGAAACATGAAGAATCACTATTGGGCAAGGATGCATGTATGCAAGGCCAAAATGAAAATGTTCCAAAGGAGGTTGTCCGAGGCTCTTAGGCGGAGGAAGAAGACCAATCCACTCTGTATCTTGGCTGAGGCATCCCTCAAAGGTCATGGCACTCACTAGCTCAGCCACAGCACAAATCCCAAAAAATTTTGAGAATTTTGGGTAATTTTGGCATTTTTTGGAAATTTACAGGTTTTGGCTCCTCAACGGGTCTCACCCCCGGTGAGACCCTTTGTCATGGCAACTCCTTTTCACAAAAACTCAGCATTTACAGATTTTTTATGCAAATTTACATATTCCCATGGATGGACTTGATTTTTTATGGGGTTTTGGGCCTCCAGAAGGTCAAAATACATGCAAAATTTGACTTTCTGCCACTTTTTTGAACTGCAGAAATCTGTCTTGGGAGAATTGGTTTTTGACAGGGCAAATGAACTCCAAATTCAAAAATTCTAGTTGGGTTGGAAAGTAGACTCAAAGACCTTTCCAACGAGCTATCCTGCACCTGATTCTGACACCGGGAAGTGCCTCAAACAGAGCTCCAAAGGGGCGCGACCCGTTGAGCAGGGGGGCGCGACCCGTTGAGCAGATTTTGCCAGAATTGACTTGTTCAGCCCAGAAAACGCAGATTTGACTCTTTTTGACTTTTTGAGGTTAATGATGGTCCTCTTGGATGTAATTGTGACACTTTTTAGATACTTTTACTCTTGTTTAACACTTCTAGAAGATTCATTTATGTAAAGGGTAAAAATTGAATGTATGAATTGGTTTCCAAGTTTATAGAGGCAAGTTGTTTTGACTGCCTAGATTGTAGTTCTTAGTTTAGAAGTGGTTGAAACAGCTCCTAGGATAGTGAGCTCGACCCATGGAGGCAGGGAAAGAGGTTAGATCATCTATATTATGTACTTTCTTGCTCATTTTCAAGGTTGGACTCTTGAGGGAGAAGCTATCATTGTATTATTTCACTGTATCTCTGCAATATTTGGCTAAGGAAGACCAGGGTTTTGCAGTCCTCTTTGGGATTCTTGTGGACTCATGTGTTGATGGTGTGTTTCTCAATGTTCTTGTAAGCGTGTTTATGTGATCATCTCCTTTCTTTCCTTCTGCATATTAAACAAATGAAGTGTTAAAGTAAGAATTCATGCTTGCCATGCTCTGCTTTTATCTTTGTTTAATTTCTATGTTTTCTACTGTTTAAGGAGAATTCAAAGTATTATTTGCTCTCCTTAGCTCCTCACCGGTCTTTTCCATCCACTCACCTCAATCAAAGGCATCAATACGGTCTCCTACCTCGCCCCAAAGAACCCCCTGTAGAAACTGTGTCAAATCCCCGCATCCAAAATTGCAATTCCTCAATTTGCCACCAAAACCCCAAATCAACCTTTTTAATCAGTTTACTAGCCTAATATCAGTGTTACCTTGTTGGTCATCTCATTCTATTGAAGATTTTACCGAGATAGACCGGAGAGAGCCTTCTCCTGCCCCGTAGGGCTAGCTACGAGGCTAAATGGTTTGATGTAGCCTTGAGGTTTACCTTTCTCATCCTGAGGTGAAATTTCAAGCGCTAACACCTCCGACCCGATATGTTGGGGATTGGCAATCGGGGGTGCTTCCCCTTTCCACTTAAAACCACCTTTGACCTCCTCTGATGCGATTTTCTTCATAAAACCTTTTAGGCCATTTTTTGAAGATTTGCCTCTTTTGCTAAAGAACCAAGGGCATCTTCTTTCCGCGATAACTTCTGCATATTAAGTCCATTTTTGCCCATTCAAGTTGGAGTAGATTTAGAACGAGACGATCTCTGCAATGGGGCTATTTTCGAGAGCATCCTGCGACTTTCATTTTCCTCTGATTTACAAAGGATTTGTGCCATTTGGCACCTTTTACAATTATATAAAGTCTTTTAGACTTAGAGGTTTATCCAAAATCCATTTTTGGATCACGCCTTCCCACTAAAAGAACTTTTGGTCTCCAAAATACTGATATACTGATATTAATAGTAAATGAGAGTGACTCACCCTCCTCTTTCAGCCTCCCCACACTTGCCTTGCATAGTGCCTTTAACCACAGTTTCTGACCACTTCCCTTCTTGGATGGGCTGGTATTCCTGGGAAGAACTGTCTTCCTCCTTGCCTTCCTGTAGAACTCCTACTGAAATGGTCACAGAAGGTAGTTTGAACTCCTCTACCTTGATCGTTGATCTAAGGTGGCTCAGACAAATGTGAAGTACATCTGCTCCACGAAACTTTCATTTGTACCTGTTGGACAAGCTGCTAACAACAACTGTTAACAACAACAAAAACACAGACAACAACTGGATGGCCTAAACTCCTGCTTCAACAAAAGAAATATATTTTCACATCTTGGGAACACCTCCATGTCTTACATCTACATACAAATTATGGACTGGATAACAAGCCCACAAAACATGCCTTTAAACAAATGACCCTTCAAGTCAAGCATATAGAAAAATACCATTAGGACTCTTTTTCAAAAGATGAAACACTTCATCATTATCTCCATTTAAGACCAAGTTAACTTCTTCCAAGTCAACATGGCATCACATGCATGTCAAAGAAATCAACCCTGCAAGTTAATTACGCATACATGTTCAAAAACAAGGAAATCATCAACATCCCTGTGTTCATGCATCTCCTGCTCATGCATGCATTTCATACTTCAACTTTCACTTAAGCATAGTGTACTTTTGAAGCTGAAATGAAATATAATGTAGATGCATCAATAGACATGCAATCTTAATCGGATAATAACTCTACTCGTTTCTTACCAATCCCTTTCAAAGGTACTACCTTTGTCTGCACATCGGCATCATCATGTGAATCATCCTGAGACACATCATTCATGGAATCTTCCTTCCCATTTCTGCCATCTTCCCTTTCCACTTTCTTCAGCTTTTGTGGAAGCATTGCTGGATTTAGAGTCCAACATTTTGCAGCAAGATGTCCTTGCTTATGGCAGTAAGTGCACTGCATGTGTATCCTCTTGATAGCATGATTTTCCTTGTCCAATGGACCTTTGGATTCTTGCTTCTTTTCCTTCTTCTGCTTCCTGTATGTGGTCATTCTCTTACAACATCTAGAAACATGATGGTTATCCAAACCACAAAAGGAACATGCAATTCTTTTCCCATGATTATGTGGAAATTCATTATGCTTTGCAAAATAAAAAGGAAGATGATTAGAACCAGATTTATACCTTTCTCTTTCACCTTTATTGCCTTCATGATGAGGTGAAGCAAATGAAGAAGTGGCTCCCTTTGGAACACGATCAATCTCTTCAAGGTTGTTGGAGTCTCCCCAACTCTCTGGTTCAAGTGTGTGCTTCTGAACACTTGCATCTTGCAAATGATGTTTCAAGCTATTGCATTCCTCCTGAATACAATCTTCACACTCTTGAAGACCTGCAATGCAACTCCTTCTTGGGGCTGTTGCAATGGCCTTCATGGCAGCCTCAGAACTTTCTCCATAAGTTTTTCCATAGCCAAGACCCAAATACTTAGGCCTTTCCTCAATCATTATTGGCTCAAAAATACCTTGTGCATGTCTACCCAAGCCTTTTCCTTCATAGCCCATCTTGGACATTAGCTTGGAACCTATGCCTCTAGTATCTTTTTCAAAAGAACCAATATAAGCATCCTTAGAGGAATTTGAAGACAAACTGGAATGGTTTACCTCTTCTTCAAGCTGATACTTGACTAAGGCTTCTTGGGCAACAAAGAGCCGTGTCTCCAACTCATGCATCCTTTTCAGGTTCATATATGCAATATGAAGTTGCTTTTCCATTTCCTGTAATTTGTCAGAAAGCAACTGCTTCTCTTCCTTCATGGAATTCAACTACTCTCTAAGTATGCTACTCTTCCTTCCATCCTCATACATTTCTCTCACCTTGTCCATCATGATGAACAAGTCTTGCTTCAAGTCTCCATCATAGAGTCTTGTGATGAAGGATGAATTTGAGGATTCACTTGTAGAAGTTGTCATTATAGTGATGAACAAAAGAACTTCAAACAAGATTAATAATTAATTAAGCAACCTTTTGCAACAAACCTCTTGTGCTTTAAGGATTGCCTTGAGGTCCTTTGGAATAGAAGAATGCCTTCAGCCCTTCTTCATTCTTGTGCTTTAACTTTCCCTTCACTTCTGGAAACTCAAACAATAGTCAATCTGCAAACAAGCATACAATCAACCATTGACTATTTAAACACCTTGTAGACAAGCAATCTTTGCTTTGTTAATCAAGCATTCTGATATAACCTCCTTTGAAGGTGGGTTTAATCAAACTTAGGGCTCTGATATCACCTGATCTGGAAATGGGGCACTTAGGCTACTTGTCTAACTTACAAGAACCTCTCCCACTTCCAAAGCTTAATTATTCCTAAGTCTTATTGATTAACCAATGCAGAAATGATAATATACTTGAAATTATAGGTGTATGCTTATATTTATTGTTGGTTGTTTATGTGCTTTAAAATCTGTTGTGTATGCTGATATGTAAATACTAAGTCAACGATAAACAAAACACACAAAACAACAATTTAATTAGGAGTTCACCCAAAACTTTTGGGCTACATCTCCGTGAGCTCTAGTCAACTCAACTAGGCTCTCTGGGATTATGGTATAAGTACTTTTTACAAGCTCTTGGTTCAACTCCTGCTGTTTTACACAGAAACAATGGGTTCAGACACCATTTCATCCCCTGGCTCTTGAAGCTCTCAGTTTTCTGGCTCTGGCTCTGGTTCTTGGTTCTGGCCCTTGGCTCTAGCTCTTGGTTCTGGCTCTGGCGCTGGCTTCTAGCTCTGGCTTCTTAGTCTCTCTGTCAGTTTACAGCCCTCTGGCTTTCCAATTGAACTCCAAGTGATTCCCTTGGCTGCGTGCGCTTCAGCTTTTGCTTTTGGCGCTGCTTGTTTTGCTGCTGCCTTTTTGCGCTGCTCTCTTATGCCTTAGCTTCCTGCTTTGGCTACGTTTTCAGCAACAACTCCAACAACAACTCCATGTCTCTGACATTCATGCTTTTAAGCCAATTGGTGATTGTATGTTCATTTTCCCCTTCAGACTCTTCGGCTCCCAGCCTCTGTCCACTCAAATCCCCCTCTAAGCATTAGCAATCATTGATAAACGCTTTCAGGGATGGTGGCCACCTGTTCCGTAACGAAATGGATCATCGAGCCTTTGAAATTCCCAAAATGGCCGTTCTCTATTTACACAGAGAAATACATTCAAACACGGGAAAAATCCGCAGAATCAATGTTTATCGGACTCTAAATATTATGGATTCCGCCTTATTTTCCATTAGGTTCGCCTTTATGTCGCCTATCGCATCTCCACCATTGATTTGGAAGATCTAGATCCAACGGCTATGGTTCATTTCGGGTGGCCCATGCATACGGGAGTTAACCGCCCGAAAAGAGTGGTTTTCTCTCTCCAGGGCTTGGACACGTGGCAGCCAATGTATGGGCTCGGGCGGAGCCCGGCCAAAACCTCTTACCGCCTTCGATCCTCTTGAAATCCCGCTTGTTTCGGACTTGAAATAATATGCAGTGGCATTTATAAACCCCTTCGGGTCTGGTTTCATCGCATAAGCGCTTTCCCTTCGTTTTTCGTTTATTTCACAAAAAGGCGAAAATACATAGAAAAATATCATTTTACAGAACTCAAAATATATGGAATATCGTTTATAACTCTATTAGGTCTGACTATCGCATATATATATATATATATATATATATATATATATATATATATATATATATATATATATATATATATATATATATATATATATATATATATATATATATATATATATATATCTATATATATATATATATATAGATATAGATATAGATATAGATATAGATATATATATATATCCCCGCTCCTCTATGTAGCTCCGATGCGATTTTGCGATATCGCAATCATGTATCACATGGTCCCGGGATTTTGTGCATATGGCATCGCCAATTGCGATCCGCCGAGATCGGCGATCACGATATCGCTCTGCGCGGGGTCCCGCCTCAAGCCCTTTCCATTGTCGATGCCGATCTATCGATTGGCGATTGTAGTGTCGCATCAGCTCGCCTCTTTTGCTTATATCATGCGCATGTTCCCTCCTCTGACCCGACATGTCTGGGATCGGAAATCAGGGGTGCTTCCCCTTTTCGCTTAAATCCGCCTTTGACCTCCTCCGATGCGATTTTATTCGTAAAGCCTTTTAGTCCATTTTTTGAAGATTTGCCTCTTTTTCTAAAGAACCAAGGGCATCTTCTTTCCGCGATAACTTCTGCATACTAAGTCCGTTTTTTCCCATTCAAGTTGCAGCAGATTTAGAACGAGACGATCTCTACAATGGGACTATTTCCGAGAGTAGCCTGCAACTTTCATTTTCCTCTGATTTACAAAGGATTTGTGCCATTTGGCACCTTTTACCTCTTATGTGAAGTCTTTTAGACTTAGAGGTTTATTCAGGATCCAATTTTGGATCATGTGCAAAGGATTTGATGCTTGACAATTGATGATTACATTGATGCTTGTTCATTAATGATTGCTTTAAACATAATATCACATATGGACCAGAAAACAAAGCTTGAAGAACAGAGAACCATAACACAAAGACTGAAGAACACATGGTTGTGATTGAACAAAATTAGTTGAATAAGATAGTTTATATTTTTTATACCTTTACAACAATAACACAAGTATTTAGTGTATAACCAACAATATGATGTAGGTCTATGATGTCAAACATGTGTTACCGTAGATAATAACACACTCCATCTTCTTCCAGCCCACGTTACAACATATTTAGTCATCCAAACCTTGTCTTTTCCAATGCTGAATCTTTGACCACAATTTTCCATATCAACAAACAATACAAATAAAATTTGTCCTGAATTGAAGACTCAACCGAAAATAAAGAGGTGAGATGCAAATAGTCTTGGAATACCAAGATACATCTCCTCATTTCAAATTCCTACACAGAATGCAAACAATCAGAGAACCATGCTTATAAAAAATGCATTCTTGAATGAGAATGAAGTTTTATTAATTGAACATTTGTATGTGAGGGCTCTTTAACAAGCTTGAAAAGGAGAAAGGGTAGTAGAAGGAGAGCCAACTTGAAGAAGGGAAGTTGAGAGGATGGGTTGCAGAAAAGAGAACATAAACTAATTGAAGAACAAAGACAGAGATCAACATGTAACCAACAAATTTGATTTCTAACTTTGATCAGGAGATTGTAGACTCCTTTCAAGTTGTAGCTTGATAAAGAATAGGTTGTAGCATTAAAATTTGTGGGAGTTGGAGCTTCCTTGCAAGTTGAAGCTTGCAGAATACTTGAGGTAGCAACCTATAAAAAACTTGATGTAATAGGGGAGTAGGAGCTTGCCTTCACTTCACTTTCAACCAAAAATTTGTGGTTTTCTCCCTTTATGGGTTTCCACTTACATTGGTGTCTTTATGTGTTGAATGTTGAACATATAAGTCATTAATTACAAAATAAAATTCATGACAAAGGAAATTAAGTTGAATTAAATATTTGAAAAAACACAATTACTAATTCACCCCCCAAGTAATTTCCAAGTATTTATCAATTTGTTTCAGAGCAAGTTCCTTTAGCACAAGTTTAATAGTTAGAAGGAGGTCCTAAATCATTAGAATGGCTAGTCAAGAAGGACACTCAACAAACAAATCCCCTTCGTTTATTGGCAAAAATTATGCCTTCTAGAAAGTGAGAATGAATACATATTTAGTGTCTCTTGGAGTAGAAGTCCGGGTTGTTCTGCTGATGGGTTATGAAAAACCAAAGAAAATGAGCAGTGACAAAGATGACAACTGGAATTCACAACCAATGCAAAAGTTATGAATGCTCTTCTTAGTGGATTAAGTGAATATGAATTTATTAAGGTAATTCATTGTAAAACAACGAAACAAATCTAGGGTAAACTGCAAAATATTCATGAAGGAGATATCAAAGTAAAGATGGCCAAATTACAAGTATATAGAATGCAATTTGAGACATTAAAAATGAATGAATATGAAGAT
This sequence comes from Pinus tabuliformis, assembly GCA_031772625.1. Classification (NCBI taxonomy): domain Eukaryota; kingdom Viridiplantae; phylum Streptophyta; class Pinopsida; order Pinales; family Pinaceae; genus Pinus; species Pinus tabuliformis. Next base: position 1,294,236,501 of record CM062819.1, read on the forward strand.
TTTGATAAGTTATTTATAAGAGTAGATGAAGTTGTTAATGTCATGATGGGTCTAAGAGAAACACTCAAAGAGAGTGTAATCGTCCAAAAAATATTGACGTCATTACCTCCAAAGTTTAATCCTAAGGTTTCATCTATAGAAGAAACAACCAAATTTGAGACATGAAACAAGGATAAACTTCTTGGTTCTTTAACAACTTATGAGATGAGAATTTCAAAAGGAAAGTCAACTACTAGAGATGCAACTTTCAAAGCAGACAAGTCTACAGAATACAAGGAATGTTAATGCTTAGACTTTGACGAAGGAGAGGCAAAATTTCTTAAAATATTGAAGAAAGGTACATGTAAGTACAAAGGAAAGCTCCCATTTAAATGTTTCAATTATGGAAGAGTGGGGTATTATGCATCCAAATTTCCATACAAGAAAGAATAAAATAAGTTTAAGGGGAAAGAAAATAATAGGTTTAACAAAATGCAGAAGGAGAAAAACTTTAAAAACGAAGAGCTTCTATGCACAAGAAGATAGTAGTACGTCTAAAAGTTGTAATGAATCTTGTGATGAAGATGGAGCTAGTGAATTTATTCTGATTTCCTTATAAAAATTGGAAGAATAACTTATTGAATGTGAAGAAGAAGAAGAAGATGAGGTAGATCTTGAGGGCGAGTTGATCAGTGCCCTGGAGGAAATAGAGAGACTCAAATAGAAGAATAAGAAATAGAAAGATATTTTATTAAAATATGTAAAAGAATAATCTAATTCATAATAGGTTTTCAAGCTTAAAGTTGAACTAGAATGAGCAAAGAAGGTGGAGGAAATTATGTTATAGGAAATAAAAGATAAAAGACTAGAATAAGAAATAGTAACCCTGAATAAAAAGTTAGAGAAGGCACAAATTGATTTAAATACGAAACTTCAAAATATAAAAGGATTTAAAAGAATTGGATGTGATATTAAATACTCAGAGGTCTCCACATATGAAAGTTGGGTTAGGCTATGAAGGAGAATCTAGTGAAAGTAAGACAATGGACAAAAAGGCGATTAATTTTGTAAAAGTTGTAAAGGGAGACAATGATAGTCCACATCAACTTGAGAATAAGGATTTTAGTAGCACATCTAATCTACAACAAAACAAAATTGAACCTATGGAACAAATACAAAGAACCACTTCTAGTCAATTACAATAGACAAAAAGAGTGGACAAACAATACTAGGCCACGAGAGACCATACTTCTCCAAGAGACAAAGTTATCAAATGCCAAGAAGGTTATATCCTCAAGTATCATCCATTACCAGGTATGGAAACCTTTTCTATGGATATTGTTACTTTTGTAAAAAAATTGGACACAAAGCTATAAATTGCAAAGCTTATGTCAGAAGAAATAAACTAAGGAACACTAAAAGAAGTGAAGTAAACAATAGACCTACAAACATAAAAAACAAACATGAATTTGGACATGAATCCCTTTTCTCCTCTCTTTGATATAACTAAATGTCACTACTATCACAATTTCTGGCATAAGTCATATGAATGTCAACTCAAAAACAATAGGTCACAACCTTAAAATAATTGTAGAATATAAGAACATATGCAGTGGAGAAAGAAGAAAGTAGAGAATAAAGATGATAAGTGTGGCCTAGTTCTATATGCTCAAAATTAGAATAGTCAATGGTATGTGGACAATGGCTATTCTAGACATATGATAGGGGACAAAAGCAAGTTTGTGTCTTTAGACGAAAATAAAATAGGAAATGTCACATTTGGAAATGATGCAACAAGAAAAATTATAAGAAAGGGTACAGTCAGCTTGAATAATGGTAGAGGAAAGGCTCAAAATGAACTATTTATTGAAGGACCGAAACATAATTTGTTGAATGTTAGTCATATGTGTGATAGAGACTGTGATGTCCTCTTCAGAGCTCAGGACTATGAGATCAAGTCAACAAAAACAGGGAAGGTCTTGGCTAAAGGAGTTTGAACATAAAATAATATATACTTTTTGAAGGAAGATAATAAAGAGTACTACATCAAAAAACAAGATGAATCTTGGTTATGCCACAAGAGACTAGGGTATCTCAGTTTTGATAACATCATCAGGATTAATACAAGGAGAGCAGTCAGAGATCTACCAAAGATTACAAAAGCTCAAAATCCTATTTGTAAATCATTTCAAATTGGAAAACAAGCTCGAAATTCATTCAAGGTCAAGGATAAGTTGTCAAGTAGTAAGCCCTTGCAATTAGTACATGTGGATTTGTGTGGTCCTTCTAGAACAAAAGCACCAGGAGGAGAAAGGTATTTCATGTTGGTAGTTGATGATTATTCTATATTAACATGGGTAGCCTTCCTTAGAAACAAGACAAAAGATTTGGGAAGTTAAAATCTTCAAGGCATTAGCAGAAAATCAATCAAGGTGCAAGATAAAGTGCATAAGCTCAAACCGAGGAGGTGAATTTACTTCAGATGAGTTTGCATACTTTTGTGATGAACTTGGTATAAAAGGGTAGTATATTATTGCATACACTCCCTAGCAAAATGGAGTTGCATAGAGACACAATAGATCCATACATCAAATGGTTAGAGCCATGATGCAAGAGAGAAACATTCCACAAACCTATTGGGAATAAGTAGTACACATAACAATTTCTATTCTGAATAAGGCACATATCATACCAAATTGTGATAAGACACTATATGAATTGTGGCATAGTAAAGCAACATATATCAAACATTTTAAAGTATTTGGAAGTAAGTGTTATATAAAAAACAATGATGAAAAGTTACGGAAGTTTGATTCAAGATCAGATGAAGGAATATTTTTTGGGGTATTAAAAAAAATTAAAGGATACAGGTGTTATAATAAACAACTGCATAAGATTGTGGATTGTATATATGTAAAGTTTGATGAAGAGCTACCTAGCAAGAACTAGAACACATGTTTTATCAATCCATCATATTATCACCATGTGAGTGAAGAAGAAGGAGTATGGGATGAAGAATCAGAAAAGACAACTCATTTTAAGGATCCTTCAAGGTATGTACAAAAGAATGGCCCTAATAGTCAAATTATTGGTGATAAAAGTGAAGGAGTTAAAACGAGGAGGCAACTTAGAAAGACAACAGATCAAGCTCAAATAACCATGTTGTCAAAGATTGATCCAATAAATTTTGATGAAGCATGTAAATAAAAACACTCGATAGATGCTATGGACAAGGAGCTAGAACAGATTGAAAATAACAAGACTTGGGAACCGAAACCAAGACTAGCAGGAAATAATGTCGTAGGTACAAAATGGTTATTCAAAAATAAGATAAGTGAATAGGGACAAATTGTTAGAAATAAAGCAAGAGTGGAATGTAAGGGTTACTCACAGGGATAAGGTCCTGACTATGAAGAAAATTTTGCACCCGTGGTGAGAGTGGAGGAAATTAGAATGTTTCTTGCTTTTGCATGTTATAAATATTTCAAAGTATACCATATGGATGTGACGTCGACATTTTTAAATGGAGAGCTTAAGGAGGAGGTCAATATAGAACAACCTAAGGGCTTCTTATTGTTAGATAATTGTAATGATGTATGCAGGTTAAAGAAGATAACATATGGACTTAAACAAGCACCACGAGCATGGTACTCTAGGTTATACAAGTACCTTTAAAAGTAAGGTTTCAAGAGAGGAGCAACTGATAGCAACTTGTATATAAAGGCTAATGAAGATTAACTCCTAATTGTGGTGGTGTATGTAGATGACATTATGTTTGGAACCAACAAGGACAATTTAGTGCAATGGTTTGCTAACGAGATGAAGTCCGAGTTCGAGATGTCAATGATTGGAGAACTAACTTTTTACATAGGGCTAAAATTTTACAACAGTCAGAAGGTTTATTCATTTTCAAGAAAAGTATCTAAAGGATATGTTGAAGAAGTTCAAAATGGAAGATTGTAAAGTTGTCTCAACCCCCATGGCAGTTGGATGCAAGTTGTGTGTAGATGACGAATCACTTGATGTTGACTAGAATCTTTACAAATCTGTGACATTCATTTTACTATATCTAACAACTTCTAGGCTAGATATAATGTTGGTAGTCAGATTGGTGGCAAGATATCAGTCAACACCTAAACAAAATCTTCTAATAGCAACAAAAAGGATATTCAGATATTTGAAAGGGACTATAGACTATGGACTATGGTACCCAAAAGGAAAGGACTTCACACTCACATCATACACAAATGTAGACTAAGCCAATTGTATAGATGACAGGAAGAGTAGGAGGGGTGGTGCATTCTACTTAGGAGAATCACTAGTTGCATGGTTAAGAAAAAATCAATCTTCAATCCCTCTATATGGAAGAAGCCAAATACATAACAATTGTTGCTTGTTGAACACAAGTGTTGTGGATGAAACGTACACTACAAGGTTTGAAGGTAACTTTCAACGAACCAATATCTATGAAGTGCGACGATACTAGTGCAATAAGCATCTCAAAGCATCTGGTGCTTCTTTCAAAAATTAAACATATTCCTATAAAGTATCACTTCCTCAAAGAAAAGGTGGTTGAGCAAATAGTGAAGTTGGAATACATATCAACAAAAGAGCAAATACCAAATATATTTACTAAACTAGTAGCAAGACAGAAATTTGAATATCTAAGGCACAATTTGGGGACAGTCCCTACTCCCTCTTCTCACTAGTTTGAATTCAAAGACAAAGCCTCAAAGGACTGTAGAGAATATGAAAAAGACTGCACTATCTAAGGGGGAGAGTTTATAGGAGCATTAATAAGCATATGATAAAAAAACAAGTTTACATACTAAGACTTTGAGGTAGCCAGAGAAGCAACATGAAAAAGACCATATTATATCTGTAGAACGAGACCATCTTCATTATGAAGAGACAACATCAACTTGGTCCATCATTCAAAAGTTTATTGATACAAATTTTATACAAAAATGTATATATGACAAAGTAAATAACATGTTCAAAATGCATACAATTTATCTTAGCTTCTGCATATCTAGTAAAATCATTTTGATTGTAAGTCTAGCTCAGTGTTTTTTTACATCATTAGAACTCCTCAAAATTATTTAGCCTTTGTTCTCTAGATATGTATGAACTATGCATCAAAGTATATTGTATTATTCATGTACTCAATTGATATTCTCTAAACTATGAGGAAAGGAAAGCAAGAGATCCTTTCAAAGATGCATAATGAAAGAAAATGTGACGATTTCAAGCTAAGAGGAGCATAATCTATATATTCTTATGTTTGGTTTGTTAATGTCTTCATCATGAAGTGTCATGTGACAAACATCTAAAGCATATCCATTGTAGATCATATTCTTTGCAACTACAAAGGTAAAATTATCATGCTCTAAAAATTTCATAAATGCAGAAGTTAAGCACAAAAGCACAAATTATATTTGATAAACAATCGAACATATCAGAAGTATGTTGGTCAAAATGTCACAACCTCACAAGGATGACAACACAACTTCAAGTCATGACAACTGTCTCCGAATTAGTCTCAACAACAAGTATATGACAATCTAGAACAAACAAGCATTCAAGCACAAAGAGGCATATTCTTGACACAAGACTATGTTCATAAATATTGAACCAAAGATATTAGCACATATGTCAGTTAAGAAATTAATCAAAGACCAATGGAGCAAATTTGGTGCCTTAATTCTAAAGAAATGAGTTAGCGTAAAAGTTCAAAGAAAATAATCAAACAAATATTCCTAATGAAGAGACATAACTGGATGACATTACATTTGTAGAAGAATAAAATATGCCATACAGAGAGGACATTATCTATATCTCTCACAAAGGACATTATCTATCTCTCTCACAGAGGAAACAAATTTGTTGAAGAAAATGAAACAAAGAAACATCACCAATGCAAACCATTGAGAGAGGTATCACCAACACTGAGACTTTGAATAGTTGCAAATGAAAATCGAGCATCAATAGTAGACTAACATAGAGATTATCTCTAAGATAATAGACAAACAAAAAGATAGTAGACCAATGCAGAGAAACTGAGGAAAATACACACATCTTATGCATAAAGGAGAAGTCATAAAGAAGATTGAATCTCTACAAATATATCCTGGAGATCTATACTATGTGAATAATCCCCAAACTATTCTCAAAATGCATAAACAAGACAAATACTCAATATTCGATAGCTCAAAGAGACTCACAGGAACAAGAAAGTGAATATTTGTAACTCTACTAAGGAGCGTTGATAATGTAGAAAAGAAAGGTAATGCATAATAATAATGACAACAGAGGAGTGCCAAAGAGACTGTTAAACAAAGTTGTTGGATAAGCAGAATCGATAGAGGAAATGACAACGCATAAGTCTAAAATAAAACAGATGATGACAGATAGTCAAAGGAAAGCTATAGGTTGAATGGATTAAATATTCATTACAAAAATGAATAAGTCAGCAGACTGAAGTATGACATGGACAGAGGTCGACCATTCTATCATCAATCATTATATGACACCTTGACATAACATTTCTAATTCCTAATTCTTGGAGATGTTGAAGATAAAATACATTGGAGTTAGAACACTAGGTTGGTATACTTAGAAATATCATATCAATGGAACAAAAATCTAAAAATATCACACCATTGCAAGTTGACATCCCATAATCTATTCAATATTTCATAGTACATGACCTTTATATGCATAAAGAAAAGAAAATGTGATGTCTGGTCGTAGTCTATTTAGTCATAATACTTGGCTCTCACTTGACGCTAGTCAAAATTTGTGCAAAGTCAATGGAAGGATTCATATTATTATATACACACAAAATGTTTGTTTTCCTTTATGCTCAATATTTGATGGCATTACTTAATTACATTAGCTCAATGATCATAAAATTTGAATATTAATGTCTCTGGTAAGTAAAACTCAGTGTGTCGATGCTCCAAAACAATGACAAACATTGCTCTCAGAACATGAGAGGACTCAGTCCAAGGCATTGGTTAAATATGAAGAATAAAGCGCATAAGATATAATATTGAAGATGTAAAATTATTTTATGGTACATTTAAACAATGAATTAAGGTTATCATAGTGATCCAATTGAGATGGTTAACTGATAAAACAAATAATAATTACTTTTTCTCTCTCGTAAATAACAATGGAATAATGAATACCAAGTTATCTTTCATAATATGAACATGTAAAACATGTCAAACTTTATCTCTTGTTTGAAATTTAATTAGTATTGTGGTATTTTAAAGTAAACTTTGTGATCACAACTAGTATTTTACATCATCGAAGTACATTTTCATAATAATTTTGTTGGCCTATGCAATAAGGAACATAAATATAGTGCTACTCCTTTCATTGATTCAAACAATAAGGGTGAAATATCTTTCATATATTGACAAATACAACTAAAGAAATTACAATCATATTGGCAGAGGTTGATTACTTCCACAAGGAGCTAATCCCTATCAAATTCATAAGCGAATATAGGTGATGATTGAATATTTCTTGACCCCAAATACAAACACTATTCATACTTTTCTACAAAACCCCATGCCATTGATGTTAAAGGGGGAGGTATTAGCATTGGAAATGAGGCTGAAAGGAGAAGTAACTCTCAGGAGAAATAAGAAGGATGACTTTTAGGGGAAGAGCATAATGTTTCCATCAATACCAAAGGGGAAGAATGTTGGCAATGTTGGCATTGATGTCAAATGAGGTTTGCATTGATGATGAGATATGCCATGTTAATGAGGTTTGGATTGCTTGATGATTAATGAGTTTGTCATATTGATGAATAGGATTGCTCAGTGGATTGCTGCAAGGTTGATTGCTAGAATTGATTAATTTATAGTGCAAGGTTGATTTCTTGATGTATTGGATACCTTGAAAATACCAACATAGATAGTTGTTGGGATTCAGCTACAGGCATAAACGTAGATACATCAGTGGCATATGCTTTCATATTGATGATATTATTGTGGGAAACAATTGAATTTAAAGTGAAGGCGATAAAAGAAGAGATATAAGTCGTTTGAGTGGAAGAGGCTAAGGAAGCGTAGAACAACCTGGACAAATGCCCACCCCACATGACACATGCTATGGAGACCTTTTGACGTTAAAATTGGTCATTCTAACTATCCTGCGAGTATCCTCCTCCATTCAGTTCGACCTCTATTAATCTCGAAACCACAAAGAGTCTTATCACTCTAAATTACAGAGCAATAGTTTCTGATGAGAAAAGAATTGAGCGAATGGAAAATGATTACGTGAATTTCAATGTCAAAGTAAGTACTTCATATATTCTATACACATGTAGTTCAGGGAATAATATATTCTATACATAGTGCTTTATAATTTTTATAGCCATTATAAGCACACACAGTTTGTTGCATAAATCAATCACAACATCTTATGAACATTGCAGGTGTTCCATATACACAAAGTTGTACATAGTGGAACGCAATCCTTTGTAACATCAATCAATAACTAGATTTGAAGCAAGCCTAAGCAACCATAATCCACCATCCATCTAGAGAACTAACATGAGTAGTACATCACTATACATTTAACATGAAAATATATATATCATGAGGAGGATAGGCAACTGGATTAGGGAAAAAACTTACCTCCCAACGATAGATTAACTATAATCAAACCTCTTATTCAGTTGTCTCCCTCGAGCCAGATTCTAGGGTGTAAGAGGACCGCTCGAAGGATAAAGCCTAAAGTGCCAATTGATCCAAGAATTCTCGTGACAGGGATCTCTCTCCTGGTCATGTGTGCTTCTTCCACTAGACTCTGTCTAACCCTATGCTATCTCCAAATGGGTATATGGATAAATCTTTAGTTGAGCACTAGAAGTGTCTGCTCCATGATTTGTTGTGGTTTCCCTTGTTAAACCTTCTTCTTCTCGCCTGTCCTCTAGTTGCTTCAATTTTCTACCCCTTTTCTCTTATTTTTTCTAGTCTGGCCCAAAACTTGTGGGTAAATTAAATGAAGCCCATCTATCCATCATCTTCCATATTTTTTTGTTTTATTTGACTTTGTTATTTCTAATTTATTTTTGTGCCGGCCTTCCTAGCCAACCACCATAATGTCACCTTCCCCTTTGCTTTCCACGTGTCAGTCTTCATGGTTGTAAAAAAAAATACCCAAAATATCCTTAAATAAAAATCCTCCTTAGTCCTGGAATTAATGTCCCTTTTACCTCGGCCCATGTGCTCAATTTTATCTTTCAAAATATTACCTTATTTTTTAAAGAAGAAAGGTGACAAAGGCTATCACAAATCTCCCCACCCCTTGGGGGAACACCATCCTCGATGTTCAATGTCCATATACAATATAACAATAATTGTTTAAAGGACCCAACACAACTAAGATGGAGCTTTATATATACAAATCATTTCATCTTTTACATCACATGTTATATGCATCATGGCTTACCCAGCCACTCGGTAAATATCACTTTATAAATTCAACCATTTTCCAATGGCCCCTTTTTGTTGTTTTTTGGTGTTTGATATATTCAATCCATCTTTGATTTCTTCCATTTCCTTGGTGTGTTGCATTCCTCTAATGTTCAATTCTATTATCCTTGCAATCCTTGTTTCTTCAATGAACAATTATCAACTTATTGTTTTTGGGCACACCCCCAATGTGCTTCAGATTCCAGTCAATTATGTTCATTACCAAAAGAAAATTATTTTCCAAGCTTCCATTCAAGTTTAAGCATCCCCTTCTCTGCTTTCCAGTCCCTTAGGCAATCTGGTCACCCCCCTTCCATGAGTCACTCACCTTCCAAGTTCAAGCATCCCCTTCTTTGCTTCCCAATCCCTTGGGCATTCCATTCTTGGCAAGGCATCCTTGCATCGAAAGGTTCTCAAAACCAAGGTATATCCCTGCCTCAAAACTATCATGTCGGTCATAGCATGCTTTATGGGAATCGGTTGACACCATTGGTGCTAGTGTCCAACAATGGTCCTGTTCCTGAAATCTTTAGCTTTTGCACACAATTGTTGTTCCATCTTGTGGCCAGCCTTGTTCATTCTAACTGAGTAGTATCATGCCTATTCCTGCATCATAAACACACAAATCCCACAAGACTCATCATAAATAAGATGTAATGAATGTAATTTACACCTTATGAACAATTTATCCTTGCAGTGAACTTGGATTTTTCCACAAATCCTACAACAAATCTAAGTTAGTTTATAAACCAAACCATCATAAGCTAAAACATATCATCTGGTTAGCTCAAAAATACAAGCTATCATAAATCATGCTCATAATTTAAAGATTTAAAATATCAATAAAGCATTGGTACTTATCTTGATTTGATGGCTTCCTCTTTTCTCGTACACGCACGAGGTCAATTTCCTATCATGGAAAGCACCCAAATAACATGTCCTCCACGGCCAAAGTGCCAAACCAAAGTGGCTGCTCCAAGGCTCTATGTACCCTCCAGACTATTTGTCAAGGTACCAATTCAATAGTCATGCTGCTCTTGGGCTCCAGGTACCCTCGAGGATAACTTCCAAGGTATCAATCCCATAATCATGCTGGATCGGTTTCCAAAGCAACAAGGGAATCCAGAGGTTCACCTCCACCCTAAATCATCAAGGGAATCTAGATGTTTATACCTCCACCCAATGATGATTATTTATATAAGTCTATTCACGACTATGGGAACTACTAAACCAGGTAGTCTTCTATCGACTAGAATATTATCACTGTGAATCCAGAGGCTATCTTGCCTCCAACAAAAAACAATACATAGCACGTGGGCCTAGATAGTCCCATACCTGCCTATCCCTAACACGTTACACAACATAAAATGTACACATAGCATAATACACGTACATATGGCACAATACAACATATACATAACACATGCACATATACACACCATCTCTATTTATGTGAACTAAGCCATACTGCCCCTTTTGTTTTTCCACATTCACAATATTTGCATGGGAAAGATGTGAGAGTCACATTCTCATGATATTATAATCATAATTAAGTAGGAATTCCTTTTTTCCAATAAATGTTATCCATGAGAGATCATCTTTCCATTCGAATGGCGCTTGAAAACCCTGTCAGACAGAATGGAAATTTCATATCTATATGCAACAACATAATCATGTATACAATACATAAGCACATGTGCAATTAAAATAAGGGTTAAGAGAACTCCCTTTCATTATCCATCATTTTCATGGACTCAACTAGGCTACATGGTTGTCACAATGGCGTCATGCGGCAACTTTACAACCACTTACATTTTCATTGGTGCCTGTTATCATGTTCATGCCAATTTTCCCCATAATAATCGGTATGCGAATTATGTAGTGCCCTTTCTTCAAGAATTCATGGCTTTCATGTCACCTAATCAACTTACTTCAAGGCCCCCAAGTATGTAAATTAAAGGAAAATTATAAATTCAATGGATAATGTAAAAGACAAAAATAAGAGTGATATTGCAAAAGAATTAAAATCCATAATCACAATCATAACAGAAAACCAAAAACAAAACAACATGGCCATGCATATTAAAAAATCATTAAGCAAACAATCACACGCTTAAAGTTTAAAGGCATATCATAAAAATATAATCAAGTAGTCCAAAAGTTGACTCCATGTCCAACGTCCAACACTCATGGCACTTTCAACCACCAACCATGCATATACATATATAACAAAAAAAGCTTCCCCTTTTTTTCAACTTGTGGGGATAGTCTCATTTTAGGTGCTCTTCCCCACAAAACCAACATCGGATAGGTTTTCTTTCCTTCTTAGTCTCACAGGGCCTTTTTCTACCATGGTCATTTCCCTTTTCCAAGGGTTGAACCTAACATGTCAATTCCTACAAGGGTTCCTACAGTTCATAGTTCCAATAGGTCAGTTCTTGCTATTGCTTGGCAAGTTTCATTAGGGGAAATTTGAGGTCTAAAATGGGCCTCCTAAGGAAATTATAAAATAATAGTGGAAATAATAAAATAAAATTAGATTACATCATCAAATATTAAAGGGAAAAAAGAAAAAACTATTTTCTCAACTTATCTCCCATGGGTTTACTCAAATTTCGAGTGATAACCCTCGTTGGATGCAAAATTTTATTCCCCATCCAAGGATTACTCATGTTGCATACTTTTGATGGACCCCGCTACATGAAAAATGAGAAATACATGAAAAAACGTGATTGCAATCACATTTTTTCATGTATTTCTCATTTTTCGTGTAGCAGGGTCCATCGAAAGTATGCAACATGGGTACTCCTTAGATGAGGAATTAAATTTTGCATCCAATGAGAGCTCCTGCTCAAAATTTGAGTAAAACCTTAGGGAGATAAGTTGAAACTACGAGTTGAAAAAGTAGTTTTATCATTTTATTATTTTTTAATCTTTTTACTTTTTTACTCCAAAAATGGTGAATCATCCCCCATGGTTGACATCATCATCTTGAATCCTATTGGTTCTTATAAAGTTTATTTTTGGTTGTACATTTTTCATAGGAAGCCCATTTTAGACCTCAAAATTCCCCCAATGCTTTATCTCCGCCTTCCATATCCTGAGCTTAGTTTCCAATTCCCTGAGTTGAGCCTTTAAGTCTTCTATTTTTCCCATGTGTCACCACACACATCTAGTTGTTAGTTCATTAATGAAGAATAGAAAAACAAATATACATATCAATGGTCATCTTGTCAAGTGAACTCAACATGTTTCCCTGTAGTTGTTCACACATCAATCATATTGTTATCAGTTATATATCATAGTTAAATCAACATTGACACGAGCTTACTTCCAGTTTCATAAGCATATATGAACATTAGTCATAGTTATCATCACACAATTATACTTGTTAGGATTCAATATACCATCCTTATTGACAAAGTTATGAAATTCAACCTCTTTGTTGAGACTATTATCATAATTAAAATCAATTACTTAGAAAGATTCAACCTTTTTATTAACGCTAGCAGACATGGTACCTGCATCCTCATAGTGTTAGTTAGGACATCACATGTCATATTGATATGCATCCCAAGATGGAAACAATTATATGCATAACAAAAGTGTGAGACTCCCATCCCAAAAATCGATATGGCAACACCATCTAAATTGCACGATGTAAAAAATCGCTAAAGGTATGGATGGAGCCACACGATGACAGGTAGATGCAAACAACTACTCTAATATATTGCTCTCAAAAACTTATTTATCACACACTACGAAACAAAGAAAAATAAATATGCTAGGCGTAATAAAAAACCCAATCCAACCATTGGATGACCTTATCAATGCCATAAATCGTTCTTCTTTGTTTGGCCCCCAACCAAAACAAGAATATACCAATCAACCATTGAATAATAATATATGTTAGAAATTACACAATAATTTGGAAAAACAATATGAAATAGGCCCATGGAACTGAGGTAGAACACCAAAATAATGCCACAGTGAGTCTATATTGTTGCAAGAATGTTCGATCAATCACTAGATAGTGTTAGTATGAGCATTATCAAGCCATGCAACATCTATTACGCCCACAAACAACAATAATTTAAGCAACTCCACAAACTCACCCCATCTACTTTCACCGCCCTTCATAAAAAAAATGCAGGAAGAACAAGAACATACATCAAATTAGAAAATATCATCACCATCTAGGGGCACTTGCCCTTATATAACGAGGTGGAAATCCTTGAAATCATCTATTCATGGAAAGTATTGTTGTCTAAAAACTACGAGGGGTTGCTTTTCACAAATAAATGGTGTATTTCATAATTGACTATTAACATTATTTTGATCTTTCTTATAAGTGGAAGCCCTTAATAATTTTCAGTTATGGACAGAGGATGAAGTCAACTACACAGATCGATGACATATTTTACCATGAACTTTCCAAGTCTAAGGATGAGAATATTAGAATCTACATATATATATTAATGATAACATGTGTTGATTTGAGGGACAACAAATATGAAGGAATAAATTTTAAAGGAGATTTCTAGATCTACTATTAGCAAAATTTAATTGAAACAAAGGTTTAATATGGCTGTCGGGACGATTCCAATGCCCTTTTGATCCACTCAGTTCATGGGATGAAGTAGGTACACTATCACGGATCCCTCCAAATTATTTTGACCCCCCTTCAAATCTAATAACAATTCCGAATTAATTTGGCCCTAAGGCCTAAACAAGACATCTAGAAATTGCACAATTCAATGAAAAGCTAGTATTGAGAAACCCGTGCACAACCGATGGAGAATACAAGAGTTAGTATAATGAAAGGAAGTTTTAGTATTAGAATGAGGGGCATTCCTCCTTGACACAAACTATTTTCAATACCTATGGAGGGTTGGGCAATCCACATGTTTCATAGCTTGGCCATGTATGACTATATGATGTATTCCTTTACAACATCAATGAAATATAAGAAGCATTTACCAACCCCCCAAATTTTTTTTATTACTTAATTGTTAGGGTTTGTAAACCCATCTTAGGGTGCATGAAGTAACCGCTAGTTTGTGAACCTCATACCCTGTATGGGGTTGGGTATGTACCCCAAATAACCCTGGAGTGCCCACACTACCCATGTTCTTCAGGGTACCTCCTGCCCAAAAGGGGATGTCAACCAATTTGGGTATTCCAAGCCGTGAATTTGGTTCTAAGGGGACCTTTTCATTAACACTTTGGTACTAAGAGAACCCATAATAAGGGTTGTGATCACATTTATGAAATTTGAGGATCTGCAGCCTGTAGAAGAGTTCTCAACTCTTATTTCAAGTCTACCTCATTTTTAGGATGCAAAAGGGAAAGATACATAGGCTTCTAATTCATTAGTTTCATAAATGTCTTCGATGAGGGGATCTCATAGTAGTACATCAAGTGAATCGATAGATTTGGAATATAATTTGAGAGATGATTAGATCCTTTTTACATACTAGTAACTATACTTGGGTTGACATTTGTCAAAATAGTGCCTTGTACAACAAAAGCAATGTTGTCATATGATACAATGAACTGTTTCACAAAGGCCAAGCTTACAGGCAGATTGGAAAATCTAGAATTGACTATTGCAGTTCTTGTGAATGTCATACTTGGACCCTTGGCTCCATTATGTGAAGAAGTTCTGAATACATATTAACTTACCATTCAAGCAATCATGTCTAGGCTACTCTTGAAGTCAATGCATAGGACATGATGAACATGAACAGACAAGCAATAAAACAATCCTCCAATCTCGAGACAAGGATCTCTTATGCATTCAACCACAAGTTGACCATCACTTCAATTCAGAAAACAACATCGTTTTAAAAATTGCAAACACATCAAAAGATTAAGCCCTTAATTTTCGTCCCTCTTGTGATAGAGCCCATTAGGTCCAAGTGTTGAACCTGGGAGATCTGGTACCACTTTGTAACACACCCCATTATCTAACCATAGGTGGTCATCGTGTTACCCAACTCTCATTGTTCAATTCATAAATGATAAAATGATGTACATATTTTTTTTGCCCTTGTAGGCACAAGATTGCATTATGAGCACATAAACAAATAGCCTACAATACCAAAAGAGATACAAGTTGAGAAGAGATGGCACTCTAAGAAAATACCATGGTAGGGTACATTTTGTTTGAACACATTTTTGGAATATAAATATTAATGAGAAATGCTGGAGGAAAAAGCTAAGATTCAGGTTATTTACAGTTTAACTAAACAGCATGAGTGAGGAGAGTTAGAATACCATTTCAAAAGAAAGCTTCAAGAGGATATTTGATTATAGGCCTTTGTTTCTAGACATTATTTTTCCTATCTTAACAAACTGTAATGCTAGAGAACAAACTCCCATTTTAATCTGTTGCATCGAAGATGGCTTAAAGCCAAAGCACTATATCCGCAACTCCCCTAGCTTGACTATCGAAGAATATCCTCGAAAGGCCATACAAAAGATTCCTGGGATGTAAATGATATTTATGAGAGCATTCTAGATGACACATATTATAACCTAAGCATGTAAAATTCAAAAAGGAAAGGATTGACAATAACGTTGGTTCTTTGTGATAGATCTTTGCATAACATGAAAGAGGGTCATTTTGGAATTCAACAAATGAATCGACGACACAAGAATTCTTCAATATTGTTTTTGGTTTAAATGAGGCCATGTACAAGTTAATGGTATCATTTCATGAATGCTTTCATTATTTCATATTTATGCTATATTTATTTGAAACAATTACTTATCCATGTCTAAAACCCACAATTATTGTGCAAATAATACACATAAGGATGAGCAAAGGTCTATTTCAGAACCAAAGATTAGATGTTCAAGGTGCCAACGAATATTTACAAGATAGTAATTTGCATGCATAGTACTGGAGTAGCGATAGGAACTAAGGCTTCTTTTACAAGTTAAAGTCTCTAGTGATACTCTTAATTTCTAGACCACAAGGCTTCTTCCACAACATAAAGACATATAACCTAAAAGGATATTAGCATAAACCAAAAGATTTTGCAAATAAAATATTTGCATGTGCCTAAGAGTAATGATGTCAGAAAATATTTAGCAATGGTGGTTGGTATTCTGAAATTTCCCGGTGCTGAACGGATCATTAGATATTGATTTGGAGTGTTCCAAGCATTACAAATTACAGATAGAGGATAATTTTACCGTGGATTTGCTAGGAATCCTTATCAATATTGTTCTATAGTTAAGGGTTTCATTGCCACACAATCACATATTTAAATCTTGAGTTAGTTGCAGGGGATAAATGGATGGCATATTATGTTATGTATCCTAGTAATTAAGAATCTCAAATTGTGTTCTTATACCTTGTAAATAAGTAGTTGTTTTCTAACATTCAATAGGCAATAAATTTCAAATCCTTCTACCAAAAAATCGGTTAAATGGTTTTGAAGCCCTATAGTTTATGAATAGTAGCCATTCGAAACAATACATTGTAGAATGGTCTCCCTAAACCTTGCAGAAAACAAGATAAGCATTTTTTTTTGTTTTTATTATGAGAAGGAAGCCAACACATTCTAATACTAAAAAACAATTTGGAATAAAGTAATCAGAACCGGAGAAGCACAAAATCTAAAAAACCTACAAATTTGTAGATGCAGGTTTCCACAGTTACTTGTATTAGTTTATTGCTTCTTGGATGTAAATTGTGTGTGTGTGAAAGCAGTATCTAAAAACAAGTCTTGTTCACACTCTCATAATAAGAAAGTATGCCAATGATGATTTGTTGGGTTAGTGAAAACTGGTAACTAATATAGCCCCATCATGGTTCAAATCATACCAATGAAAATCTCATGCTTGTACTCATGGATGAACGCTAGCGCAACATAGGTGATTGAATTGAATGGTGCTAGTGGTTTCCCATAACGCCATGTTTGTCACCCTAACCTCATCATGATAGGATGAAGCTAGTTCAAAACTAAAATGGCAACAACACTATTACTGCAATATATTAAAACATATGATAGGACACTAGGGTAGCCTCACTCCTTTAATCTTATGTGAACTCATCCAACATTAATGTAATAAAGGGAGGTTATGGCCTAATCGCTTTACTCAAATGTAATATGCATGCCCATAGTGACCATCACTCTTCACATAGCATGCTTGTAGTGTCTGAGACTCATCAGAAAGCAATGATGACATTTTCCACCATGGAATACCTCACCCATCAATGGAACCAGTAAGAGATTAATGCCTTTAGCACTTGATCGGGCACATCTAAACATGGAACTTGTACAACTAAACCAGTGTCATCCCTATATCTCATCTCTAAAGCAAGATTTCTTCAAAATTGCATTCAATCTTCACTCTTTCCTGAGAAACATGCAAAAGTAGAATTCCAGTATTCTTGAAATTGGTCCCAAGCACCTTAGACAAAAATATACAAGAATGTCTCAAGGGTACAAAATGTACATTCCATGAACATCTTAAAGACAATTTAGGAAGAAAGGTGTCCAACAATGAGGCTTTCAAGGACATAGTCCTCATATAAGATGCATTGTCCATAGCTCATGCACTAAAATTGGCAAACATGAATGGATAGTCTGAAAATACCAACATAGATAGCTTTTGGATTTAGCTACAAGCATAGATGTAGATGCATCATTAGTATATTATTTCATACTAATGATATTATCATGGTCAAAAATTGAACTTAAAGTGAAGGTGGTAAAAGAAGAGATATAAGTCCTTTGGGTGGAGGAGGTTGAGGAAGTAGAGGAAAGCCTGGGCAAATTCCCACCCCACATGACACAAGCCATGGAGAATTTTTGACCTTAAAATAGGTCCTTCTGACTATCTTGCGAGTTTTCTCCATTCATTTCAACCTCTATTAACCTTGAAACCACAAGTGGTCTTATCACTCTAGATTCACAAAGTAGTAGTTTTTTATGAGAACAAAATTGGGTGACTGGAAAATGACTAGGTGAATTTCAGTATTGAAGTAAGTATTTCATATATGCTATATACATGCAGTTCAGGGCATAATATATGCTATACATAGTACCTTATAAATGTTCTAGGCATTCCAAACACACACCATTTGTTGCATAAATCAGACACAACATCTTATGAACATTCCAAGTGTTCCATATATACACAATTCATTATTCAACACAAAGTTGTACACAATGGAACATAATCCTTTGTAACATCAACCAATAACCATATTTCAAGAAAGCTAAGCAACCATAATCCAACATGCATCCAATGAACTAATAGGAGTAGTAGTACCTCACTATACATTTAACATGAAAGTATATATATCATGAGGAGGATAGGAAACTAGATTAGGGACAAAACTCACCTCCCAACCATGGACTAACTATAATCAAACCTCATATGTAGTTGTCTCCCCCGAGCGATATTCTAGGGTTTAAGGGGACTACTCCAAGGAAAAATCCTCAACTACCAATTGATCTAAGAATTCTGGTGATAAGGATCTCTCTCTTAGATGTGTGAGCTTCTTCCCCTCGAATCTATCCAACCCTACGATATCTCCAAATCAGTATATGGATAAATCTTCAGTCAAGCCCCAACAATGTATGCTCCATGCTTTGTTTTGGTTTCCCTTGTTAAATCCTCTTCTTCTCGTCTATCCTCTAGTTGCCTTAATTTTCTGCCCTTTTCTGTTGTTTTGCATGTCTTGCCCAAAACTTATGGGCCAATCAAATGCAATGAATTTTTTCCATCCTGTTCAATTTTGTTTTGTTTTAGTTGACTTTGTCATCACTAATTGATTTTTGTGTCTACTTTCCCATCCAACCATGATAATGCCACCTGCCCCTTTACTTGCCATGTGTCGGTCTTCATGGTTGTAGAAAACAAATCCTAAAATATCCTCCAAGAAAAATCCCCCCTTATCCCTAGAATTAGTGTCCCTTTTACCTCAACCCAAGTGCCCATTTTTATCTTTTAAAATATTACAACATTTTTAAAAATGAAATATGACCAGGCCTATCACAATAATAGTCCACAAAATTTCTCGAAGCCGCTCTACTTAATCCCATTGCATTACAATGGTAACTAGTTGTTTTCTTTGCGCTACAATGTTATTTGAGTGCCTTATTTCTTATACAACGTTTTCTAATATCTTTATTCATACCAAAGTGTAATGAATTGGGTAATAAATGGGATAATGAAGTGTCACAAAAGGTCTTGCAGTGACTCGATGCATTGCATTACGATAAATACATCAGGTTTTACCAACCAGGGGTCAGGAAACTGTTAACATAGCTCTTAACGTAGACATAGTTATTCCAAATTCAACTATTGATGAGAAGTGCATTGATACAAATTTCAAAGACAATGTTCCACATGTTCTACCTAAGAATCTTTAGCGAATTAATGAGATGCGTGGACACTAATTTACTACGGAGTGTGTGAAGTACTTGCCAAAGGTTGCCTTCTCACTGTACATGTATCTATATGTCTTAAATACCAATACCTAAACAACAAAACCTATATATCTCTATATTCTTGTTGGAAAACATAAATGCCTATATTTCTTCTTGTTTACGAGAAATTTTTCGGCGTAAATCACAAGATAAATCATTTGTCAATGCGTTTCGAACCAACAAGTGTGGTTCATCGTCAGGACAAGTTGAAGAAACAAATCCAGCTTAGCATGTTAAATAGTCTGAGCAGAGACTCCAATGGCTATCTTGACTAACGGCTAATTTTGACTTTAGGATCAGAATCAAGATTTAATGGAAATTAGTTAAATTATGTGAATAAATAAAAATATAAAATAATTTAAAAATTGTTAAAGGTTAGTTAGAAAGTTATATATAAAAGAAATATATACAAAGGTTAATTAGAAACTTATTGGAATAATAAAATTGAAATATACATAAAAATAATAATGAATAAAGTTTAATTACGAAAGTTATAAAAGGTAAAAAGATTTTATTTCATTTTAAATAAATAAATAAATTCAAAAAAATAAAAAATAAAAAATAAATAAAAATAAAAAAAAATAAAGATAAAAATAAATAAATAATAATAATAATAATAAAGAATAGATAGATAAATAAATATTAAAAAAAAAAAACTAAATCAATATAACTATTATAATAATAATAATAATAATAATAATAATAATAATAATAATAATGGAAATTAAATAAATTAATTAAAGTAAATAAATCAAGCGAGCGAAAAAAAAAAAGGGTCAAAATGAGAAACCCTAGGAGGAAGGGAAAAACAAGGCGCCCAGGAAAAACAGCGAAATAAAGGGGAACCAACGAAAGCAAGAAAGGGCAAGACTAGGAAGAAAGGGCCGGGATCCAGCAACTACTGATCTTCCAGCCGTCATCTCTATTGAGATTGCTCGGCCTTCTTTCAATTTCAATAGCTTCTCTGAATTTACGGTGATGAAACTGAGCAACCCTGGCAATAACCTTGGCCTCCTCAATACACACTTGATGCTTGGTATTTTCCGCATGCTCTGCTAACGCTGAAGACTTGGTTCTTCCATGTCTTAGGTCCGCTGCATGTTCGCTAATCCTTTGATGGATGGAGCGTCCTGTTTCCCCACTACAGGGGGTCCCACAAGAACAGGGGATCAAGTAGACACCCTTCATATCTTTAGGATCAATGGGATCTTTCACTGATCTGAGGGATTTGCGAATAGTGTTGAGGGGCCTGAAGGTTGAGGGAATATCATACTTCTTAAGAATCCGAGCAATCTTGTCAGTGGTTCCTTGGACATAGGGAAGATGGACCCCTAGCCGGCGCTCTTTAGGTTCTTTTTTGATTAACGAGCTTTTAGAGGCTTTTAAGAACGCCTTCTGACCTAGGTGCCTACTATAGCCATTCTCCATAAAGACATGAAGGAGATGGGATTTCTCTTTATCGAAGCTCTCCCTATCAGAAATCCTCAGGGCTCGAGTAGCGAGTGTGTTAAGAACACCCAACTTTTGAGCAGGGAAATGATGGGAATCGGCATGAAGATACTGCTCAGTATGCGTTTTTTTCCGGAATACTGAGTGTGAGAGAGAACCATCATTATTCTTCGATATAAGGATATCCAAGAAAGGGAGGCAACCATTGACCTCTTTTTCCATAGTGAACTTAATGGCAGAGGACTGACAGTTGAGGTGGTTGAAGAAGAGATCTAACTCCTTCGAGCCATGGGACCAGATGACATTAGTGTCATCTACATACCTTTTCCACAGCTTGGGAAGGAGACGAGCTGAGGCTAAAGCTCTGGCTTCGAAATCTTCCATAAAAAGATTCGCAACAATAGGGGATAGGGGTGAGCCCATGGCAACACCACAGGTTTGTTCATAGAACTCACCCTCAAAACAGAAGAAAGTGGAAGTGAGACAGATCTCAACAAGATGCACGGTATCAAGATCTGTTAGGCGATAGATCACTGCCATGGCTTCCTTTATATGGATACAAGTATAAAGGGAGACCACATCAAAGCTCACGAGAATGTCTTCTGGGTCAAGCTTTATGTCCTTAAGCTCTTTAACAAAGGAAGCAGAGTCTTTTACGAAGGACTCTGTACGGCCAACCAGGGGTTTGAGCTTAGGGGCAAGGAACTTGGCTAGAAGGTAGGTCGGGCCACCAATGGTGTTGACAATAGGCCTCACGGGGGTCCCTTCTTTATGAATCTTAGGCAGCCCATAAATCCTAGGGGTAATTGGACTGCTTTCAATGAGCTTATGGTGAAGAGAACTCGTAGAGCTACTAGATTTGATGGCAAGAGCCACCGATTTGGAAATCTTCTTAAGAGGGTTCTTGGACAGTTTTCTATAACTGCCACTATTTTTGGATTGCACCAATAACTACAACCTCTCAATATCCATATCTCCCGTTGAATGGGTGTGAGAAGACTATCATGGGTTTGAGACAACAACCAATAGATAGTCATCTTAAGCATGGGATAATGACTGGGGAGAACAACTTGCAAAACAATATAGATATATGTATATATTTATATATTTCTATTTGTAATTGTTGTTTAAACCTCACAAGTATGGTACATTTGAACTAGTAGCATTCATTCCAAACAAATATATATGTAGCTTTTGCTTTCCTTGTCAGCTATTTCACCCCAAAGTAATGGACAAGGATTATCAGTTAACAATTCTAATCACTTGAAGTTGTCTCAACCACAGAGAGTGCATAAAAATAATTGGTTTGCAAAAAAGTTGTTCAAAGAAGAAGTATTTCAAAGGGTAGAAAGGAAATATATGATTGGTTTTAAACATAGGATTTGGTTTTCATTTGAATCACATGGGTGGAATTAAAGTTGATCACATATCTTGCAGTAAAGAAAAAAATATATCTTTAGTGCAGTTTGGCAATGGTAATATCCTTGAGGATGTCGATGTTGAGGAATGTAGCAACAATTTAAAAGGGCTTTAATTTTCAATGCCATTTCTTCTAGCTTAATGTAGATGTTTTGACTCAAGATTATTGGTGGCCCACCATATCTCTAATACAATTAACTTTGCAAGGGACAAGGGATGAGAGTTGTATGAATTTGACATTCCCTTAAACTTTATTGCATCAAGGGCATCCAAGTTCATGGCCTAGAATGTTAGTTTGATGTTTAATTCCATGGAAGTGTTGCACAACTATGGTTGACTTATTAATACAATGGTTGGGTAAGATATTACAAGGTAGTTCCACATGGTTCACACCATGTACGAAAATATGTATCTCACCACGTCAACAAAGATACAAGGTGCTAGTTTTGGTCGACAATCAATGCAACAACAAACATATGGACTTCATATAAGCTTATGTGATAATCTTCGAATTTACAACAAAATTACTGTCTCTCCAAGTACATTAGGAGTTTGGATCAAAGCACACTTGGAGACTTCATGACCTTTCATTTATTGTAAATAATATTATATCATATTCATGAAAAAGCTAAATACCAAAAATCATGTATAAGAAAATAAGAATATCAAAAGTCATTAGAAATGAAAGGTCACAAAGAAGTCAAAAGTCATGGGGAAGGTGAAGGGGCACCTACCTATTTGCATAAATGTATCCTCATGCCTATAGCATTTTGGCTTTTATCACTCAAGTCTTTTAACATAACTCTTAGCACTTAGGTAGTTGTGAGCACTCTTGTTCTTGGCAGATTTTAGGCTAAGTTGTGGTGAGGCTAGGGACTTATCTTGGAGATGATATGAACAACCTACCTTCCACTATTCCATTTTGGTGGACCTATATTAAATGTACTTAGATTTGCAGCATTTTCAATGAGAAGCTATTCACTTTCAACGTCGATTCCCGTGCACTTTCATGGTGGTTGTAAAGGCTATTTGGTACTTCCATTGTGTGTGCATTTGTGCTTTCATATGGGTTATAGTTGATGACCTAATTCATAGCTTATTTCTCATGTGTTCACTTGAATCTTTGCTCTCTCATTCCATGCTACAATAGTAACCTATTGTGAACTAATTCACAATTAACTTCTAGTACTTTCTTATTTGTGTATGTCTTAGATGGTTTTAGTTAACTAACTCCTCTTGAGGCATACTTCTTCTTACTATTATGTTGTTATATTCTTGTACTTTGTATTACAAGTGTATCAATTGTGGGTTGATTTTGTCCTCATTCTCTGGGTATTTCATACTTACCCTCACGATAACATCTATACACTTAAAATCCAAGAGAAAACAAAGATGGTGGTAGTTGAGCCCACATACTGGATGGGACTCCTATCCCAAATAGTGTGACGTATAACATGGACTTTGCACTAGGGAGACCCTCTTATTGTTGGCGGTACTTTTCCCTATCAATAAGTTCTCGGTTGATTACAAACTTGAATCATGTCAAAAGTAGGGTTGGGAAGATTCAGGAGGTTAATCTCCTTAGTCTCTTGGATATCCATGATGGCTAGTTGGTTGTGAGAAGCTCCTAGTGGGTTTAATCACTAAAATTGTTCTATTCTCGATATTCTAGGGAATCCATATGACTATTTGAGAGATTAGAAGGCATTGTTAATGATTTAGATCCAGATGCAAGAGAAATATCTTGGATTTCAAGGTGAAGACCCAAATGAGAGATGTCTTCATAGAACGTTTGACGGAGAGTATCAAATGGTCCCTTGGAGAAGTCATGAAAGGTGGAAGTATATTGAAGGACTTAAAAATGTTGGTGTGGTTCCTTGTTACGATGTTGGCCTTACTATGTCAATTAAGGGACTAAAAAACTATGCATTATCCCTATTTGGATTGATGATAAGTTGTAAGTCTTCTCTAGTTAGGGGAAGGTGTCTGATGGCATAAAAAGAGGAAAAATATGAACAACAACCTCATGAGTAATACTAGAGAAATTGATTGGCTACCAGAAGTGAGGATGAAGTGTTTAGGTTCCTTCATTGTTAATGAAGATCTCTATAGTTGATAAGTCTTCTAAGAAGTTCATGTCCCCATCAAAGTCTCTTTTTAACTCTCGGGACAGGTTGAGGATCCTCTTTGCTTACATGCTTTCCTGTGAGAAATTCAAGGATTAACCCCCTTGGATTCATGTTGAATATAAATTCAAGTATTAACTCCCCACCTTATGTATTTGGAATGTTAAAATTTTTGGATTACATACTGATACATGACCATTATGGGGCCACAACGAGGACCTTAGTCAAAAGGGGACTTAAGACTTGGGGAGGTAAAATATTTAGTATCAGGCATCGAGATCTAACCAGTGAAGACTCCCTTAGGGAATGCCTAATGCCAGCCAAACCCATGATATTTTTCAGATTGACGAGTTTGTTATCAAGCTATCAAACTAGGAGTATCGGGATACTAGGCCCTGGGGTGTTAGAATTTCCACACTTAGTAGCTGCAACTTTCCCTAACACAAATAACCCAATATACCAGTGAATGGCAGGAACCTTATCATCATTAGAGGAAGTATTCATCATGGAAGCCTTAGTTTATTGGTTCTTGAAATTTGGGGTTTAACATTTTGCATTAGACTTTCCATAGTGGCAGAGTGATGTTTCCAAGGTCATGAATATAGGTGTATCGGGACATCTAGTATCGACAAAATCTCAAGGTTTATGTGAAGTGAACTCCTAATATCGAAAACCATGATAGGTTCGTTGAATAATGGGATTATCCCTGCTAGTTAATACCTATTTGGATCAGGGAAAGGACGTGAGCGAGAGTGAGTGTTTGCATGTACCTCCTAGTCAGTCGATGACCTAGAAAAATGACGTATCAACCCTTGAGCATAGTGGAGGTGTTTCATAGCTCGTGTTGGAAATTATTAAGAGATTGGGCATCAATGTGCTTGGTTATTTTTGGAGAGATTACCAATGTGAAATATCGATATCAAAAAAACACAACATGTCTATCACATGTTGGATAGGTGGTAACCTATCAATTAACGAAGGTGTATCAACTTATCAGTTGTCAGGGTTTCAGATGTTAGGGTAATAGTTTGAAGCTATCAAGCCCTTTTCTCTAGTACTATTAGGTCCAATACTGGTTTGACATGGAACATCATATGTCACGTGATGTGGTTTGACATGGCATTAACATGGAGATGGCATGGTATTGACATGGCATTAACATGGAGATGGCATGGTATTGACATGGCATTTTGATGTAGAAAAATAATGAAGCATGATGAATATGATCAAAGTGCATAGTGATGTTGTGGTGGTAGCCAAGTGGCAACCAAGACAAAGGTGATGTGGACCTTATAATATTGAGCATCAAAATATTGAGTGTCGAGGCATCAAATGATTAAATATTGGGCATCAGGATATTAGACTATCAAATGTTAGGATGTCAAGAGATTAGGTTTAGGAAAATCATTTGGTTTTCATCATGGGCCAAGTGGCCAAGTGGCCCAACTATCGGCCTCTCAACTATTAGCCTATCATGATGTTAAGTCTTGGGCATCGACTATTTTCACAGTGAAATATACTAGGTATCTTGATGGTTGGGGGCTCAGTGACTAGTAGACGAAAAAGTCAAATAATGGAAGGTTGAGATCCATTAGATGACAACCCAGTATTGGGTCGAACTAAATGAGATTGGTGAGTTTAACCAATGAAAGCCTTTCCTAGGCATTGATGCCTAATATACCTACTATTGGTTTGAGCTGACAAATTTGAACAAGTGAGAGCATGACATGTGGTAGTTCAAAGGTGTCGAGATGGCCCTTGAAGGTTAAAATATTTAAGTGGGAAGAACTTCTTGGCTAGAGATTAGTTTTGGGAAAATTATATATCATTGTAAAGCTCTTGATGAGGAGAAGATGATGGTGATCTTGTAAACGAGTTTCAAGGAAATTGTGGGAAGAGAAATTATGATATCCCACTTCCTTAAGGTTACCAAAGAGGCTAGATATAGACACTCAACAACCTTAACCAGAGTTATGGGGTTGGGTGTGCTATAGAATGGTATTAGAGCCAAGTTTAGCACTCAAATTAAATGGGTTCAAGAGATATAAAATAATAAAAAATGAATTTGGAGTTATAATACACATAGTCGTATCAGAGTGAAGGTTCAACATTAAGATTGAATGGGCTAAGGAAATAACTAATCTGAGATGTGGTACAAATGATAGGTCTAGACGGCCAAAGAAACACCACAAAGAAAAATATATCATGAACATAATTGCTAAAGTAATGGATCAAAGATAAATCATAGAACATAGGTTCTATAGCAAGGAGAACAATAGCAAGGTTGTATAACATGGAACTAGGATCATTGGGTGCAACAAAATGGCCACACCGATCCAAGATTTTCAAAAAAAGAAGTCAAAGGCTTTGTGACTTGTGTATGAGATATCTACTAAGAGATTGAGACAAAAATATTGAAGATGTAATAAATGAAGAAATTTTGTGGAATGTTGATGGTAGTAAGGTTGTGAAGGGATGAAGTTAAGAAGTTGTTTAGATCTCCCTAAATAGCTCAATGGCATGATAATTGTAGAAGCAGATGGTTGATTGTTATAACCATAATTATGATGGGGAATCTCTCAACTCATCTTTTGTTGCTTGAGAGTTTTTCCTCAAAATATTGAAAGTGTTGTCGTATGCTAGTGAATAAAAGCACAAGCATGATAAAATTGCAAGAGACTAAATAACCAATAATTCTTATGCACTGATAACCATTATTAAAATAATAAGGCTAGGTGCATAAAGAAATGTTGAGTGCATACACTAATGAATGAGCATGTGTATAGCATGAAGGAAGACTCATAATAGTTGGTTATCATAAGATGATTATTATGATTAACTGGATTAATGATGAACATGTAACTAGGAATAAGTAGACCATATGGCTAAATAAGCTAATAAGGATGTTGCAAAGAGTTTTGTGGGGAGAAGGCTATGGATAATAAAGTATTGATCAAGAGGTTAGTAAAGATTACTGTAAAAACCCTCCTAAGATACGAGTTGATCATGTAGCATCCCACAACTGATAGCAACATTGTATGTATAGTTTTGGTATTATCATAGTATTGAGAGGGAATTAGGTAATAATTCGTCTCTTGAAAATCTAATTCCAACAACGATATAATTACATGAATGGTAAGAAAATCAAGCAGTAGCATTGGTTATACTCCAAGTGAGGCTAAAAGTCACCTAATAATTCCATATTGCTTGGAACAAATGATTTCTTATTTTTTATTGTCCTATGAAAGAGGACAACATGTCATGCCCAGGGGATGGGTCATTGAATGAATGTAGGTTCTTATAAAGCAAGTTATTATTGTATTTAATAGTTGTACATGAATAATGAGAAAGGTGTGGATAATGCACAAGTGTGTTAATGTGCATGATTGGAGTATTGTTTGCATGCATGTTTCAAAGCATAATGTGAATGTACATTTATGCATATGTATCTGAAATGGATTGATAAACAACTGAAATGATAGATTTGTTACTAATTTTTGAATTTGAGATAATATCAGGGACTGCTAGGCAATACATCCAGGGAGAGTTCCATAATAATGTGGTCACATATGGACGTTATATAGTAAATATTTAATTGAGGAAGCAAAGTTACAGGAAGATGAAGATAAAAACTAAGAATTTTTGACACTGTTAGATTATATTTGATCTACCAATTTAAATCTAAATTGCACAGGACTGATAGGTTGGACACTAATTTTTTCTCATGAAGTGCATGTGTACATAGAAGGATGGGATGAATACAGAAGGAAATGACCAACTCAATTGATAATAACTGCTCAAGGGAATTGGAGTAGAGTTTTTAAAAATTTCGAGTTATGCAAAGGAACTTGAAATGGAAAATTCTTAAACCTCTTCCTTTTTAATGATAAAAGTGTTAGAATATGCAAATATATAAGCTTGAGAATGTTGGATTGTTTTTTTATGCCTCAAGGATATTGAAAATAAGTAAGTGAGTAAAAGGGAACTGATTGTTGAGTTTGAAAATAATCTAGCACATGTTTTAATTAGTTGACTAACAATTGATATGTGATGAGGTGATAAAGTGGTGAAAGGTGTAGGTTGCTCTTACGAATTTGATATTAAAAGGCCACCTAATTGAAGTGGTACTTGAGGCAAGGAAGTGACTTCAACTGTCAAAAGAGCCTTGAGAAATCATCAACTAAATATGCATAATAATGGTTGTTATCACCTAAATTGACCTCAGGCTGAAGGGAGGAAATTCCAGGGTAACCACAAACCAAGCTTAGCCTAGTGGCTAGCCCTACTAGGCCGGGAGAGGGCTCTCTCCTTAAGCATCTCAGTCAAGATGACTGGATCAGGTAAAGGATTTTAGGCTAGGTATAGTAGCTTGAAGGTTTTGATTGAATTTTGTTGGTGTTTCGCTGGATCAGATGGAGCTGGGCAGTTTAGGTCTGGGAAATTAGGTCAGAAATGTAGGGTGTTCTATGGGGCAAGGTAGGCATAGGCTTTAGCACTTTAGGCTTAATGGTGTGAGGTGTTTAAGACTGATGAGGAGCTAAGAAGGGCATGTGACAATCATGGATCCTTCTCAAACAGTAGAAAACATGAAATATTGAATGATTTCCCAAGGCAGAGCACTGTTACAATGGATTCTACCTATCAAACTTGATAACATTCAATAAGAAGCAATGAAATGGATGATGGCATACATAAAACATGTAAACAAATGATTACAAAAGAAGAAAATGTGCTAAAACTCCATACCACAAGGATCCCATAAAAATAGCTACAAATCTTATTAATCTCCTTGCCAAACTGCTTACAATGATGTACAATCAAGCTCTGAGCATCCAAGTGAGTCCAACCCACACAATGACTGAGAAAATACATAATATAGGCTTCAAAACAACAAATCCTAGCCTCAGGGGTCGAATCCATGAGAGGAGGAATCAATTGCACAAAAAGTTGAGCTGACAACTGAAGACTAGGATGCTGAAACTGAAACATTCCTGGTATGAAGCAAACTGATTCATTCATCTTATTTAAGCTTTTCACGTAATGTATCTACCCTAGATAACCAAAATATACATTAATTACATCATGATTTTACATTAAATTAGTGAAAAGATTAAAATCCCATAGGTGAAAAGCAATTTCTGAAAGAAACAGTGAAAAAAATAGGCATCCTGTCAAGTGCGCAATGCCTTAAGGAAATGTGGAGCACCTCTCATGGACAAATGCGCAGTGCCTTAAGGAAACGTGCAATTAACTTCATATCAACTTTAGAGTGCCTTAATGATGTCCAAATTAAGTGTGGGATAGCTCTTTGGAAATCTTGTTGAGTCTACTTTCCAGAACATCTTGAATTTTTCAATTTGGAGCTCATTTGCCTTATCAAAAGCTCAATCTCCCAAGGCTGGTCAAAATGTGCAGAATGAGGCTGCCAAAATGCAGATTGATGGTGTAGTCAACTTTTGAAGGTCTTACTCAACTCCAAATTGAGCTCATGATAACTCATTGGAAATATTTTTGTGTCTAGTTATCATTTGACTCATCAAGAAAGTCATTTGGTCACTCCACCTAGGATAAATATTGATTTTCCCAAGGTCGCTCCAGAAGTGCAGCAACTCTCCTGAGGCAAATGATGTTTTGGAAATTTCTCCCAAACCATGAGACCTATGTAAAAACTGAAGGATGTTTTTCTTCTTGAATCTATTATGGGAAAAAAACCTCTCTCACTTTTTTCAAATTCATCTTTTCTTGCTCAAAAACATCATTCGAATAAAACCTATCCCGATGTGTGGAACAGGGGATTTGTAGAAATGAAGGGAAATAAAGGGGATGAGGGGCTTCTAATTTCTTGAGAAAATTTTGGGATGTAGGGAGGGATGTCAGGAAGCAGGGGAAAGTAGAATTTCAAAGATTGAGTGAGGGGAAGGGGTCTAAAATGGCAAAACATAGGCCTAACCTAGAAAAGTGTTAAATTGTAGCAATAGGCTAGGGTTTGTGGGAAAATGATGAATTTGAGGGATATAAGTGATGGGAAGTGTTTAAGAAGGTATATTAAGGATAGGGGAAGGTGTATGAGCATCATGATACAATTTTGTTGATGATTTGACCATCTAAGAAAAATTACCTTCAAAACCCTAGAAGAGAGAAATGAGCCTTACCTAAGCACAACTGAAGCACAAACAAGGTGTAAAATGACCCATTGGAACCTGAAATAATGATGACAACTCTTTGAATGATGGCACACTCAACCGAATGGTGACATGGACCAGTACTTGGAAAACTTTGGAAGGAGTGAAAACAATCCTAGACCTAATACCTAGTGACCAAATTTTACTTGAAGACTCATTGAAATGACAAAAATTTGATTTCGACACCCCAAGACCACTTTATAAGAGCATATTTGATCACTGGTGGAAGACTGCAAAGACTGACACTAACATTGGCCTTATTGGGGATGGCAGCTCCTTGGAGGTGTCAAGAACACCATAGACCAAGTGCCTAACCATGTGGGCCAATACGGTCAAAAACACAAACTGAAATGCATGACTGAAAACTGATGACTTGATGACACAAACTGACTCTGAAACTGACTTGAAATTGACTAAAAAAATGACTCAAGACTTACTTAATTGAAACAAGTACTTACAAAACTTATTAATGGCAACAGACCATCGAGATTTGAGGGCTTCAAATACTGATGACAACCACCTGCCTACTGAAGAAATATGTACAATCATGTGAAGTGAACCTTCCAATGTAACCAATCCAGCAAATGGCTACTCACTGAAATTCTGCTCTCACTTTCCCCGAGTAGGCAGAACATCGTACATGTAGGCAACTCACAATAAAAACTAAAACCAAGGCTTATGCTAACAAACTAGAGAACATTCATCTTCTCCAATTCTTGCAGAAGAATGGCGAAGGGATCTTGAAAATCCTGAAGTACTAGCTTGTCTTAAGGTCCAACATAAAAAATACAAGTACTTCCTTCATTCTGATTTGAAAGAACAGTTGGTTGCTGATTGATAGGAGGGCATAGAGAGGTAGAAGCTTCTGCTATTTGAGTGTTAGCTGTAAATTCCTTGAGCATGAGAAATTCTGACTCGATTTCTGGCATAATGTCTCTCTCAGGCTCATACTCCTTAATTTCATAGTCTAAGTCATTCTTAAATAGAAAACATTCTTCAAGATTGTCAAACATGACATCCCTACCATCTTCATGAAAGAAAACAATATCTGTTCGCCGATCTACAAATCTAATTTCAAGACTGTCCCCATTTTCAAAAGTGGATGAAGCTTCACTAACACCTACTTGACGATGTGAACACTGCAAACCTGCATTAGCTTGGGCTGTAACATGACCTTTCAGGAGTTGATCTATCTCATCTTCAGATAGAGGAGATAATACTTTTTGTTTTCTTTTGCTAAAACAATAATTGTCTTCTTTCCCTCCTAAAGTTTGACAAGGATGTTGAATATCTTCATTAATTTCAAGCAAAGGAGTATATAAATTTTCCTCAGACTGCTGATTCATTTCATGTGATTCCTGTTGAATATCAAGCTGCAAAATTCCTTCATCTTCAAGCAAGGAAGAAGCTACTGTATGGTGGCGATGATCTTGTGTAATGAAGTGACTGGCATTTTGAGATTTTTGTTGAAGGGAAAAATCAAAGAAGGCTTCAATGATTTCTTCATCATCACGATCTGAATCTTTATCACAATCTGAAATTGGAATTTGATTTTCCTGCATACTGTCTTTTGTTATGAGCAGATATGAAATAAGACATTGTCTTCCATCAGCTAGAGGATTTGGTGCTGCGTTGGGATGCACGGAATGAGGACAAATGAAAGCATGGTAAGTTCGATAACCTATGGAAAGGACCGTATAAGATCTCAACATATAGAGAACATATTAGCACCGTTGCCGGGGACGAGGTGACAGATCTTCTTTGAGAAAGATCATGCAAGTTTCAAATCTGACTGCTGATGGTGGACAACAGTTAGACACATATGAAGGCTGAAATCATCTACTTGATGAATCCATTGTTCAATATCCCAAGCTTCAAAATTTCAAAGCGACTTCACTGCCAACGAATCCAGAATCCAGATTTCAGAACGTTGATGGTAATCACCAATGACAGGGTATGTGGAAAATCCGTTATCTAGTGAAATGTTATTGAATTTAAGGGATGAGTTAGAAAAATTTCAGATTGATTAGAATTTCTCAACATCAGTGTTTCTTTGTTTGAAATCCAGCCGCTCACACCTAAAAGTAAATATTGTTTTCTTGGCTTAGTTGCTGAAAGATTAGAAAATGAAATTGAATTATTGGATGTTCAAATTAAATCACATGAATTCCGAGATCCAAAAAAGTTCTGGAAACTCTTCCTCCATCAAAACAAGAAACAATAGGGTTATTCGTGGATGTTTGCATTGACAATTTACAGTTGGAGGCCTGTGTTGAGGAGTTATGGTAGCAAACAGAGTCTGGTTTCTTCGATCCTATTGTTGCATATATGGAGTATTTTTTTAGTTTGAAGGATAAGTCAGATTGTCTTTCACACAGCCAAACTCAGTTTGTGCATGGATGGCTGTCAGCCTTTCCAATTGTGTCCTGGTTCAAGCACTTCCAAGCAGCATCCTTGTCACAATTACTTGATTGGTTGATCTGGAATTACAACATCACTTGATCTATTGATTTTGCTACAAAGTAGGGTAGGTTTGTGCATAAATAAGCTGCCCAAGGCAACACTTTGCTTTTGGTATTTGTTTATGTATAGGTTGCAGTGTATCTATGTTTTTGGTTGGTATAAGTTGTTCAGGTTTGCAACTGTTTGTGACCGTATTTCCCAATGGATGAGGCACTTGGTCTACGGTGTTCTTGACACCTCTAAGGAGTTTCCATCCCCAATAAGGCTGATGTTAGTTCTAGTCTTCGCAGCATGTCACCAGGGATCAACATGAGCTCTTACTATGTCTGGTTTTGTTAGATATTTTGCACATGATCTTCAGTGAAAAACATGTCATAAGTGTGTCCATCAAAAGCATCTTGGAAAAAGCTTTCCAACTGTATATCACACTCTCAAAACCGGCTTCCGGATCAAAAGATATGACCAAATGAATGATTGATTCAAAGATCTCCCTGTGTAGCACTTCATGTATTTAATGATCTAGAGGGAAGCTAGGAGATGTCAGTGTCTGGTTTTGTGGCTGGATTGTGATAGAGAAGGAGAGAACATAGCATTTGAGGTTTATTGCCATGTTGCTAATCCTCATCTCATTATATGGTGAGCTCGTTTCTCTGCTTTGATTGAAAAAGATATCCTGTGTAGAGGGCATTGTACATTGTTGACAAGGCTATTTCTAATGAAAGGTATACAGTTTCTGGTCTCATGGTTCTAGAGAAGAATTACTTGGAGATTTATAGGTATGAATCTTGGGTAGGTTAAACTATTCCAACATTTATGACTCGACAACAATTTGTTCCAACAAGATTATTGATGCAACTATGCATGATCATATCAAAAGCTATTAGATTGGCACTATGCTACTAAAGATGCAAAATACACGGTTTTGTCCAACAAACTTGGGCGAGGCAATTGTTATGAACTATGATGCCATGGTTAGAAGCTAAGCAGAGGTTTTGGAGACTTGCTTGCAGCAGAAAAAAGGGCATTGCTGTTAAAGAGGGAAGTTATATAAACATGATGGACAACATGGAAACTTCTGATACTGGATTATGTAGTCATAAAGGTGACAGGGTAGAGATAGACATGAGAGCTCCTTTTGAATCAGTTAAGGCTGCTGTCAATATGTTTGGAGAGAGGGCTATTGGAGATAAAATTACTAAGAAAAGACTTGAAATTCCAGAAGAAAAGAGACAAATATCAAATGAAACTCAACTGCATCTTCTACAAAAGGACTTTGCTAAGTTAAGGGAACAACTGAAAAACATAGAGACAACAAAGGCTCAAGCTCCGGTTGAACTGACAGAAGCTAAGAAAGTTGTCCAGGATTTGTCTTGGAAGTTGGGAAAAGCAACAGAATCTAGAGAAAAGGCTTATAAGGCTTCTGAAATTGCTAGGCTTCGTGCTGAAGAAGTATGTGCTACAAATACAGATAATGGTAAGACTGATAATACAGGTTGGCACTTAGATCTTACTTCTGCACGAAATGAGCTTATGCAACTACAGCTGAGCTGGAAGATGCCAAAAAAGAGCTTAGAAAGCTGAAACAAGAGTTCCAAACTTGCATGGAAACCAAGGTATTTTCCATCAAACAAGCAGAAGAGAAAATTACCAAAGTAGAAATAAATGCAATCAGGGCAAAGGAGCTTCAGGAGGATATTTTTGCAGCTCATGAATCTCATGCCCTTATTAAACGGACTTGTATGGAAGCAGAAAAGGAAAGGATTTCAATTACAGCTGAGAGGGAGGCCATAGCAAGGGAGGCTTCTGCAGCAACAGAACAAAGAACAAATGAAAGCAACAGATTTGAATGCAGAGCTTCATAAAGCCAGATCAAAATTGGCAGTTGCCATTTGCTGCTGAAGAAAAGGCAAAAGATGCTGCTGCACATCTGTCCCATGGAAGTATCGTTGAAGGCCAAGTTTAGCTCCAAATCCCATGCACCCCTGCATTAACACACACGAGTCAAACATCAAAGCCAAGTTAATATAAGGAGGTGGTGCTACGCATTTACTCTTGGCGTTGCATACTCCCTTCAGGTGCTACACACTCTGCAGAAGTGTTGCGCACTTCCTCTATGCGCTGCGCACTCCGCAGAAGTGCTGCACGTAGGACTCAGCACACTTTCGGAACTCCCATTTGCCTAAGTGAAATTTAATTCAACCAAACAGAGATTCTGCCAGAGAAGCTCCTACATCTGCCTTTTTCTCAATGGGCCTTCAAATCTGGATATAATAATTGAAAGTTGAATCGCAACATATTTCAGGATTCAAAGGAGAATGTCAAAAATCTGTTCATGTTTTTTCGATTTTTATATACTTTCGCTGATGTGATTGGTTTGTGCCCATTCATACTAGTTGAGTTTCTTCAGGCTTTCCATGACCATGATTCAAAAGCTACTTGGGAAAATTCATATCGCTCTTCTGAAACTTTTTCTAGAAAATGTTGATGAACTTCCGAGCTCTATCAATACTGGCAAATAGATTCAATGTGATTCTTCTCTAAATGATGGCAGTTGTATGAGATTAACTCAAGCTGTAAAACCTTGGAACTTTGATGTTATAGTTTGGAAAGAATTCTTGAATCCCTTTACATGGCCAGAGATTTTGAGATTAGTAGCAGTGGATGCTGGCTTTGTCCAAAGCGAAAGAAGGAAATGTGTTGATAAAATAGGATACCATGGTTTGGTTCCTGGGACATTGAAGGGTGCATTATTCCGCATCCTGTCGTAGGAAGGGGCTAATGGTTTTAAAATACCCGAGATTGCAAAACATGTGCTTACCCCATTAGAGGATTTTCCTCCACCTATCAATAATAACGAGGCAAAAATTAAGGTCATAGGAGTTGGTGGGGGTGGTTCTAATGCTGTCAATAGGATGATCGAGAGTGAAATGAAAGGTGTGAAGTTCTGGATTGTCAATACAGATGTGCAGTATGATATACTTTTTGAGAAAGGGCATAGTATGAAACTTGATGTTGAGGTTTTTTGACAAAGAATGCCTGAACAAACAAAATCGACAGTCAAAACACATCTCTGAATTTTGAGGCAACAACTAAGGGGAAACTCAGTTTCTAATGCATAATATCAGCAGTAAGGATGGATCACTGATTTTTAGGGATAATCCCCAGTAGAAAACTTCAACATGTGGCAGTATTCAAATCATTCAACAAAAAGATGGCAAAGATTTTGGGCATCCAAGGCATCTACAGGGCATAGGTGGAGGATGATTTGATCAACATCCCAGATTATCCCAGATTTCCAGTGATGGTTCCAAAACAAACTTTGGCAGGCAATTCGACTTGTGGCAGCAAATCAATTGCTCTTTGTTTTTTATGAGATTTAATTAGATTATTTAGTTATAATTTGATTTATGTAATTTGACTATAACACATATTTGTTTTTCTTTTTAATTTTAATTATTTTTTTATTCATATGAGTAGGAAATCATAATTAATATGTGATAGGGTATATATAGGATCATTTTTGAGATGTAAGGGTTCGATTTTTGCAGCAGACATAGGCTGCTTGGGACTATGTAAAGTTTTTCTTGAATATTATTTTAATAAAGCAGTTTTTGCCCTTTAGGCCTGGGATCCATCAGGGTGTTTAATGTCTAGAATGTTTTTCCTGTAATTCACTTACATATTTTGTTTTTTCTACCTTGTTACAACATTATCTAAGAGATGTGTTAGGAATTCATCTACACACGATGCTCCTTTCATGATGATTTTGTTCTTAGATGTAGTGGTTGTCTTTGCAGAATCCATCCTCTATTAGATGCTCTGTTGAGTAACCCTGTGTTTCTCTTTCGTCTAACGTTGCTACTGTAGATCCATCCCCTGTTTGATGCATGCAGGGCAGCGGGCTTTCTCCCCTCTTCTTCTCACATTTGCAATATTTTATCTGGCTGAACATTGCATTTACTTTGCCCCAAGTTTTCCAACAGAAACTAGAATTGACCCCATAGCCCAATGGTCTTTTCTCTTGCTTTTTTCGACCCAAAAACCTTTCAAACAAATCCCCACACTCCATAGCTAGCCTAAGAATAAGTTATCACAACCACATTTTGTTGGCAAAGAGAGAGCCCTCTCTGGTCTAGCAGGGCTAGATGCCAAATCAAAAGCTTGGTCTATGGTTACCTCAGAGTTGCCTCTTCTCAGCCTTAAGGTTCATCTTGAGTGCTAACAATGGTAATCATGTATATGTAAATCGACCATACTAGAATGGTTAATAATTCCTTCATGTTGAGTTTATATCTCTTTCGAATAATTTCAATTGAATGCATGTATTGCATGAATTCCTAAGAAGGGCATGGTTAAGACAAAGAGAAAGAAGTGTGTGAAGAAAACCAAAGAACGTGTGTGAGAAAACTAAAGAATGTGTGTGAGTGGGAAATTAAACTGAACCATATGTGAGGATGTGACTGTCACTCTAGAAGGGGCCAGCCAAGAACATACTGAGAGACCACAAACTTGCAAGGCATCGAAAAAACAAATAAGAAGCACACAAATATTGCTAGAATAATGAAGGGATCCCTTTTTGTGTTAAGTGTTTTTTCATGCATGTAAGACACTAAAAAACAAAGGATAAGCACGAGGAACTGCTCCGTTAGTTTTCTCTATAGGACCATAATGGCCTCACACAATTTTGTTTCATTCAAGTATGTGAGACATTAAAAAATAAAGGAGAAGCACCGAAGTGCTTCTAAGACAATGAAGAACTCCATTTTTATGTTGTGTTTTCCCATTGTGCCATACCTTTCTATATTAATAAACTCTTACTTAGTGATTAAAGAGAAAAAATCATTATTTCCATAGGTGAAGGAGAGTGAAAATGAAACTCTCGGCCTTGACCAGTTTTATTTGTTGACATGAAAAGTATGATTGCCATAAGATTTATTTTTAAATGAGTGTGCTAATATGGAATTATTATTTAGTACGATGATGTTTTCTTTTAATTTTCTTGGTATGCAATCGAACATGATTAAATGATTGACTATGTGTTGGTTTTGAACAAATTTTGTGGTTGTTGTGAACATGATTAAATGATTGACTATGTGATGGTTTGGAACAAATTTTGTGGTTGTTGTGAACATGATTAAATGATTGACTATGTGATGGTTTGGAATAAATTTTGTGGTTGTCGCAAATGATATCTCAAAAGGGATTTGATGCCTAAGACACTGACATGTTGTGGCTAGATGAGAATACATATTACAAGTAGAGTGCCTTGGGTATGGCATGGGATGTAAGTCAACAATGAAATATGAAATATCACCACTTGCAAATAACCAAGAACTATGAGAAGAGTCCCATGTTTATGAGAGCTAGGTTTTGTATGAAGCGAGTTTGGAAAAAAAATTATGATTGAAAGCTTTGTGAGTATATCTCACGTAAACTAAACGTTGTGATATAGGTGAAATGATGAATCATCTAGGAGGATAGATAAAGGGTATGAAGTAGAGAGCCTAGGAACAAGACCACTGAAGCAACACTTGACCTAAGACAAGTAAATCATGTTAGGAGAAAGCAGATAGAATATCATGGCTATAGGACTCTAAAAATTCCTTCACTATATTTGTGAAGGAAAACCTCAACCAAATAGATCACTCGAGGAAGAGGATTGTCTCGACCCAAAATGACAAGTGTATGCCAAGAAGAGAAGACTTGTCTCACACTTACTAGTTCAAGAGTGTGGATAGGTGTGTTTGATACAAAAATGAGCTAAACGTGTTAATTGTGGTAGACTCATGAAATGAAAGATAAAAATACAAATAAGTATTATGGTTAAATAAATATTTTATCTATTGTTATCACCCAAAAAATGATCACCTGTCCATTTCATACTAAACGGATTGAAATACTCCATGCAGGATTAATTTTACCATAGTAAATTCACTTTCACCATAGGAAATAATTTAGTAAACCATTTGATGAAAATTCAAAAACCCCATGAGAATAATTGAATAAATCATTATTTATTTAATCTTCTCTAGAAATAATTATTAAATAATCATTTGATAATTATTTCTTAGCATCTTTGACTTAATCACTTTGAAATAATTAAATAAATCAATATCTATTTATTATTCCTTAATCTTATTTTTGAATAATTGTTAAACCACTATTTAATAATTATTTCAAATTCACGTTTTTCTTAATTCTCACAAAGTGATTAATAAATCATTTTATTTGTTAATTACTTCAACCATTTTCTAAATAAAGATATTTGACCATTTTTAATATACTTTTCCTCTCCAAAAAATATAATAAAATATTCCTAACAGCTAGATTTTGATTTGGCCAATATTTTATTATTATTTTCCAATTCCTAATTTAACTCGATACTTTGTTATAAATAAGAGGGTTTTCCATTCATTCTTCACCATGATCATCATCATCATCACCCCTATCATCTTATCATATTTTAGCTTCTAATTGAGTTCCATCTTGCCTTTGGGTTTTCTGCATATTGAGAGAGACAAACAGATTGCTGAAGCACAATGACATAAAAAAGGCCCATCTCATGGAGGGGGATCTATAGACCCATGTTGTAAATCTTCCTCACTAGGTGCTTTAATAAAATTATTATTCATTTGAACTCCTACATTGGGTACTACGCTGTTTATTTCTCGCTGTTATATGTTTTGGGTTGCATATGATCTTTTTGCTGCAAGATTTTCTTATTTTATCATTGCAGATCTGAAGCGTAAACAACCATATCTTATTGTTAGGGTCACTTATAACTAGTGACTTAAGTGAAGTATTTTTGGTACACTTTCTAAGGATTTTCTTACTAACAAATGGTGACTCTAGTGGGTTTTTAGCTGCATAGTTGTCAACAAATAACAACTCCACTGGTGTAGTAATTCAGATCCTTGGTGATTGTCATTTCAGAGATCTTTAGTGTTTTTAGCTATTTTTAGCACTCTCATTTTTAATTTGAGATCTCCTTTATTTTTTGGAAAATTTTCTATTTCTATTTGGGTTCTGCATCTTTCCGCAGGTCATAGGTACCAGTCGAGCAGGAAATGACACAATCTAGGTGAGATTTTTCGAACGAGAGTTGCGGGAGAAGAACACAATTTTTAGCCTATTTTCTATGTCCCAACGCACTTCTCAGCCCATTATCTGCATCCAGATGCACTTTTCAGGTCATTTTCTGCATTCTATCATTTTTTAGATTTTTTTATAGAATTTTCCGGTTTTGTCGACTATGTTGCGAGTGTAATGGGAAGGGTTCAATCACCCCTAGACCCAGATTCACTTAGTAGTTTCTCATTGAGGAAGGGATAACCCCCCTAGGGTTTAGAGTACACCTCCATCATTTAGGAAGAGACTCACTGAGTTTAGGAGTCTAGAGGGAAGCATTTTCAACCACTGTTTTCTAGGTTTTGTCCACTATTTTACAACCCTCTTGGATAGGTTTCTTCATCATTTTACTCCATTTAGAGTTTAGTGTTTCCTTCCCTCCTTAGGATCCCCTTGTGCATCCTGGGTTTTGGAGCTTCTTGCCTATCCTTTTCCAGCATTTTCACCTCTAACTTTTGCTAGTTTTCTGCCCCATTTACAATAGATTGGTGCCTTTAGATCCCAATCCCTTATACATAAGATATTTTTGCCATTTATGTGTCTTTAAGTTGCTTGTTTGCCATATTTTTATCAGATGCTTGATAGCCTTCTTAGGTGGGGGGTTGTGTGCTTGGATTTTTTGTTCATTTTACTGTCCATTTTCAACATTATTTACAATTTTTCAGCACTTGATTTTCAGCAGCACGCGGCAACATAAAATGTGCTCAATTAACTCATACACTGAACACAATTTTCACATACACGTGCACACCTTAAGTGAATGTGAGCTTGGTTAACTCCTCCAAGCCAAGACTTGAAACAAGCCACATAATAATAACTTAACACACATAGATTAAGCTCACTTTGGCACTAGGGCCAAACAATATGTGTAGTTAGATGTAGGATCGACGGGATAGGCTTCCAATAACACCCATCGATCACTTACATTGAGACATAACTTGTTGACATATTAGGGATCTTAAAATCCTTCACCATTCCACTGTCCAAAGCCAGAGTGTGCTAAGAACCCAATTTAGAGGGGGTTAGGCTAGGTCATCGTGCGAGTGGTTCATCTCGGGGATACCCAAATTGTGGTAGGGAATCTTGTGCTTTGGGTAATCACCAAGAAGCTCAAAACTCGACCACCCCTGTGGGATGAAGGTAACCGTAGTGATCAATAATAGGAAAACACCCTATAGGACTGGCTGTGGGAAGCAATTGGTTCTCTACCCCACCTTTCTCTATACAAATTTGCTTGTAGGGATCAAATTCCGTCAAGTATGAAATCCTTTGGAAGTCCATATGAAACAATAGATTTAGGACTTATTTGAGTATTTAGATCACCTATAGGCTAGAGGTCAGTTTTCTTTGATAGGACGTGTTTGCTTGAATTAGAGTAACATATTAATATAGTTAGTTTACACTTGGCACCACTGCACTAGGTGTTTTCTTGCTATTTGTTGCTCTTTTTCTCCTATCATCATCCTTTATTCTATTGAGTCATCTTTGTCTTGACATCATTTCTCCCCCTAGGCATTTTTCGTAGAGACTTCATGGCCTTTTCCCCCAGTTTCCTTTAGGACATCTTACTCCTCCCCATCGAGTTCGAGTTCATCCTCCTAGTCCTCCATTGAGTCCCCATAATGAGTCTGGTTCTTCTGATTCTTCCAGTTCTTTCTTTGATTCACATCCTCCCAAACTCATACCGCCACCATGTCAGGCACCAACGTGGGTGTAGGAAACCAAGGTGGTAATCAAGGTAACCACACAGGTGGAAAATCTACCGGTATGGTCACTAACCTCCCATTGCTCCCCTATATTGTTGGTTTGAGCCTTCC
Source organism: Pinus tabuliformis (assembly GCA_031772625.1). Taxonomy (NCBI): domain Eukaryota; kingdom Viridiplantae; phylum Streptophyta; class Pinopsida; order Pinales; family Pinaceae; genus Pinus; species Pinus tabuliformis. The sequence continues at coordinate 1,294,279,015 of CM062819.1, forward strand.
TAATTTCACAAGGTCATCAACGATCCTCTTCTCCATGTCCCTAATTGGCCTGCTATTCCTACCAAGCTTGCTTCTGACATCCCAAAGTTTGAAGGTAATCTTGGAAATACCCCACAAATCATGTTAGATCTTTCCATATGTGGTGTTCATCAAATTACATCACTGAAGACTCCATTCATCTTCACCTTTTCCAATGCACCCTTATTGGATTTGTTGCCAAATGGTATGTGGACCAACTGCATGCCTCCCATTCCACCTTCGCAACTCTCGCCAAAGTTTATTTCCTATTTCCAACTACCTCTCTGATACAATACAGGTACCGAACTTTTGACCTCTTTTCGTCAAACTTCTGCTACCCACCTTTCTGACCATGTTCAAGAATGGCGCACAAAAGGAGGAGCATGTGTAGAATGCTTGATTTTGATGACCATGTTTATATGGATTTGTTCCTTAGAATGCTTTTGGCCCCCATAGGAAAAGATGTCACCTCTCGCTTCCCCCAGTCTAGGGAAAAATCACTCCAAATAGCTTTAAAATATGACCCGATCTATGCATAGTCAGGTTATGTTTATATTGTCCTTCCTGATTTTCCTCGGCTTGGTGATGCTAATGTGTCGGGGGCATCTCATGCCGCAAACAATATCGTTGGATCTATTTCCCACCCTCCACTTCCGCCATATGCTCTACCTCCAATGAGTTATGGCCAACCCTAGGGGGGACTTGTTCCTCTTACACCTATCCCCCTCTCAATCCCTCACATGGGAACACTTACCAAGGTACAAGCATGTCATATGCATAACCCCATCCGCATAAGTCGATGCAAGGGCCAATTGTTGCTCCACTTGGTTATTAAAATGTTGTTGTGAATCCTTACTATCCTTATGCATTTCCTAGAGATCCAGCCTTGTCAGCACCAACACCCCAACTTCCCATGCCTCCTCCACCTTTTCCACAATAGCAACCACCCCTCCAAGGTCAAGTATATGCCCAACAAAGCACAACCAATCCCCCCAATCCCAAGAGAAGGAATAAAGGGAAGGGTAACTAGAACTAGAAATCTCAAGGTAACCAAAGGCAACCAAGGTCCACCACCTAATGCCCCCTAAGGGTGACTAGCCTAATATCGAAACGCAACAACAAGGTGGATAGCCCAAGCAAGCTTCAAAAAAAGGCTCTTCGAACGAACAAACCTTGTGTTGTTGCAGAGTATTTGGCCATAATACTCATGAATGTTCCCTTTTACCTTAGATGTGCCAAGCATGGGAAGCTCAAGTAGTTATTTCTAGAAGACCTCAACCCATTCCTCCCCCACTCCCCCTCTTGCTTCATCATAATCGGTTGCGCTTACCAATACTTTTCCTCGTCAAGGATATGTAGTTGCAAACCCACACATGGTAATGCGACTCCTCAACCTTCACAATCTGGCCAGAATAATTACCAGATCCTTATGATGAATTCTGATGAAGTCAATATTGAACAAGTCAACCTCCAAACTCAGTCTCGCCAATATGACAAGCCCCCTGCAAAGTCAGCGATTGACTCCCAACCCAAAGTTTCCACTAAGCCTATTTCATCACAAAATGGTACCTTATAGATCCCTCCACCTAATTTTGAGGTTCCCCCCAAGATCCCCAAAAGTCCATTACGTCGGAATGTTGCTTCTTCTAAAGCCACCCATACCTATAACATAGTAGATGACTTGGTGCAGTCTCCTACTACGATGTCAATGTTGCAAGTCCTCTAGACGTGCCGATCCCAACATAAATATCTACTATCTAATTTGGGAGATGTGTATCCCTCTGACGATCATATGATTGTATTTGATGTTGACAAAGTGGAACAACCCCCCCTTCCTTCATCTATTGCCTTTTAGATACCAGTTTCCATAAAAAAACTAATTTCTAGCGGTGTATCATAGACGAAGGCATCTTCACCTATGTGATGGCCTCTAGTGTTTGGAAGGAACTTGGTTCCCCTGACCTGTCCCCATCCACTATCACTCTCCATGCTTGGGATGGTCACCCCTCACAACCCTTAGTTTATATCGCAACCGTCCCATTGATGTTGTCGACAAGATTGTCTTGATTGATATCAAGGTCATTGATGCCCCATTAGATTATAACATCTCGTTGAGTTGTATTTACACCTATACCATGTATGCTATCACATCCTTTCTCTTTCACAAGATGTGCTTCCCTCATAATGGAAAGATCATTAATGTCGATCAATTGACTTACTATGACCCTCATTCTCAAATGTCTCCTCAGACCACTATCTCATCGATGACTAGTAAGAAGGCTATCACTTCCTTAACTGATGTTTCTCTTGGAGTTTACAAAGATTCCATGTTTCTTGGGGCTTATTATGGCCCACCACCTACTCCTTTTGAGCCTATCTCTTCAAGTGTTTGCATGATTCAAGCATCACGAGCTGTAGAAAAGCGGTTTGGTATGCCTTCTTAGTAGCCAGCTCCTCCACAACCTCCTATTCTAGACTCAACTTTTCCTTTAGGTACAATTCCTCTGCTTAAAATAGCAACAAGAAACGCTAAATATAGAAGTGCTAAAATATCATTTTGGGATACATTCCAATTTTAGTTAGTCCCTGAACTAAAATTGAGAATTAAAATTTGAAATCTTAGCAGCTGTTTGAAAAATAATTAATTAGTTCATCTTGAGTTAATTAGTTGGAGAAAAGAAAACATGAAGTCTATGTGAAGACATGCAACAATTATCCCTTTGATTGAGGAAGTTATCCCTTAATTAAGGAGATCAGGATGAGTTGTACTTTGAGTTGTAATTAGTTAGCTCAGTTAACTGAGTTAAATCCAATTAGATTAGTTGCAACAGTTTGTGGAACTGATTGTGAATTCAGTTAGTTAATGCATGGATGCATGTAACTAGTGTACTTCAGATAACTGAATATTCTCTCATAAATAGCTCAAGCATGTCAGTTCAGTCAGAGACCCAGTTGAGATCAGAGGATGTGACAATGTACTATCAGTTGCAAGAATATTCCATTGAGGATATCTCTTGCATGTAGAAGGAATTCATTCCTTGAGGATTGCACAGTTATTTCTAATTTTGGTGAGTTGTGTGAGAGGAAAATTCACACAGGTGGTAGCCAAAGGACCTAGGAGAAACTGTACAAGGAAATAGGAGGCTTGGAGGACTGGAGGAAGGCATATGTTGTGTCTATTCAGTCTATGAGCAACATTGAGGGATTTTACTAAGAGCTAGATAGCTTGTGAGCTAAAGCTTTGTGTAATCTGGAGATATTTCCACTTGTATGATAATACAGATAGCGGGGTTTTTAACTGAGGCTTTCCCTAGAGTATTCTTCTGCGTTCATGTGTGATTCATTTATCATTCTCTATTATATGTGTTCTATTTGATCTTGCTCAAAATCGATTAAGCTTCCACAAGTTTGTTTGTAGAAGTAGATCAAGTATTTTGCTTTAGTATATTGCATTATCAGGTGATCTACAGTGAGAAATTCTACATGGTATCAGAGCAAAGGTGATCAAAGCAGAGAACAATATACAAAGAAGGGAGAAGTTCGAAGTTTGAAGTTCCTGATTATAGAAATCGAATTCTTATCACATCTCAAATTTCACCAATGGCGTTCAACGGTTTGAGACTCGAGTATGCCCTGGATGGCAGCTTGAATTATATAGCCTGGAAGGATCGCATGGAAGCGGTATTAGAGGACAACGGTTTGAAGGACTTCATTGATCAAGAAGTCCCCAAGCCAGCAGCTGCTAATGCCAAAGAATTGGCGGAATGGAAGAAATGTGTGGCTAAAGCAAGGAGGATTCTTCTGGAGGGAGTTCGAGACCACATTGTCTCGAGTCTCCATGGGAAGGAGACACCATTTTCAATGTGGAAAACATTGAAGGATCTATATCAGAACAACAATGATCAGAGGAAGCTGGTGCTGAAAGACAAGCTTCGAAAAATCAAGTGTGAAAAGGGCGACACGATCTCTACATATCTGAACAAGCTCACCACCTGTAGGGATGAGCTTGGAAGTGTAGGAATCACGACAGCCGATGATGACATGGTGATTCTTGCTCTCCTCGGTCTTCCTAAGAGCTGGCATAGCTACCAAGACTCGGTAAATGGAAGAGAGAAACTACCAGATTGGGAACGACTATGGTCGGATCTGATGCAGGAGGAGATAAGGAGAAGCACCATAGATGGATCTTCATCAAAGCATGATGATGAAGAAAATCTAGCCTTAGCAAGTAAGGTGAGGAAAAGGAAAGGGAAGGCTTCCCATTCCAAATCTATTTCTTCCCATGGTGGGAAGAAGATTGACAAATCGAAAGTGCGATGCTTTCATTGTCATGAGGTGGGCCACTATGCTGCGAATTGTCCACAGAAGAAATCCAAGAAGGGATCCTCGAAAGGATCAGATGGTGAGGCACTGGTCTCATAGTTCGAATTGGATTTCACCCTCATCGCATGCATGCTTTCATCGATGGTGGGTTGTGTTTGGTACCTGGACAATGGAGCCTCATTCCACATGACCAACGACAAGAGTTTATTCAATACCTTGGACGAGAAGGACCTCCAGATGCGCATAGAGATGGGAGATGATGGAAAGTATCGTGTTTCAGTTGAAGGTACGGTTGTATTTCAGAGGGAGCATGGAGCTCCTCTCACCCTGACTGATATAAAGTATGTGCCTGGTCTGAAGAAGAATCTGGTGTTCGTCGCAATGTTGGAAGACAAAGGCTATGATGTAGTCTTTAGTAAAGGAAAGGCATTCCTGAGGCACATCAGCACTGGATAGACCAAGAGGATTGGGATTTGAGTAAAGAATCTCTACAAGCCGGAGGTAGATTATTGTGCTGCATTGAGTTCCAAAGCAGAGTTGGTGCAAAGCCAAGATATTAGCGAGCTATGGCATAGAAGATTGGGCCACTTGCACCATGGGGCCCTGAAGATCATGTAGCAGATTTCTACCGGACTTCCCAAGGGTAAACTGGAGCAAGTGGATATATGCAAAGGTTGTACCTTGGGTAAGTATGCAAAATCTTCCTTTCAGGCTCAAGACAGTCGAGCTGGAGCAATCCTGGAGCGAGTTCATACAGATACACATTCTCGACAGCCTCCACCACTAAACAAAGGTACTATGTTATTTTTATTGATTATTTTTCTCGTAGATGTTAGATCTACTTCATGTAGAAGAAGGATCAAACCTTCTCAAGGTTTTGTGATTTCAAAGGCTTAGTTGAGAAAGAATTTGGAAAGAAAATAAGGGCCTTGCGAAGTAACAATGGTGGAGAATATGTCTCTCAACATTTAAGGACTTCTGCGCAGTAGAAGGAATTAAATGGGAGTTGACGGCACCCCATAACCCACAGCAGAATGGGGTGGCCGAAAGAAAGAACAGAACGATTGTGGGAGCAACTCGGGCGATGCTGCATGACCAAGGCCTACCACTTCATTTGTGGGCTGAGGCATGCAATACAACAGTATACTTGCAGAACAGAAGCTTGCATCGTATATACCAAAGGAGGCTTTCTCCGAGAAGAGACCAGATGTGAGTCACTTCAGGATCTTTGGCTCACTGGTATTTTTCCATGTGACCAAAGATGCCCGGAAGAAGCTAGAGCCAACAGCCGAGTTGGGGATACTTGTGGGGTACTGATACACCCCACAACTATCCGGTGTTCTTGCATACCAGCCAGAGGATAATGGTACGCAGAGATCTGAAGTTCGACGAGCAAAAGGCCATGCGAGTTTCCCTTGAGAGGGAGCTCAAGTTGCATGCAGAGGAGGAACTTTTGGTTCCTAAGGAGGAGGAGCCTCAGACTGATTCGGAGCAGCTGCATGCAGAGGATCCAGGAATGGAGACATCCACTCATGTAGAGTCTTCTAGAGATGGGCGTAAACGCTCAAGGGAAGCTGACAAATTGTTGATGGATGCGAGAGAGAATGTGGGACAACCATCTTCTCAGCGCAGAAAGAGGAGGTCACTCGAGCAGTACACTGGTTACATGGCCCTGGTTGGGGAATGTGTAGAGACTAAACCATCTTCCTTTGAAGAAGCAGTGCATCAGCCAGTCTGGGTTGATGCTATGGCGGAGGAGTACGACTCCATAGTTCAGAACAATGTTTGGGATGTTGTCCCAAGACTGGAGGACAAGTCAGTGGTGATTTCCCGATGGCTTTACAAGGTAAAGTAAGCAGTTGATGGGAGTGTGGAGAAACATAAGGCAAGGTTCCTTACCCGTGGTTTCTCACAGGTATAGGGGATTAACTATGATGAGACTTTTACTCCTGTAGCAAGGTACTCATATATCAGATCGATGTTGGCACTATCAGCACAGATGGGTTGGAAGATCCATCAAATGGATGTGAAGACTATGTTCCTCAATGGAGAGATTGAGGAAGAGGTGTACATAGAGCAGCTGGAAGGATTTCAGACCTTCGATCGTGAGTCACATGTGTGCTGAATCAAGAGAGCTTTGTATGGGCTGAAGCAAGCACCTCGTGCTTAGTACACCAGGATTGACAACTATTTCATCGAGTTGGGCTTCACAAAAAGTGAAATAGATGCGAACCTTTACCACATCATGGTAGAAGGTAAGCCATTGATAATTATTCTTTATGTTGATGATCTGATATTGACAGGTGATGATCAATTGATCAAGTCTTGCAAAGAGGAACTTGCAAGAGAGTTTGAGATGAAAGACATGGGTCTTATGCACTACTTTCTAGGCATGGAAGTGTGGTAGAAGGATGGGGAAGTGTTTGTGTCTCAAGGAAAGTATGCCAATGAGATACTCAGGAGATTCCACATGGAGAAGTGCAAGCCCATACAAACTCCTCTAGCAGGTAACTAGAGGAAGGAGGATGCTACTTCAGGTGAGGTAGTAGCTGCTATTGTTTATCGGCAGCTTGTGGGTTCATTGATGTATTTAGTGAACACACGACCAGATTTGTGCTTTGCGGTGAACCAGCTGAGTCAAGCTATGGTTCAGCCTACCAAGCTATTTTGGAATGCAGCGAAGCATGTGCTGAGATACCTCAGAGGCACATCTTAGTATGGTTTATGGTACAGACAGACAGAGGGAGTGAAGCTTCAAGGCTTCACAGATGCAGATTTGGTAGGGAGTCCATCAGATCGAAAGAGCACTTCAGGAGGAATTTTCAACCTTGGTTCAGCTGCAGTTTCTTGGTACAAAAGGAAGCAGAGGTTAGTTGCACTTAGCTCAGTAGACGCTGAATACATGGCTGCCAATCAAACAACATGTGAGGCCATTTGGATGTGGAAAATTCTAGTTGGATTGTTTGATCAGAGGATGGATCCAACTGTGATATATTGAGATAATCAGAGTTGTATCAAACTCTCTGAGAATCCAGTATTTCATGACAGGTCCAAGCACATCGATATCCAGTATCATCATCTTCGAGACTATGTGGTGAAGAGGATCATGTTGTTGCTATATGTTTCGACTGAGGAGCAGGATGCAGATATTTTGACTATGGCATTGTCAAAATGCAAATTTGAGTTCCATAGAAACAGGATTGGGGTGACAGATAATCCCTTTCTTGTTGAGAGGGAGTGTTTAAAATAGCAACAAGAAATGCTAAATATAGAAGTGCTAAAAATAGCATTGTTATAAATAGCATTTCGGGATACCTTCCAATTTTAGTTAGTCCATGAACTAAAATTGAGAATTAAAATTCGAATTTGATCTTAGAAACTATTTGAAAAATAATTAATTAATTCATCTTGAGTTAATTAGTTGGAGAAAATCAAACATGAAGTCTATGTGAAGACATGCAACAGTTATCCCTTTGATTGAGGAAGTTATCTCTTAATTAAGGGGATCAGGATGAGTTGTACTTTGAGTTGTAATTAGTTAGCTCAGTTAATTGAGTTAAGTCCAGTTAGATTAGTTCCAATAGTTTGTGGAAATGATTGTGAGTTTAGTTAGTTAATGCATGGATTCATGTAACTAGTGTACTTCAGATAACTGAATATTCTCTCATAAATAACGCATGCATGTCAATTCAGTTAGAGACTCAGTTGAGATCAGAGGATGGGACAGTGTACTATCAGTTGCAAGAATATTCCATTAAGGATATCCCTTGCATGCAGAAGGAATTCATTCCTTGAGGATTATGCAGTTATTTCTGAGTTTGGTGAGTTGTGTGAGAGTCGAATTCACACAGGTGGCAGCCAGAGGACCCAAGAGAAACTGCACAAGGAAATAGGAGGCTTGGAGGATTGGAGGAAGGCATATGTTGTGTCTATTCATTCTATGAGCAACATTGAGGGATTGTACTGAGAGCTGGATAGCTTGTGAGCTAAAGATTTGTGTAATCCAGAGATATTTCCACTTGTATGATAATACAGATAGCGGGGTTTTTATCTGAGGCTTTCCCCAGAGTATTCTTCTGTGTTCATGTGTGATTGATTTCTCATTCTCTGTTATATGTGTTCTATTTGATATTTCTCAAAATCGATTAAGCTTTCACAGGTTTGTTTGTAGAAGTAGATCAAGTATTTTGCTTTAGTATATTGCATTATCAAGTGATCTACAGTGAGAAATTCTACATCCTCCAGGCCAATTTCCTTCTGCTAGTATCTCTCTCAGTCTTTTCCCACCAGGAACGGTTCCCCCAGGTCTTTCTCATCCAGGAGCAGTTCCTCCAGCTCATTTCCCCTCTATTCAGACACCTTTCTTATTCCCACCTCCAAGAATCTTTTTTACCCCTGTTATGGCTACGTTGTGTCTTCCTAACATCACATTGGGAATCCCAGTCTGCTACATTGATCCTCCCGAAAACACTCCTCCTGACCTACTCAAACCTTATACAACTTTGACTCTAGTTCAATTCGTTGTAACCACCCCTTCCTTTGCTTTAGTTCCACAACAACCTCAACATGAAGTCATTCCTGTTCTGAAAGCATCTAGTGAGGAGGAAAAAGCCCCAAAAAAGGAAAATAAAGAAAAGGCACCCCAAGCAACTCCCACTCCTAAACTGCCAAATCCTGCCCCTTCATGTGCTTTGTGTGATATCATTGGGCATGCCACCAATAATTGTCCTGAACTCCCTCATATCAAGAACTAGTCTATGATACTTTTCCTCACTCTAACATTCCTGAGGTCCATGTCATCTTACTCGAGTCAGCTAAGGAAAAAAATCCTTACGTACAAATCATCCTTGTGCTTTGTGTGATAACTATGGCCATTATTCCCATCACTATCCCTATCTCGAAGATTTTCGCGATACACTTCAAGTGCTTCACGATTTAGATGTCTCTTGTAGTGATTCCACTTCTCCTTTACCTATGGATTCTAGCCCCATTGTTATGCCAGAACATAAGTCTCGACCTAGACCCTAATGATCTAGGTATGGTTGATTATCGTTTCAATCCTTGGATAGTTTTTCTGACTGGCCTCTCCAATGAGCCCTATACACATAGAATATCGTAGATGCTTGATACCATATCTTCAAATATTATACTCTATGTGATACCACACTTACCACCTGGTCCCCATATTTGACTTGGTGGGTGGGGATGATCCTAGACCTTCTCTAGTAGTTCATTCCTATATTCCTTTCTTACCTTGATTCTTCACCAGGAACCATCCTTCCAAGAAGCATTAAGGCCATTTTTAGACAAGTAAGGTCACCTACCTAAAAGCCACAGATCCAAATTTCGATGGTCAGTTTTTCCGCAGCAAGATTGCCAAGATTAAGGGTGTTTTCCTCCTCTCCAAATACTCCAACAACTCAATGTGAAAATGAAATGGTTTTGGGGGCAAGAATCCCTTTCATAGGAAAACCCCAGTTTTTCCATCACCCATTGTGACCAAACCATAGCTCAGTTTGACGAACCATCAACAACATTGGAAAGCACTCACCAAGTTCTATAATGGTTCTCTTTTTGTTTTTGGTAATTTGAGACTTCACTAGGAAGCCATATTTTCCACAAGTTCTCACTTTGCCGCCTATTAAAATCAAATTTCTTCATATGAGATGCATGTACTCTGGTACCACTTTACCTTTGCATTGGTCGACTCACGTGTCTATTTTCGTCATGGGTAAACATTATTTACTCATGTTTTTATGGCCCCTTTTGGCATCCCCCATGTAGTAACATCATTGAGTCACCCTTATTTAGAGCATCCAAGATGAGTCACCCTTGCATCCATGGCATCTATTCAGAGTACCATTGAGTCATGTTACAGTGTATCATCCATCTTTGCATCACATTCATCCCACCTTGCTCATGTTTGGCCTCCAACTATATTGTTGCGTCTTTGAAAAGCCTCCATCTAAGTAATTGACCATCCCCTCCGAAATCGAGTTAGTTGCTACCAGGTCAACCATTCCTGTTATGCTCTGACAAGGGAAGTTGTTAGTCCACCACTCATATTTCCCTTCCTCCATCATCCCAAGTGTCAGTCCATTAGTCATGTTACTATGATCCCTCGTGCCTTTATTGAGGATTCCTCATTGCCTCACTGCTGGCGGGCCCTCTTCTATCGACTTCAACACATCTATTCCAATTGAGAGGTATAGAGAGCGGTGTAACTTGGTTCCATCCTTCATCATTGTTTGGTGCCTTAGATAAAGCAAAGGGAATCATCATTGCCCTTTGACTTGGTTGTTTCTCGCGTGCTCGACTCCAAATCATTATCGCACAATCAAGAATCGTACACTTAATGGTCCCGTGATCCAGCAGATTGTACCAACATTTCCTGGGTGTGTGTGAGATGTTTCAGACCTCATGAGGGGGTGGCCATTTAGGTATCCCCCCACGTGCTTAGATGACAACATATTATGATCCAGCCTCAAATGCAGTTCCGTATATTTGACTGGCTCGGTTCCCACTGCTTACAACGTCCACAACATGCATGCCTCAGTCAGATGATCCATTTAGACCTTCAGAGCCCTTTCTTGTTCAGCAAGGCTTCTTTGGTTGTGATTCCCCCTCACCATGTCAACTTGAGGGGAATTATGTCTCATGTACTCAAATGTTATTGTATTCAGTCTTGATCTATGTTTTTCTAGGCATATTATGTATATGGGACTCATTATATCATTGTCTCACTTTCTGGCCCATTGATGCCAACATATAATGTATCATGTACTTTGTATCTCAGACCCACACTGACAGGCACATCATTATAATTTGTAATTGGTTATCTCGGGGGGTATGGGTATGCATCCCCCGCCTCATTTGAGATCATGAATCCAAAATAAAAGGAGACTTATATTAGTTTAGTAGGCCTTGCCCCCTCTATTTTTCAGTCCTTCCTTGCCTTGCTTCATCTCTCTCTCTCTCTAACTCCCGTTTGGTGTCTCGTGGAAGTGTAACATACAACGTATTTCGGTCATACGATTTACTCATAATGCTCTTATGTTGGGGGGAAATCTGTTATCACCCAAAAAATGATTACCTAACCATTTCATACTAAGCGGATTGAAATACTGCATGTAGGATAAATTTTACCATAGTAAATTCACTTTCATCATGGGAAATAATTTAGTAAACCACTTTTATTAAATTATTTCTCATTAAAATTCAAAAACCCCATGAGAATAATTGAATAAATTATTATTTATTTAATTTTCTCTATAAATAATTATTTGATAATTATTTTTTAGCATCTTTGACTTAATCACCTTGGAATAATTAAATAAATCAATATTTAATCATTATTCCTTATTCTTATTTTTGGAATAATTTGCATATTGAGAGAGAGAAACAGATTGTTGAAGCACAAGGACATCAAAAGGACCCATCCGATAAAGGGGGACCTACAAACCAATGTTGTAAATCTTCCTCATGAGGTGCTTTAATTAAATTATTTCTCATTTGAAGTCCTCTATTGGGTACTAAACTGTTTATTTTTTACTGTTATATGTTTTGGGTTTCATATGATCTTTTTGTTGTAGGGTTTTCTTATTTTGTGATTGCAGATCTAAAGCATAAACAACCATATCTTGTTGTTAGGGTCACTTGTCACTAGTACCTAAGTGAAGTGTTGTTGGTACACTTGCTAAGAATTTTCATACTAACATCTATATTTGTGAAAATCCAGGTGAAAACTTATGCATAAAGATATATTTCAATACACCTATTAATTAATAAGTGCTATAGGAATGTCAAAGGTCTGGACATGGTTAGACAGTGTGATGGGCACCTAAATTGGCGTCCTTTCAACATCCATTCACCACCTTTTTAATACATTTTTACCCAAACACTTATCATATTACAATCCATTTTGCCCACAACAATGCATTTTTTTATTAAGGTACAATATTTCTCTGGTTACATCACTTTTAATGTTCATCCTTATGCTAAGGAAAGAATCCACCTTTTTATGCTAACAAAAAAGGAAAGCACGAAAAATACTGCAGACATGCTCATAACAGGTACCATGGAGGCGTTGACAAAGGATCGAAGAGTTAATGCTGCAACACCTCTCTTTTGCCACTACACTATCAGTTGACTTCCGACATATTGGTGCTACAACAACCTTATGTTGTTGCAACACCTTCGTGTTGTTGCAAAGCCATCACCAATGTTGTAAAATGATTAGAGAAATGTTGTTTCAACACCTTATGTTGCAACATGATGGAGGCAATGATGTTGCAACACCTTGTTCTGCAACATGACTAAAGCACGATGCTGCAACACATTTGGAGTCCCAATGCTACAACACATCGACCATCAAAAGCCACCACTGCAACTCCTCGGATGACAATAACAACACAACACAAGTCAACCAACAAATGCATTGGTGTCACTAAATGACTACCCAACAATAGAAAAATAAACCACTTGTCACTAAATGAAGGAAACTAAGAAGAGTTCGGTCCATCCAACATGTTTCTGATTTGATTTATTATCTATCAAATTGGTTGATTGATTCAACAATTCCATCTTTTGACATTTTGGTTGTAATGAAGAGGGGACAACCTGAGAATCCAAGATTCTCATGGTTGTCTTGTGATTCCTTGATTAAACTAAGAACTGAGATATAGTATAAATACCCTTTCTCTACTTGAGCCAGAGGGTAGAAGAGAAGAGAGGGTATTCTTGAGATTGTAACTTAATTTTTGTTAATACAAATTTGTGACATTCTCATTTAATTTCATTTCATGTGTCTGTGATGTGTTAATGACATAAGTGTGTTGCGGATAGTTTAAAGCATTGCTTATAATTTTAGCTAGGATAGGTTATAATTTCATTTACAAATTAGTTAGCTTGGTTGTTTACCCTATTTACCATTTATTCATGTTGTTGCAACACAATTAGTAATTATTGTGTTTTGTTTCAACTCACTAACATTTACTTTGTTTTCAAATTAAAAAGTTTTGTTGCAACTCATTATATTATTGACAATGTCTCCCAATACTTTGTGTTGGTTGATTCAAGAAAAGGTTCATTATGTTTTCTGGGTTCCTTTTTCAACATTTCATCAACTTAAGAGCATTTCCTTCTTTTTCTTTTTCTTTTTAACCAGAAAGAGTGTTTATATTACATAAATTTATGCCTAGATCGCGACAAATAGACTAGGAATTACATAACAAGTTCTTCAATTTTTTTTTATCATTTTTCTATTATCCAATACATATGCTAAAATTTCTTGAGTGTACTACTGAGCGACAAAAATAGGGTATATATAGGTGTATACATTACAAAATTGCCCCAATAGAACACAACATTTACAAAACATAAAACTATTGATTGATAATAAAGTCCTTGATGACTGTGAACTTGCTAGAGTCTTGAGGAGGCTCATTGATGGCTATGAACCATTACCCTAAGGGGTTAATTTGGATGCTCTTGACCTCCCTATATAACGTAGATGTCTTCTAGTTTCCACAAGGCCTTTAGGGCCTCCCATTTTCAGGGAGCTGATATGCATTGGGTTAATTTATTATTATTATTATTAGACTCCATTAAGGGATAATGATGACCTAATTTGGCCACCTTGATCAAATATTTCACACCCTCCATCCTTTTTGTCGACCCTAGTCCCTCGCAATTCTAGGAGAGGACCCTCATTACTTGTCATATGAATAGCCCCTTGTTGAGGGTCTGAGTTGCCTCGTTTTCTAGAATTTATATATCCCTTTAGTTTTGGATCTAATATTGTTAGTGTACCCATTTCCTTATCCTTATCTATTTTTTGTGCCTTAATTCTCTATTGGTTCACTGACCAACCTTTCATTGGAGCCTTTAAAATTCTTTTTCCTTCTCTACCTTTGACTTCTCATAGCTGAGCTCAGAAAGGAAGGCCCCAATTTGGATATTTTGGGGGAGAGGAAATTTTCCTCTTCCAATATTTCAATATTCTCTACTTTGGTATTGTATCATTTTCTAATGGAGGCATGGATTTGTCATTTTTCTATGGTTCATGCCATGGTCCCAAATTTTGTACATATTCTTATAGATTGGTTTCGATAATTTCCCCTTCTTCAGTCACCAAATTGAGAGCCTCAAAACTCTTATTTTTCTCATTTTTGCCTTTATTAGATCCTTCCCCTCCCTTCAGAGTGGATCACTTAGGGGAACATAGTCCTTTCCCTTTTTTCCCATTCTAATATAGCTTCTTTGGCGGATTGTTCTATTATTTAGTTGGGCCTCTTCGCCTCTTTTTTTGTTTCCATTATTCTCCTTCATTCCCTCATTTTTTATGCTCCTACTTCATTTTGTAGCTTCTTTAAAAGAGCCCATATTCATAGCAAACTTTGCATTTAAAAGGAGGTTGATATTAGTCAACCTCCTAAATATGGGTCCAACTATCTAGGTTCATGGTTATCGTTTCTTGGAGCCCCTTATCTAGATCTACTCCACACATATCCTTCCATAGGAGAAGAGCCCCTCTGGTGGCTCGGCAAGATCAATGTATTTCCCAAGTGCATTGCCGATATTTCCTAAATTAATATCATTCTAGCAGTGAAGAGGAAAAAATGAAGCTTTACCCAAAAAGGGACGACAAATGGGACATCATTTGTAGGGTTAAAATTTGGGCTCCATCGATTAGGATATAACCCTTGGGCCCCATGAAGTAATGCCCACTTCTAAAGATAAGGTCCTAATCATCCTTGCTCTCGAAAAAGAAGGTAAAAAAACATTTTCCATAGAAAACCGAAGTGATAGAACCCTTGAACATGGGTTTCCAATTTTCTTCAACCCACAATATGACATAACAAGGGGAGGGATAGATCCCCACGAATTGGCCCACCAAGCCATATTAAGCTAGTTGTAGGGGTTCACACTCTTGGTTATGGTGCAACAACCTTGACCTTCGGAATTTCTTCCAACTTCTTGACAAAACAAGAAGGCTTTGTCCATTTAGAGGTCCATGGGTCTATGACTAGAGGGTTGGCATAATTAAGCAAGACCACGATTGCCTCGATATACCTTGGAATTTTGATAATAATGTGATACACATTGCACTTTTGATAATAATGTGATTTTGATAACAATGCACATTGCACTCTTGATAATAATGTTGTTAGGACTAAAGGCTTAGTGCAAGGCATTTTCACAACAAACACTTACATTCATGTCTTTTCTTTAAATTAAAATAAATTTGAACATTTATTACTGCAACCAAGAAGATCTTTTCTCTTTTTTTGAGGACTTGGTGGACCTTTTCTTACTTTGAATAAAGGTTAAGGGGTGTCTTTTCTTTCAATCACATGAAAACCTTTAAGATATATCATGCAATATTTATGTAAATGTAGTTGGGGGACATAGGCATGCAAAAGTACCATAAGGCGCGTAAACACTATGAGGTGTCAATTGAGAGACTGAGGCATAAAATTTGCATGCGATAAAGCGAGAGATTTAGTCGAGCCTAAATGAGAAAATGTTGACGAAATGTTTTCAACAACTTTCTAGCCAACATAGCTTGTCACTTACATTGACGTGCAAGCAAAGAATTCTAGGACTTAAGATTTGTAGAGTCAAAAATGTAGGAAGGGTGAAACAAGATGGTCAAAAAACATATTTTTTTTTTACGAACGAGAACAACATATGATAAATGTGGAAGAAGACAAGTCTTTAGGGGTCTACACTAGGGCAAGCCAACACACTCAAAATGAAGAGGAAAAAAAGGGGAGGCAAAGAAGTCTACATGTGTGACGATGATTTCCTTTAGGTGGGAGCCTTCACATAAGTGAGTCAAAGTCAACTCAAGCAAGCTTTGGAAGGATAAGCATAAGAGGTAATTTTGGTTTTCATGCATCCCTTTTTCTCATCAAAACATCAGTACACCAGTGATAAATAATGCATGAAAACTCTCTTTCTCACCTTTGACTGATTCAAATTTGATTGAGGTGCCTTCTACTTTGTTACGATAAAAGGTGACTAAGACGAAAGACAATAAAGCTGACTAATGACTGAAACATAAAGAGAAAATCACAAAATGGCATATCATAAGCAAAATTATGGAAAGAAAATTGAAAAGTAATGTCTACAATAATGAAAGCAAAGCTAAAAAACATGGAAAGAAAAAAGAAAGAAAGAAAATTGTGCTTATATATATATATATATAATATATATATATATATAAGGGTTTATTTACGTACATGACTACACAACTACAACACATAGTTATGATCTTACTGGATGATATTAAACATATAGGAACAAGTCTTGTGACTTGCATGCAAGATTGATGGCTTATTGGGTGGTAATTAGGCAAGGACCTTAACAAGAAGCCAAAAGTACCATTGGTCGTCTCGCATGATGTGATAACCAACAAGCATGGGCTTGCATTCACATACCATACTAGAAAGACAAAAAAATTAATGTGAAATATGCCCAAGGCTCACATTAAGACATTCATAAATGTGATCTTGAACATTGCAAGAAAATGAAGTTGTGCATGCCTCAAGTATTTCGAATTCAAATCCTTCAAGTTCGATTGAACCAACAAACACGACTTCCCGAAAATCAAAGGCAAAAACCTCTTTATCAATATCCCCAAAGAATAGCTCATCATACAAATCAATGAATTGATTAACATGATTATGGGAAGATTTTGAAGGATGACTAATAAAGGTATGACAATCATGCCAAAGAAAACAATAGATCAAAACTTGAAAATACTTATGCATGTTGAATGAAATAAAAATTCAAGGAGTGGAACTAATCACACTCCCCAGTATGGTCACTAGGAGGATGTTGATGTTTGAAATAAGTCTGCTCCAGTATCAACACCTCAAACTTCTCGACAACTAGTGAGAAATAATAAGAGCACTTTCCTAGGGTTTTAATAAAATCCCTGCTTGGTTCAGATCTTCTCTCAGTTGATTGTATATGCTTATGGAGAAAACTTATGATTGTATATTCTATTGATTGTATATGCTTATGGAAGAAGGTGAACATAGTAAAATTTAAACATATCAATAGCCTGAAGGAGGATCACATACTGTGCAACCATCACTCTAATATTACTAGTTAAATGATAATAATTTTGTGGAAATTATGCAGCAAAACAGAGACAATACCTTCACCTCGCCAATGATTCATGGAGATTTGTTTTCACATCCTTCGACACACTTGAAAGGAAGCCTGCAAAACAACTTCACCATATAACTGCAAAGATCATTGCACGAAAGAGAAATTAATAACTTCATCTCCAGATTGGAATAATAAAACCAATCGTAATCTTCTTGGCTCTCCCATGTCTGTTTATGAGAGCACAATGAGTCAATGTGATGCAACTTTGTCTCATCAGACCACAAGTCTCTTGAAATTCAATGCCAAGGAATTTTCTTCTCAAAGGTTCACAGTAGATCCAGCACTAATGGGGCAACTAGAGTCATAATAGTTTTGAGTTTTAAGCAGATGAGATCAAATTCATCAACAATGGGATTTTACTATGGGTGGAACAATAGGTCAAAGTTAAACTCATGGGTAATCAAAGAAGTAATGAAGTGTCTTAGATTGAATCTGGACATGACCACAGATAATAGGAAAAGGATTCCAATGATAATCCAAGAAGAGGGAATTGTTGCTCAAAGGATACATGACCAAACCAATATGATAAATATGATATAAATACTACAATGAAGAAAACTTCTAGGTCGCTTCAGTATTTTATTGTCTTCGGGACATATTTGCTTCCAACACATGCAATACAACACAATCTGACTCATTCCTAATAGTACATCAAGTATGTTTGGAGTTGCCAAAATGAAGTTTTGATCGATAGAGAAATAAGTTGTCCATAAACAACATCATAATATGAAAGGAGTCGCATGCATAGAGATATATCATAAAGAAGCTGGACATACTGTTGAGCAGATGTTGGTGAGATCAAAGAAGTTAGGAGCTTTGTGCCATTTGCTTTTACAAATAGTGTCTTAACTAGAAGTTCCCTTAACAAGGTTGCCAAGGAACTCACAATTGTTGGTATAGTGTATTTCAGAAAGATAAAAACACATATAAAATCCAGGACGATTCCATCCTTTTATTCCAGAATGGTACAAACAAATATCCAACTTTAGTTATAATTTTGCTACTTTAGATCCTATGGTTCACCGTCATATGTAAGTGCTTGTGCTTGAAGAGGCCCAATGTATCACCTTCTTGGTCTTCAGTTGGTCGGTCACCGTCATAGCTTCCTTTGTTTTAATGCTTTTTCCATCGTTAAGTGAACCATGAAATATAACATGAAGTGTATATTGAGTTTATTTCACATTAATATACAAACATGGTGTCTAAGTCAATAGAAATTGAATATCTATTGCATGCAAAAGTTCATGGAGTTTATTGAATCTCCCCTGCTTTTGATCACGGTTGAGATTTGGTTTTGCTTCTCCTCCATCTCGATACAAGCTTCATAACACATTCACATTCCTTTTTTCTGCTAAACTCATCAATATATTAACATTCA
The DNA here is from genome assembly GCA_031772625.1 of Pinus tabuliformis. Taxonomy (NCBI): domain Eukaryota; kingdom Viridiplantae; phylum Streptophyta; class Pinopsida; order Pinales; family Pinaceae; genus Pinus; species Pinus tabuliformis. The sequence goes on from CM062819.1 coordinate 1,294,297,916, forward strand.
ACCACAACTCCATCTCCTATAGCGCTCATTCCATATATCCCACACATATTGCGTGGAAGTATAAAATATCAAACATATACCATTGTTGTTGGTTTTGTCATTTGACGATGATGAGGTCCATTTGGCGACCTGTGGCTCCTCAACTTGAGGGTTGGCATAACTATGCAAGACCACGGTTGCCTCAATATACCTTGGACTTTTAATAATAATGCATATTGCACTCTTGATAATAATGTTGGTGGAAGGTATTTCCACCACTAATAGTAATAATAATAATGCATATTGCATTCTTGATAATAATGTTGGTGGAAGGAATTTCCACAACAAACACTATGAAAGACCACGGTTGCCTCGATATACCTTGGACTTTTAATAATAATAATAATAATAATGCATATTGCAGTCTTGATAATAATGTTGGTGGAAAGTATTTCCACCACAAATAATATTATTAATAATAATGTATATTGCATTCTTGACAATAATGTTGGTGGAAGGCATTTCCACAACAAACACTATGCAAGACCACAGTTGCCTCAATATACCTTGGACTTTTAATAATAATTCATATTGCACTCTTGATAATAATGTTGGTGGAAGGTATTTCCACCACAAATCATAATAATAATAATAATGCATATTTCATTCTTGATAATAATGTTGGTGGAAGGCATTTCCACAACAAACTCTTGATGATAATAATAATAATGTTGGTGGAAAGCATTTTCACAACAAATTCTTGATAATAATAATAATGTTGGTGGAAGGCATTTCCACAACAAACTCTTGATAATAATAGAATGTATATTGCACTCTTGATAATAATGTTGTTTGCACAGGCTTGGTGAAAGGCATTTCCACAACAAACACTAAATAATGCATATTGCACTCTTGATAATAATAATGCATATTGCACTCTTGATGATAATAATGTTGGTGAAAGGTGTTTCCACAACAAACACTAAATATGAATGTTGGTGAAAGGCATTTCCACAACAAACACTAAATAATGCATATTGCACTCTTGATAATAATGTTGTTTGCACAGGTTTGGTGAAAGGTATTTCCACAACAAACACTAATAATGCATATTGCACTCTTGATAATAATGTTGTTTGAACCGAAGGCTTGGTGAAAGGCGTTTCCACAACAAACACTAATAATGCATATTGCACTCTTGATAATAATGTTGTTTGGACTGAAGGCTTGGTGAAAGGCATTTCCACAACAAACACTAATAATGCATATTGCACTCTTGATAATAATGTTGTTTGGACTGCTTGGTGAAAGACATTTCCACAACAAACACTAATAATGCACATTTCACTCTTGATAATAATGTTGTTTCGACTGAAGACTTGGTGAAAGGCATTTCAACAACAAACACTTACATTCATGTATTTTCTTTAGAGTAAAATAACTTTGAACCATTTTTATTGCAACCAAGAATATATTTTCTCTTTCTTTGTTCTTGGTGGACCTTTTCTTACTTTGGAGAAGTGTAGGAGTCTCTTTTCTTTCAATTGCATGAAAACCTCTAAGATATATCATGCAATATTTATGTAAACGTAGCTGAGGGACATAAGTGTGCAAAAGTACCATAAGGTGTGGAAATGCTATGAGGTGTTAATTGAGAGGTTGAAGCATAAAAATGTATGATGTGAGGCAAGAGATTTAGTCGATCCTAAATGAGAAAATGTTGATGAAATGTCATCAAAAACTTGCCAACCGATAGAGCGCATTGCTTACAACGACATGCAAGCAAAGAATTCTAGGACTTAGGATTTGTAGAGTCAAAAATGTAGGGAGGATGAAACAAGCTCGTAAAAAAACATCAAAATTGTCACGAATGAGAACAAAAGTTGATAAATGCTGAAGAAAACAAGTCTTCAAGGGGTTGCACATGGGAAAGACAACACACTCAGAATGAAGATGAAAGAAGGGGGAGGAAAATAAGTCTACACGCGTGACAAAGATTTCCTTTAAGGGATAACCTTCACATAAACGAGTCAAAGTTAGGTCAAGAAAGCTCTGTAAAGATGAGCATGGGAGATATTTGTGGTTTTCTTGCATCTCCTATTCTCATCAAGACACTATTACGTTAGTGATAAATAATGCATGAACACTCTCTCCTTCTCACGTTTGACTAATCCAAATTTGACTAAGGTATCTTCTACTTTGTGAGGAAAAAAGGCAAGTGAGACAAAAGGAAATAAAGCTTACTAACAACTAAAACATAAAGCGAAAAGCACAAAATGGCATATCATAAGAAAAATTAAATGGAAGGAAAACTGAAAAGCACTGTCAACAATAATGAAAGCAAATCTCAAAAACATGGAAATCAAAAGGAAAGGAAAAATCTGCATCATTAAGTGTTATAGTTTTTTTTTTTTTTTTTTTTAAGGGTTTATTCATGTACGTGATTAGACTACAAGACATAGTTACGATCATATTGGATTATACTAAACATAAGGGAACAAGTCTTGTGCCTTGCATGCAAGATTAATGGCATGTTGGGTGGTAATCAAGTGCTGAACTTATCTCGATTGTAGGTTCGTTGGGCCCGTTGACGTGGCTAGTCGGACCCCTCTTTGTCTTCGTTACCATCTATTTAGATCGGCGAGCATTATCGGCCATTATACTCCACATTGTTAGTGCCTCAAGAAAGGAAGTTCCTATTTCCACCTCTATTAGTCCATTAATGCGCCCTGACATGCGCCCTCGATAGCCCGATATAACACGCCATTTTTTTTTCTCTAGTCATGACCGCGCGCGTGTTATATCTGGCTATCGAGAGCGCATGTCAGGGCGCATTAATGGACTAATAGAGGTGGAAATAGGAACTTCCCTCAAGAAATGCTAGGTACAACGCAATGATGGAAGAAACGTAAGGTCATTGAATCTTTAATGCCCCATTCTACCCTCACTCCTTATGCCTTTAATGCCCCATCGCTACCCTCTTTACTCCTTCGGTGCTTATTTTTTAATTTGAAAAAACCTTCAACCTTTGGCGCTCATCTACTCATTTTTGAATTTGAAAAAACATTCAACGATCATTTTTCTGTGTATTTTCTCCGGATCATGATCGTGCAATTCTTTGCATTTTCTCTGGGTCACCAATGATAACAAAAGGCCAAGTGAAGCTTGTGCAACTTCATGGAGATGAGGCATGTCAAATAATAACGAAAGGGCATGATCATGCTAAGCGACAATTGAGTCCAACTTCACGACGAGCAACTACAAATCATGTGGGTGAGCATGGAAAAGTTCTACACTAGTTTCGACAGATTCCAGAAAAATGGAATACTTCAAAACTTCAAAGCGAGCCTCTTCACTCTCCCTTGTGGCTGAATCAAGAGTTAAGGGACACATAAATAGTGAAGATGGTATCTAGGCATTTGATACGGAAGCGATAATGAATAAAAGAGTCGAAATGATTGGGAATCAACTAATGCACCTATGATTTGAGGCCGATATACGCAGGTATTGGTTTTCCGCTGCTGCGCCAACCTTCCCAGTGTTCAAGGATTTTTGTGTTCTACATCTATCTATTCTTTTTAATCTACATTACCATAATATATTGTTCCTTTCTTATAGAATATTGCACAGGAACACTGTATTGGAAACTAATATCATTCCAACAGACACAACATTAGTCTTCCAAGATCGCAAGAAATCATCTCCCTAAATGAACATCAAGATATTTCGGCTCTCTAGAGAATTAACAACAAGTGTTGTGTGGATTTGTTTTATGCAGATTGCAGACTTTATCCAAGTCCATAGTTGTTGTTGCGATTTATGGAGATGTGGTCGGCATCTTCTCACTGTGGATGCAATTTTTAATTGAACCAAATGTTTAGAGAAATGCATCCTTCCCCTTCTCATTAGCAATTGACTTCCACGGACATTAAAGAATTAGAAAGTGTAATATGAATAAAGCGTTAAACTATCACTATTAAAAAATGAAATATTTGACGTAAATTCTAAAATACCCTACATTGTATTCTGTGTATATACATATAGCTTTACAACTTAATATAAATATTTCAATAAAAGTCAAAATATATATATATATATATACGCTCTTGTGCTTATCCATATATTCATTTCGATGTTCATGCCTATCATAAACTAATTCATTAACTTGCCAACGAGATTTATGAGGCTCGAGCACTATTAAAATCCAAACATTCAATTTAATAGATTGGCTACAATGCCCTTGGAGTTATAACCTTAATAAATTCGTAACACTTATTGGAGTTACATATACCCCTAATTAATTAGTAAGGGACAATTTTTTTAATTGGAGATTTAATAATTTCAAGTGTACCGTCCTCAATAACAGGATAAGATTTAGAAACATTCGCACTCAGAGACAAATAGATAAAAAGATAAAATTTAGAAACATTCACACTCAGAGACAAATAGATAAAAAGATAAAATTTAGAAACATTCACACTCAGAGACAAATAGAAAATAGACAAGATTTAGAAACATTCGCACTTAGAAACATTCACACTCAGAGACAAATAGAAAATAGACAAGATTTAGAAACATTCGCACTCAGAGACCAATAAAAAATAGATAAGGTTTAAAGACATTTGACTGAATAGTAATAGGATTATATTTAAGCATATTTTAATTAATGGATGATTGTGACAAATAGAAAATAGACCAGATTTAGAAACATTAGCACTTAGAGACCAATAAAAAATAGATATGATTTAAAGACATTTGACTGAATAGTAATAGGATTATATTTAAGCGGATGAAATGGCAATAAGATAAAGATTTAGATAAAATTTAGTATTAAATAAAATAATTTATTTGGTGATATAATTTGGATGGAGATTGTATTTTTTTATTATTTAAAATTAGTTTTTATGTAAAAATGAATTTTAACACATTGTAAAACTTTTGGAATATTGGAATTCTAAATAAAATAATTAGACTTTATTATTTTTAAAAATCTTATTTTTAATGAAATTGATAAAAAAAATACTAAAAAAGTATTATTTCTAATTAAATTAAATTTCAAATTTATTGACTTTTTAATTCATAATTAAAAAAATAAAAAATACATATTAAATTTAAATGAAATATTTAAAATATAATATTTTAATATTGAGTAGTCTTTTAGTGTGATTTTGAAGTTTCTCGAATCTCGTGAAAAAATTGTGGTCAAATCTTTATTTGTGTTGTTTAAATTAGTCTTTTGACTACATACATTGATTCTTAAATTGTGGTCAAATCTTTATTTGTGTTGTTTAAACTAGTATTTTTAACTACATACATGGATTCTTGTGAAGAGTTCACCTGTCAAACTTGTAATTTCAATAAATCCCTTCAAGATTCTAGACATATTAAATCAAAAAGTAAACCAGAAAACTTTCCAAAAAGTAACGCTTAAAAACTACTCATATAATTATATTTAATTCAGTAATAATAAAAAACCTAGATATTATATTTTTTTTCTAAGTAATATTGTTCTATTGATATGGTACAAAAAAGGTTATAGAGAGGCTTGACCTCAGAGTTGTTGAGCATCAATCATCATCAAAATTTGAAACTGTTTGTTTTGGACTGCCCCTACATAAGGGAAACCAATCTAAGAAGCCATATAGACTGCCCCCATTATGGGGGAAACCAGCCCATTGAACCAGAAAGAAAAAGACCATAGCCGGGTATACATTGTTTTTCCAAAAAGACAGAGAGAAAATGCAGTTCCAGAACCAAAAAGACAGAGAGACACATCCAAAAGACAGAGAGACCCATCCACCTGGCAGCAAGATGCATTCGCTGGAGGCCACGTGTTAAGTCGGTGGCTCCTCCGGGGCTGGTTCCTCCTCAATCCTGCATGCAAATTGGTACCAGTCATCATCCGCGTCAGACACGCCATGTCCCTGAGTTGGTGGAGCCTCCTCATCACCACCTGTTCCCATCTGCCTCTCCGAAGTGTCGTTCTGCCTGCTTCCTGAAGCCTTTGTGCCATTATGCTTGTCATCCTCAGTGGATGAACCGCTAGCTTTAGCCTTGCCATGCAGAGCCGTTCTGCCTTCACTTTGATGCTTGTTGCCAGAGATGCTGATACCTCGGCAACCTGAAGCCTCCCCGCTCTGCTTGTCCCTGAGGTCAGACAGAGGAGCTTCAGGGATAAGGAGGCTCCTCTGTGAGGGGTGGGATAAGGAGGAAGAGGGAAATCCGCAGAGCGAGCTGCTCCATCTCTCCTACCTCTGCCACTTCGTGTATTCGGGTAGCATCGAGAGGGGTAGTTGAGAGGATTGAGCATCTCAGTGGATGAGTTTGGGGAAGCGGTGGCGGAGTTGGTTGAAGCCTGCGAGCGGGTGAATCCTCCACGGGTTCCTCCGCACCTACTACGCATGCGATGCCTAAGGCGAACCATAGCAGAATTATGAATTAAGTTGACAACAGAGGATTTGGAGGTATAGCGACGCGGAGAGTGAGCAGGGGAGGTTGGGGTTTTGTCTAAAATACAGAGACTGGATTGAGAGAAATGGAAGCCATTGCCAAAATCTAGGCAAGGAAGAATCCAGGAACGACTGTTGGTCGCAGTGCGAATACACGGTTCAGCAGCTTGTCGAGGGCATATGCCTTGGAGAAGAGGAGGATTTTCAAATCAGTCTGCAGGGGACATGACTATGAGGGAGGTGAATGCATCACAGCTTTCGGGGTCATTTATTACCTTCTGCAATGTGTTATGAATTCGTCTGAGGTTGGCGCGCGGGACAATGCTGGTAGCCATATGGCTCTCCTGTCCGCCGGCGGTCCATCTTATCACTTTAATTAGCGCAATTGACACCCATATCCGGGTGCGTTTCCTCCTCATTAACACTTTCCTTTTGCACCATATCATCGTAATCCTGCAATTGAGGTGTGGTGGCTATAGTGTTAAGAGTTCCCACATGAAGAGTCTTACCACTGTCAATTCTGATGTTTGCTAAGAAGTCTGCTACTTTGTTACCATTCCAACAAATGTGCCTAATGGTGACTGCTCGATGAATGAATAGCCACTGTTCAATCTGTTCCAACCGTTCCGCCAATCTCCAACTGTTACCCACTTTGTGCGCTGGAGTTCCCTGTAAGATCTGATTGACCATGTTAATTAAAATATGAGAATCCCCTTCAATTATGAGTGGGGAGAATCCATTGCTCTGAGCAATGAGAAGTCCTTGCCATAATCCTTCTAATTCAACTGAATTGTTTGTATCCCAACCAATTGAACCCATAAAAGTTTGGAGAACATTTCCCTTGTGATTTCTGAAGATTCCTCCAAATCCTGATTTACCTGGATTTCCTTTAGACGCTCCGTCAAAGTTGAGTTGTACCATGGGTGGTGGGGGGTAGTCCATCTGTCAGGTGTTGCTCCAGATGGAGAAATCTTTCCTTGGTGTGCCTGCTTGTGGTTCCACTGGAGGCTCCAATTTACCCATATATTTTGTTCCTGTGGAGTGGAGGGGAAATCATCATCAAGCCAAGTTTGGAGCATCAAAGTTTCTCGTAAGTTTTGACATATGTTATTCCATAGAACTTCTATAGGCGAGGAGTGGTCCTTGAAGATGCGACTATTTCTCTCTTTCCAGATAGTCCACATGAGAAAACCTGGTATGAGCTTCCATAAAGCATTTAATATTTTGCTTTTGTAAGGATGAGATGCCCAAGAGTGTATAGTGCTGGTGGAATTCTCCTTACTTTGTCCATCTCTTTGACATCTAAAATTGACTTTTTCCCAAAGTCGGGTTGCCAACAGACATGAGTTTAGGAGATGTTCCATGGTTTCTTCTTCCTGTTTACAATTTGGGCACATGGAAGGTCCGTGAAAACTTTGTTTCCGTAGATTGTCCCAAGTAAGGATTCTGTTTTGGCAAAGCAACCAGAGGAAGGTGGATATTTTTGGCCAAATTGGGGGATCCCATACTTTGTTCCAGAGATGATCCTTGACTGCATGGTTTCTTAGAATTATATGATATGCTTCTTGTGACATGAAGGTTCCTCTCGTTTCATAACCCCATCTAATGATATCTTTCTTATTAGAGTGGCATATTTTCCTGTTTGAGAGTTCTGTTTCCAGACTATCTTTGATGGACTGCGTGCCTTGCCCAAGAATGAGGTTCGAGCTTATCCATTGTCTGTAACCTTGGGTGTGAGTGGGTTTCCAAAGTTGATTTACCTTGATCATCGGTTGCTCTACCCAATCCTGTAGCTGGAGGGGTGTGATTAGGTCCTTCAATTTAGGTCTTTGCTGCCAAGAGTCCTCCCAAAACCTTGCATTATCTCCATTCCTGATCTCCCAGAAGCTGTGCTGTTGAATTAGATCTTTATGTTGTTTAGTTGCATTCCAGATTAGGGAACCTGGGCCAACTTCTTTGAGTTGAATTAATTCATCTATTGGTCTATTAATAGCATATTTTGTCGTCTAGAGGATTTCCCATGGAGTATGTGGGTTCGAGATCCATTTCCACTAGATGTGTGCTCCCATGACCACGTTGCTATGCTGAGGATCACATAATCCAGTGCCCCTAGAATTTTTTGGGAGGAAAACTGTGTCCCACTTTACCAGAGCCCATTTTATCTTTTGTTTCGTATTTCCCCATAAAAAATCTCACTGAAGATTTTTTATTTCTTTGAGAACCCATTTGGGTGCTGCCAGTACTGAAAAAAGGTAAAGTGGCATGGATTGTAACACTGCTTTGATTAAGACTAGGCGGCTCGCCATGTTGAGAGCTCTGAAGGTCCATGAAGAGATACGGGCTTCCAATTTTTCTAAGAGTACCTTCCAGGATGAGTGCTTTAAGGCAGAGGCCGTCATTGGAGCACCCAGGTATTTGGAGGGGAGAGTCGCAATCGAGAAGCCCAAAATTCTGGAAATGGAGGATTGGGTGATGGGAGGGGTATGAAAGAAAAAAATTTGGGATTTTGCTTTGTTAATGCAGGCACCAGAGGCGCTCGAAAAATCAGATAAAATGGATTTCAATTTTAGGGCTTCTTGGATCGAGGGATGACCAAATAACATATTGTCATCCACGAATTGTTTGTGGGTGAAAGCAGGGGTATAGGGAAAAGAAAGTTCACGTAATTGCTGGGTATGAAGGGCATCTTTAATGTATCACCCAAGACCCTCCGCCATAATAACGAATAGAAAGGGTGAGGTGGGTCACCTTGTCGGATACCTCTAGAAGGGTGAAAGGGGGTGGATGGGATACCATTGACTAGAATTGAAAAGAAGGTTGAGGTGATGAGACTCATGACCCAACTAATCCATGGGGGGGTGAAGCCAAAGGCGAGAAACATTTTTTGAATATATTTCCAACTTAAACTATCAAAGGCTTTTGAGAGATCGATTTTTAGGAGCATACCTGCCTTTTTGGACTGCTTTAAGGAGTGAATGATCTCATGAGTGAGAATAATGCCATCCGTGATCTGCCTTCCTTCCACATATCCTTATTGCTCCGGTGATATAAGTAATGGAAGCAGGGGTTTGAGGTGCGTGGCAATAACTTTGGAGACAATTTTATATATGACATTGCATAATGCAATAGGTCGGAATTTGTTCGGGGTCTGATTGTGCTCCTCCTTAGGAATGAGGGCGATGAAGGTGGCATTCAAGGATGGAATTATCCATCTGCTTGCTCTGGATTCCTCGACTACTTGCCATACCTCCTCCTTGATTAGATCCCACAAGTTGTGGAAGAAGTCTGATGTGAAGCCGTCTGGTCCAGGCGCTTTTCCTACTTTGAGTTGTCGCATAGCTGTCTCCACTTCCTGTAAAGATATATGTGTTCCTCGGTTATGAGAATATTCTTGGTGATTTCTCTATAGCTGGTAGCTGATCAAGCTGGGTTCCTGATGCACCATCCGAAAGTTGGCGAGGAGTTCTTGTTCTATATCCTCATGTTTTTCCAGTTGTTCCCCTTGTCAATTTCGGATGTGAGTAATGTTTTTGTGCATTCTCCTTTGGATAGTGGTGCGGTGTTGCGTTCGCCTTCTTTAAGCCATCTGATTTGTGACTTTTGTTTCCAAAGTATTTCTGCCTGCTTTGCTCTTTCTGAGATTTGCGTTTGTAGGTGACTTTCCTATTCTGCTAGGGCTTCAGATCTGCCTTCCGCTATGATTCTCTGCTGTAATTTTTGCATTTCTTGTTCAAGAGCACCTTGCGCTTGGAAGATATTGCTGAAGGTAAAGTGATTCCACTGTTTTATGTTTTTCTTGAGATTTTTGAGTTTTTCTTGGAGCTGATACATTTTTGTGCCTTCTGGTGGATTGAAGTTTTTCCATACCTCTGTAATCAGGTTGTGAAAGTCTGGATGAGTCAGCCAGAAGGCTTCAAAGCAAAAGGGTCTGCGTGCATTGTCTCCCGGTCTTTGCCATTGAAGCATGATAGGCCAGTGATCTGAGCTAGAGAGTGGTAAGATAGAGGCTGAGAGGTCCCCTCCAAGATGGATTACATTGTCAGAGAGCAAGAATCTGTCTAATCGAGAGGCTATTTGATGGGCACCTGCTCATTTGTTGTTCCATGTGTAGACTCCATTATTGAATGCCATCTCTATGAGCTAGTTGTCATGGATGAAGTTTTTGAAGTGAGTGCTTTCAATGTCCAGCTTGACCCATCCTCCTCTTTTTTCCACCAAATTTGTTATCATGTTAAAGTCTCCTCTTGTTATCCAAAGTGGGTGGGATCTTTTTGAGTTGATCTGAGTTAAAGTATTCAGTATGTCTACCTTGTTTATTGCATCATGGGGAAATTAAACATTGGTTAGGTGTCCATGAACGTTTGTCCTTGTTATATGGAACATGGTTTGAATAAAGTGCTGACTAGCATGAATGTTAGTAAGTGTTATGGCTCTTTCATCCCAAATTATTGCTAGCCCCCCTGAGGCTCCTATGGCTTACACAGCAACTTCTTTGCTCCCTAGCCATGCTTTGGCAAGGATCTGGTCCAACGTTGTGGAGTTACATTTGGTCTCCTGCAGGAAGAGAACTTGAGGCTTTTCCTGTTGTAACATGTTTTTTAGCAGTCTACATTTTCCAGGGCTGTTGAGCCCTCTAATGTTCCATGAAATAAGCTTCATGATGCACGATTGGGAAGGGGATTGTAATACTTGGTAAGCTTGGAGTATCTTCCAGATTCCACCAGCATCTCCCCTATGCGGATGGTTCTCTGAAGATCTGTTTTCCTTCCTCGTTTCTTATTGTCTTTGAAGATATTTCTTCCATCCCACTGACTTCCAGTTTGGATACCTAACGATCTTTGCTTCTGTGCTCTTGAGAGAATTACTTCTAAGTTCTCTAGCTGTCTTTCTGGGATCTTGTCGTATTCCTTTTTCTTACAAGCTTGTTCAAGTCCCAATATATCTAGGTCTCCAATGTCGAAGCTCTCTGGTTCCTCTTCCATGTGCTGAGTTTCTTCTTGCTCTGCCTCTGTATCTTCTACAATCGTGAGCTGCAGTTGCGTGCTATCTACCTCCATTCCTTGAACATTCCATTTTGGGGGGTTACTGGGAGGTGGTGATTTGAGATCTGTGGGTTGCTTAGGAATAAGGGCTTTCTTTGAGCTTGAGGGAGCGGGATTTGGGGTAGTCTTAGGAGTGGCTTCAGGTTGTTCCGGGTTATCTAAGATATGAACCTCCGGCTAGAGTAGAGTTTCAAAACTGTTACTGGTGGATGGCATGGAGGTATTGGTGACAGGTTTTTTGACTAATGAAGAGGGATTTTTGTGGGTCTTTTTGCGATTGGAAGCTTTGGTGAACCCATCTGAGTCAAGTTTGTCCATTGAGGGGGTGGTCAAGGATTTCAGATTGGAGGGACAATCTTAGAATAAATGGCCCAGAGCGTGGCATTTTCTATAGTAGAATGGTACATGCTCATAATCTATTGATTATAACCATTCGTAATCATCATGGAAAAGGTTTACCGCATCCGAGAGAGCTTTGTTGAGGTGCATATATACACATATCCGCGCATAGGAGGTGTATCGCTTCAGTTTCGTCTCCTCTGCAACTTTGATGAATTCGCCTAAACCATTCCCAATATCTTGCAGTGAGTCTTCATCCCAGTACTCCAGAGGGAGAGAGTAAAGGTGAATCCACACTGGAGCCCAACTCAGATCTTCTTTGTCCGGGTTAAAACACTCAATCCATTCTCGCAGGTATAGTCCCGCTGCATTAAAAAAATATGGTCTGTCATCCAATACCCTGTTTCGGTCCTCCAAATAGTTGAAGATTGCAGTAAAGAAGCCCTTAGGCCCTAACTGCAGAGTAATGTGCCCTTTTGGTTTCCATTTGGCTGCTATCCAGCCATGCAGTGCTTTCTCTGTGGGCCAAAAGCCTATGAACTTTCCAATCAATGCATGATCCTTCATAAACTGGATTTGAGTGTTGATCCGATGACTTGGGAGCTCGATCTTAGGTCTGTCAACTGCTACAGGCTTGCAGGTAGTTGACGTCACTCTGGGTTCTTCATTTTTGTTGTTATTCTTTGGCGCATTTTCGTGCTCTGTTTCTATATCTTCTTGATGGTCCTTCCTGACATTTTCTGTTTGTCGAAGGGCATTTTCCGTATCAGCGGGGGGGGGGGGCTCCATATCCTCCCCCTGAGGGGGTTCCATTGCTTGGCAGCTATTCCTTATCGTGCCATGGGTATATCTTATGGTTGAAGGTTAATAGCAGAACGACGTAGTCTGTAAAGTTCTACCGGTTACAGAGAACTATCAGACCCTAAACCCTAATCGCCGCTCATCTCGCATTTCAACTATCTCCAGCAGATTAGTAATGTTGTGCTAATTCCCCATTCAGAATCTAGATATTATATTAATTATTAATAATTAATATATTACAAATTACATAAAAGATTATAAATTGAAACAACGTGTCTCACAGAAGTAACAAGGTTGGGGAAATTAACTGAGAATAAAGGAAGGTTGATCCGAATAAAGGTGAGCTCTACTGACCATAAGTATGACATACTTAGTAAAATCTCAAGTCTAAAAGGAACGAGAATATTTATAAATGAAGATCTCATTCCAGAAGATCAAGAAGAATTAAGAAAGGAGGTTCAAAAAGTAAAAGAAGCTAGGAAGGAAGGAAAATGGGCAATAATCAAAAATAGAAAAGCCATTATTCGAGATAGAAACCAAAAAGATAGTAATAAATAGCAATTCAACATGTTCCGAATCCTTTCTTGGAATTGTCGGGGCTTTCCATGGAACATTGGCCCCAAGCTAAGTTGGATCTCGAATGATGTTGATATTATATTGCTTGTTGAAACTTGGGAGCACAAAGAATATAAGGTCCCTAACATAGATGGCTTTTCACTATGGTCTACCTGGAACAAGTGATCTTCCCGTAGAGGCATTGGGGGTATAGCTTGTTACATTAAGAAGAACATCTCCCCCCATGCTAGGATTTATAAAAATGGCCTTTACAACCAATATAGTTGGATAGAGATTGCTGACATTAATGATAAAAAGACCTACATAGCAATCTATCATTCCCCCCCATCAATTCTAACTTCTATAAGAAAAAGTATCTAGATAAAAATAATCCTTACAATGGTTTATAGAATGATATTTCTAGCCTAAAGAATGAAGGTAATATCCTTTTAATGGGTGACTTTAATGCTCGAACTTCAAGCAACCAAACTATTCTTCTAAGCAATCATTCCAACCCTAATCCTCTTTGGTTAGACGAAGACATTACTCTAGCTAGCCAGTACAAAAGGAGCTCTAAAGACCTCGAGGACAACTTGTTTGGGTGGGAGCTAGTCAAGCTCTATAGTGCTCAGGATCTCATAATTTGCAATGGTTTAAAGAAGTGGCCCAACTCTAGCCAGATGATCTGCATCATTGGGCTTGGTAGCAGCGTGGTAGACTATGTTATTTCCGATCTCCCTTTGTACAAAGAAATAATAAATTTTGACATCTTAAACAACCACGAGCCTGACTCTGATCATAGGCCTTTACTTATTACTCTCAATTTTTTCATGCATAGAGATCCCATAGAAGATAATCCTTATAGACAAAATAACTTAATCTTTGATAGAAATAAAAATGATTTCTTTCTAAATGAATTAAAAACTAATTTTCTTCCTTTATCTAGTATAGACAACATAGAAGAATTCTATCATAATTTTACTACAACCCTCTCATATTCTATTAACATGTTCTCAGTTAAAGTTTCAAGTAATAAAATAAATAGCAAAACCAACCCATGGTATGACAAAGATTGTAAAAGTACGAGGAGAGCAATTAAGGAAGTTGTTGATGAATCTCTTAAAATTAGCAAGATAAAAATATACAAAGCCCTAACTAAAAGGAAAAAAAGGCAGTATATTCGTAAAAGACAAGAGAATCTCTTACACCTCTCTAAACTAGCTCCTAAGAAATTCTAGAGGCAGATTCTAACTAGAAAAACTAAAGATAATAATAAAATTGCTTTACACGACTGGAATTCCTATCTTAAACAGCTTTATGAATCTCCAAATGTCTTGGATAACTTTGAAACCCTACTCACAACAAAAGAAGTTTTCTCATTAGAAGACATTGATTTTGGGGTTAAACGCTTGGCAAATGGGAAAGCTAAGGACATTGAAGGTTACTAGGCGGAAATCTTAAAAATTGGAGGTCCTATCCTCATCCCCCAAATCCACAAGCTTTTCAATCAAGCAGTCAAGCAAGGGTTCCCTAAACCATGGAATCAAAACCTCTTTATCCCTATTTTTAAAAGTGGGGATACAAATAACCCCTCTGGTTATCGGACAATTATGATCAGCCGTCTCTTAGCCAAGTTATATGGTATTATTTTGGAAAAGAAATTGAGCATATGGCTCGAAAGTGAAGGTAAGCGAGCCAAAGGCCAATCGGGTTTTAGAAGACAACGCTAAATAACAGACCACCTCATTACGCTTAGGATCATTGTGGAGGAAAGTCGCAATGATAAATACAATCTCTTTTGTTGCTTTGTGGACTTTAGAAAGGATTTCGATACAGTTCCTAGAAACAAGCTATGGAATAGATTAGAAGAGCTAAAGGTTCCTTTCGAGTTGAGAGCTGTCGCTATAAGGTTATACGAGAATGTAATTGCCAAGTTAAAGAGCAATGAGGGGTGGTCGAAAGATATTAAGTGTAATATCGGAGTTAAACAAGGTTTCCCCTCTCCCCTACCCTATTTGGCATTTACATCGACAAGCTAGAAAGTTGTTTAGAAGAAGCAGGTTGTGTTGGCATGATTTTAGCTGGGATAGCCATCATCCTTCTTCTCTATGCTGACGATATTGTTCTTCTCATAAGGTGCCCATCTAATCTTGATAAGCAACTTAGACTTCTTAAGGATTTATGCTCTACCACGGGTATGACTGTTAACACTGACAAAACAAAAGTTACGATTATCAAATCCAAGAAGGACACTTACGCTAATTTTATGTATGACAATAGTAACTTGGAGGAAGTGTCTTCTTACAAGTACCTAGGAATTGATATTCACCACAAGCTCAATTGGAACTATAGCATTGAGAAAAGGATTAATGGGGGGTGGAAAGCCTATTTTGGCCTTGAAAATAATTGTAAAACGACAAACCTCATAATGTGGGATAGAAAGAAGTTCCTCTTTGAAACTTTAGTCACCCTTGATATCTTATATGGATATGAGGTTTGGGGTTGCAGCATCTCTAGAGAATCTTGGAGAAAGATTGAGCAAGTCCGGAAGCGTTTTATAACGTATAACCTCAAAATTAAAAGCAATACACCCTACCATATTCTCCTTATAGAAGTGGGTCTTTCCCCTATCGAGAGCCTAGCTATGACTAGGCTTCTGTTGTACAAGCACAAACTCAATAACATAGGAGACCATAGACTTCCTAAGCTAGCTTTAAATTCCAGCCAAAACCACCTGAGGCTCAAACGAGGTTGGTATAAAGACACCAGGGCCTGGCTAAACCATTGGGAGATCGACGAGAATGTTGCATTGCAAAACATTAATAACATTAAAAATATTGTTACTTCTAAGGTCAAAGAAAAAATGTGGTGTGAGAAAGATTTAGGAGCTAAGAGAAAATTAAGATATTATAAAGAGGTCATCAACCCCACCCTAGAAGATCAAAAGTATCTCTCTGCTTTAACTAGCTCAAAGAAGAAAATTAATATAGCCAAGATTAGAACAAACACTCATGAGCTCCAAAGTGAAACGAGTCGTTGGGCAGTTCCTAAAACACCATGGACGGAAAGGATCTGCCATCTCTGTGAGAATATGAACATCGAGGATGAAAATCACTTCCTCTTAGAGTGCCCCGCGTATAGCCACATTAGATCTCAGTTTCATAATCTTTGTTGCAATACTGACCTTCCTAGCCTTTTACGATGTCAAAATTATAGCGAGCTCGGAAGGCTTCTCTCCAAGCTTTCTGAGCATAGGAATAAAATCCTAAATCAAACTAAATAATTCGTTTTTTAAGGCCTTATAGACCAAAGTTTGGTCTTAGTGCATATTCTTCATCATCATCATCATATAATATAATATAATGTAAATATTTTTACAATATAAAAATGTTTAATTAAATTATAATAATTAATCTTTAAATATTATAATTATTTATTATAAGGAAATTCATAAACATACTAATTTAAGAAAGTTAATTTTTTTTAATGGAATTTCAATTCATAGAATATTAAAAAAAAAAAAAACTAATAAATTAAAGAAAATAATTATAAAATTAAACAAAGTCTTTCAGTGGAAATCACATGAGAGAATTTTTTGGCCGACGCGTTTCGAACCAACAAGTGTGGTTCATCACCAAAACCAGATGAAGAGGCAGACTGTGCAAAGGCTTAAATAGAGAGCAATGTAGAGACATAATTTCAAGTAACAACTATATTTGAACAATAATGTTTAAATTATAATACTAATTTATTAATATATTAAAAACAAATATTATTAAGTAACGGCTATATTAAACAGCTAGTTTTTAAAAAAAATATTTAAATAATAATATTATTTCATTAATTTATTAAAAATATTAATAGGTAACAACTATATTAACGGCTAGTTTTTGAAAAATAATATTTAAATAATGATATTAGTTTATTAATTTATTAAAATATTAACATGTAATGGCTATATTAAACGACTAGTTTTTTAAAAAATATTTAAATAATGATATTATTTCATTAATTTATTAAAACCAAATATTACTAATTATTGAAAAATAATATTTAAATAATGATATTAGTTTATTAATTTATTAAAATATTAATATGTAAGAGCTATATTAAATGGCTAGGTTGTGAAAAATAATATTTAAATGAATTTATTAAAACCAAATATTACTAGTTTTTGAAAAATAATATTTAAACTGTAATATTAGTTTATTAATTTATTAAAAACAAATATTAATAAGTAACCGCTATATTAAACAGCCAGTTTTTAAAATAAATAAATAAATAATAAAAGTCAAACTTTAAAGGAGAGGAGCAACAAATTATAAAACTAGTGAAATTGAGACAAGATCATTTGATAAATAAAATAATTAATGGAAATAAAATAAAATAAATTAAAAATGATTAATGCAAAAATCAATAAAACAAAACAAAATATACACAAGTCTATATATATATATATATATATATATATATATATATATATATTTCTATTTATTTAATCAATAAATAAAACGGGGTCAATAATAAAATATGGGGCTCATGCCCATTAAACAAATAACAAAAATACTAAAATGAGTTAAGATCAAATAGGATGATAAAATACATTAAAAACACAAAGGATCAATAAAATAAACTTTAATGAAGAATAAATCAACAACAATTACTATAAAAAGGATGCCAATACCTAAAAAAAAGAGCCTAGGACTACAAGACAGGGACTCAACTTCTACTAATATTCCGACCATCATCTCTATTCAAATTATTGTGTCTTTTTTCAATATCTAGGGCCTAGAAATTGAAAAAAGACCCAATAATTTGAATAGAGATAATGGTTGGAATATTAGTAGAAGTTGGGTCCCTGTCTTGTCCTCTATCATTTTTATAGTATTTGTTGTTGATTTATTTTAATGGGTGTGAGCCCCATATTTTATTGCTAACCCCGTTTTATTTATTGATTATTTTTCTTTGGATATATATATATATATATTGACTTGTGTATATTTTGTTTTGTTTTATTTATTTTTCCATTAATTATTTTAAATTTATTTTATTTTATTTCTATTGGTAATTTTATTTATCAAATTATCTTGTTTCGATTAGGGTCTTCACTGGTTTTTATAATTTTTGACTCCCCTCCTTTAAAGTTTGATTTTGATTATTTATTTATTTATTTTAAAAACTATGTATTTAATATAGTGGTTACTTATTAATATTTGTTTTTAATAAATTAATAAACTAATATCACATTTTAAATATTTTTTCAAAAACTAGTGATATTTGGTTTTAATAAATTAATTTAAATATTATTTTTCACAAACTAACTGTGTAATATAGCCATTACATATTAATATTTTAATAAATTAATAAACTAAAATCATTATTTAAATATTATTTTTCAAAACTAGCTATTTAATATAGCCATTACCTATTAATATTTTTAATAAATTAATGAAATAATATTATTATTTAAATATTTTTTCAAAAACTAGCCGTTTAATATAGCTGTTAATATTTTAATAAATTAATAAACTAATATCATTATTTAAATATTATTTATTATTTTTCAAGAAGTAGTAATATTTGGTTTAGTAAATTAATTTAAATATTATTTTTCAAAAACTAGCCCTTTAATATAGTCGTTACTTAATGATATTTGTTTTTAATATATTAAAAAAATAATATTATAATTTAAACATTATTGTTCAAATATAGCTGTTACTTGAAATTATGTTTTTACATTCTTCTCTATTTAAGCCTTTGCCATGGTCTGCCTCATGATGAACCACACTTATTAGTTCGAAACGCATAGGCCAAAAAATTTTCTCATGTGATTTTTATCGAAAAACTCAGTTTAATTCATTATATATCACAAAAAATTGAATACAAAAATTATTTTAATAAAATAATAAAAATTTATATAAAATTAAAATAAAATACTTTGAGTCAGTGTAAATGACAAGTATGTACTTTTTCATAGAAGATTATGAGTTAAATTAAAAAAAAAAAAGAGAATATATAAACCTTTTTATATATTTTTATTTATATTTTAAAAATCCTACGGACGTATAATTCTTTCTTACGCAATTCAAAACATTATTTCTTATGAGTCAAAGTATTCTTAATTCATTTTTATTTTGGTTTTAATCTTTAACATTTCCCCATCTTCTTTGGTTTTTCATATGGTTCTTTTTAAGATATACTTGTAATATATATTTTAATAAACTTAAAATTATACAATGGATAGTAAATAATTTAAATTACTATTTTGAATGTGTTTTTTTTATATACAATTATCATGTTTTTCTAAATACAATTATGATGTTAGATTTTAGATTTTTGTAATTCATATTTAAAATGAGATTGTTTTGCGATTAATTATAATAAATTATATAAAATCAATTTGTATAAACTTGTTAGTATTTTGAGTTTTATATTATTATTATTATTTATGATAAAGTTATCTAATAACATTTATACGTGTATGTTACTATTTTAACCAATTTAATTATAATTTGAAATAGCAGTGATTGTATTTTTATGTTGAATTATTATAATAGGAAATATTTTAATAAACTTAAAATTATATAATGGATAGTAAATAATTAAATTACTATTTTGAATGTTTTTCTTTTTAAATACAATTATCATGTTTTTTAAAATACAATTATAATGTTAGATTTTAGATTTTTGTGATTCATATTTAAAATGAGACTGTTTTCGATTAATCATAATAAATTATATAAAATCAAATTTGTATAAACTTGTTAGTATTTTGAGTTTTATATGATTATTATTATTATTATTTATGATAAAGTTATCTAATAACATTTATATGTGTATGTTACTATTTTAACCAATTTAATTATAATTTGAAATAGTAGTGATTGTATTTTTATGTTGAATTATTATAATAGGAAAAAATACATAATTTTAGAGTAAATATATAAAAAGTATTTAATTAAGTATCTATCGTGTTTCCCCGGATGCGGGTGTTTATAGTGGATGAACGGCAGGTGGCTTGTCACATGGGCAGCTGGCAGCCCGGACAAGCCACCATCCATCAAAGTGCCGAGGTAATAAATGTGAGGACGGGTATAACCACAGGGAGGATCAGTTCAGCTCACGCGATATTCATTGCGGAGAGGTTTTTCCTTGGGAAATCCATTCCGGTTCAGGCGCCAAGGGTGGAAGCCATGGGGAGGCTCAGTTCGGCTCAAGTGACATTCATGGCAGAGGGGATTTTTCTTGGGATGTCCATTACGGTCCAGGCGCCATTCAATGCGCAACTCAGGACAAAGCATATGGCGATCAATAAATTCGGACTCCATGATATTTTCCTGCATTCTTCCAAGCGGTTTCAGCAATCTCTGGCAAAGTGTAAGCTCTCCTCAGGGAATTCAGTTAAGGAAGGACGTTGTGGGATGTCGATTGAAAGACTCAGGATGGGCAGTCGTCGTGGGGGAACAAGGGGTCGCCCTGCTTCTCAGAGGCCCGCTGCTTCACCCACCGCCTCTGTGGACAATTCTTCTGGGCAGAACAGAAGCCTGAGCGGCACTGTTAGCCATAACATTGAGCGAGAGAGGGGTGAAATTCTGGACTGTGGACACAGGGAGCATCCAGCAGTCAGATATCGCATCCCCTGTACGCTGGAGAACAACACACTCATTGTTTCAGTCACTGTGGAGCACTGCAGCGACCTCCGGAGGCCTGGGGACAATCTGACAGTTTCAAGGGTGGATATGCAGGTTCCCAGAGTGGATATGAGGCGACCCATGCAAGTAGACGAAGCTGGACCCAGTGAGCCAGTTCCGAAACTGACGCGCCAAGATGCAGAGGATGATAAGAAACTCAAGGGCTTGGCAACGGATGAGCCCTACCTCACTGATGAGGATTAGTTCTGAAGCCGCTGTCCCCATGGCAAGGAATGCTGCTCTCCATCCATTTCCTTCTGTTTTCTGCGTTTGTTTGTTTGGTATGAAGTCAATGTCTGTCGCGAAGGATTGCGTGTCCACTGTGCTAGTTTACGTGTCAAATGTGTTCAGTTATGTGTTCATCGTGTCAAGTCATAAGTCCGTTGTGTTGGCTCAAACGCCCGTTGTGTCGATAATATGCTGGTTATGTTGGAGGAAAGAAACAGGTCCTTTTTTGCCTGCTGCTTAGATTGGTCTATCTTGGGAAATTCTCTTCGGAGATGCAAGGCTTCGGCCCTTTGTAATTTTGGATGTAATTTTGATTTTTGTAATATAAATTAGTGCAGTTTTACGTAGAAAAAAAAAAGTATCTATCGTGTTTGTTATATAATAGTTTTAATTCTAAATACAGTAAGTAATAGTATTTATATTAAAAAATTGTCAACATTTTACAAATTACCCGAGAAAATATTATATAATAGTATGTTTAAATTGATTGTTTAAACATTTATCTATTTAAGTTCAGGAGAGTGTGCATTCTTAAGTTGGACTTAGGGAGGTACTTAATCAATGGGAATTATAAATTAGAATAGCCACATAATTCTATTATTATTATTATTATTAATTAAAGATAAAGTGATAATTTAGGATTTTATTGAGAAAAGTAAATTGTGAATGAAATTCCTTACCTATAAATTTATTTAATGATCTTAATATCAATTTTATTATTATTATTAACTTAGATTTTACCTATATTTTAATATTATTACTTTGTCTAGGTTGAATTATTATAATAGAATAAACCCATTTTAGAGTGATGTATTAAACTATTTCTATAATAATTTTAATTATTGTCATTGCATGGATAGGGGCTCTCCAGGCCACTATGGTAGAGATATTGTAATGTCATGTAAATAAAAATAAAACAAAATAAAATAAAAATTTAATGTAAAAGAATGTAAACATTTTAGCTTGCTTCAAATAAAATAAAATAAAAATAAAAATAACCCATGATATCGATAACCCATAGTATTGACCCATGGTATTCATGTAGATTATAGCTTATTTAAAGGGGGGAATTAAACCAATCTAGATTTATCTTAACCTCAGATCTACCAAGATCTCTTGACATGCAAACAGTGAAAAGTGGGATATGATCCCGCTGAACATTTGGTAGATTCAAAGTTAAGATGGATCTAGAATGATAATAACTAATATTGTTTCAATTCAAAATAATTTTTTAATAAATGACGACCTTTTAAAGTTTATAACAAAAATAATTTATGAATAAGTCTGAGTTATAATGTTTTAAGGATCAAAATAATGGATAAATAAAAGTAGGAGCATTTAATTTATTATTATTATTATAGTAAAAACTAAGTTGATGGAGGTTTAATTCATCAACAATAAATTAATGTGTAGGAAACTTTTTACCTATTTAAAGTTATTTAATAACATTTATTTTGATAAGGTGTCCAATGTTTATTATTAATCATTTTAATGATCAAATTTCATTATGGAACATAAATAAAAATGTATATATTTTTTTCCAATATAAGAGGAGAGAGAGAAAACTAACTAGACTCATTATTGAACATTTCAGTGTTAATTTGTGAAGTGTTTGAACATATCCTATTTAAAATATCTTTTCTTTTGGTAGGTGTATACTATTTTACATATTATATATGATGAATTTAATTATATTAAATTCATTTAAATGATCAGCAACAGATCCACCTTCTGACATTTTCATATTAAATAAACGCTTCATAAGAAATACCTTATTTGAGGCCGAGGGTTTTTCATATAGTTTGGCCAATGTCGACATTAAACCCTCTGTTGTCGTTTCCTTTGAAATATTAAATGCTACCGACGCCGCTAGGCACAGCCGTATTGTTCCAAGTGCCTTTCTATCGAGAATATCCCATTCTGTGTCTATCATACTCGTCGGATTCTTTGCCTTTCTGCTCAATGGTTGGTACAGATCTCTCTGATACAGATAATCTTCCATCTGCATCTTCCATAGCTGGTAGTTTTGGCCGTTAAATTTTTTGACCCTAAACCTACCATCTTCCACCATTACTCCCACTCGAACCAGGAACCCTTCTCTCCTACGAGTTTATCAACCAAATAGACCTTCGGCTCTGATACCAGTTGTTAGAAAATTATATATTATAGAGCAATGGAACACATAAAATATTGCAGAAATATAAACACATAAAACGCATAAAACAAGAGAGACATAGATATACGTGGTTCACCCAGTTTGGGCTATGTCCATGGAGAAACAACCAGTCCTTCCTTTTATATTATCCAACAAAATGAAGAGATACAACCTACAGCAGATCCATTGTGATTCCCTCTTCGCTCTCAATCTCCTCTCTCTTCCTCACTCAAAATATAGATATACATAAATGCAATACAATTCCCTCATTTATAGCGAGGGGTTGCCTTCTAGGGCAAAAAACACTAAATTAAGCGTAACTTCTACTGTCAGATCTCCACCTAATGAACGACTCAGATTGACTATGAAATTACAACATTTTACAAGGCAATTTTACATCTATTTTTAGCTTCGAGGGCGCTGCCCCTGATCCCCCCGCCCCCTGGACCCCCCTGCAGTGTATATTTTACGGGCGGCATTACGAATTGAGGTCCAATGCGGTGATACCTTTGAATACAGAAGATAATCAGGCTCCACACCCAACAACATTCTCTTTATTACCTGAATCCTGAGGCCTTGCTCGCTTCTTGTCCCATTTCCTTTGTTCTTATTGTATCCCTTCCAGTCTTACTTAGTCTCAGATTTGCGCTTCAATTTCTCATAGCAGTGCTTTAGCTTTCAGATGGCCTCCTCCAATGATCTAGGCTCATTGAACTCAACACTATCTTTGAATGCAATTGGTAACCCATTAGCGAATATCTTAATCTTGGCCTTCTCCTCCATGAAGTAAGGCACATACCTCAGTAGATACAAGAACCTGCTATTGTACTCCTCATCTGTCATCGATCCCATCTTTAGCTCATAGAATTCTTTTGCCCTTTCATCAAAGTATCTCTCCAATAGATACTTATTCTTGAATAGTCTCTCGAACTCATTCCAAGTTAAGTCCTCATCATGAATACCTCTGACATTCTTCAGGTCTTCCCACCAAATATCTCCTTTACCTTTGAGACTGAATGTAGCTATTCTAGCTTTCATGTTCTCTGAGTAATCATGCAACCTGAATAAATTTACTCATGCAACTTGAAGAACTTCCTCATACAAAGAAACCATGCCTCTGCATCCTGTGACTTATTCATCTCTCTATCAAATGTAGGTGGCTTTTCTTTCTTCAACTCATATGGAAAATACCCCCTATCACTCCTCCTATAAGGATGACAACGTTGGTGATCATCATGCATGTCAAAACTAGAACTAAAATAGTACCTGTGTCTATCACCTCTCCTATCTGGAGTATCCAACAACCTCCCATCTCTAATTGTGTCATCACTATCTGAACCGTGACCACCATGAGACCTACTACCATATGCCCCATTAGTTTTGTCCTCCTGCTCATGGCTGATCCGAAGAGGTCCCTGTCGCTGCACTTTTGAAAAACTCTGAAGGATCACTACATTTACCTTTGCTTGTTTCTCTTGTGCATGTATGATTATGTCATTATCTCTCTTACTGTTGAAATATGTCAACAAGAATATTCCAATTTAATTTGTCTTTGAATTAAATTGTGAATTAAAATCAAATTTCGTCTTAACAACTACTTGGAAATAATTAATTAATTCATTTTGAATTAATTAGTTGGAGAAATTCAAGTTAGAAGTCTTTCTGAAGTCATGCAAGAGTTATCCCTTAAATTAAGGAGATAAGATTGAGTTATATTTGAGTTGTAATTAGTTAACTCGGTTTACTGTGTTAAGTCTAGTTAAATTAGTTCCAAACTGTTTGAGGAACTAAAAGAGAGTTAACAGTCAGTTGATGCATGCATGCACTCAACTAGTGCTACTCCAGTTAACTGAAGATTCCCTCGTCAGAAACTCATGCATGTCTATTCTGAGAAAGACCCAGTTGAGTTAAATGTCAAGGACAGTGTACTATCAGTTCCATGTGTTTTTCTATAAAGAAAAACATGCATGCAGTCAAGGAATCATTCCTTGAGGATTGCACAGTTCTGACACTGTGTGAGAGAGTGTTCCACTTGATGACAGGAGAATCATCCCAGAGGAACAGTGCAAGGAAATAGGAGCTTGAAGGGTAGAGAGGAAGGCTGGAGAGAAGCAATATTGCCTGTGAGCATCTGTGAGGATTGTACTAAGAGCTGGCTAGCTGTGAGAGCTAAGGCTTTGTATAATTCCTATGTATTTCCACCTTGATAATACAATAGTGTGGGGTTTTTAGCGAGGCTTTCCCCAAAGTATTTTCATGTGTATTGTGCCATTGATTCTTCTTCTTTTGGTTATATTGTTTAGCTCGATCTTTAAGCTTCCGCAAATTGATAGTAGAAGTAGGTTATAGTATTCTGCTTTGATTTATATTGCATTATCGGGTTAACCTACACAGATTTTCTACACTTACAACTCCTTATTTCTTCCTTTAAGCTCCCCAATGTGTCTGCCAAATTAGAAGGATTCCCAACACCATGTTGCTCATCTGATCCATAGGGAGAGTCTCGGGAACTGTAGTCTACCATCTTGCTAGTCATATTTGATGTTTTTCTTGCAAGGTACATCATGTCATCTAAACCAAATCACAATAAACCAACGTACCTTAGCATAATTCCAGGAGGATACCTCATCTGCAAGATCAACCGACCAATGTAATACATGTATAACTTAATCATGACAACATATAGAAATATAACACATAAACATATAAGCATATAACCATCATTCTAGCTAGAGTCCAGTCATCAATGCATGACCATATCAACCACACATACTAGACCTCATGCATGAAAACGACCACCACATCATTGTACAATTGACCACATGTGAATACTAACGTGCATAATCAATGCATAATCAACCATACACTCATGACGACACATTCCATAAAGACACCATCAACTTCCCATGGTGACATCACTACAACCATTACCCATACCATGCAAATGCAACATGCACATGATCTTACAACATAAGAAACACACATGCAACCGACATGGATGCATGAACAACACACAACCCATCCAGTCTGAAGGGTGAACCACTCTCTGAAACCACTTTGTAACACCCTCCTCCCACATCTACCCAAGTAATCGGCCAACCAGGGTAAACATGTGACGAGAAGTTACTATGATATGATTTGACCTCGTAAGTCACCTTAAGGAAGTGAAACCGATGGAAACACACCATACATACCTTACACATCATCAACAAGACTCTAAGGAACCATCCCAACCTCTCAGGCAACCAACCCCTGAGTCCCACCGATTTTTTAGGTCAATTAACCCCTAGACGCTCCCATTATATGGGCATGCATGCGTCCAGTAGGCTATGGACTTTCCCACAACATGGTATGGCAATGTCGAGGGATTGTTCTGCTTGGTGTTGTGCTTGCATCCCCAGGATTTGAGCCACTTTTTCAAGCCCAGAACCCAGGTCACTGCCCATAACTAAATGGCACCTTCAATACAGAAAGATAACAATGGAATGATGATAAAAATGCAATTACTTGAACAAGGGCTTGACTGGACTCCTACTAGCCATGGCAGGCATTTCGTCAAACATATCACAAATATGTAATCTACAGGTGTAAACAAAAAATCTAAGCATAGGGGTCCCATACTTATATGGGAATAGCTAAGAAGCATTGATGTCTGAACGCATGAGCTACAATTTCATCCTAACGCATGAGCTACAATTTCATCCATTAGGAAATAGATACATTGTTCATTCATTCACAAGTAAAAACATGATGAGAGCCATACATAGCCACTGTCATAACACATGTTCATAACCAACATAATAGAAACAAAAATACCAAGGAAACAACAGCCATATAATCCACATATAAACCAACATAATACTCATGAAATAACAAGGAGAAATAACCTCATATTAATGCGGAAAAGGCCAACTAATTGTGGGAATTCCACGAACCACCCAAATGTAGACATGGTTGAGCGAAAACTCTCTTTAGCTAGTCACCCTTGTGCCATGTTCCAAGAATGAATGTGGGATCTCATAAAACACACCAATCAAAAACCATTCAGGGCTTCCAAAGGCCAACCATCTCAACCCATCAAACAATGATTCTACCCCATGGTTGGACATCACAAAACCATCATTAGATTGGTCTCTACCCAAGCCTTCCAGGGCTCTAGAGCGTTTGTTCCAATCAAGGCTTCCAGGACTAGTAACTCAACCCACAACTTACTCCGGGATTCCAGAGCGTTTGTCCAACCAGGGCTTCCACGAAATAATAACTCAACCCAAGCTAAAGGAAACATGAGAACCAACCAGAAAAACAAATAAATAAACTCACAACACCATGGTTATCCAGAAAATGGAAAGGCTAGGAAAATCCACTGCCAATCCAGGCAATCGTCCATGCCATTGACATATCATGACCAATAGACCACATGCATATGCCATGCATGCCAAAACTAGTGAGGAAAACATACATGCAACTCGGTACCTGCAAGCAAAACCAGTTGTAGCTGTTGATACCAATGTCCTTTTGCACTTTCCAGCTCTTTCTTTTCCTTCTTGCTCCAAAATTCAAAGTATTCCACAGTCTCCAAGAGTGCTCCAAGAAACTCTAAGTGTCCAAGAGTATGAGAGAGAGAATAGAGAGAGAGCTCCAAAACTGAACTGACAAATGTTATTGTACTGGTCCTCATAAGCCTTTTTATTAATGAGGCCTCTATTTTCTTCATTTTCCATTATTTTCCTTCATTTTCCTCCTCATATGCAACTTGTGACCTTTCACCTCCCTTTTCTCCTAATTTCCATTATTTTCATAAATAAAAGTGCCAAAATGCCATTTTGTCTTTCCAAAGCCTTTGTCATTGCCTTTGCTAATTTCCTTAGCCATTAATCAATCACAAGTGATCCCTATCACTACGCTTTTGCCCAACATTCAACTTGGAATAAATGTCCCATCAACTGTTGTTATTATTTTGTCTTTATTAACTTTTATTACATGGAATTTTCACTAGGGTTGTTACACAATGCTTCATAATGAATATGAACTATTGTCCCAAGAGGATATAATCCCCTTAGTAGAAACTTTGGCAAATCCCTTCTCGTCCTTGATATTAGCAGTCACATCAAGTTCAAAGAAACCTTTGGTCCAAATAGCAAAATTTCTCCATTAGAAGATGAAGATAAGGTGTCAGATACATTGAAAGAGATTAACATTATTCTTGAGCAACAACCCCCCGCCCCTGCCAAGCAATATCCCCAAAAACAAAATTCAAATGGTAGCAAAAGAGGATAAATAATAAAGTTCTGGATGGGAAGACCCATAAAAACCAAGAATGAATACAATGAGTGGGAAAAAAGAGGAACTAATAAATAAGACAAAATTGAAAATAATGATGAGGTAATCAACCATAAACAAATCTCTAGCATATGTAACAAGATCCATCGAGAATCCATGCGTAGTTGTTCCAACTAAAGGATTAAGCCAAAACCATCTTTTAAATAATGGACATGTTCTCTTGGAAGTGTGGGGGACTAGGTAGCAACCCTAAGGGGCCTAGTAAAATCAAAACAACCTACCATCCTTTACTCCAAGAGACTAAAGTGGGGAAATCAAAAGCCTTAAAGATGTGTAAGAAGCAGTGACATCTCCAAGAAAGAGTGGTGTTGATCTCAATAGGAGCATTTGATGGGTTATGTGTTCTATGGAACAACCCTATTTTGCACCTAAGCTTCATCCATCAAACACAATTTTGGATTCTAATTAGGTTATCTCATCTACAATCTTGTAAATATTTTAATACTTTTAATTTATACATGTTTTTGGCTTACATGGAAAGGGAAATTTTTATAGTATTATCATGATTCATGTCAAGCATCCAAATTGAAGTTTACCTAGAGCAACTAGAGGCTAGGGGTCGACAACACAGTGCCTAGATTGGATAGACTTTTAGTGCAAAACAATCTCACACTTTATGAATATTTGACCAAGTCTTCGACCATCTTATCAACAATATTAGATCACAAACCATTTTTTCTTTAAATTGAAGACTCTCCTAACTACAAGTCTCTCTCTTTATGATATAATTCCCTTTCCTTACATTAATTAACGATTCAAGGCATAATCACTAAGGCCTAGAAAGTATGGGTCATGGGAAACCTAGTCAATATCTTGGAGATAAATATAAAATTATTCAAACCAACCCTGAAACATTGGGTTAAGGTATATGTCACTCTACTTCAGTGACATATAAGAAAGCACTCATAACGTAGTCAAGCAATATTGAGGCTAAAATGGAAAACTAAGAAATCATGTTAGAATTATAGGATAATGAGGCACAACAAAAATTTCAAAGGGTAACAAAAAATGAAGAGGAAATTTAGAGATTAAAGTCAAGGAGCTTGTGGTTCAAATTAGGGGATACAAACATGACCTTCTTCCATAAGAAATCTATAGCCATAGTTTTAATAGATAATGTCAAGGAGAAACCATTGGAGGATGTAACCAAGATTGTTGACAGCTAGTACTATTTAAAAAAAGTTGCTACAACCTATTTTGCTAATATTTTTACTAAACACAACAAAGTCGATTATGTTGCATCAACTACCATGTTAGAAAACATACCAAAGGTACTTTCAAAGGTGGATAATATAGACTCGATGAAGCCGACTGAAAAGATGAAGATTCGTATTGTATCTGGAACAATGTTGGGTTCTAATGGATTTTTAATCTCTTTCTTTAGAACTTTAGAGTTTAATAAAAGTATAAATTGAATAATGTTATGGTTTGTGTAAAAGTCTTTTAAAATGGGAGGCAACATTAACTCCACTTTCCTTGCTTAAATTTTGAAAGATGCTAAGCCATCCTCCTTCTCCAAGTTCATGCCTATTTCCCTCTACAATTTTACATACAAAATAATGGCTAATATCATAGTTACCAAGTTGAGGAGAATTCCACCCATGCAAATCTCATACAAAGGAGGATTTGTGAAAAATAAATAAATAATCGATAAAATTGTGCTAGTCCAATAAGCTAGACATTCAAGCAAGTAGAACAAAGAGAAGTTAATGACAAGAAAGCTTGACATGGAAAATGTGTTCAATAAGGTGAGACATTCCCTTTTATTTGAGGTGACATCTAAGTTTGGGTTTGGTTTTTACTTCATTTTCCTAGTCACATCATGCATTAGTTCTCCATGGATAACTCCTCTAGTAAATGGTAAGATACCTCCTTTTTTAAGGAAATCATGGATTGAGGTAGGGTTAATCCTTATCCTCAATCTTACACATTATCATGGTTGACTCACCGAGTAAGAAGCTTGAGCCAGGAAGTATTGGAGTGAAACTCTCAAGCATCAAAATTATTAGGGTGTCAAAATTTTGAATCACTCTTCATAGATTATACATTACTTATGGGAGGGGCATCTAAAATATCTGTTTCTAGATTACAATAAGTGCCAGAGGTATTCACCCACATTTCAAGAGGGAATATTAATCACCGAAAAAGTAAAGTGTTGGGCTAGAACAGAAGTCCTTAGGGGATGCACTCCATATCTAGGATCTTACTATTACCTTTCTCTAGAAATCAGTTTACTTTTAAATATCTAGGAATTCCTATAGCTCTTGGTAGCCTTTCTCGTCACTCTTGGTGAAGTATAATTGAGGAGATCAGAGTAAATCTCAACTAATGGGGTTCACAATGAATAAATCATGTGATAGAGTGACTATGATAAAACTTCTCCTACCAACACTTCCTAAGTATCAATGTTCGGCCATGCTAACCTTAATTGACATCATGCAACAAATAGGTAACACGATATGGAAGTTTTTGTGGCAAGGTTGGGAAACTAATACCAAGAAGTTCCATTTAGTCAATAAAAAACTGTAAGGGCATCAAAAGATAGAGAGGATTTGAGGACTAAAGACTCTACTTTAAGAATCTTGCTATGGCAACTAATATTCTCTAGAGATTAATTTAAGGTGGAGTTGACTGGTGGAAAAAATATTTTAAAGGGAGTGAGAAGAGATGTATCAACATTATGAGGGGGAATATGAGAGGCTCTCAAATCTATAAATTATTGATAATTTTTACACCAATAATTCACTCCAAACGCACATTGATCCTAGGAAATGACAAAGAAATTAAAATTTTGAATGACAACATCATGGGTACAAGCCATTAATCGATAATACAAGACTACTTCCTCGGTTATGGATGGATGCTGAAAATATTTCATGTGTATGATATTTCATTGTGGTTATATTGGCGCATGCCAATGGAAAGGTTGGGTTTGAATGGATCCTTGCGAGATGATGCACACTTTGGTTCTAAAGATTTTCTTTGGTGTAAGTGGACATGCTCCTTGGGATCCTAATTCTAAGAATCAAAGGTGGTGGGGAGAATCATACTCCAAAGTTAAATAATATTGTCTTCATAATCTATTATTCCTTTATCTTCCGTAAATAAGTCAAATTTGCAAACATATTTGGCATAGAAGTGGTTTCCCAAAGGTCAATAGCTTTTGTTGGGCTACGATACATAGTAAGCTCCTTCCAACAAATAATTTGTTGAAAAGAGGAATACAAGGATTTTCTTGGTGTACTCTATGTTAAGGGGTGGAGAATATATTCATAAACTATTTTTTGATTGGAGAAGTGTAGTGATTTGCGTTTACTAGCCAATGTCATCAAGTGAGATGTTTGCTCTCTTGGAGGGACATATTTCCAATGTGGAAGACTTCTTACAGAGATGCTCTTAAAAATAAGTCCTTCAAAAATTCGTGGAATGTCCTCATAAAATATTTGTGCTAGAAGATCTAGTTAGCTAGAAATAAGATGGTTTTTAATCAAAATTTGGTAAATCGAAATGTTATGTGGCCAAAGCAAACGGTCTCCTAGCAAAACACATCAACACTAGACTCAAAATTTCATCACATATATAGTTTTGCACATGGATGAGGAGGCATGGTATAATGAGTTTGGAATTCAAAACAACCCTTCAACTCCCTATAATCAGAACCAAAGCTCAAATCCACAATGGAAAACCCATTTTAATGCTCGAGACTTCCAAAGCCAGAGAGAAAAACAAACTTCCCTTTATTTGTTCTTCAATGGACCTTCAAGAATAAATATGAGGGTGGAAGGAGTTGGGCGGGGTGGGGGAGGTGGGGGGTGGTGGGGTGATTCATGAACTAACATGGATATTCAGTTGGACAATTCGCCACAACATATTTGATAAAATTATACTAAAAACTCTAAAATATACACTATGAGAGCTTATTTCTCTCTACATTTTTGAATATGTAAATTATTTTTGTTGCATATGCATGTAAATTATAACTATGTAGAAAATAGAGAATAAAAAAAATAAGAAATCACAAAACACAATTGACACAAGATATATCATATGACTCTCTTGGGATAAAACCTAGTTGGAAGGTGAGGTTGCTCCACTCTTTTTCTTTGAATACAAAATTGATGCCAGTACAAAGAAGTAAGTCCTCAACCTATGGATTAATATAGTGCACAAAATTGTCTCTATGTGCTCTCTCCCTATCCCTATCGAATCTTTATTCATCTGTGGAACAAGATGCACTCGAAAAGAATGGAACCCCCATTTCTTCCTAGTGGCCTGGTTATAACACAGCTCAATAACCTACAAGTGGTTAGGTTTGACTCCTTCAACTCTTAAACAAAGTTACAATATGGACTCTTCTAGAGTCTTATTCATGATGATCATGTGGACAACGCATTTTCCATGAGTAATGGGGGTTGACATGGCATCCTCTCGAATTATGTTATGTAAAACAAGAAGGGCAACTTCTGAGTGGCATAACTTTTGCACATAGATGTCGATTGAGGTGATTCTTGTGCCGTTGGAAAGGTCTATAGGTGTGGAATAGGAAAAAATGTGTTGCACTAAAAAAAAAAAAAAAAATTACACCCAAAAATGTCGTCTAATACCTCAAAATGTTCCCAAAAGGTTCCCAACTGCAATTTCCTAAACTAGGTCTTGCCGGTAAAAGTGGTCTTGTGAACTGATTCCTCCACTTTTTCCACTTTGAAAACATCAAGATGGATAAAAACAATATAATGATCCAATCTTGAACGCCTCTCCTCATTTTCGGAGGCTTTGGATCTCCAAAATATTTTTGAATGAGACGAGGAGATGTTTCCTCCACCTTCTCTTGGGTGTACCATTTAGCCTTGCTTGGAAGCTCTCCTTTCAACATACGTTGCTAGAGTTCATGTTGCCCCTATCTTGTAGCTATATGCCTCTTATAAAATTGCATCTTATTTCCAATATGCTTGAGCATCTAGCACCAAATCCTATACAAAAGGTAGGACTTGTTCCTCTTCCTAACCTAATATGGAAGGCTCATACAGTTTCAAATTCTCTACATTCACAATTGAGAAAATGCGCATGGATGGGGGTAGACTGAGTCTATAGGCATTATCTCCCACCATCTCCAATATCTCAAAGGGACCATACCTCATATCCTTTATTTTCTTACTAGGACCTTATAGCCTCTCATAGTTCAACTGTAATCATACTCTATCTCCCATCTTGAACGCCTTCTCTGTTGTTTGCTAACTATACCTCGCCTTCTATTTTTCTTGTGATTTCTATAGTGTCTCTTGTACTTGTATATGGATTTTCTTGGTCTCTTCCCAAAAATGATATTCCTCAAGGCATCCCCTGTAAGATCATCCCTCACTCTTCCTTAATGCCCATATGCAATATCCAAAGGTGAAGGTGACAAATATCCATAACAAGTTTTAAATGGGGACTTACTAGTAGAAGTGTGAACTGCTGTATTATAAGAATGTTGTATATATGCTAGATTTACATCCTAGGTATTTTGGATGCTTCTGATCATAACACCTCAAAAGCTACAACAAAGTCTTGTTAACTACTTTTGATTGTGGATGGAATGTTGTAGACCTCTTTAACTTCATGTCCATATTCTCCGACAATGTAGTCTAGAATGCACTAAGAAATAATTTTTCCCTATCTGAAACAATGCTCCTTCGTATCCCAAAGTACACCTAGAACTGTCCAAAGAGAAAATTTGTTGCTTCTTGCCCATTGATGGTCTTTCTATAGGGCATCAGAACACACAACTTGTTGAACCTGTCAACTACCACAAATAGGTAGTCATGTCCCTTCCTAATTGTTGGTGGACCTCCCAAAAATTCCGTGGAAATGCTTTCCCAAGGACGAGTGGGTAGAGGGAAGGGCTGATATAGACCCTATTTCCTATTACTAGGCTTACTATTACATAAAATCATTCATCCTCTTATGAACATAGCTACCTATTCTTACATCTTAGGCTAATAAACATACCTTTGCAAGTTACCTATTGTCTTCCTACATGAAAGTTCCCTGCTACTTTGGAGATGTGAGCCTCTTTAACCAACAACAGTTGCTCACCTTTAGGAACACATGACTTATCCAACTAATGGAGTAACCCTTCCTGGAGATGGTAGTCAACTAAGTTGTCATCATCGTGCACATGACTCTCGCTCTGCAACTATTGAAACACTATGATATTACTAATGGAAATATTAAGTGTATAGCAATAGCATAAACTATGAGAAAAAGCCCATTGTAGCCACTACAACAACCCCATAATTTGACTCCTTCAAAATTTTGGAGCCCCCTTACTAGACTTCTCTCTTTGTCTACACCCTTACGAGTCTTCGCATCGCGACAGTAAGTCAAGTTTTTATAGGCACCTGAGAAAAGTTCAAGTTGAAAATTCCAAAAAAGAAGCCTAACTCTCTCAAGGTCGCAATTCGCAAGTATAGACATTACTTTCAGACATAAAATTGCAACCTGCGGCCCCCTTCCAAGCATGGCTTATTAGCCCAAGTTTAAAAGTCGTGGGTTCAATAGGTCGCACAACTCATGTAATTATAAAAGCAATGACCTTGTGATCCAACGACTTGCGACCTATATTGATTCGTGAACTACCATGGATATTCAGTTGGACAGTTCGCCACAACATATTTGATAAAATTATACTAAAAAAATTTAAAATCTACACTATGAGAGCTTATTTCTCTCTACATTTTTGAATATGTAAATTATTGTTTGTTGCATATGCATGTAAATTATAATTATGTAGAAATTAGAGAATAACGGAATAAAAAATCACAAACCACAATTGACACAAGATATATCACAGGACTCTCTTGGGATAAAACCTAGTTGGAAGGTGAGGTTGCTCCACTCTTTTTCTTTGAATACAAAATGGATGCAAGTACAAAGAAGTAAGGCCTCAACCTATGGACTAATATAGTGCACAAATTGTCTATATGTGCTCTCTCCCTATCCCTATTGAATCTTTATTCATCTATGGAAAAAGATGCACTTGAAAAGAATGGAACCCCCTTTTCTTCCTAGTGGCCTGGTTATAACACAACTCAATAACCTACAAGTGGTTAGGTTTGACTCCTTCAACTCTTAAATAGATTTACAATATGGAATCCTATAGAGTCTTATTCATCATGACCATGTGGACAACCCATTTTCCATGAGTAATGGGGGTTGACATGGCATCCTATCGAATTATGTTATCTAAAACAAGAAGGGCAACTTCTGAGTGGCATAACTTTTGCACATAGATGTCGATTGAGGTGATTCTTGTGTCGTTGGAAAGGTCTCTATGTGTAGAATAGGAAAAAATGTTTTGCACTAAAACCACAAATTTTTACACCCAATAAAAATGTCATCTAATACCTCAAAATGTTCCCAAAAGGTTCCCAACCCCAATTTTCCAAACTAGGTCCTGTTGGTAAAAGTGGTCTTGTGAACTGATTCCTCCACTTTTTTCACTTTGAAAACATAAATATGGATAAAAACAATATAATGGTCCAATCTTGAACACCTCTCCTCATTTTCAAAGGCTTTGGGTCCCCAAAATAATTTTGAATGAGATGAGGAGATGTTTCCTCCACCTTCTCTTGGGTGTACCATTTAGCCTTGCTTGGAAGCTCTCCTTTCAACCTACCTTTCCAGAGGTTATGCTGCCCCTATCTTGTACTTATAGGTCTCTTTCAAAATTGCATCTTATTTCAACTATGCTTGAGCATCTAGCACCAAATCCTATACAAAAGGTAGGACTTGTTCCTCTTCCTGATCTAGCATGGAAGGCTCATAGAGTTTTAAATTCTCTACATTCACAATTGAGCAAATGTGCATGGATGGGGGTAGACTGAGTCTATAGGAATTATCTCCCACCATTTCCAGTATCTCAAAGGGACCATACCACATATCATTTATTTTCTTACAAGGAACTTGTAGCCTCTCATTGTTCAACTGTAACCATACTCTGTCTCCCACCTTGAACACCTTCTCTCTTCTTTGCTAACTATACCTAGCCTTCTATTTTTCTTGTGATTTCTACAGTGTCTCTTGTACTTGTATATGGATTTTCTTGGTCTTTTCCCAAAAAATATATCCCTCAAGGCATCCCCTATAAGATCCTCCCTCACTCTTCCTTACTGCCCATATGCAATACCCAAAGGTGAAGCAATAAATATCCATAACAAGTTTCAAATGGGGACTTAATAGTAGAAGTGTGGAGTGCTCTATTATAAGAATGTTGTATATGTGCTAGATTTACATCCTAGGTATTTGGATGCTTCTTATCATAACACCTCAAAATCTACAACAAAGTCTTGTTGAGTACTTTTGTCTGTGGATGGAATGTTGTAGACCTCTTTAACTTCATGTCCATATTCTCCCACAATGTAGTCTAGAATGTACTAAGAAATATTATTTTCCTATTTGAAACAATGCACATTGGTATCCCAAAAGACACCCAGACTTGTCCAAAGAACAAGTTTGTTGTTTCTTTCCCATTAATGGTCTTTCTACAAGGCATCAGAACACACAACTTGTTGAGCCTATCAACTACAACAAACAAGTAGTCACACCCCTTCCTAGTTGTTGGTAGACCTCCCAAAAAGTCCATGGAAATGCTTTCCCAAGGACGAGTGGGTAGAGGGAAGGGATGATATAGACCCTATTTCCTATTACTAGGCTTGCTATTTACGTAAAAGCATGCATCCTCTTATGAACATAGCTACCTATTCTTGCATCTTAGGCTAATATGCCTACCTTTGCAAGTTAGCTATTGTATTCCCTACAAACTTGGAGGTGTGATCCTCTTTAACCAACAATAATTGCTCACCTTTAGGAACACATGACTTATCCAACTAGTGGAGTAACCCTTCCTAGAGATGGTAGACAACTATGTTATCATAATCGTGTACAGGACTCTGGCTCTGCAACTGTTGAAACACTATAATATTCCTAATGGAACTATTAAGTGGATAACATTAGCATAAACTATGAACAAAAACCTATTGTAGCCACTGCAACAAACCCAAAATTTGACCCCTTCAAAATTTTGGAGCCCCCTTACCAGAATTCTCTCATTTGTCTACACTCTGACGAGTCTTCGCACCCCGACAATAAGTCAATTTTTTCTAGGTACTTGAGAAAAGTTCAAGTTGAAAATTCCAAAAAAGAAGCCTAACTCTCTCGAGGTCGTAAGTCGCAAGTATATACATTACTTTCAGGCATAAAATTGGAACCAGCGGCTCCCTTCCAAGCATAAGTTATTAGCCCAAGTCTCCAAGTCATGGATTCACTAGGTCGCACAACTCATGTAATTCTAAAAGCAATGATCTTGTGATCCAACGACTTGTGACCTATAATGATCACCAAAGCACAGTCACCAAGTCACACATTTGCCATGTAACTGACCTCCAATCCCGCGACTCAGTCTACCTTGCGACCTCAAGAAACCACAAGCCCCTGAAGTCACATGGTCGATAAATCACAATCTATTTAAACATCACTTTTGCAACCTCCCCTAGTATCCGACCTTGTGACCTCCTAGACCCCGCACCTCCAACTGATTTATAAATAAATTCCTCGTTCATTGTCCATTTGTTTAGTTGATTGGAGTGCTCGAGGTAGAGAAACTTGGAAAATGAGAAGGCACGCGACTTCTCTCTCCAGCTAAGCATCTTTCCACCTCCCCTGTAATCATTTTTCATGCCATGTGTGTCCCCTCCAAGATCCATTTCGATTTTTTAGATCTTGGGGGCCTCCCCCCAAGATCCAGATAGTGGTATAAGAGCCAGGTTACGACTCCACGAGAATGAGGGTTTCACACATATTTCAGTTTCAAAGTTTTGCAACAATATTCAACAAACTTCATGCATGTGCTACGACCTCCACATACCACTAGAAATAACCGGATCTCATGCTCCACTTCTCTCTTAGGTGGTAGCCCTTTAAGCTCATGAAACACATACCTATAATGCATGTAGTAACTATTTTAGTTGTTTCTGTTTCTTAGTATACCCCTTTAGGGATGCCTTTGCTCTCACTAACTCTTAATACAGACTGATTTTATTTTAAAAACAATAAAACATACTTCTTACTAGAATTGATCAGTTTGTTGGCTTGGTTGGCATTTACCAGTGAAAAGTTCGACTTACCTTTGTGTGCGGTGATGGTGAATGATTTCCATCCTCGACGAGGTGGTACTAGTTGGCTCTCTATATGAACATTGCATCTCGCATGTACATGTAGGGACTTCTAAACACCACTCCACATACATAAAAAAGAACTACATCTGTTCTACTTCATCAATAAAATAAACATTGATAACAAAATAATTATGCATTGTTTTATTACCTTTATCTCAATATCCTTATTTGCCCATCCCAATGAATATGATTTGGATGATCACAAACTTTCAAGCCCAATTTGTTGACAAGCTCTGCTGGAATTAGATTCGCCTGCGATCCCGAGTCAAACAAAGCATCAACCTTTGTCTTCTTAACTTGTATCTTTATGTGGGAGAGTTTGGTAATTTCCTTCTCTTTCTATTGCTAAGGGCTACTTAGATTCACCCTCTTCTGGATTGATGTATAAATGACCTTCTTATTCGCGTTTGAGTTTCTTTCAGCGTAGTTGCTCAAATCAATGGCCATGAGATTCTTCTTATTTGCATCTTTCTTTTTGTTCTTTAGGTTAAGCTTTGGATGCAACTTTCAACACTTCTTCTTTGTATGGTCATCAATGTTACAATGGTTGCTAAGCTCTTTGCACTGGTGTGTTGTGGCGGTCATATTTTTATCCTTTCCCCCTTTCCACTTATTCCCCCCCTCCTTAGAAATGTCTCGATGCTCCTTCTGCTTCGATTCACTTGATTACCCTTTCTCCCGGGCTATGTTCTCTAGGTAATGTGCCTATCTAGGCTTGAACAACATCATTTGCTTCTTTAGATGGCTATGTAGACCCCCCAGATACTCTAGGAGTACATCTGGGTTCTTTGGGGAGATACTGAACATTATGGTCATCTTTCTAAATTATATGGTGTACTCTTATACACTTGGCCCTAATTTCTTCTTGAAGTAATTCCACATGATCTATTGGTCCTCTACATACCAAATAGGGTAAAATTATGACTTAAGGAGGGTTTTAAATTCCTCCCACTTAGTCACTAGAGGATCTCCCTCTAACCTCAAGGTATCTTTGTGGATTTCCCACTATGGCCTCCTAATTTTAGTGGCATAAATGAAATATTTTGTTCTTTCTCTATACGATGAATAGTGAAATAAAATTCTAATTGTTGCAACGAATGATTTAGCTTCAAAGCATTGATCTCACCTCATTATATCTTGATATCAACCTTCACTTCCATTTTGAACATGGTTCATGACACTCAAACCAGGTTGGTCCTTTTCAGGTTCTTTCTTCAACTCCTTCTAGGTTTCTTCCCGCTCTCTTAATCTCCCCTATGATTCAACCTTCGCATTAGAACCTCTATCTTCTTTGAATAGTATGACCTTATTGGTCGAGGCTGCCATGAGGAGATTCATGTTAGAATTTATATCTGTAACTTGTGCTTCCAACTGGAAAAACCTCTCCGCCATAGGATTAGGAGGGTTATTCCCAGATTCATTGGCCATGATTGGGGTTTTATGACTTTTGGCTTAGCCAATCTAGATCCCTTCTAAATCTTCACAATATACCCAAAGAAACCTGCTTTGATACTAATATGATCTGTAAATGTCCATGGATATTCCACTGGACATTTCGTCACTATAGATCTGATAAAATTATAGTTAAAAATATGAAATCTACACTATGAGGGTTTATTTTTCTCTCGATTTATGGATCTGCGAATCACCATTTGTTATGTATGCATGCAAATTATAGTTATGCAGAAAATAGAGAACAATGAAATAAAATTTCACAAACGATAGTTGACACAAGATATATCCTAGGAAACCCTTTCGATAGAAAACTCAGTTGGAAGGTGAAGCAACTCTACTCTCTTTCTATGAATAGAAAATGGACGCAACTACAAAGAAGTAAGGCTTGTGGCTGGTAGGCTGCTACAATGCACAAATCCTCTATGTCTGATCTCTTCCTATTCCTCTCGACTCTTTACTCGTCTATGGAACAAGATGCACTTGAAAAGAATGGAACCCCCTTTTCCTCCTAGTGGACTGGTTATGACACAACCTGATATCCTGTTAGTGGTTAGGTTTGATTTCTTAACTATTACCTAGAGTTACAATATAGACTCTTCTAGAGTCTTCTTCATCATGATCACGTGGCTAACCCCTTTTACATGAGTTATGGGGGATGGAATGGCATCCTCTCAAATTGTGGTGGTCAAAACAGGAAGATCAACTTATTAGTGGCATAAATTTTCTATATGGACTCTGATTGAGGCGATTCTTGCACCATTGGAAATGTTTTAATGTGTAGAATAGGAACAAAATGTATCGTGTTAAAGCGACAAAGTTTTATCCCCCCAAAAGTTGCCATTTAATGCCTTAAAATGCTTCCAGAAGGTTTGAGACCCCAATCTGCCAAATTGGGTCCCACTAGTAAGAATGACCCTATGAGCTTATTCCTCCACTTTTTCCACTTTGCAAGCATCAAGATGGATGAAAAAAAATATAATGATCCAATATGGATCATGGGGTGGCGATTCTATATGATATTGGAGGAACAACAATGTCAACATATGCATCACGTCTCAACACAACATCTAATAATCAAGCAAAAGCCTATGCTCTACTTAGAGGCATCCAACTAGCAAAGGACTAAAGGATCATATCACTTTTGGGAGACTCCATGGTGATCATAAGCCATGCTTGGGAGCTCTGTTTCAATGAAAACTAGGCTAGCAATGTTCATATTTATAGCTAGAAGGAGGCAAACTCCTTGGAAAATATATTCTTTTATCATTTGAAATGAGAGCTTAATTGTGAAGTAGACAGATGGGCCAAAAAGGCCACCGATCTAACTATAGGTCAATACATTGAAAATTGGGTGAGCTTGCATCCAATTATTCCTAAAGGTTTGGAGTTAATAACACATCCATTAATGATTAATATCAACATGACACATTGACTTGTAAATAAATTCAACAGTATTAGGAGGAGAGCATTGAGGACAGAGTGACCCCTGCTCCTGTGCCTCTCGCATGCAAGCAATATCCTCAAGTTTATGTACTAAATGTTGTAGCTTGAAGGCATGTCATCATTTGGGACAATTAAATATATATACATGTAATTTGAGAACACATGTGGTCAAGAGCACCTAATGTCAGGGCTTTAAGATAATGAATTTGAGCAAAGGGTCAAAGAATCTAGCTATATCATGTCACATGTGAAGGAATTTGTCGAGATAACAAGGAATGTTGGTGTTTTGGGCCTTTTTCATTTGG
The DNA here is from genome assembly GCA_031772625.1 of Pinus tabuliformis. NCBI lineage: Eukaryota > Viridiplantae > Streptophyta > Pinopsida > Pinales > Pinaceae > Pinus > Pinus tabuliformis. The sequence continues at coordinate 1,294,339,912 of CM062819.1, forward strand.
TCTAGTATTTTTTTTCTTTGATAAATTGAATGTAGCAAATGAGAATTGGGCTCTTAGATATCTCTTCACCCCTATCTTTTTATGGTTAGTTTTCTTTGTTGCGCCAAGATGCGCTCTACAACCAAGTGTAGGGGAGATGTTGTCATGTAACGTTACATTTAAAAACATTAAATTAATATTTACACTAATAAATAAAAAAATAATAATAACAAAAAGTCATATTAGCTCTTTGGTCCTCGATGATGGATGGTGTAACCATCCGAAACATTGGACGGGTAAAAAACCATTACACAATTCTCTTCCGGAAATCTCCGACAATATGAATAATTGTGGAAGCCTCCGATCACTTATAACAAAAAAGTCTTTCAAAATGGGCCATAAATAAAATACTTCAATTTCATCTTAATTTTACATCAACTTTATATAGAAAAACAAGTAATTGAACACACACACACACACCCACATATACTTTCTAATTTAGTGTATGAGGGGACTTAATAATTCTTTGAATGTTTGATATGGAATTTAAATGTAACATTAAAAAAATGATTAATAGCAAAAAAAATCAATGTAAATATAGATAGAATATGCAAAGTAAATGAAAATAAAAGAAATTTGATTGCTAAAACATTTTATTAGTGTGTTGTTCAACATAAATGAGATGTGTAATTCGTTCCATTGATAGATGTTTTTTAATGATTTGACATGTAATATTTTTTTGCTAGTTTATGTGAGTAAGATCATTGCACCACTAAATTTTGGCTTTACCCAGGGTTTGAACCTTTGATTTAATGATTTACATAATACTTCATAACATGGCAATGACCAATTGGGTTGCCTCCATGCTCTGAAATGTAATATTAAAAAAAATATTCGTAACAATTTTTTTTCATGGAAATATCTATTTATTTATAAAGAGATTATATCTATATTGTATAAAACAAACTAAAAAAATAAAATTTGCACTTGTGTTATTTAAGATAAACACTATGTGTAATTCTTTTCATGTTTGGCATAGAGTTTACTTATGACATATATATATATAAACAAGAGATTTATCAAACATCCAGATCAAATCTCTTGAAAAATAAACCATTTTTAAAAGTTACACTTTAAAATTTTTTTACACCGCAAAAAATTTAATCCTCTCAACACTCATAAAACTAAACTTAACATAAATTTGCACTCCATTTAACTCATTAAAAAAATGCCACTAAAAACCTATAATTGTGATAATTTTTTCCAAGAAATTTTAAACTCGAAACCTCAGGGAAGTTCACTTTCCCTAATTTTCCAAAGCAAGTTCTCACAACTGAATGAATATTCCACTAAATTTCATGCAATAAAGAACTTCCCTTAATTTTCCGAGGCAAGCTCTCACAACTGAATAAATATTCCACTAAATTTCATGCAATAAAAAAATGCAATGTGTAGTGAAACTAAGTCAAAAAAAAAAAAATCAAAATCGTAATCCCAACAATGGAATCATGCCCTATCAACCATTTCAGTTTGCCGAATTCCAGAGCCCTCACCGGAAATGGGGGCGATGAGTGCCCGTATACAACGCCTCCTCTCTTGTGCTGTGTGCTCTGCCGGTCGTGTCAAGACCACTGTCATGTCATCATAAAGGTCGGCAGATGTGATTCGCTCGGGGAGGAGAAACAGTCGTGATCACGCCATGACATCTCAGGGTTTTTAATTTAATTGGTTTAATGGGAAAGAATATATGTTAAAAATTATGTGATTAAGAAATTATAAGTTTAAAATTAGAGCGTTAGAGTATATTACTCTATATGTCTTACTAAATTTAATTTTTAAGTTAAATTATTGTGTTGAGATAGATTTTTTTTGTCCCATAAACAAGAATATATATATTTTAACAAATTTAATAGTAAAATCAAATTATTATATTAAAATAAATAACAAAAAAAAGTCTAATACACTAATTTAATATGTGTGACTTAGTCCTAATGTGTGTGACTTAGTCCTAGCCTTAAAATTATATAATAATAATAATAATAATAAAAAATTAATTTTTTTTTTGAAAATAAGATGTCTTTCTGTTATCTCTTTTATTACCTCCAACGGATATTGTATTATATCGCGCGAGCTTAGGTTGCGTTGGGTGCCACTGATAGTAAGACAGTCGAGCAACATCACAAAGATAGAGATTGGGATTGGTCATGGAAGATTTGCAGGACGCAGTTCTACTGTCAATAATAGTGAAAACAGATGCCAAATGCACGGGAAAACTCGGGTGCGTAAGCCAGCGGTGGCATTCGCTGGCTTCAGATGATCATCTCTGGTGTCACTTTTGCGCTCAAGATTTCAATATTTCGTCTCGCCTGGATCCTACTGGAAGTCCTTGTTCGTCCTACAAGGTAAAAACTCCTTACCCATTTGGTCTCTGCTCCAACTTTTAGCTAATTTAAACCCCATTCTTGTCTTGAACTCTCCAATTTCCCTGCCCCGCGCCGTGTTCTTGCTTTTATTTCTTCTTTTCTGAAAGAGTGGTATAATTAATGGCATAAAATTCCTTAGGTCTCTCTGTAATGCTTCTGCTATATTTTCTTTTTTACCCCGCGAGCTGCAGGAAATCAGTATCCCGTTGAATTGCAGTTACCTTTTCCGCAACCAAGTGTCTTATTTATTTCAACAGTCCTGTGGAGATCAAGGAACCTCTTTGGATGCAAAGCTATTAGCATAGCATAGGATTGATTTTCAGGGTTAAATTGCATGGAAGATCAAATGTAGTTCAGCTTACCATGGCGCATCTATGTTGTTTCCCCTTCAGTAGTTTCTGCTCAGTGCTAATTAAAGATCGAAATAACCCCCCTTATGGGAAATAATAAGCGTTTTTACGTGTCACCGATCAGTTTACCTGTTCCTGAAACACTGTTCAATACACGGGGAAATTAGTATGCATTGCATCTACTTAGACCCTAGGAAATAATGATGACTAATCCTTCTACGGCAACCTTCAATTGAGGTGGTAGAATATGGCCGTTAGCATACCTTCCAGGTAGCTAAAGCTCACATGATCGCACTACTTGACAAGCGTTGGTTTCTCTCGATCTGCTTGAAACTCACGTCCTCCAACTAATTAATTTGTGGTGAACCCGCTAGCAGCAATTAACTCTCCAATAACAAATGTTGAAGACACAACGCGCAATGAAATACTCGCGGGTAATCAATAGAACTAAAGAAGAAGAATGTTTAATCGTTCCCACTTCGAGGAGACAACGCCCAATACAACGCCACTCTGAAGGGGCAACCTCAAATTACATGCCTGTAATATTCAACACGCCTCCCGTTACATGGGATGATGTTAATGTAGACGGAGGTAGTGGAGATAAGATAAGATACATAATTTTATTAATATCTAATGAATAACCACAACTAGTAGGTCAAAGGGTCTAAATAAAGTAACTCCAGTGTAGATACATGGTGGGAGTGCAAAAACAAATCTTCTCGTTGATGTGATCTAAATTAGATAAATATATATGTATGATTCGTAATGAATTATTATATAATTTGTCATCTATTTTGTTTTTCTTTAGGTGGAAAAATTAGAGCTTCTGGCTTTTAGAACTCAATCTAGGGGTAGGCCTTTGCTTTGGTGGTTTTGGGTCCAAAAACTTTAAAACTTATTGTTGATTTTTTGGTAGCATCAGATGTGCTCTAGCGTTGAAATTTGGAGGAAAGGCTAAGGCACATGAGATTTCCAAGATCCAGAAATCGTTTTGAGAAATTCCATCCGGATGAGGAGTTATTAAAGTAATTAACATTTTTAATGGGTTCCTAAGTCTAAACTTGGGAAAATAAAAATATTAATGGGTATTAATAAAGATAAGGATGAAAAGCTTCTAAGAGACAAGGATCAAGTTTTTTTTAATCTTAACCGTTGATTAGGGATTTAATCTCGGCCGTTGATTTATCAACAGGAAAAGTTAAGAGAAAACTTGAGGGTCATTTGGAGACACACCAACAGATACTTAGTATCTCAAGGAAATTCAATTCTCAAGGAAGAGGAGATCGATTTTAGAGGGAGTTGTAGGGTCGAGGAAGAGGAGGGCCTCAACAGCAGGCAGTGATCGAGGAGGAGGTGACGCAGGGGTAGTGGAAGACAGCGTTGAAAGAGAGACGCAGTCTAGAGGAGAGACGCAGAGCCTATGCAGGCTGACGCAGAGCCACTCAGTGCCACGCTGGGTCAATCAGATTGACACAGAAGTGGGAGCAGGGTCTCCAAAGTGTTAGATGGTCTCAGAGGGAAAGTCTCAGGTGTTTTCTTTCAGTTTCTCTGTAAAATCATTCCTTGTAAAAGCAATTGCTGCTGAAGATTAATAAAGCCCTCATCTGCTGCACCAATTTTCCTGCATTGGGTTTTTTTGGGGACAATTGTCCAAAAATAATTGTGTCGATGTGATTGATTCTTGTGCATGTATTTTTTTTCTCTGGGTAATTGTGTGATAACTGCAGTAGAATTTATTTTAATATTTGCTGAAGGAATTTCGTAAATAACTTATTGAGAATAATAAGTAGGTGAAATAAATCAGTTGCTGCAGTGATAGAATTTCAGTTTAGAAATTTTCACATGGTATCAGAGCAGAGATTCGACAACAGGAAAGGAAAATCGATTATGGGTCAAGAGCATGATGCAGAGGCATCTACTCAAGGGGACTCACACAGATTTCTAGAATAATGCACAAGGGATGAATATTAGATGTTAGCTTCTAGATTGGAAGAAAAAGCCGCTTGCCTTGCAAGGTCTACCTCCTCGGAGGTTTGGCACATAGACGGTGGAGCTTCCTGGCATATGACAGGAATCCAAGAATGTTTTTCAGATTATTAGGAAGAAAGAATGAATTTTCAGATCACCATGGGGATTAAGGCAAAGTGTACTTCAGTAGGAAAAATGTACCATAGTTTTTCAAACCGAAGCAGGAGAGAGACTTCGAGCAACCAATGTGCTGCATGTGCCGGGATTGGGGATGAACTTACTTTTTGTATCTCAACTTCAAAACAAGGGCTATGGCGTTTTCATTAAGGAGAAAGTATATGTCAAACACCCAAGCTGGAAAAGGAATGCTCAGATTGGAATCAAAAGTAATAGGTTGTACATGTTACAACTAGAATCACCAATGGAACTGATAGGCAGTAATGGAGACAAAGACTTGAATGAGCTATGGGACGGGAGGATGGGACACTAACACCATGGGGCTCTGAGAATTCTCAGGAAAATAGTATCAGGAGTTCCAGAACTAAGCACTGAACGAGATGATGCATGCAGAGGGTGCGCTCTGGGCAAGTATGCCAAAGTTGCGTTTTCCAGAAGTAACAATAGGGCGAAGAGTGTGCTAGGATTGATACACTACGACATCTGTGGACCGATGTCCACAAAATCTCTTAGTGGTACCGAATTTTTTGTCACCTTCATCGATGATCATTCCAGGAAGACTTGGATCTACTTTCTAAAAACCAAGGATGAGGTTTTCGGTCGATTCAAAGAGATCAAGGCTCTAGTGGAGAATCTGACAGGAAAGAAGAGAAAAGTATTGCTCTCGGACAATGATGGAGAATATATTGACAAGGACTTCATTGATTTTTGCGCTAAGGAAGGCATCAAAAGAGAGTGGATAGCTCCCTACTATTCGGAGCAGAATGGAGTAGCAGAAAGGAAAAACAGGACTATCGTGGAAGCAGCTAGGGCAATGCTGTATGATCAGGATATGCCTAAATTTCTATGGGCAGAAGCATACATCACGACAGTTTATGTCCAGAACATGACTTCTCACAAGGCATTGGGCAAAATCACTCGAGAGAAGGTCTTCACTAGAAAGACCCCTGAAGTTAGTCATTTCAGGATATTTGGGAGTTTAGCATATTGTCGTATACCCGAAGAAAAGATAAAGAAATTAGATCAAACTGCTTTGAAAGGATATCTTGTGGGGTATAGCGAGAATGCTTAGGCATATAGGGTCTATCTTCCAAGAGTAGGAAGGTAATAGTTCGGCGGGATGTAAAGTTCATGGAGTATAGAGCTTTCAGAAAATCCCGAGAAATGCCTTTCGAGGAGTAGTCGAAAGACGAGCCGTTGGTCAGACCACTTCAACCAGCGGAAGTTGGTACCAGAAATCCTCCTGAAGACAAGGCTTCAGAACAGGAGGAATCTTAGGAAGAAGAGGAGTTGATAGATGTGCCTACTACCAGTGGAAGAACGAGCCGGGAACTCCGACAGATTCTACGGGATGCAGAAGACTTCATTGGTGCACCCAGGAATAATAAAAGGGAGCGAAGATAGCCAGACAGATACCAGGCCTTAGTAGCTCAGGTTGGGGAACCTTCTAGTTTTCAGGAGGCCGTTCAGCATCAAGTATGGGTGGATGCTATGGTGGAGGAATACAACTCTATAATGGTCAATGATGTCTGGGAAGTGGTACCTAGGCCTCAGGACAGATCGGTGGTAGGTCCGAGATGGATCTAGAAGGTAAAATATGTTGTAGATGGCAGTGTGGAGAAATACAAAGCCATGTTCGTGGCTAAGGGGTATGCTCAGAAGGAAGGGATAGACTACGAAGAAACCTTCGCCCCAGTAGCCAGGTATACTTCTATTAGGACCGTGATATCTCTTGCAACACAGATGGGGTGGGAGATTCATCAGATGGATGTCAAGACGACATTCTTGAACGGGGTAATAGAAGAGAAAGTATACATTGAACAACCAGAAGGTTTTGAGACACATGAGAAGAAATATCATGTATGCAGATTAAAGAAAGCCTTGTATGGGTTGAAACAAGCACCTAGGGCATGGTACGGTCGAATTGATGGCTACTTGCAGAAGATGGGGTTCGTCAAGAGTGACGCAGACCCTAATCTCTACTATCTGGTTGTAGAGAATGAGCCTCTAATCCTAGTGTTATATGTGGATGATCTCTTCCTGACAGGATCATCTAGGCTCATCATAGACTGCAAGAAGAACCTAGCCACATAATTCGACATGAAGGATTTGGGACAAATGAATTATTTTTTGGGGTTGGAAGTTTGGCAGCAGAAAGGTGAGATCTTCCTGGGACAAGGGAGATATGCTACAGAAATCTCGAAGAGATTCAAGATGCAGGATTGTAGACTTATGGCTACTCCAATGATCACCAATTGGAAGAAGATTGACACATCAGAAGATAAAGATGTTGATCCCACCTTGTACAGGCAGCTTTTAGGGTCCTTGATGTATTTGGTCAATACCAAGCCAAACATTTGTTACATTGTCAACACCCTAAGTCAGTTCATGGTAGAACCTAAGCAAAACATGTTCTCAGGTATATACAAGGAACAATCAAGCATGGACTATTGTACACCAGAGGCAATGCCATTAGGCTAAGTGGGTTCACTGACGCAGATTGCGCTGGAAGTTTAGTAGATCGGAAAAGTACAATTGGGTACTGTTTCAACATTGGATCAGGAATGACCTCCTAGTGCAGTAGGAAACAAAAATTCGTGGCTCTGAGCTCAGCTGAAGCAGAATATATGGCAGCTAGCACAACTTCGTGCGAAGCCATATAGGAAATTGCTTGTGAATCTATTTAGGAGAAAGATGAAAGCGACTAGGATCATGTGTGATAATCAGAGTTGCATCAAGCTCTCTGAGAATCCATTATTTCATGATTGGTCGAAGCACATTGATATTAGGTGTCACTTTGATAAAGACTGTGTCCAACGAGGGGCGGTGTAGGAGAACAGGTGGCAGACATCCTCACCAAGGCTCTAGGAAGAACAAAGTTTGTTCAATTCAGAGAGAAGATGGGGATGGTAAAGAATCCATTTCAATAATGGATAAGTATCAGAAGTTGTAGTGTAGCAGTTAGTAGTGGCAGTGCTATGGGCAGCATGATGCAGCAGGTTGAGAGGGAGCTGCAGTACAGGAGCAGCAGTGGCAGTGTCATGGGCAACAGTATAGGAAGCAACAATGCAGGGGATGTGTGGCAGCAAGCCAAGCATCAACACAGGTACCGATGCGGAAGATCAGTGTGATGTTTCTATAGTGAAACATTGCTAGAGCACATTCCTCGCTAAGAGGGAGTGTTGATTTTTGGTAGCATCAGATGTGCTCTAGCCTTGAAATTTGGAGGAGAGGCTAAGGCACATGAGATCTCCAAGACCCATAAATCGTTTTGAGAAATTCCATCCGGATGAGGAGTTATTAAAATAATTAATATTTTTAATGGGTTCCTAAGTCTAAACTTAGGAAAATAAAAATATTAATGGGTATTAATAAAGATAAGGATGAGAAGCTTCTAAGAGATGAGGATCAAGTCTATTTTAATCTTAGCCATTGATTAGGGACTTAATCTCGACCGTTGATTCATCAACAGGAAAAGTATAAGAGAAGACTTGAGGGTCATTTGGAGACACACGACAAATACTCAGTATCTCATGGATATTCGATTCTCAAGGAAGAGGAGATCGATTGTAGAGGGAGTTGCAGGGTGGAGGAAGAGGAGGGCCTCAACAGTAGGCAGTGATCAAGGAGGTAACGTAGGGGTAGTGGAAGACAACACTGAAAGAGAGACGCTGTCCAGAGGAGAGATGCAGAGCCTACTCAGGCTGATGCAGAGGGACGCAGAGCCACTCAGTGCCATGCTGGGTCAATCAGAGCGACACAGAAGTGGGAGCAGGGTGTCCAAAGTGTCAGATTGTCTCAAAGGGAAAGTATCAGGTGTTTTATTTCAGTTTCTCTGTAAAATCATTCCTTGTAAAAGCAATTGCTGCTGAAGATTAATAAAGCCCTCATCTGCTGCACTGGTTTTCCTGCATTGGGTTTTTCTGGGGACAATTGTCCAAAAATAACTATGTCGATGTGATTGATTCTTGTGCATGTATTTTTTTCTCTGGGTAATTGTGTGATAACTGCAGTAGAATTTATTTTAATATTTGCTGAAGGAATTTCGTAAATAACTTATTGAGAATAATAAGTAGGTGAAATAAATCAATTGCTGCAGTGATAGAATTTCAGTTTAGAATTTTTCACACCTACTTGAGGCATCAAACAATGTATTTTGGGATCAAAACTTTACCAATAGAGTTCCTAGTCTCTCATTGTTGTTCTGTACTTTGAGAGTTTTCTATGGTGAGAAGATCACCTCAATTGGAGTTTGTATGACGAAGTTATTCTTGCAAGTTGAGCTTATCCTATTGACCACCATGATATAGAGTGGATGCCTTGTCACCTTCCATAAGTTACATGTGGAGCTAGTTAAAGGTGGTGTCTTGTCCCTTTTCTGAGTGATCACTGTAGGGGAAACAATTGATTTGATTAGATTAAAATGTGGTCAGGAGAACAAGCGGGGACTTTATAAAGTCACTTTATTATGTATTTACTTGCCCATGGTATTGGTGCACATGGATTACTTGCCCATGGTGCTGGTACCCATTATATTGGTATTGAAGGAGTGCCGAGTGAGGGGACTTGAGAGCGCCAAGAGTCTGAAATATCGGAGGCTTCGAGGGTTTTCTGCGAGTGTTTCCAGGGTTTGATAGATATCAGAATGGCGGCTCAGGGAGGGTTTTTCCGATGCAACGTGGTCAAAGGATGTCGATTTGGTTGCAACTTTGGCCGTGGCAAAGATATCAGAGGTTGTAGGGTCCGTTGTGGCGACCGACGAGGAGCTCGAAGACGCAGGGAAAAATGGCCACTTGATAAAAGAATGTCTGAAGGCGGAGGTAACAGTGACAACAACCACGGTCCTTCACTGTGGAGCAGTAGTACAAACTCCTCTTCTCTAGTGGGCGGTACACACAACAGGGGGTTTTCCTTGCAAGGGTATCTCAGGCCGTTGGTATGTGGTGGCCGTTGCTGCATCCGTGTGGAATTTCTTCTGATCGTTTCCTTGGTTCCTGTAGACTCGGGCTTCTTGCTGCGTCTGTGGTCGCCTGCTCCGGAGTTGCCATGGAGTGTTGTGGCCCTTTCAACTTGGTGTATTGTTGACCTATCTTAGGCCTCACCCCTGCATTTAGGGTTCCTTTGGGGGTTTTCTGCTCCAGTTTCTATGCAGCCCTGTTTTTGCGCTGGATGGTTACCTAGGCAGGTCTGTGCACAGGTATTATATTATGTGGGGTTTTTACCACCTTGGGGTTTTTTTCAAACGCGTTATGATTTTTGTGGCTCATTTTGGACATACGATTATGCTCCATTTTGGGTTTTTTGGTGGTGGGCTTGCGTGCCCTTATTTTGCTTCAACAACTTCTATGGCCAAGGTTTTGGCCTATTGGTTGGTTCTTGTAGTGTCTTCGTCTATGGTTGTCAGATTGGATAGTAATGCCTTCGGGCATCTGCAATGTATTTCAGGGTTATTTTGGCACATATGCTATAAACATGACTATGTAACATCTTTTTATCTAATAAAAAGTTGTTGTTTTTTTTCTTTTTTAAAATCCAAGGAATACTTACCAATGGTATTGGGATGGCCAAAGATTATAAAAGGGAGCTCAGGATCATTCTTGAGGCATGTTTGGATATTTGATGAATTGTTTATTATGGCTCTTGGAGCTTGCTTGAGGCTTTGTAATGCTGAGCATGGTCTTCTTTGGTGGAGCAATTACCTACCCTAGTTGATTAAAAATAACTAGTCTTCGGTGGTGAAAGACTCCACCCTAGCTAGTTGCTAGTCTTGAAGGAGGAGCCATCCAAGTTTCTCATTGGGCATCAACGACTTCATTGGGGAGGTCATTGTCAACCATTTATATCTTCAGCCATGTGTGCCACCTTGTTGGTGTCTTAGCAAGTTCTCATGTATATTCAGATTCATATTTAATATAATAAGGTTGAGTTTGTTGCTTGTGCTTATTGTCAAATGAGGGTTTCCTGTTAAACTGGATGCAGTATGTCCTTATATTAATAATTACCAGAAAATCATTGGCAATGCCATTTTTGCAAAGCATTGGTTAAAAATACCTCGATGGTAATTGTAAAGATTACTGCAAAAATCTAGTTTGGGGTATTATGGTGGTATCAGAGCTAGTTTTCCTGCCAGCCTGAAGGGTTTTATTTGAGAAATGTTCTAGTATGATCGTGCCAAAGGATTTGCAGGTCCAAATTGATTCACTAAAACTGAATTGTTTGGATGCAAGTGAGCTATTTTTAAAGGATAGAAACCCTAGCATGAATTTTCCCTGCTGGGGTAAAAATCTCGAGGCAAAAGCGCCAGGTCGAATTTCTTGCATGAATTATTGCATTCATCAGAGGCTGAGTATAGTTATAATTTGCGGGAGTGACTTAGTGTGACTAAATGAGATTATCTGTAGCCGAATTAGCGGATCAGAAGGGCCGAATTGGTCTACGGAAGAGTAGCATTATTGTGTACCCAAAATCTGAGTTAGAAGATCGAACCAATCGTGGCTCTTGAAGGCAGAAACCCCAAATAAATTACTGGTGCAAAATTTACGAGCCACTGTGTGCGTTGGAGAGGCTGAGGAGATCTGTAGTGTGCCACAACCACTGGAGTTGAGCCTTATCAAGTTGTTGTGCATGAGGGTTGAGATTTCTAGACAAATTAATCCAAGGAAGTGGTACCAAAATCATGTAATGTTGAAGCCAAGGAACTTGATAGATTCGTGAGGCCATAGTAGCAGCTGAATCATGTCCCAAGGTTGAGTTGAATAAGGGTTTATTTGAGATAGATCATACTAGTGTGTATAAGGTGAATCTATGAGGAGCATATACATTTGTGGGATCAAACCACTAGAGCGAGTTGATTCGTGGCTCGATGTGTTGGTGCGATTGGTCAGCGCGGTCATATAGTCGGGGCGAGTGACATTGCACAGAATGACAAATAAATGGAGGCAAAAAGTTCACTATTGTTGTGCCACCGAGTTTATCGCATCTGCTAAACCAAAATCAAGGTTGGTGTAACACCTAGATCTTTGTTAAGGACGAAAACTATGTGAGGGCTAGCATATGCTAGGGATGATCGAGGGCTTATTCAAAGGTTAAAGAATTTTCGCAAAAGCTAGATTGGCCATAGAGAACAGGGAAATTTAAAGATTAGTGCAGTGTGAGTGGGGCCACAAAGTGCGTCTCTATCAGCACATGGAACCTAAATGGTGGGTCGAGGTTGTTCTCTTGGGAGAAGCAGACTCGCATCTACTTCAAAGAATAATTATAGCAGGTTGAGTTATTTTGTTGCATGGGGTCGTGATGAATTGCTTCAAATTTAGGGAGTTCCGACCCGGTTATGATGATCACCATGTTGGATCGTTGAAATCCTCTCCGACTAAAGTGCTTCTTGTAGCGACAAAATTAGGGAGAGAGTTGATGATTGAAGTTTGTAGATGTGAAACGAAACCCAAACATGCGAAGGATGCAAGGACGATTGTGTGAGCCGCCATTAGAAAATTGGTGATTATAAATTGATTTCTTCTGTAAAGTCGTTGTAAAGGAGAATTTAGAAAAATTGATTATTCTTAATGCCAATTAAAGTGAGCCACTACTTAGGAATATAGAAACTACCCCCAGAGAAAGAGTATCTTCCCAATGAGCATGAGCGGAGAAGACACGAAGTTGACACATCTGTCATTGTAGACGAACTGGAGTCAAATCTGTTAAATAGAAAAATCTGCTGTTGTTAACACTAGATTTAGTAACCTGTAGAGGATGCCCCATCTATAAATGGGAGCTTAAATAGATTTGATGATGAAGCTAAACAATGTGCTTAGAGAATTAAGACAAGTTGGTATTTTACATTAATATTGAAGAAAAGTGAATAATAAGAAGGGTTTGATGCAATTTAAAGGAAAAAATGCAGTTTTTACAATAACTTTTTAGAGTAGGAGATCAACTTGGCCAATTGTTGCTATCCAAAGATGTCCTCCTTAGCTTGTTGGAGGAGGTGACAAGGCAATTACAGTTGGTGGAACATCCACCTCCTCAGTTGACTGTAGTAGCTATGGTTCCAACAATGACTAACTTGGGTGAGTATAGGCTATTGAGGCATAAAGATGGAGAGGTAAGGCTTGTTGTTGCACATTGTATGAGTGAAGTTTTAAGGGTTACAGCTCCTAAAATCCCTTATAAGGGGAATATAATGCAAGAAATATTTCAGCTGATTGTGGGAAGCTTCCAGGGGCTAGATCAAATGGACAATCCATCTTTTGGCAAGAGGGCCAAGATTCTAAAATTAATGGCAGAGGTAAGGTCATGTGTTATTATGCTTGACTATGGTTACCATGATCTTGTTTTATTGCTGTTTCATTATTTCCTCGATGCTATCAGTAAAGACCATGGAAAATCCATTCATGAGCACATGAGAACCATCATGGGTACAATTATTGATGAGTGTGATGAAAGTGAGGTTATTTTCCAGCCCATCATATCTTTATTATTGGCTATCTGGTTACTTCTACAACTGCTTATAAATTGGTAGAGGATGTTGTCAAATAATGTGAAGGGAAGCTAAACCCTCACTTGCTTGATGAGGAGTTGGTAGGGTTCAAATTAGAGGAGATGGATGAGCCTTGTGTGGAAAGTTAATCTTATATGACAACCACAACCCATGAGGAGGATAGTTGTATCACTTCGTCGATCTATTCCATAGGATTTTCCAATGACAGTCACCAGGAACATACTCAAGAAGAGATTAAACATCTTAAAGAAGGCCTTCTAGAAATGGAGAGAACCAAGATGCTCAATGACATCATATTACGGTAGGACAATGAACTTAAACTCCTTGGAGTTTGGTGTGCTAGGTCAGCTGCAAATCTTACCCATGTTGGGAAACATTTAGAGTTAACAAGGTAGCAAAATAAGCTTACTTTGGAGTTGCGGAGAAGCCTCCTTTAGGAGTACATAGACAAGGTTTGCAGTACTGTGAGCCCACATTTGCATGGTGAGGAGGTGAGTTGGTATGAGGAAGAAGGAGCCAACTCCTTCCGATTGCTTTCACATGAAAACCAAGATCATGGGATAAAGCTTTAGTATATGAGCATTCCAATTGAAATCAGAGTGGCACAACATCAACATGGTGGGAATATTCCTTGTGTTGGCATTTATACACAAGGTCTTTTTCAGGGGTTGCTGATAACTAAAGATGATGGAAGACACATTCCATGGGAGGTTATGGATACTTCCTATTTCAGAAGTCCATTTTAGTTGGAATGGAGGGAGATTATGAGTTGGTATCCCACTGAGTTGATGCCACTTCTAGTCAGAAGCATAGTGCAGCACGAGGCATCACATATTTGGGATGGCAGACGCCCAAATAACTAATGGGAGCCAGGTGGATCGCATCATCACATGGTAGAGCTTGACAGGGAGTCAAGGGTTCATTTGATGCAACCACGATTTCTTAGATGTAGTTAGAGTAGGATATCATGGGCAGTAGAATCATATAAATCTTTTGACAGAGTGGTGGAGCACACTATCGGGTTTGTGGAGAATGTGGATGGCATTGTTATAGGTATTTTATCTAGGAGACTAGCAATATGTAGAGATTGGGTATTCCACTTGGGGATGGAGCCTTCGAAGAACAAGTTTTCCTCTGAGTTGAGGATGGACACTTACAAGATGACAGGTGTACTCTCAATGACCAGGATAGTAGGATCTCTAGTGTGCATTGGTAGGATCTTTTCAAGTGGGATGAAATTGGTATGACACAGTGTCAAGCATGGTATGGTGAGGATGCTCTCCATTTGGTGGATTGGGTTCCAGGGGAGTAGATGATTAGCGTAACAGTGACACCCCCACTGGCACATGAGGAGATATGCCCTTCGAATTTAGTAGGGATGATTCTTACGGATGGTTCACACTATAGTGGATCCACTTGTGGCTGGATGATACAGTGGTATATTTGGGACCCAAGTATTGAGGGATCTCTTGATGGTTGGATAGTACAATGGTACGGAGTGACACATTGGCACATTTGGAACTCGAGTATTGATATGCAGGTTATGGCATTGCTTGAGGACAAACAATCTCGAGGAGGGAGGATTCGCATGCCCCTTTTTCGAGTGATGACTAAAGGGGAAACGATTGGTTTGATTCAATTAAAATGTGGTCAGGAGAACAAGGGAGAACTTTATAAAGTCACATTCTTATGTATTTACTTGCCCATAGTACCGGTGCCCATGGATTACTTGCCCAAGGTATTGGTACCCATGGTATTGGCACCCATGGAATACTTGCCCATGGTATTGATATCCACAAAATACTTACCCATGGTATTGGGATGGCCAAAGATTATAAAAGGTAGCGCAAAGTCATTCTTGAGGCATGTCTTTAAATCTGATGGATTGTTTACTTTGGTTCTTGGAGCTTGCCTGAGGGTTTATAACCCTAAGCATGATCTTCTTCAGTGAAGCAATTACCCATCCTAGTTGATTAAAAATAACTAGTCTTTGGTGGTGAAAGACTCCGCCCTAGCTAGTCTTGAAGGAGGAGCTAACTAGGTTTCTCACTGGGCATCAACAAATTCCTTGGAGTGGTCATTGTCAGCCATTTATACCTTAAGCCATTTGTGTCATTTTGCCGGTGTCTTAACAAGTTCTCATGTATATTTAGATTCATATTTAACATAATAAGTTCGAGTTTGTTGCTTGTGCTTACTGTCAAACAATTATTTCATGTTAAATTGTATTTGATATGTCATTACATTAATAATTAGTAGAAAATCATTGGCAATGTCATTTTTCGCAAAGTGTTGGTTAAAAATACCTCGATGGTAATTGTGGAGATTACTGTAAAAATCTAGTTTGGGACCAACAATCTAGCTTGGGACATTATAGGTGGGCTCTCAAAACGATTCTAGAGGATCCAAAACTCCAATCCTAATGAAAAGTTAAGGCATGCAAAAACCCTACTATTAACTTTGGACGACTATTAGGCCATGTTAAAAACTAGGCCGCTAGGAAAGGAAGGGGTTCTATTCTTATTGTATTGAGTATTGTTCCATATTAAAGTAGAGCATTGAGAGGTGGGATATTGAAACAAAACAGATGAATTAGATGAATTTGTAGCAACCATACAAGCCACAACGTCCATGACAACTCCATAGTGAGTGTACTTTCTTTCTATTTGCATTCCACAATTGAGAAGAAAAGCACAAAGCGAAGGCCTCACCTTTTAGTGGGGTTTTTCCTGTATTGGCTTTTCTTAGGGTACATCTCATGTTCATTGTGTTGTTTGTGTGTTATTTGTTTAACTTCTTTTAGTTCAATTTTTGCTTATTTTAGTATTTTGTGTGCAAATCTTGTGATATTAAATTTGAAGTAGAACACTACATAGTAACATATTGCAAAATATTAGATATCGTTTTTGGGATTCAACTGCGTTAAGTAAGTCATTAACGTATGACCATTTCCATGAGAGGTAGTCGTAACTGACTAATTACTCATGATTTTTGAATTGTTCACTTAGCACTCATTGCATCGGGTGATGCTCACGGGGGTGAAGAAGTGGGATTGAAACTAGTGAAATGAATCACATAGCATCAATCATCACTTCCGGGGCTTGCACCCGGTAACCAGGACTTCCCGGGAGGTCACCCATCCCAGATCTCCTCTGGCTCAAGCGCGCTTAACTGTGGAGTTTTCCCCACAATCAAGCCCACTTAGCTTGCTACCCCATTTGCAAAACCTTAGCAAGTATTGTGCCTTATGAACCATTCAAGTAGAGATCCCTTCACTCTTTTTGAATTTAAGTATTAGGGGTTTACGCAGTGCATTATATTAGATATCGTTTTTGGGATTCAACTGCGTTAAGTAAGTCATTAACGTATGACCATTTCCATGAGAGGTAGTCGTAACTGACTAATTACTCATGATTTTTGAATTGTTCACTTAGCACTCATTGCATCGGGTGATATGCTCACAGGAGTGAAGAAGTGGGATTGAAACTAGTGAAATGAATCACATAGCATCAATCATCACTTCCGGGGCTAGCACCCGGTAACCAAGACTTCCCGGGAGGTCACCCATCCCAGATCTCCTCTGGCTCAAGCGCGCTTAACTGTGGAGTTTTCCCCACAATCAAGCCCACTTAGCTTGCTACCCCATTTGCAAAACCTTAGCAAGTATTGTGCCTCATGAACCATTCAAGTAGAGATCCCTTCACTCTTTTTGAATTTAAGTATTAGGGGTTTACGCAGTGCATTATATTAGATATCGTTTTTGGGATTCAACTGCGTTAAGTAAGTCATTAACGTATGACCATTTCCATGAGAGGTAGTCGTAACTGACTAATTACTCATGATTTTTGAATTGTTCACTTAGCATTCATTGCATCGGGTGATGCTCACAGGGGTGAAGAAGTGGGATTGAAACTAGTGAAATGAATCACATAGCATCAATCATCACTTCCGGGGCTTGCACCCGGTAACCAGGACTTCCCGGGAGGTCACCCATCCCAGATCTCCTCTGGCTCAAGCGCGCTTAACTGTGGAGTTTTCCCCACAATCAAGCCCACTTAGCTTGCAACCCCATTTGCAAAACCTTAGCAAGTATTGTGCCTCATGAACCATTCAAGTGGAGATCGCTTCACTCTTTTTGAATTTAAGTATTAGGGGTTTACGCAGTGCATTATATTAGATATCGTTTTTGGGATTCAACTGCGTTAAGTAAGTCATTAACGTATGACCATTTCCATGAGAGGTAGTCGTAACTGACTAATTTCTCATGATTTTTGAATTGTTCACTTAGCACTCATTGCATCGGGTGATGCTCACAGGGGTGAAGAAGTGGATTGAAACTAGTGAAATGAATCACATAGCATCAATCATCACTTCCGGGGCTTGCACCCGGTAACCAGGACTTCCCGGGAGGTCACCCATCCCAGATCTCCTCTGGCTCAAGCGCGCTTAACTGTGGAGTTTTCCCCACAATCAAGCCCACTTAGCTTGCTACCCCATTTGCAAAACCTTAGCAAGTATTGTGCCTCATGAACCATTCAAGTAGAGATCCCTTCACTCTTTTTGAATTTGAGCATCACCCGATGCAATGAGTGCTAAGTGAACAATTCAAAAATCATGAGTAATTAGTCAGTTACGACTACCTCTCATGGAAATGGTCATACGTTAATGACTTACTTAATGCAGTTGAATCCCAAAAACGATATCTAATATAATGCACTGCGTAAACCCCTAATACTTAAATTCAAAAAGAGTGAAGGGATCTCTACTTGAATGGTTCATGAGGCACAATACTTGCTAAGGTTTTGCAAATGGGGTAGCAAGCTAAGTGGGCTTGATTGTGGGGAAAACTCCACAGTTAAGCGCGCTTGAGCCAGAGGAGATCTGGGATGGGTGACCTCCCGGGAAGTCCTGGTTACCGGGTGCAAGCCCCGGAAGTGATGATTGATGCTATGTGATTCATTTCACTAGTTTCAATCCCACTTCTTCACCCCTGTGAGCATCACCCGATGCAATGAGTGCTAAGTGAACAATTCAAAAATCATGAGTAATTAGTCAGCTACAACTACCTCTCATGGAAATGGTCATACGTTAATGACTTACTTAACGCAGTTGAATCCCAAAAACGATATCTAATATAATGCACTGCGTAAACCCCTAATACTTATATTGCAAAATATTGTAAGATCTATGACAAACTACTCTTGTGAAATATTCACAACGGTTTATACATCACATTGGTTTCAAGTAGCCTTCTTTGGGGTTTTGCGAAAGTTGTGAGATCTAGGAAATGCAAATGAATATAGTGACAATCCATGAGATGAGTTGGAGCAGATATTTCAAAGCTGGAAGCACAAGGCATTGACATCTCTCTCAACATGGCCATCCTTACGGCAATTCAAGAGAACAAGTTTGAACCTTCTAGAGACTTTAGCAGCTTTGACTCAAAATTTGGCCTGGACAAAAAATTTGGAGTTAATGAAGCCATATAAAAGGGGATTGAAAAAGGATTTGGAGAAAGAGAAACCAAGTTCCGGGGCAATCATTTCTTTCCAACATCTATTTAAATTGGAAGTGAAAGTGAACATTGAAGTTGTGAACCCTACCAAGGCGAGATTGATCTTCTTAAATTGAATTAATGGTTGCAACACTCCGGAGTTTATTTTAGTGTTCATCACATAGGACAACATCAAAAGATGCTCAAGTGAAGTTGTTAGAGGGACATGACCAAATTCAGGGGGAAAGTGAGATGGAGACACTTAGGTTGGAGGGTGATCCTCTAGTAACTAAGTGGGAGGTGTTTAAAATCCTCACTAAGTCCTAGTTCTACCCAATTGGGTACAAAGAAGACCAATGGATTTGTTGATAGTACTTCCAACAGAAATAAGGGCATAGTGTGTAATGTTGAAGAATCTAGGGCAAGTGGGATTAATGTGATTCTTCTAGACTTGATAACAATTTGTGAAGTGCTTTTGCAATTTATCTTAGCTTGATCTTCTTCTTATTATTAGTGTGTGTGTTTGCTTCATCAAACTGCTATCAAAACAAAGAGACAAGAACACAAGATGTTTGGCTTTCTGCTAGGGCCAAAACCTCTCCCTCTTGGAGAGGAAAACCCACACATAATTCTTCTTATAGAGATTCCAATTGACGAACACCAAGACTTGAACCCTTGACCTATTAAGCCATTCGAAGACCAAGACACCAATCCTCTTCTTCGTCACTGCTGAGATCATCATCATTACTGCTGCTTCATCAAGGTCATCTTCATTGAGATATTTATTACAAGATCGAGATCATTACTGCACCTCCATTGTCACATCCTCACTGAGGTCTTCATTGCTTTTCACTGAGATTATTTCTATACCTTTAATGACATCATCACTAGAATAGAGAGATCTTGATATTGAGATATGTATATATCTTTGACGGCTGCACAAAGATCTTTTCATGATCAATACTTTGTAACTGAGACCGAGATCATGACTTCATCCTAATCGTGTCAAAGCGTGTTACTTTGAGATTTGTTTATCATTCATATGCCGAGACAGAGTATGCCAAGAGTGTGATACTATGGAATCACTTCTGTGTTGAGACAAATATTATCATCGCAAATATAGTGAGCGTAATCCTTCCTTGCACCGAGATCTAAATATGTCGAGACTGTTAGTATGTAGAGAGTGTATCTCTTTATCACAAGTACGTGACTGCGTGTCAAAGTTTATGCCGATATAGTGAGTCACAAGATTGTGACTGCGTCTTAGAGTGTTTGTCGAGACAGCGAGGGTTACCATTATCTTTCTTATCACACGTATGCATCGATTGCTAGTCCAAGCTTCCTGTAATCGCCACTGTGGCTTCAGGGGTATCAAAAATAGTTTCTTCTTGTAATGTAGATCTCAGACCATCTGAAAATCACAGAGAATCAAGTTCTATTCTTGTTCTTTTGCGTAGACCCTAGCCGCATATATATAATGGTCAGCTTGTGCATTTGAGCCGACATGACAATGTGGACCGTTGTGTCTTTTGAGCCGACGTGACTGTATTTGTTAATTATTTGCAGGCCAACATGTTTGTTCATGTTAATTCATTTTTTTTGCCTTCTTCTTCAAGGAGATGGTGCTTGTCTTGGAGGGATTTGATCTAGACACTAGGTCGACTCTTTTACATTACATATGAGCTCAAGAAGAGCATGACATTGACTCTTTGAATTTCCTAAGAAATGAGCAAGAAACTCATTCTTACAATTCACAAAAAAAATAATCTTTCTTTTTCTTGACAAGTACAAAGATTAAAATTACATTTGTAAATTCTGAACCTAGTTACACTTAGCTAGGGACTCTTCTATATATCAACAACTTTTTCTTTGTGGGTCCTTTAGCTGCTTGATCAACTTCTCTCCTTGATGTCATAAAATTCAGTTGAGCTTCTTTCTTGTAGGGCATCAGCCATCAATCACTTTCCTTCTTGGTTCATCATGTCATTCCTTTCTTTATGGAAAGTGGCCTTCTTGATACATATCTGGAACCTTCGTCACATAGCTACTTCTTTCCGATCATGCTTCTTTCAGGAATTTCCATCCACCACATGAATGCTAGTTGTACTTGTACTTACAACTCTTGTTCTAGTAGCCCTGCATGCACTCATCCAAATATTATTCAAGAAATCAAAACATAACATTAAATCAAATCATACCTTACTAGATGGCTCTTCATCATGACATCTTCCTGTAGGTATCAACATCCTGCATTCATGTTGACACATCTCCCAAAGATATCCATTGTCAAGGGTCTCCATCTTTTTTAGACTTTCATCAGAGTCTTCATATCCTTCTAGGAGATTTCCTGGTCAAATCTTCTTGGTCTATTGGATGTTGATTGCCTTCATCATGGTTGCATATCTCACGATCTCTTCCTTCCTCACTCATTCCATTCCACGAGCTTTCAATCAGAGTTTCTTAACTGTAGTCAACCACCTCATACTTCATATGAGGATATATTATGTTGATTTCATCTTAGTGTGACTTTATGCCTTCCTGCATCCTTTCAAAGGAGGAGATCCTTTTTCTCTTGATCATGCTTCTTAAGATAGACACAATGATCCATGTTACCTACACCCATATGACATGACATTATAATATTAAACACAATCATACATACCTTATTTTACCTTCTGGACATCGAGTTTTTCTTCCAACAACTTCCTTGATTGAAGAGATCTTCAATCCCTTGATCTGCTTCATGTCATCACGTCATTATCTCATGGATTCCATAAGTTGGAATTCTTGTTGAAACACTTGCTTCCTCTCTAGATTAATGAACCCTTCGATGAGGATTCCATTAGAGAATTTTGAGGATCTTGTATATCCCCAACTGCATATGTTTCCTTTTTGACTTGATGTATGACCAACGTTCTCCCAGATGACTCCTTCCTTCTCTTCAATGTCCACTGAGGTTCCCAAGAGCTATATTCTTCATGTTTGTCTGCCATGGGTTTTATCCTTCATGATTCCCATGGTGATGTCACAAGCTCTTGTTTCTAATGCTTTCATGATGCCATGATGCATCTTATTATCTTGGTCATATCCATAACACAAGATTTATGAGCTTATGATAGGATCCTTTTGTGAGGGATATTATCTTACTCATAGGTTAGATTTGATACTCCCTCTTTCCTTGGCCCTTTTCTTTAGCTTCCTCCATCTTTTAGTGATATGAGCTTCTAAAATCTCTTTATAGCATTGAATCTTAACTATACTTCTTTTTGTCTTTGCTTGGGGACCAACCTTGCCTTTCCTTTCTGCAGAATGGTTGAATTCTTTTATCCTTTAATACTATAGATTGCAACTTGTCTTTCTCTATCTAGCATAGAGACCACAAATTGCCGGGTGAGGTAACCTTTTTTTGTTTGTTCATTGATATTTGT
Source organism: Pinus tabuliformis (assembly GCA_031772625.1). Classification (NCBI taxonomy): domain Eukaryota; kingdom Viridiplantae; phylum Streptophyta; class Pinopsida; order Pinales; family Pinaceae; genus Pinus; species Pinus tabuliformis. The sequence continues at coordinate 1,294,362,228 of CM062819.1, forward strand.
TACCTTGCTCATCAATGATGACTACGTTCTTATCATAGATCTTCATGAAGTTATTCCTTCATTCTTTAATACCTTTACTATTGTGTAGGTCTAAGTGACGTTCTTTACTTTTTTTGAGAGTATATCTAACATTTCATATATCTCTCTTTATGTCTCCAAATTTGCTATTTAGGTATGAGAGGACTTTTGAGTGATATCATATGAATTCTATGAATCTTTTGATAGATTCAAACAATGCTTGACTTTCATAGACCTTTTCATAGATATCAATGATTTCTCCTTTTTATGAGGATTATGACAATCATCCTTATTTTATGCAAGGAATTTCGATTATCTAATCGATTTATAAATTCCCTTGCAATCATGAAATCATTTAACTAAATCTGATTATAAAATTGAAAGATACTTACTTGGTGTGTGAAGAGGAGATCTTCACCTTGATGCTTCTTTTGCTTGAGCTACCCATCATTAGTATCCTTTCATCACGACTTCCTTGGAGGCCTTCTAGCACCATGACATCAGTGGTCTTGACATCACCGAGACTGCTTCACGACCTTCCCAATTCATTTTAAGGTACTTTTGACTTCAACATATTGTTGACATGTTAGTGATACTATGTTCTGATCTGAGCACCATGCTATTGAGATCATAATCATAGACAAAATTCGAGATTGTGACAAGTATATGGCACTGCACAGTGATGTCTATGTGCATTGTGTAGAGAGGCAATGTATTGAGAGCCCAAACTTGTCAATGAATAACATAACTAAACTGTGGGTGGCATTGTATAGATAGACTGTCTCATCACCGAAACTGCCTTGATGTAATGACTATACTGAGACAGTGAAGTAATCATGGATTGTAAGAGGTATTCCTTGGATTACTTCTGCAATATATATACACCTGAGACTATCTTTTATGGCATGGAGAAAGAAGTGAGGATCACTGATAAACTTCATCAAACTGGGCATAAGTTGAGTGCATGATTGTAATTACTGAAGTTGATACTCCATGATTGTTGTAGACCTGCATGTTGTATACTTTCTCCTTTAATCCTTTCAACCTGCTTTGATGTCCTTGAATATAGATCCTTGTATGTCTCTTTTGCTGCCCTTCATTTGACTTCAACACCTTAGCTCTGATACCATGTTGAAGAATCTAGGGCAAGTGGGATTAATGTGATTCTTCTAGACTTGATAACAATTTGTGAAGTGCTTTTGCAATTTATCATAGCTTGATCTTCTTCTTATTATTAGTGTGTGTGTTTGCTTCATCAAACTGCTATCAAAACAAAGAGACAAGAACACAAGATGTTTGGCTTTTTGCCTGGGCCAAAACCTCTCCCTCTTGGAGAGGAAAACCTGCACATAATTCTTCTTATAGAGATTCCAATTAACGAACACCAAGACCGGGACCCTTGACCTGCTAAGCCATTCCAAGACCAAGACACCAATCCTCTTCTTCGTCACTGCTGAGATCATCATCATTACTACTGCTTCATCAAGGTCATCTTCACTAAGATATTTATTATAAGAGCGAGATCATTATTGCACCTCCATTGTCACATCTTCACTGAGGTCTTCACCGCTTTTCATTGAGATTATTTCTACACCTTTAATGACATGTTCAATATGATGCATTTGTCGTCCGAGTTGTGACTGCTGCTAGACTCTCTGCTGTCATTGAAACTTCTGCGCTGCTGCTGACTCTGCTTTGTGCCAATTGCACTGTTGCCAAACTTTGGCCCAACACTAGCTCTGCGTTGCTCAGTATCTGGCTGCTACTAGCCACTGCATTTGTCACTCTGGCACTTGACTGCACCACCTGACATTGGTCCATCCTGTTATTGCTGACTATGGGCTCCCGTAGCAACGTCTTGATCCAAGAGGTGGACTCCTCAACGATCCTGCCCATTTGTAGTTCTTTCGAACTACAGTACTAAATCACCCCACCTCTCCCCTGGAGGTATCTTGGCAATCATGGCAAACTCCTCCTCCTCGATCCTTGCGGTTGCAACTTGCTGATCATGTTTCTCGTCCTTGTCCTTCTTCTTTAGAGGACACTGTGTAGCGTAGTGACCAAATTCACCACACCGGAAACATTTGATCTTAGAAACACCCTTCTTCTTCCTCCCTTGCTCTTGCTGCCCCTTTGATGCAAGGGCTACATTCTCCTCCTCCTTCTTGGGCTTCGTCCCATTGCTGCTACTGCCATCAAGTTTGCACTTCACTAAGTCTCACCTCATCTCTTCCTGTTGAAAAGCGGCTCACATCCCTTCCCAATTCGGCAATTTCTTTCTGCCCGGGGTACTCTAGACAAATACTTGCCATTCTTCTGAGACTGAATTCAGGGCCAAACTCACCATCTCTATAGGCTGAGTTGATGATCCTACAACTGCCAACTGATCTCTGACTTCCTGAAGCTTCAATAGGAACGGATCAATGCGTTCCCCCTTCTGCATCCTCGCGGATCTCATTTTCTCCTCCCAAGTACATCTTCCGCTGTTGAGAAGATCCTTGATACAACGTAGCCAAGGCATCCCACATCTCTTTGGCTGTCGCTTTGCCAGCAATGTGACATTCAATGTGATCCCTCACTTTGTCGAGGATCAACCGCTCGACCTTCTCCATCTTAACCTACAAAAGTCGAACTGCTCCCTCTCTCCTCTGCGCAGTTGCTAGGCTGGCCTACACACTCCCTGTTGGAGTTAGTAGATCTGCTCCTCGCTAATGCTGCTCAGCAACAAAGAAATAGAATTCCTTGGCTTGGAATTCACTGAGGAAGAAATTCCGTCAAAAAGTGTCTTCTTCCTTCTTCTGACGCTTTTCTCACCCAACAAATGCTGCTGAAAACTGCATCCCACCTGAAGACTGCTCTGCGCTAAATCTTTTGCTGTGCTGCTCCCTCTGCCACTAACAAATTACGAACTGGAAATCTTACCTCTCTATCAACTCACTTAAAGAGAGATTTTCCTCGAGAATCTTGCCCTCTTGGCTTGGATTGCGCAATCCCTCTGGGGATTCGATCTGCTGCCTACGCAACACTTCGATCTCCCTCCTCTTCAACGCTGCGCTCTTCCAGTCTGCTCTCTTGCTTTACCTGCGCTTCGATATCATGTGAAAATTTGGAGACCCAAATCCCTGCTGCAATAAACTGATATTACTTCTCCTACTTGTTAATTCATGTAAGTTATTTACTGTGTTACACTGTAAATATCGAAGTAAATACGACTACAAACTTCACTAATTAAATTATATGCGGAAACAAGAACTGAGTAAGAAGAAATAACCACACACAAAATTGACATCGTTGTTTTTGGACAAATGTCCCTGGCAAAACCCAATTTGGGAAAACCGGTGCAACAACCGAGGGTTTGTATTATTATGCAGTAGTTTCTAGATACAATCTTTGGATGCCTTACTAGCTATATGATACAGAGAATCTGACTAGCAGAGAAATTAGAGAGAAATACCTCACCCTATCACTGGCGAATCGACATTGATTAAGGCCTTGGATGGCTGGCCCCACATTGCCTCTGCGTCAGCCTACGTAGTTCAGCGTCATAGCTACTAAGCTCTGCGTTACCCTTCTTGCTGGTTGATTTGCCTTTGGAACTTTGACGCTCTGCCCTTCTGGTCTCACACCCCGATTTCTGGCTCTACAACTCCAATCTCCTCTTAGGTTTTGCGCTGCCTCAGCGTGGCTCTGCCCTGCCTCTTCTAGATCTCTCTCTCCCTCCTCTGCAATGTATCCTCGGATCAGGAAACCCTCCAACCGGAAAACTATCCCTGCCCCTCACTGCAAGAAATCTCCTTGATGAGCTCTCCGACAACTTTTGCGTTGCTCTCTTGAGAAAATCGATATCTAATCTCTCACTCGATGTGTCTTCCAATTACCCATCGAAGTCGTTCTTATAATCTTCTCGTTGAGTAATCAACGACCCATATTAAATTCTAATCAATGGCTCAGATCATATTGACTCGATCTTCGTCTTCTTCTAGAAGATTCACACCCAGTTTTATTAATACCCTTTAATTATTTTAATTTCCTAAGTTTAGACATAGGCATCCATTAAAAATAATTAATTATTTAAAAAAAACTATCTCTGGGTGGAATTTCCCAAAACGATTTCTAGGTATTCTAGAATACATGTGTCCTAGCCTCCCTGCAAATTTTGAGGCTTAGAGCACATCCGATGCTACCAGAAATCAACATAAAGGAGGGACCTAGTCCTAGAAACCCTTGTGAAAACTTGGTTTCCAAATGGTCTTTGTGAAATTATCTTCAGTAAGTTGTGGGACCACACGGGACCAAGTGGACCCAAAATTAGGTCAAGGGGGTGGAGTTGATCAATCAAGGGTGTTCTTGACCTAATTGAGGGGAGAAGGGGATCAAAGGGGAAATTTTCACTAATTTTGATGCAATGATCTCAATGAGGTCACTCGCCAAGGCAAACCAAGGGCAAGAATCGATCTTGGAGCTAGGGCTTGGAATATCTCAAGATCCCACCGTCAGAATTGCTTCAAATTTGTAGGGCTTCTAGGAGACACAACAACGCAGTATAGGGCAAGAGATCGGATTTTTTGAGTGTGTGAATCATGAAAAATTTGATCCCCTAGGTCACCTATTGGGGATAGGCCTAGAAAGAAAGTGAGAAGGTGAGAAAGATATGATTTTAGGTGATCACATATGGAGGATCAATGCCTAATCCTTTGGGAGAAATGGAGTCAAGGATATTTCAATGCTTGGAATGAATTCACTTAGTCAAGGAGCCCTCTAGAACAATTTCTCATGAAAATTAGGAATGGGGACAATATATGATGACTTATCAAGCTAAAATTTCGACAAAATATCTCTAGGAACATTCACTCTTTCATACATCGCCCATGACATGATGCAACGCTATAAAAAGACAAATTTCCACAATTTCGCATAAGAAAAGCAGTAAATTCATCGTAGTATAGCGAAAATCCCCAGTGACATGCATTTGACAATAAGAAAGTAACAAAATAGCATTAAAAGAGTACTTACATCTAAGACAAAGTATATCCAATCATCATTATATGCCAATAGTGAAGCTCTAAGACAGAAATGAAGAGATCCAAACATCAAAATTCATCCATTCATCCAATTTCGTCTACTAAGAAGAATAGCGAAAATCTCACAAGAGAGAGTGATCCAATCCAAGTGATGATAATCAAAATGATTCATCAGTCATCATACTTGTATTTATACACTTTCTAATGAATTCGATTTAGCTAATTTGGCCTAATTTAGCCCCTAAAATAAAATAATGTATATAATAACAAAAATTTTGGTGACAAGTCCACCAAATATCTCAATAATGTAAAGGTAAGCCTCTCAAGAGGGTCGAATGATCAACAAAGTGAGTCGTTGGGCCTCTGAGGAGGTTGATGAAGTCCAAGGGGTGCCATGATGTAGAAATGGACTCCAAACATAGTGGACAAGGGATCGGCCCCTTGTTTTCCAACCAAGAACTTGTGGTGCTGCCAAGTGGGTGTGGGGGCACAAGGACATCCTCATGGGTCTCCAAATACATCAAATATGCTTGTAGACCATCTGTAAGGGTTGGAGAAATGATGTAAGCCCTCCCTCTGCAGCGGGAGGCATCCTGGAACATCTGCAAAGTGTATGGTGCAATTGTGGAGCCGACTGGGCATGGTGGACCAAGTGCATCATCCTCATCCAAAAGGTGGAACACGAGCAATCAATGAACGCTGTTGGGGATCCATGAAGTGATATCTGCTATGGTGGAGGCCCATGGCTCTCAACGCTCACCCTACAAGTGCCAATGTGGCTCTTTGGAGGGCTAGGATCCCGTATAGGGAGACCAAGCCCCAAATAAAGACCCACCTGCAATCCTACATAAGATCTAATGCGTTCCTTTGCTCTCCAATACAACAAGTCATTAGAATACTCAAATAATAAAGCTTACAAGTCATGGGATCAATGGGGCACTTCATGGTTGCATGCCCTTCCATAGTGGACTTTGGCATGTACAAGTGTTTCCAAGCTCAATAGGGGGTTAACCAAGGACCCTATTAGGTGGTTTCAACACCTAGAGGGGGTGACATGTCCATGGTACATCCTTTAGGTGGTAGGTGGCAAATGATATAATAATGGAATGAAGTGGGGATCAAGGGAATCATCCAGACCACATGTCAAAGTTCATGGGTAGTGATAATAAGGGAAGCCCACACCTGTGTATGTGAGTGTAGGAGGGAGCAAATCGTGGTACGTGAGTAACCTCGACCTTTGTTTTTCCACCCTTCTTCATATGTCTTTTGACTTTTATTGATATTTTCTTCATAACTGCTCGGGGCTCCAGGGGACGAGAGCATGATGTGTAACATGTAGCAGTGGATATCCCCTTAAGGTAGGGTGGTTCATCTCCCACCAGGGGTTGGGACAATCATGGGTTTCTTAATGATAGAGGGGGCTCATCTAGGGCCCATAGGAACCGGGGTGATGGCCATGGATAAGGGGTAGAGCTTATGTTTGCCTTTTGCCCACGTGCTAAATTTGTATGTCCCGACCATCTTTTGCATTTTGTGGTACATTTCTTGTTGAGAGTGGCCAAATTATACTTTTTGTTTTCTTTTTAGCTGCATCAACCTTGGGGGCATTGTTCCAGGTCCGACCCAAAGTGTGGACAAGGGGAGGGGGAGGCTAACCCTATGTGGACCCAGTGGACACATGTGGACCTAGATGGGAAAATAGATGAATTGGGCTAAAATGAGTGGAACGACAGTGGTGGGTAACACATCCCAACCAACTTATCATATATCTCCTTAGAAGTTCCCAAATCCAAATATAGGCAACCAAATGATTTTGACTAGAGTCAATAAAAAATTTCTTTGCTTTTACTTCACCTTTTCTATACTTCGTCTTAGCAACAACCGGTGCATTTGAAGGAGGCTCCACTACTTTTCCCTGCACATTGTCCAATACTTCATGTTCCTCCAAAGTTAGGTCCTAAGTCATCTTCCATGCATGATAGTCAGATTTATCATTGAGCTTTTCCTCAGTCTTGAAGTAAGATTTAGATGCCATGGGGACTTGTGCAATAGATCTCTTAGTGATTGCTTTTCTCTCTCTTGCTTGGGCTTTGTGTTCACCTGGGTTCTAATCCCATGTTAATTTTGGTTAACAATGGTATGTTCTATGCTTAGCACAATTACTTCAGTGTCCTTTTAGCAACCCAATGACAATTTCCAATTTAGTTTCCAATAGCAATCACATTAACCATAAATCACATTAATAGTAACTGTAGATAGAAAATGAACAATACAATGCAGAAGATAAGTCAAGACAAGAGAACACCAAATTTGGCGAATTCCAGGGGAAAACCCCAAGATGGGGAAAACGCTTTGATCAATTCTTCTTGTTATTATATCAAATGTTCAACAGAGAGAGGGAGAGTACAAAAATAAGTCAAAGTTGACTTGTCAAATCACTGTCAAAACAGTCCTATAAAATTCTGCAATTTTGACCTTGGTTAACAACAGTCAAATCAGCCCTAACCAGAAAGTCAATAACAGTCAAACTTGTCCAAAACAGTTCGGTCAACCAAAGTCAAACTCGACCTCTTTCGCTGGTCAAAGTCAGCTCAAGACAATCCATAAATCAGCAGTCAAACTTGGTCAAAGTCTGCACTTGAAGTCTACGGTCAACTTGGTCAACGTGACCAAAATACCTTAGTTTCTATGCCAATAGATGCAACTTTTCAAAATCGAAATTTTGATCCAAAAATCGCGGTCAAACTTGGTCAATGCACCCCTAGTCAACGCTGGTCAAACCTACAACAAATTCCTAAAATTCGGCCCTTTAATTTTTCTTGAAATTCGTGCTTCTTCACTACCACACGTGTGAGGAAAAGAGATGCCCAATAAATTGTATGAACCAATCAGATGAAGAGAGAGAAGAATATGTTGAGTTGATGAAGTGCCAAATGAGGGTGGAGATCTCTCTTATTTATACAAGTCGTTGAGGGTCAAAAGACATGTCTATTGGGCTTCATGAGCCTACATGATGATGTGGCTGACCTTGACAATTTGCACATGTGTGGGCTTGACCTTAAAGACATATTTTCCCTTTTCCAAATTTGATGATCTTTAGGTCGATTTTGGTCCTCTCGAAAAGAGGAATTCAATGCAATAATCATCTCTATCAAATGAGCTGTCCAAAGTGGAATTTGGCCCTAGTTGCCAATTTTAACCGGGATACATACTCTAACTCCCTCTAGATTTGAACCTATAACCTCCTATGAAATAGAAAAAATGTTTGCTTAATTAGTTTGTAATAAGAAAAATAGTGAATGTGAAAATTTCTGAATCTAACACGTCAGAAAGCCCTACTGCTATTTTTGGTTTATTATCTCCTACTTGTTCTTTACATTAACAAGTTATTTAATCATATAAACATCGAAATAAACACAATAGCAACCTTCACAAATATACAGATCAGCAACTGAAATAAATTGAGACAACACAAGGGACACCGTTATTTTTGGACAATCATCCCTGGAAAAACCCAATGTGGGAAAACCGGTGCAACAGATATGAGGGTTTTATTATTATGCAATTTTCTGAATACAACTAGGGTGCCAAAAATGGCTCACCCTTAAGAGATTTTCCTTGGCAGAAGTAGCTTGCTCTGGAGACAGATATTCCGACATATCAACAACCAGATGATGAGCCCCACAGTAACTTTGACTGTTCCTCAGCTGGACAATGAAAGCTGCTCCAAGCTTCTGTCTGGAACTACGTCACCCTCTAGGGACTGCGTCACCCTCTATGGCTCTGCGTTTGCCTCTCAACTCTCAGTCTGCCCCACGAAAACACCACAACGTAGCGCTTTCTGCCCAGCGTCAGCTCTGCTAGCCTCTGCGTCTGCCTGCGTCAACTTCTCTGCCTCCTGCGCCCTCAAAGTTGGCCCTCAAAGCCTTTGCGTTAGCTCTGGCTGCCTTTGCGTCACCCCAAGCTGCCTTTGCTTTGTCTCTCCAACACTCTCTCTGCCTCTCTGCTATGTATTCTTGGCCTTTTGCCAAACTGCCCCTCGCTGCAACATATCACTAACTCTATTTTTGTTAAAATTGGCAACTAGGGCCAAACTCCATGTGGGTTATCTTATTAATGGAAGCTGATATTTTTCTTGGATCCCTCTCATCGAGAGGTGTAGGATTGATCTAAAGATCATCCGATTCTGATAAGTAATCATGGAGATATGAATTTATTTGTGTAATGGGACAATTCGTTAAGGTCAGCTAGCAACCAAATAAACCCCACTTGTGCTCAATGTTTTAGTATAAATAGAGGTGGCCTTCAAGTCATTTCAACACACTTGGGATCTCTTCCTCTCTACTTGTCTTTGGGTTTTAGTAGGAGGAGAGTCCTAAGGGATAACACTGCCCTAATCCAGAGCCGGAATTGCCGGAACTGCCGGGAATAGCCGAAATTGTCGGAACTGCTGGGAACTGTTGGAACTGCTGGGAAAAGTGGGAAAAGCCGAAACTGCTGGGAACTATCGGTACCGCTGGGAATAGCCGGAATTGCTAGAACTGCCGGGAATAGCCGGAATTGTCGGAACTGCTGGAAACTGTTAGGAACTGCTGGGAATAGCCGGAATTGCCGGAATTGTCGGAACTGTCGGGAATAGCCGGAACTGTCGGGAACAGCCGGAACTACCGAAACAGTCGGGAAAGCTGATGCCGAGGCAAAAGCTCGAATGCCGGAACTGCCGGGACAAGCCGGAATGCCGGAACTGCCGGGAATAGCCGGAATTGCCGAAACTATCGGAATTGCTGAGAACAACCGAAATTGCCAAAACTGCTGGAACAGTGAGAGCATCTGTCTCCGAAGGAGAGTAGCATGCAAGGGACAACTAACTAACATTGGGACAGTTGTATGGTACTTAGTAGCAAATACACCAAGCATGCAATGTTACAGCTAGCATGCAAGGGACAGCTAGCATGCAACAACAAGCATGCAAAGGACAACAAGCATGCTAGGGACAACAAGCAAGCTAGGGACAACAAGCAAGCAAGATGCAGCCAACACATAGGTCAGTATGGCAACATGGTGCAACAATGGAACATAATGCAGTACAGTGATGGGTACAGTCATGATTAATGAAGCATGATGAGATGCAGCATAGTGATGATGGGTGCAATCACCTTGGAGAATCAGTTGAAGCAACATGTTTTCAACTGATCTCATGTATCATCTTCTTAGAGATGATCAATGCTCTTATCTAGATAAGTCAAAGTGTTGACTTCTGTTGTAAACGTACTATCTCTCTCTCTCTGCTGAACTATTGAAGAACATATAAGAAGAATTGATCAAGGGTTTCCCCACATTGGGGTTTGTCCCTAGCTAGCGCCACATCTTGTGTCCTCTTGTCTTGGCTTGTCTTCTGCGACTTATGTTTATGTTCTATCTGCAATTTACTTTAATGCTGATGTGATTGCTAATCTGGAAAAGATATTGATCTAATTGTGAAAATTGAAATAAATTGCTCTAAGCATAGATCATACCTAAAATTAACAATTTCTTAGCAAACCCTGCTCCAGAAAATCGAATTGACTGATCAATTTGGTGTATCTCCAACTGACCCTCAAGCCTCTTCTTATACTTTTCCTGTTGACGATTCAATGACCGAGATTAAGTCCCTAATCAATGGCTAAGATTAGATCTTGCTCGATCCTCGTTATTTAGAACTTTCTCACTCATATATTTTTTTTTTTTTTTTCTCGTTAAAGACTAATTCTATTAAGTGTAATATAGTACAATCAGGATAAGCAAAAAACCGGCAGACCGGAAATGATGGATCCATCAACCTCGGTTCCGGAAGAAAGATTCAAACTCATAGTTACATCAGATGACTAGAAATCACAGACTGCCTAAATCCCCCATAGGGGCAGAACCTACAACACATTGTTTTTTCCCTTTCTTTTTGTTGACTTTTGTCCAGCCACCCTGAGGGGAATGAGCTAAGACAACTTGAAGACTGGAATTCTCTTTCATCGGGAATTCCTTTTCTGATTCCGAGGAGGTCTCATGGACGCGTTTCTGGGCTATAGCTGAGTCATGGGTGTGCCCCATGGTGTTCATGGGTGAATCCATTGGCTGAGGCGCCTGGTCCGGTTCTGAATCGCTTTCCCCTACCTCTGAACTTGGGGAGCTGGAGCTTCGAGCTGGCTGCGGAGTACAGGGAGCCCAACGCTTAAGTTTGGATTTTGCGGAGATTCCTTTTTTCACTCTTGCTGTCAGCGATGGGCAGGAGGTCTGTAGATGCCCTGTTAGGTGACAATGGCGGCATCGGAAGGCAGTATTTTCATAATCTAAAATTCTCACTCATATTTATTAATACACATTAATATTTTAATTTTCCTAAGTTTAGACTTAGGAACCCCATTAAAAATATAAATTATTTTAATATCTCTTCATCCCGGTGGAATTTATTCAAACAATTTCTGGGTCTTGGAGATCTCACGTGCCTTAGCCTCTCAACCAATTTTCATGGTTAGAGCACATCCAATGCTACCAAAAATCAACACTCCCTCTTAGCAAGGAATGTGCTCTAGTAATGTCTCACCACAGAAGCATCACATTGATCCTCCACATCAGTACTTGTGCTAATGCTTGGCCTATTGCCTCACATCCCCTGCATTGTTGCTTGCTGTACTGCTGCCCATGACACTGCCACTGCCACTGCTACATCTGTACTGCAACTCCCTCTCAAAATGCTGCCTCATGCTACCCATAGCACTGCCATTGCTAACTGTTGCACTGCAACTCAGTTACCGAGAAGTAAGTAATTGAATTCACTCAAACACTAACATCCTTGTCAGTTTGGAAGCCTTGTGATGCTGAAGCTGCCTCTGCTGCTATATTGTGCACCCTCTGCCGCCACTGCGTTGCTGTAAACACCTTTGTGCCTCTCGCATTGCTGCAACCTCTACTGCGCTACTACAGGTTTCTGCACTCTAGCCCTGCCTTGCTGCTCCATCACACTTTGCTCCACCCGACGCCTGTCATCATGCTACTGTCGTTAAGGGCTCCCATAGTCAGATGTGATCCAAGAGTTTGGGCACCTCAAGGATCCTGCCCGTAGCATGTAGTCCTCCTGACTACAACTCGATGTCTGCCCACCTCTTCTCTAGAGGTGCATGAGCACTCATGTCACAATCGTCATCAGGCTCGACATCCTTCCCGCCTTAGCTAGAGCTGCCCTCGAATCAGAAGCTTCTCCCTTTCCTTTCTTCCTGGGACACTGGGATGCATAATGATCGAGCTCCCCACAGCGGAAGCACTTCACCTTGGAGATATCCTTCTTTTTCCGCTTCTGTAGCCCTTGCTGTCCCGCAGATGTGAGAGCTGCATCCTCCTCCTCCTCCTCCTCCTCCTCCTCTTTCTTGATTCAGACTCCTTTCTCGCTACTCTTCGCCTTTGTCAACCTCCTCAGCTCTTCCTGTCGAAGAGTTGCCCACATCTCCTCCCAACCGGGAAGAGTAGCCCTGCCCAAAATATTTTGGACAAATGCCTCCCACTCCTTGGAGACAACATTCAGGGCAGTCCTGACCATGAACTTTGGATCCGGTGTAGACTCCACGGAAGTAAGCTGGTTGCGAATCTCCTGTAACCTGAGAAGGAATGGATCTATCTACTCTCCATTCTTCATCTTATATGCCCTCAGCTAGTTCTCCAATAGTATCTTCCTCTGCACGGAAGATCCTTGGAATAAGGAGGTTAGGGTGCCCCACATCTCCTTTGTTGTGTTCTTCTTAGCAATATGTGGTATGACATGATCTTTGACCCCATCTAGGATCACGCGCTTTGTCCTCGCCATCACCTCATACTTCTCATTCTCAGCTGGGTCAACTGGGATAGCCACTACCTTTAAGGCATAGTCCTTGATAAGATGTCGATCCATGATTGCTAGGATCTTGGTCTTCTAGATGACAAAGTTGGAAGCCCTGTCCAACCTGTCCTGATCCCGCAGTCCATTTACTGCCATTTCAGCGCCTCTTTTGGACTCCCTCTGAGTCTCGACTTCCTTCCTTGAAATCTTTTGGCCAACTGTCAAACCGCTCCTCTCCAATCCTCCTTTGGAATTGCTTTTCGGATTTGGATTCTTTGGCTAGAAATCCGTCGAGGTAGTGATTCCCTCTACCTTGGTTCCATCTCCTTAGACACTGTTCTGCATCGACAGAAACAACGTCCCACCAGCTACTCAAATCACAATCTGCAAGCAGCTCCCAAGCCTCGACAACGAGAGAATTTGAGCCCTTCAGTGTCTGCACAATCTCGACAAAAGCTGAATCTGCTCCTCTGGCCAACTGCGTCAATCTTACTTGGCTGAGTAGGATGACGTGGCTCTTCGTGAGCCTCTTTTGCCTCTCTCTACCTCTGCGCTAGCCCTTCCCTTGGCTCGAAATGATGATACAAGCTTTGCGTCACTTCTTCTCTTGGGGCTTCTGCGCTGGAACAACTATCTCTCGGGACAGTTGCTTCTACTGCAAATTTTAAGATTTCTGCTGGTGCCTTCAATCCTCCTGTGATTTGCAATTGCTCTGATACCATGTGAAAATTTCTGAATCTAACACATCAGAAATCCCTATTGCTATTTTTGGTTTATTATCTCCTACTTGTTCTTTACATTAACAAGTTATTTAATCATATAAACATCAAAATAAACACAATAGCAGCCTTCACAAATATATAGATCAACAACTGAAATAAACTGAGACAACACAAGGGACCGTTATTTTTGGACAATCGTCCCCGGAAAAACCCAGTGCGGGAAAACCGGTGCAACAGATATGAGGGTTTTATTATTATGCAGTTTTTTGAATACAATTAGGGTGCTAGAAATGGCTCACCCTTCAGAGAGATTCCTTGGCAAAGTACCTTGCTTCAGAGACAGATATTCCCGCTGATCAACAACCGGATGATGAGCCCCATAGTAACTTCGACTGTTCCTTAGCTGGACAGTGAAAGCTGCTCCAAGCTTCTCTCTGGAACTACGTCACCCTCTAGGGACTGCGTCACCTCCAGGGACTGCGTCACCCTTTATGGCTCTGCGTCTGCCTCTCAGCTCTCATTCTGCCCCATGAAAACACCATAGCGCTGCTCTTTCTGCCCAGCGTCAGCTCTGCTAGCCTCTGTGTCTGCCTGCATCCTCAACTGGCCCTCCAAGCCTCTGCGTCAACTCTGGTTGCCTCTGCATCAGCCCAGGCTGCCTCTGCGCTCTCTTCGACACTCTCTTTGCCTCTTTGTTATGTATTCTCGGCCTTCTATTGAACTGCCCCTCGTTGCAATAGATCACTAACTCGATTTCTCAGCAAACCCTGCCCCAGAAAATCGAATTCACTGATTAATTTGGTGTATCTCCAACTGACCTTCAAGCCTCCTCTTATACTTTTTCTGTTGACGATTCAACGGCTGAGATTAAATCCCTAATCAACGACTGAGATTAGATCTGGCTAGATCCTCGTTATTTAGAACTTTCTCACCCATATTATATATATATATATATAATTTTTTTTTTTTTTTTTTTTTTTCTGAATACGACTAATTCTATTATCATACAAAACAGAGATACATATAGAGTACAGTGGGCAAGGCTATGGAGATTTACCTATCAGCCTTCTTCTTGCCCTGATTACAGTTCCAAAATTGAGCAAAATCAAAAATTGGAATTTGATACTCGGCCACTGAAGACACATAGACTCTGAACAGACACCAGGACCATGGACTGACCCAGACAAAGACAGACAGACACATGAACAATTACATCCGACACATTGACATAGATGCCGATGCCACTTGGCAGAATCATAAACAGAAAACCCAAGAAATGCAGCTGAGGTTACCGGGAGCGAGCTCATTCTTCATCGGTGGTATAGGGCACCTCTTCTACTCGGCACCCGAAACGGAGAGAATCATCAGAGTCTGAGAGAGGGATGACCGCGCCAGAGGTCCCTCCCTGTGCTGGCCTGCTTGGACCAGCAAGCGCTGAAGGACCGGCAGCAGGGACGCAATCCTTAGCTGGGCGCGCGAGGTCAATTTCGAACTCTCGTCTAGGGGCCAGACGACTAGTTCCTGCCTCAACCGGAAGGCACGCGATGGGGGATTCCTCTCTACTGTAGCGTTGCCAATCCGGTGAAGGCTCTGCCCCTCGCACAGGATGGCTTGCTGCAATAATTGTCTCTGCCTCCGCGCTTTGAGAGACTCCAGGCTCAATCATAATGGAAATTACCAGAGTAGAATTGGCTTGAGGGCAAGGGAGCCTATACCTGAGCGTGGGATGCTCCGTCTGACCCTCCTCTGATCGAGTGCTTCTACCAGCACGTCCGCCACCTTCCTCATTGCTTCCTTGGAACCTCTGAGGCACTGACGTGACTTCAATGGAGGAGGAAGGCGAATTGTGGCCTTGCCGCTGCGTGGAGGCCCTGCCTCTGGTTCCCCCTCGCCTGCTGCGTGGAGGCCCTGCCTCTGGTTCCCCCTCGCCTGCTGCACATGCGCGGCCTCTCCCTCTGCATTTCTGGCTTTTCCAATTGCACCCTCACGCAGGCACCCGGAGCTTCTTCAGCGCTTAGGACAAACACAATCTCAGCGCAGTTGCAGGGCGTGCTCGTCCCTTGCCCTGAAACCGGCAGAATGCTCTTCTCCTCTTTCTCCTCTGAACGCAGCAGGGCATCAACGTAATGCCATCCCACATTCCTCTGCGGAACAAACCCTTTCCCGTTAAAATGCTCCATGGCACCGTTAGCCAAGCAACTCGCGCGAGCTGAGAAGACAGGCATTAATGCCTTCGGCCGTCGGACTGCATGCGGGTTGATATCCCGCCTCACCTGGTACCTCCTGTCGTCACGGGCCTGCCACCTGCCCACGTGACCGCTAACGCCATCAACACGTCGTTCCTGCACCCGCATCCGGGAGGGTGAGATCCTTCTGCGCCAGGGAAATGCAGTCATTTTTAAGCTTGTCATCTTCTGATGTATCCAGAGATCCTGCGAAATATAGAATGCACTGAGATGCTCCTTGGTTGGCTAGTCTATCTGCCACTTTGTTCGCTGTTCTTCTTACGTGCTTGAAGGTTATACTTTGGGGATTTTGTAGCTTTTCCTCCAATGATTCCAGTCTGCTTAGTAGCCTCCAGCTCGTGGCCACCTTGACAGCTGGCGTGCCTGCCTGAATTCTTTGAGCGGCATTGATAAGAATTAAGGAATCTCCCTCCACTTCCAATGGGAAGTAGCTATTTTGTTCTGCAAGGCATATGCCCCTCCATAATCCTTCTAATTCAGCTACATTGTTGGTGTCTTTGCCAAGTGAGCCATAGAAGATCTGCATTATTGCCCCTGTATGATTTCTGAAAATTCCTCCATAGCCCGCGTGCCCTGGATTACCTTTGGCTGCTCCATCAAAGTTTAACTTGTAGGTGGCATTTGCTGGAGGGGACCAGCTGGTAGGAGAGGCGATGCTGTTGGAGGTTCGGGTGCTTTCCTTCGTTATTGCTGAGAGGTTCAAATTCCATGCCTTCAGAATCCTGCGTTCCATTGGAGAGTCTGGCATATCTGCATCTGACCAGGTTTTGATGGCAAGAGTTTCTTGCAGGTGTTTGTTTAAGATCAGCCATAAGGCATCGATGGACCGGGAGGAATTGTTAAAGATTCTATGATTTCTTTCCTTCCAAAGAGTCCAATATATGAATCCTGGTAAGAGGCTCCACAAAGAGTTAAGAAGCTGACTCTTGAAGGGGTTTTTGGGCCAATTTCTTAAATTCTCGGTTATATCTTCTGTCCTGGCTGCTGATCTCATATTGCAAGTTTCAACTTTCCTCCATATTTGCGCTGCTAGCTGACATGTTTCCATGAGATGACCGATTGTCTCAGAGTGAAGGTTGCAATTTGGGCACCTTGATGGCCCTACGAATCCGCGCTTTACCAGGTTGTCCCAAGTGAGTATTCTTCTTTTGCTGAGAAGCCATAGGAAGGTAGAGATTTTGGGCCATAGTCCTGGCTGCCAGACCTTTTCCCAGATGTGGTCCTTATCGATCTGGTTGTCGGTGTATCTGAGCTGGTGTGCCTCTTTGGTGGTGAAAGTTCCTTTAGGCTTATGGCCCCATCTAAGTCGATCCTGTTGAGTGGAGTATCGGATTCTTCTGTATGATAATTCTTGATCTATGTCCACATATGTTTCTCCTAGCCAATCTCTCTGCCAGAGACTGGCCTGCTTCCAGGTTCTGAAATCATGACTTGCGGATTGTTGCCAGAATTGATGGACATGAGTGAGGTGTGCTTGCTGCATCTGCGCTTGCCAGAGAGGCTTTTGAAATACTGTAGCCAGCCTGGGGAGCTGCTGCCAAGAGTCCTCCCAGAATCTTGCCGTGTTGCCGGAGTGTATTTCCCAGAAACTATGTTCTTGAATGAACTTACTGTGGGGTTTGGCTGCGTTCCATATAGGTGATCCTTGAGTAGTGGAGTTGATTCTGATTAAATCATTCCATTGACTGCCTGGTGCATATTTGGCCTGCCATAGTTTGGCCCATGGTGAGTTAGGCTTGGTGATCCAGTTCCACCACATTCGAGCTCCCATAGTATTGTTGCTTTGTATAGGATCTCGCAGACCTAGGCCACCTTCCGACTTGGGTTTACAGACGTCCTGCCAATTTACAAGCGCCCATTTCCTATTCAAGCCAGATGACCCCCAAAGGAAGTTACGCTGAAGATTGCGAATGGTTTTTAGAACCCATTTTGGGGCGGCCAAGAGTGAAAAGAGGTACAAAGGCATGGCCTGAAGGACCGATTTGATCAGAACAAGCCTGCTGGCAATGTTGAGAGCCCGGAAAGTCCAAAGAGAGAGTTTGGATTCAAGCTTATCTAGAAGAGTCTGCCAGGAGGAATGCTTTATTGCCGCAGCGGCCAGGGGAGCCCCTAAGTAGGTCGACGGAAGCTTGGAGATAGTGAATCCCATTATTCTGGCTATGTTCCTTTGAGTGGAGGGGGGAGTGTTAAAGAAGTAGAGCTGGGATTTCGAGGCATTGATGGAGGTACCTGAAGCTTTGGAGAAAATGGAAAGCAGGGATTTAAAGACAGAGGCTTCTTGCGAGGATGGGTGTCCAAAGAGCATGGTGTCGTCAACAAACTGCTGGTGGGATTGAGGGGGAAGGCCATGAACAGAGATGCCTTTGAGCATTTGGGAGGAGACAGCTGCCTTTAGCAATCTACCCAGCCCCTCGGCCATAAGGACAAAGAGGAAAGGCGACAGAGGGTCCCCTTGTCTTATGCCCCTAGATGGCCGAAAGGGAGAGGAAGGAGAACCATTTAACAGAACTGAAAAGCTCGGAGAGGAGATCAAATTGATAATCCATCTTGTCCAAGTGTGACTGAAGCCAAAAGCTAAAAGCATTTTTTGTATGTAGTTCCAACTGAGCTTGTCAAATGCTTTAGATAAATCTAGTTTTAGAAGCATACCTGGCTTTTTTAGAATCTTGAGAGAGTGAATCACCTCATTTGATAAGATGATGCCATCCATGATCTGCCGCCCTTCAACATAACCTGTTTGTTCCGGCGAAATGAGTAAGGGCAGGAGAGGTTTGAGCCGATTTGCGATGACCTTGGTGATGAGTTTGTATATTACATTGCATAGAGCGATGGGTCTGTAGTTTTCAGGTTTACTTGGTTCAGCACACTTGGGGACTAATGCTATAAAGGTGGTGTTGAGGGCCGGGAGAATCCAATGCATGCTTCTTGATTCTTCCACCAGTTCCCAGACCTCTTCCTTGATTAGCTCCCAAAATTCATGGTAGAAATTGGCTGTAAAGCCGTCTGGCCCAGGGGCTTTGCCGTCCTTGAGCTGGTTCATGGCCTCTTCAATTTCTTTTAGAGATGTGGGCTGTAGCAATTTGTTGTTGTGCTCTTCTGTTATTATTCGAGGAATATGCTGAGTGATGGCCCTAATTTCCGCGTCCCTGTTTCCTGCCGGCTCTTTAAGGATGTCTTGAAAGTAGTTTGTAAATTCCTTTTCCATGTCTTCGTGGGCTTCGACTCGCTCTCCTTGTTGGTTGTTGATGAAGGTGATGTTGTTGTGCATACGCCTTTGGATAGCTGTCCTGTGAAAAAATTTGGTGTTCTTTTCTCCTTCTTTTAGCCAGCTGATTCGCGATTTTTGTCGCCAGAGTATTTCTTCTTGTTTCCTCCGTTCTTCTATTTGATGCCAGAGGATTTGCTCTTGTTGGGACTGTTCCTCTGTTCGGCCTTCTTTAATGATATCTTGTTGTAGTGCTTCCATTTGCTTTTCCAACTTTTGTCGATTTTCCTGTATGTTGCCAAATTGTGTTCTATTCCAATTTTTGAGGACTTGTTTTAAATTTTTTAACTTTTGTTGGAATTGATACATTTTGGCTCCTTCTGGTGGCCTGTAGGACTTCCATGCTTCTTCTACTATTTGCTTGAATTTTGGGTTTGTAAACCAGAAGGCTTCAAATCGGAAAGGCCTATTGCATCGTGTACCAAGCCGAGACCATTGGAGCATTATGGGCCAGTGGTCCGATCCTCCGTGGGGCAAGATGGATGCATTGAAGTCTCCTCCTAGATGGATTGCATTATCTGAGAGGAGGAACCTGTCTAGCCTGGAAGCAATATGATTGGTGCCACTGCGCTTGTTAGTCCAAGTGAAGATCCCATTGGTGGTTGGAATGTCCATTAGGTGGTTGTCCTGAATAAAATCTCTGAGTCCTTTGCTGTCATTTTCTAACCTTGTTCTACCACCTGTCTTCTCCTCCAGCGATTGTATAATGTTGTAGTCTCCTCCACTGATCCAGAGCGGGAACTGTCTGTGCTCATTTAGAATGGAGATCGTTTCCAACAGATCCAATTTCTGCTGTATGTTTTGCGGAAAGTATACATTTGAAAGGTGCCCGTGGATATTTGTTCCTATTAGATGAAAGGATGCTTGAATGAGGAAATGGGTGGCATGGAAGTCATAAAGAGTAAGGATCTGTGGATTCCATAGTATGGCGAGTCCGCCCGAAGCCCCTGAGGCATCTACTGACATTGAGCTGCTGCCTGCCCAAATCTTATTTCGAGCTTTCTCCATAGCAGTTGTGCTGCTTTTGGTTTCTTGAAGAAAAACCAAGGAAGGTTTTTCTTGTTGTATCAAGTTCTTGATCATCCTGAGTTTTGAGGGGCTGTTGAGTCCTCTCACATTCCAGGAGATGAGCTTCATGGTAACTGGGATGTGGGTTTGTAGTACTTGGTCAACTTAGGGAATCTCCCTGATTCCATAAGTAATTCTCCCACTGCGATGGTTCGCTGTAGATCCGTTTTGCGTCCCCTCTTCTTGGTTTCTTTGAGGTTCTTTTTTCCATCCCATGGACTTCCTCCCTGTATGCCTAGATTTTTGTTGTGCTGTACCTTGGCTAGGACTCCTTCTAGCCGATCTATTTGCCAGGGAGGAATGGTATTGTATTCTTTTTGCTTGCAGGCTGTTTCAAGTTTTAGGATATCAATACCTTCTAGGATAATGTTCTCCGGATCTTGTTCCATGTTGCTAGGGGCATTTTGCTCATCCTCCTCTGTGGTGTCCTGTAGGCTTAGCGCTAAAGCTGCGTCTAAATCCATGGCAGAGGCTTGTTGTTTTGAGTCTAAAACTGATTTCCCTTTGCCGGCAGATGGGGCGCTGGGATCTGGAGCTACCTTTGAGATGTCTTCAAAAGGTGGGAGAGGAGATTGAAAAGAGCCAAGATTAACTGAATGCTTGTGGGCTGGGGGATTGAAGGATGAAGAGGGCTGAGAAACAGATTCCAAAGGCTCCACACTAGGAGGGTCTTGGGTAGCCAGAGGAGAAAATTTGTTCCTAGAGTCTAATCTGGTTGTGATTTCTGGGGCTGCCTGACTTTTCTTGGTATGCCTGCGGCGGTTGGGGATTTTGATAAAGCCTTCCGAATCGGTCAGGGTTTCAGTGGGAAAGGCTTTGGATTGCTGATTAAGAGGGCAGTCCCTGAAAAGGTGCCCATGCACATGGCATTTGCGGCAACGAAAAGGGATGTGTTCATAATCAAGAGTTTGGATCCATTCAAAATCATCGTGAAAGAGACTTACCGAGTCTGCCAGAGTCTTGGTGAGGTGCATCTTAACGCAGATCCGAGCATAGGATGTGTATTTGCGCGTTTTTGTTTCCTCTGCGACTTTGATGAAGGTCCCCAATCTGTTGCCAATGTCTGCAAGCGTTTCTTCCTTCCAATATTCCACTGGGAGGGAGTACATTCTGATCCATACAGGAGCCCAGCTGAAATCTTCTTTATCAGGGTTGAATCGTGGCTTCCATTCTGTGAGGTACAGTCCTGATGAGTTGAAGAAGTATGGGCCACCCTCGAATATCCTAGATTTGTCCTCTACACAGTTAAATATGGCTGTGAAGAAGCCTTTTGGACCCAGTTGCAGTGTAACTTGTCCCTTGGGTTTCCACTTTGATGCGATCCAACCATGCAAGGCTTTTTCTGTCGGCCAAAAGCCCAGAAATTTTCCGATCAAGGCGTGATCCTGCATGTACTGGATTTCTCCATTGATTCGATGACTGGGCAGTTCTATCTTGATGCGTTCTGCCGCCTTCGGAATGCAGGTAGCCGAAGTCGCCTTTGGCTGTGACGAAGAGGCGTTTTGGCGCTTTTCAGTTTCTGAGTCTGTAGCTGCAGGCTGATCTGCATGGATCTCGTTGTCATTGGTCCTCTGTCCTTCTTGCTCTGTTTCGGGAGTATTGCCAGGAGGGGTCAGAGGGATTTTGTTCTGCTTCTCGCCGGCGGTTGGGGTATTCAAAGGAGGGGGGGCAGAGCCCGCCCCTCCTGCTGGCTGTGCCATGAAAGGCCTTCAGCAGTGGACTGGCGGCGCAGCGTGATCCGTCAGGTACGAGTAGGGTTGCAGGGTTCGGTTAATGGCTGCAGGTGCGCAGGCATCCGTAGTAGGTCAGAGCTCTCTCAACCATGTAACAAGATATTAATGCCCATCTCCCCCATATTATATTAATACACATTAATATTTAATTTTCCTAAGTTTAGACTTAGGAACTCCATTAAAAATATTAATTATTTTAATATCTCTTCATTTGAGTGGAATTTATCCAAACGATTTCTGGGCCTTGGAGATCTCACTTGCCTTACCCTCACCACCAATTTTCATGGCTAGAGCATATCCAATGCTACCAAAAATCATCAGTGATTACTTATTTATGTTCACAAGTTATTAGAAACATGATTGTTTTTAATTAGTTGACAAGGAACAAAAAAAGATTAAGACTTATTTATTGTTGAGTCTTATTGTTGATTGCATTGCACGATGTTCAACAAACTAGCATGGGAGGAGACATTGTCACATGACAACAAAAAAATAAATAACTACATATGTGTATATCTACATGACAAAAAAAATTAATTAAACAAAAAATAAATAATTACATATATACATAGGTACATGACAACATCCAAAAGAACAAACTAGCATAGATCCATTTTAAACCCAGATCTATCAAGCAGTGAGAGGGATCAAATTTCTTGAGGTTTATTTTTTTGTATTATTTAATATGAAGGAATTAATATGTGACATGGAATTAAATAATAAAAAATTTATACTTGACGAAATTTGATCCCTCTTGGTGCTTGATAAATCTAGGTTTAAGATGGATAT